>CM065889.1:0-1200000 GCA_033439255.1 Hericium rajendrae
CGTTCAGTTACGTATTGCTAAGGTTAAACAGACGACTACAAGCGTAGATGCCTTCCTTCAGCGATTCAGACAATCTGTGGCTGTGCTGCCTCATTTTTGATGGGATATACCTCGCGTCTAGGGCGCAGGGTATAGGCCTTGCCAGCTGGATAGAAATACCCACCACTGAGACAGAAGTGCTTACAATGTAAGGCATCATTGTCCTCAGAGTTGTTAGTTTGGCTGACCCACATAAGGGATTGTGACTTTGAGAATGTTTCAGCAGAAAAGATGATGCAAAGAGCGTCGCAACCTGTCAAGGCTGTGAAAAAAAGGGAGAATAGCGGGAGAATAAGTGCTTCTCAGCCAGTGCGTGTCTGTGTCTTGCTTTTGCATCCTCTAACTCTCGAAAGAAGGTGCAAAAGAGCAAAAATCAGGATGTAAATGATCAAATACCTATGCCGACAGTGCATGGGTCACAGCGGATGACGTCTGCCTTGATCGAATCCAGCAAAGCTCATGGCAACATGCCGGCAACGGTCGTTGCACCCATCATCGTTCGGACGCAGACATGCTCCGGCTGGCTGCAGTGCCTGATGATCTCAGACTTGCCGTCAAGGAGAGCCTACAGGGTGTGCTTTGCCGCCTTGGAGAGGACCATTGGTTTACTGGTGATGTTGCACGACAGCTATGGGAGTCATTGGGAAACTTGAAGGACACAGAATTGGCACTAGTGGCAATGCAGAAGGGAGCGCAGAAGGGACTGGATGAGTGTTTCGATGAGCAAATGGACAGTGAATTGTAGGCTGTGCAAGACAGTAGATGATCTTGCTTGAAAGGGCCATTTATTGATTCCTCTATTCCTCTACTATTGCTGAGTATGCTGCGCAGCAATTGTACATGTTTGGTTGTAGTCTCTTTCGCACGTCTCTTCCTGTTTGCTCAAAAAGTCTCACATGTGGTTGTACACTCTGCTGCGCAGTCTGTAGACTACTCCATCTTCCGAGAAGTGTCGTTGTGGATTGAACGTCATCCCGCACTCGGATATGACATATATTTTCCACTACTGAATATGCTTATTAATGCATGCATTGTGTGCCCGCATCGACTTTAAAATCACGGTAAGTCAGCAGTGCATTCTCTTCCATGACCATTATGCTGTCACACTTCCTACTATACAACCAGCGCGTGTTCCCATCGCCTGCTGGTGACGTCCGACCAGGCTGTGCGTGACACATAGCGCACGATCGTCGAGGGGCGCAGTGTGCTCTGAGCGGGCATCCTCTCCAAGAGGTCGTGTGAAGGGCGTCGTCGTGTTGTTTTTCTGTGCTGATTGGTTCGCTATGTGGGGCTGTAGGATCTCTGTATTTCGAGACTGATTGCAGGTACCCATAACCTATCCTTGCATATAAGCGAAGCTCACATCTGCACGCAGGCAAGCATTCTGCCTGCCATCATGATGAATGCATAGAATCAGTGCCGATCTCGCGTATGGCATGCACGTTATCATGCAGTGCAAGATCTGGCACTGCATCCCGCATACTGCGTCCTCGCTCACGTTCATTGTTGACGAGATGAACGTGATAATGCCATGGACGTGGTCCCGCAGTGTGACAATTCGTTCAGAGTGTGACGGACATCTTCGCGCTTGACGCTTCGATCTCGCGGCTGTACCACATCAGCACGTCCAGACACAAGATTCACTCTGTGTTGAGTACGGAGTACCTCGCCTTCCCACGCATGGGAAGGCGCAGAAGGATTAGTCACTGCGCCCGTTTATGCCCCTGGTTCGCTCTGGACGAGGTGCGTGCATTTGTATCTGTATGCCTTTGAGACCTGAGCAGCCGCAGTACTATGCCGTGCGTGGTGCTCCTGGTGTCATGCACGCGCTCAAGGTGGAACGACCGCGAGACGGCGAGCCACGTTGCGGAGGACTATTTGAGGATGCATTGTGTGTCTGGCCATCTCCTTTTTCTCTCGTGCTTCTGACCGAGACGCACATTATGGTATAAATGCCCAGTTTGTTTCATACGGGCGATCGTGGAGGTCAAGAGTAAGTACAAGATCACGATTTCTAAGATGACTACGATCGAAGGGGTGTTAGAAAATTGGAGAAACTTTTAAATTGGCCCCCCCTAGAATTCTATATATTTTCGTACCAAATCGTGTAGATGTTGCTTCTGTAATACGTTTCGTCCAAATGCGACTGAATATGCACATGAACCCTGCTCTTCCAAAACAGAATATGAATATTGACTCTAACCTTGACCAAGACTGGCAGAGCGCCAGCTCTGTCACGTCTTGTATGTTTTGTGCGTTGTTAGGTGAAAACATGGGCACTGCACATACAACTGCCCCTTCACACCATGCACATATGAATGGTTACCCCGTGTGATGACAGCATCATATGTATGAAGGCTGGTAAAAAGAGAGACCTATTAGAGGTGGTCTGGATGATGAGCACTGCATGAGCATGCATTCAATTCTGCCCCTGACATTGACTGTTCAAAGTGTGTACCCCCTTGAACAAGACCTTTCTCAAAGAATTTGAATATTGCTGATATGACTCTGAGACTTTCCATGTCTGATCTAACATACGCAAAGCACATGTACGGTAAGTTTGAGTGCAATCGGACCACACATAAATGCGTGGCCAAAGCCACCTCCTTGAGGAGGTAGCAGAGGGCAATCAAAGTGAGAACATGTCATATTGTCTGGAAACTCTGTGAGGATGTATATTGAATGTAGATAAACACTGTGCATTGACTAGCCATAGAGGAGAAGCAATAAATGGATTATTTTCTGCTGTTCAAATTGCACCTCCCCTCTGAACAAGATCTCCTCCAAATAATTTGAATACTGCCACTGTAGCTCTGACATAAAGCACATGCATGGTATCTTTGTATACGATCAGACCATACACAAATGATTTCGTGCGTTGTTAGGTGAAAGCATGCACACTGCACATACAACTGCCTCTGTACACAATGCACATACTAATGGTTACCTTGTACAATGACAGCAGAGCACTGCCTGGTATTATTCCTCTCGCACATTTCTATGGATTCGTGTGATGAGCTATGCTAAAATTCAAAAGAGAGAAAACTGACCTCGAGGCATGTATCGGAATCAGAAGACACAGAAAGGATCATCGGCAGTATCAATTTTAGTGAAATTGAATTGTAACCCTCAATAAGTGGCCTTGACAGGTTCTCCTAGACTATTGACAGTCATATGAGTGAAGCGTGAGGAGATAACTTATATATAGATGAGCATTGAACTGTGAAGCAGGCGTACATGCTATAATTGTACCCTGTAAGCTTTTTTGTCTCCGAAACATGAAGTTCTGAGGGAAAAAAACTGCCAATGGTTAGGTTGTAAGGTTTGTAATATTTGCAAGGTCTATCATGCTCGTTGACATGGCAGATTTTGATCTTCACTGTGCCTAGCTGTGAGAGATCATGATTTCAGGATGCCTTTCCTTCTAGAGATGAATGTTGTAAACAGATTTTCACTAGCTGAAAGGCTAGCTGAGGTAGACTGAGCTGACCACGTGTGTGAACAGCAGCAAAAATAAATAGACACATGGTAGAACTGTCTTCTTTGCCCTTGGCCTCTGCAATGATGCTGTCTTCCAAACACTCAAGGTGAGTCTTGCAGTTGCCCGCGAGTGTTCCATCAATGGAAATGAAAACTTTTATATCTGACTGGTCAAACCCACCAGTTGTAAACTCAATTATAAAGGCCTGATCAGCAAAAGAATTGATATCCATGTACCTTTTTTGCCTCACTCGGGATATAACAGAAGATTGAATTGTCACCATCTTGCTTCACTTGAAACTGAGGAAGCTGTTTATCATCGCAGGATATTGAAACTTGCAGACCACGAAGCTGGAGTGGCATGCCAGCCTCCCTGGTGCAAGCGTCCAGAAATCAGTACTTGATGCTTAAAGTGTCTAGCTGTATAAAAGGTAAGAATATAACACAGGTCAACTTCCAAGCTAAGTCACGAAATTACAGGATGCTGCATAAAAACTTGCACCGAAGAACACTAGTATGGGAGAAGGAAGAGACATGATGTGAACGTGTTGTGTTCACTGTCACACATTTTTTGGATTTTGAGATACTGAGGTTATTGAATAGCAGATACCTCAGGACCAAAACACCAAGTGGGAGGGTGGATGAGAGAATTTGGGAGTGCTGGAGGAGACAAAGAGATTATCACCCAGAACAGGATGAACAGCAGCAAAAATATTATAATGGACACATGATAGAACTATCTTCCTTGCCCTCAGCCTCTCTTCTTGCCCCTCAGTCTCTGCAATGATGTCTTCTTCCAAACACTCAAGGCAAGTCTTACAGTTGCTCGCGAGTCTTTCATCGATGGAAACGAAGATCCTTATATCTGATTGGTCAAACTCACAAGTTGTCGACTTAATCAGAAAGGCCTGATCAGAGATGTAATGAGGTAAATTTCAAAAGGACCAAGGACTCAATATCCACGCACCTTTTCTGCTTCACTTGAGTTAAAGCAAGAGATTGACTCATCACGGTCTTGCTCCACCTGATATATGGGAAGCTCATTGTTCTTGCAGGATATCCAGACTTGCAAACGGCAAAGATCCAGTGACATTCCGATACAGCTGTTGTAAGCATCCAGAAATCAGTGCTAAAAGCTTGGACCTCAGCATCGAGCTGTGCGTACAAAAGATAAAAAACACAGTCTGGCCTGAAGAAACACGACTTAGAGAGACGTTAGTCTATGCTACAAGTAGAGTGAGTAAAGGCAAAACTCATAAGTAATGCAAGATATGCTCACCTCAGTCTATTATGTGAAAGAGTGAGGTATCTGAGTGAACGAGAGAGCCCTTATATAGTACTGTGGGCTCTGCATATCTACCAATCAGAAATTGTACAGTAATTATAAGCATAGCATCATAGATTGCTCATTGCGTGAGAACAGCATCAGTCAGCTCACTAAGGTATCAGTAAGCGTGTGTCTAACTTGTACAGTAAGGCTATGTGAGTGTTCCATGTGATTCTACAATCACTAAAGTCCAGATCATTTTCGATCTTTTCATACTTTGTTGTCATCGAGAGTAACATCATCAACCCAACCCAACATGGCCCACTTGGGTTACCAGATATAACAATAGATTGACTCATCTCCATGTTGTGCAGAGTGTATGTGAGCGTGAGTAAGGATGGCAAGAACCAACTGCTTATGCGAGTGCAGTGGCTGGTGTGGACAAACAGAAGTCACTACTTCATGATATATATGTAGATGATGTGACTTGGTCTTCGAGCTATCCCTATGCTCATTAAAGTTCTGTGCAAACAATGTGAGAACATGTCCTAGCATGTCGAGACTCTGTGAGGATGTAGAATGAGCAGAGATAAACAGTATGCATGGGCCAGCAGAAGCACTATCTGAATTATTTGCCTCTAATCAAAGTGTGCCTCTCTTGTGAAACAAATCTCTTCCAAATAATTGAAATATTGCTGCTGTAGCTCTGAACTTCTTCACGTCAGACCCAACGTATGCAAACCACATGTATGATAAGTTTGAGCACGATCAGACCAGACACAAATGCATAGCAAAAGTAACCTCCTTGAGGAGGTGGCAGAGAGTAAACAATGTGAGATTGTGTCCTATTGTCTCGAACCTCTGTGAGGATGTACAATGAGTATGAATGAGTACTATATATAGACCAGCTGTACAACAAAAGCAGTATCTGAATATTATTTAAAGCCAATGAAGGTACATATCCCCCAGAAGAAGATGTAGCTCAAATAATTCGAATATTATAGCTATAACTCTGAATGCTTCCACATCTGACCTAACATATACAAAGCACATGTATGGTAAGTTTGAGCATGATCGGACCACACACAAATACACGGCAAAAGTTACCTCCTCAAGGAGGTGGTAAAAGGCAAACAATGTGAGATTACATCATATACTCTCAAAACTCTGTGAGGATGTATATTGAATGTAGATAAACACTATGAATTGACAAGTTATACAGGAAAAGTAATATCTGAATTATTTGAAGCTAATCGAAGTATGTATCCTCTAAAACAAGATGCAGCTCAAATAATTTGAATATTGTGGCTATGACTTTGAAACTTTTCATGCCTCATTTATCATATGAAAAACACATACCAAATAAGTTTGAGGATGATCGGACCACACACAAATACGTAGCAAAAGTCAGTCATGTTCTTGAGAAGGTGATAGAGGGCAGACAATTTGGAAATGTATGGTATGACCACGAAGCTTTGTGAGTATGTATATTGAATGTACACAAACATGATTCATTCATCAGTTATGCAGCAGAGAGAATATCTGAATTATTTGAAGCTAATTAACATATGTATCCCCTAAAAAAAGATGTAGCTCAAATAATTTGAATATTGCAGCTATGATTCTGAAACTTTTCACATCTCATCTAACAAATGCAAAGCACATATACTATAAGTTTGAGTGCGATCGAACTACACACAAATGTGCAGCAAAAGTTGCCTCCTCGAAGAGATGGTAAAGGGCAAACAATTTGAAAACATGTTGTATGATCATGAAACTTTGTGAGCATGTATATTTAATGTACATGAACATGATTCATTCATCAGTTATGCAGCAGAGGGAATATCTGAATTATTTGAAGCCAATCAAAGTATGTATCTCCTAAAACAAGATGCAGCTCAAATAATTTGAATGTTGTAGCTATGATTCTGAAACTTTGCATGTACAGCACTGCATATACCATGCACATACCATGCATGTTTGAGCGAGATTGAACCTTAGAATAATGAGTGGTAGAGGTCTTCTCCTAGAGGGGATCAATTTTAGACAAATGTGCTCCAAACAATTCAGGCATTGCTCTTGGCAGGTCCATATTGCTGCAGCATCATAATACAGCATGTATGAACAATATGTATGCACCCAAATGACCCCAACATTGCTGCCTGAATTGTTTGGACCATCTTCTCCTCCTCTCCCCCCCACAACAATGATTGCCTTGCCGAGAAAGAACGGGACCGCTGTTTTTGCTAAAATTTCACATACAAGGGCTTCATATATATAGCTACCCACATACAAAATTTCAGGACAAAATTCCATGACAACAGTTGTTGAGATGCAGGAATGTGGGTACCAATCGCCTGCCCTCACGGCCACTCTCTCCAACACCACCCCCACCTCCTCCCCCACGTCCCGTACTGGTACCTGCATGGAAGCCTCAACCTGTGAAGATGACTGTGACATCGCAGCCCGCAGTGCCCGATGATGCTCTGCGAACTCCAGTTCGTGGCGGAATATCTACGAGGCAAGATACAACTCCAGTGCAGCAACCACTATGGGCACCAGGTCCTTCGCAAGCATCTCGAGTGCGTACACCTGTGCCTATCACCAGTATATCCACGATGCCTGCTGTGCGTCGTTCGGAATCTGCAAGCGAAGACATCGGACCTTCTGAGGCTGAGGAGTCTGCGCTAGAGGTCGAGTCGGCATTGGAGGTAGACGAGTTAGTATCGTCACGAAACCAGACTGAGGAGCTGAGGCCCACGTCGCCCCCGAATTCCGCTGCTGCTGCCGCCGCTGACGACGATGACGAGGGTGACGACGACGAGGATGATGATGATGACACCAAGCAGGACGCTGCCGCCGCTGCCGCCGTCGACACCGGCCGACATGCGGACAGGATGACACCAAGGAATTGGTACGTTAACCAGGCTAGCAAGTCTTCCGGCCATCAAGACAAAGATGACCAGCCATCGGACAAACGACGTCAGCGCGCCGTATCGGAGAAACACACGGAAGCAGTGACAGAGAGGCGGACTTCGACTCGTGGAGCTGCAAAGCACAAGGCGGATGAAGAGCAGCAACCTGCAAGGCCGAAGCGAGTCACGAAGCACAAGGCTCAGGAAGAGGAGCTCGCTCTTGTGCAGCCTTCAAAGCCGAAGCGAGGCACAAAGCGCAAGGCTAACGAAGATGAGTCGGTCACCGAAGAGCCCATGAAGCGAAAAAGAGGGCAAGAAACGTATGTACTCCTTTTATCACTTACTGTAAACCGATTCTGACATTGTTCTAGTGCAACAAGCAATGGAAGGAAGCCTGTGACGTGCAAGAGCACCAAGAACAATGATACACAGGCCGGCACCTCTGCCCCTCGTCGGTCAACATGGTCAGTATCAGACTTACAACTACATGATCTTATCTAACGGCATATGTTCAGCACGAAATAAGGCTTACAAGGGTTCTGCGAGGTCATATAGTATTCCTTGCCAACATGTATGTACTGTCTGGTCAGATGATTTTGGTTAGTGTCAGATGGGATTCGATGACGTGGGATTCGATGAAGTCAGATTCGATGAAGTCAGATTCGATGAAGTCAGATTCGATGAAGTCGGATTCGTTGAAGTCGGATTCGTTGACGTCGGATTCGTTGACGTCGGATGGGATGAAGTCGGATAGGATGAAGTCGGATGGAATGATGGTTGGATTGAATGAGGGCCTGGTATCGGATTGGATGGGATTGTAGAGATCGGATGCCGTTGGATATATTTGTATGGGTTCGGATTGATTTGAATCGCACAAGTCGGATTAACGGATAATATGTGAGCTTGTAGGATCAGATTATGACTTAGGATTGGATTGGATTGATCCATGAGAGTAGATTGTATATAATCATGGTGCTCAGATTGGATTGGATTGGATTAATCTATTATATTTTGACTGCCCTATTCTCATCTGATTAATAGTGTGTGCAGAATATTGGATCCGATTGGATTGGATTATATGAGATTGTAACAATGGATACATCTCTAAACATATTGGATTATATTTATATAGGGTGGGTAACTGCCTTAGAACTTGTGGGTTGGATCAATCCATAACCCCTTACAACTTATGGGTTGGATTAATCCTATGATATGCATAAGGTGGGGTAGGGGCTCGAGATGCCGTGGCGGCCAGCGTGCAGGGGTGGGACGGCTGTATGACTTCCCAGCTGTTTAGATTGAACTATAAACTAGTGTATAGTCTTATATCGTAATAAAAGTTTGTTGAGTTCAATTGGAGCTCCTGGAGTTGACTTCAAAGAATGACCCTTCAAGGTAAGTTATGCTCACACTTCGAACATGAGGGTACCTTTGTTCGCTCTTCTGGTAGGAGTATTTGCTCGCTCTCGCAGGAATATTTGTTCGCTCTTGAAGAATATGTTCGCGCGTCGAAATCTTTGCTCGCGCGTCGAAATCTTTGCTCGCGCGTTGAAATCTTTGCTCGCGCGTCGAAATCTTTGCTCGCGCGTCGAAATCTTTGCTCGCGCGCTGAAAGTTTGCTCGCATCCATGTATTTGCTCGCTGCTGATTTTTTGTGCAAACGAACCGCCATACCATACAAGCAACGTCTGCGTGCGTACGCAAGTTGTCAGTGGTGACCATATTGCAACGATTCCAGAGTGGGAGCCATACCAGTGTACCAAGGAGAACATGCTTGAAAAGGTAAGCAACGTCCGCGAACGTCCGCAGACAATTATTAGTGATCGAGTAGACGAAGTCAGTTCCACAGACCGGAGAGCAGGAGCCATGCCAGTACCCGGGTGAGCACGCTTGAGAGGCAAGCAACATCCGCGGACATCTGGATGCGGTAGCTGACAACAGTATGGATGGCATGAATTCTGAGAACTTTAGGGTGCAGGAGTCATACCAGTGCCTCAGGGAGAGCACACTTGAATGGCAAGCAACATCCGCGGGGCGCCGATGGTAGCCGTATTGAGGGCGTGAGTGCAAGGAGCGGGAGCCATACCCGTGCCTCGGTGAGGGAGGCAAGCAACATCCGCGAACGGCCGCAAGCAATCGCTGTTGACCGCAATGATGGCTTGCTATGCAGAGACTGCTGTGAATAAACGGTAGCTAAGCTAGCCATGGGAGGATGTGTGGCGACAAAATAAGGTGAGAGAGGGGTGGTGGAGGTAAGGGATCAAGAGACGGATGGTTGAACGACGAGTGGAGGGTATTCTTATATATGCACGACGGCAAAGCTGAGACTGCGGGCCACGGGACTCAGATTGCGGCCCCCAGCATAGGATATGCCGAAACCTCTGTCCCGATAATGGCTGTTGTAGCTATCAGCGGTGGTCGTGGTTCGGTGGGACGGAGGATGTTGCTAACCCAAGTCTGCGCAATACTGAGACGGAAAGACTGGTCAAACATATGGATGAAATGGTACATACACGGGATACCAGACGATATTAAAAGTTTCATAGGACGAATGCGTCAAGAGGAGAGCTCGGAGAAACAAACACACCCAACCTGAATCAAACGTCGCAGAGACGCTCTCTTTCCACATTTCAGTTTAGACTGAAAGATGAGATTCTTCCTCAAGTGCATACGTTAATGGTGCGTGTGACGAATGGGTAGACGTGGTTGGTAACATTGAGGTTGACGAGTTGTCGGAGAAGAGAGAGCTGGAGACAGACCCTTTCGTTTCGAGACCTGGTTCACGTTGGGCGCTTACAGCAAAGCCGCACCCACACCCACTAACGGACTGCCCGGGGACTCCTGGTGGTTTCCACGCCAAAGCTACATAGAAAGCAGACGTCAGACAGATGATCCTGAGGTACGAAGCATTGAGTCCTATCTACTCTCCCTCTACGAGACTAGCCAGGCTCTCCGTCTTCACTCACTTGTTGTGTTTCATAGGGGATTATTATTTTTATCTCGATCTCGAGTAGCTAACAGTCTGTAATCAATACACAGTAGCCTAGTCCGTGGTGCAAGAGGAAAATTAGAGAGCGTGTTACACGGGGAACTGTGCACGACCTATGAACCAAAAAAAAAACCGGTAGGCCAGCGTGCCATGAGTTTGGTAAAGACCGAGTGGGGAGGAGTTACAGGACTACAAGCGATGCGGGACGCGCCAGCGATAAAACAGGGGAGGGGTAAAATGGGCGAGCTGAGGCGCACGCAGAATGGTATATAGGACCAGCGAGCTACACCATAGAAATAAAATGAGATGAACTCGGACAGAGCGCGGCAGCTGCAACAAGAAATGCAGGGCGTGACGACGGAACAGACGACAAGAGATATGATACAAGCCCGAGAACAGTCACCCAGGCGGAGAAACAAAAGAGGAACGCGCTACAGCTCACATCATCATGTTGAAGCCGCCGTTATTGCCGCCGCCACCAGCAGCGATGGAGTGGGTGGGCTTCATGGAGCCCATGCCGTCCAAGTCATCCCGGACCCACGCGCCGCCGGCGAAACTGCCAGGGTTGGAGGACGAGGACGGGGCTCGCGCGTGCGGTGGGGAATTGCCGTACGCACTGCCGGTGCTCATGCTTCCGCCACGAGAGCGGATGCCGTGTTGGCCGGAGCCAACAGACGACGTGTCGTCGCTGTCGATGGGGCTAGCATAGCCATGGGCGCCGTGGCCGTGCTGCTGCCGGGAGATGCCCGGAAAGTAGGAGTTGGCCCCAAAGTTGTTGGGGCTAGGACCTGAGCCCTGCGGGCCACCAAAAAGGACGCTCTGGCTGCTGAACTGCTGCAGCTGCTGGGATGCAAGGAGCTGGTTGTTCCAGTTGGACTTGTCCGCGTCGAGAGGAAGGTTCATGCCCGCAAGTGGGAACTGTCCGGGATATTGAGCGGCAGACACTTGCGGGTGGGAGTCGTATAAGGATGCCATGGCAGGATTCTCGTAAGAAACGCCGGGAACGGCCTGGGCAATCATGGGGCCGCCATGCGCAGTAGGGCGGGGAAGGATATGAGGAAGGTGGCCGGCGCCGGGGATGGTGGATCCGCCTACGTTGAAAGGCGCATTCTTCGCAAATGCCGCGACCATTGGGTTGCGCAGGTCATCCGGGTCATCGGGGAGCGATGCACCAGCAAGCCCGCTGGACATGGGGACATCATCCTCATCTCCGTAGCCACCGTCACCGTCGTCGTCGTCATCGTTGACAATGGCGAGCACCTCGACCTCGCCACTAAGAACCATAGCGAAGGCCTCGCTGCGAACGGGTTCCTCGACGCGAGGGAGGTTGGCGCGGTCACGCCATTCGTTAAGCTCACGACGGAGGGCATCGGACTCGAGTTTGGCAAGGCGAAGCTCACGGGACGCCATGAGGCGGTGACGGCGGGAGGCGTGGATGTGGGCGATTGACGAGTTGACGATGGCAGACTTGGAAGGGCGACGGATTTGGGACAGGTTCGGAAGAAGAGCGGCCAAATCCTTGTCACAGATATCAGAAAAGATGTCACATGAGCGATGATGAAACGTACCAAAAATCTGCCGTTGAGCGTCTCTCTGCGCTGGCGTTCCACGGCGTTGTGGGTCGCTCTGCGCTCAGCGGTGTTTGCACGTCGAGAGGGCTTGCGTTTGGAACTGGCGGCAGAGCCGTTGAGAGCGGTGTTGCCGCTCTGAACGGAGGCCTGATCGGCCGGAGGAGGCAGGGCCAACGTTTGAACAGCGTTGGTAGGCGAGACAGGCGTCTGCGGAGGGTTGGGGCTGTCGGCAGAGGACGGAGACTGACCAGAGGACGGAGAAGACGGGATGGGGATGGAGAGAGCCATTGCGATTGGTATAATAAACGACAGGGAAAGCAAGCACGAGCGAAGGATGTCTATGAAGTTGGTGATAAATGAGACCCGAGAGCAAGAGAACGTTTTTTGGCAGGATGCGGGGCGGGGCCAGGCAGACAGAACGGGTACGCGATGCAGAAGCTCAGCGGAATCCGGATGCTGTCAGGTGAAGGATGGAGTCGCGAGCGGGGCTCAAGCGAAGGGCGTCAAAGAGGAAGGTGGATCGACAGGGGAGAAATTGCAGTCGCGAGCAGAGCTCAAGCGTGCTGCTGGTCCTTCGGGGATGGCGGGAGTAGAGAAGCCGGCAAGGGTCGCGAGGATCTGGAGATAAGGGTTGAAGCGGTGGTAGGACGTGAAGAGACGGGGGAACGTACACCAGGCGTTATCCTTGTTACGGCGAGGGGTGTCGGAAGAGAAGGAGGGGACGAGCAAAGGGGAAGGGCAGATGCTCAGAGGACCATAAAGATGGCGAGGGGGGAGGAGGAGGACAACGTCTACTTGTTACCGTTTTACAACTCCACCCCATCAACTTCAACCTCCGCCATCACTCACGTGCACCCACCCATTCGGATTTCTCTCCAGTATTTCCTCCGTCAATCCATTATCTCATGATCCCTTCCATCTCCGGAACTTTCCACCATGCCATGCTCTTTGTCCACAGAAACCCTCGCTCCCTATATACATATCTCCATCACGATCCTGGCCTAGTCGAAGCCATGATCTGCACGCCGACTTCCAACTCATCTCACGTTCTGCTCATCCATGTACATACCACTGATTCGGAGGCATCGTCTCCATCCTATATCTGCAGTACTAGGCCGGTCCCGCCCTACCTGCGTCATCCTTCTGTACTCGTCCTTGACGGGCCTTCCTGGGTCTTCTGTCTCATTTCGCATAACACCGCGGACTTCCATTCCTCCCTCGAGGATGCCGCCGATCTACCGCCGGCCCCGCTGTTGCCTGCCGCACAGGCTGAACATCATCAGCCGCATCGCCTCGCGTCAGCGAATCTCGACGTCTGAGTGCCCATCTCACCGCAGCGCAAATTTGCCGCCGACACGTGTTTTGCCTTGACGACCATTCTCAGCGATGCCTCTTGTCGAGACATGCAAGCCTATAATTCTTCCCAGATTGATGTTACATTGACGAACAACAGCTTGCGTGGCTGAACCGCCGACCTATCCTTGTATGGTGAGCCATTGAATTGAGATCCTGTCGAGACAGCCGCGTTTCATTGTCAAGCAAACTAGCCATGGGTCATTGGCGCATTTCAATTTCAACGTTACAACTCGGTAAGATATCCTAGACTGTATTTGACTCTAATAACAATCCTTTGCACAGCTTGATAGACATTTCAAGAACGGCTTTATTACAGTGCCGACGCCGACTGCTTATCACTGTATTTTGATCTCGAAGACGATTATTGCTGATTGATCTTTCCTTAGAAACGTTCTGAAACGTTGGCTGCTACGCTTCTCCTTTCAAGCGCGATTGATGGCAGAAGACAAAGTGGTCGTGGATTCCTGCTTTTTCTGCTCTGTGCACCTCAGTACATGTCGCTGCAACGTAATATCCCCATGCCAATTCCTGCTGCAGGGCGGCCTGAGCTTTGCGCGCTGAACTCGCACCTCCGCTACGAGCTGCTCCGGGCTCTCGGTATTGCATTGCACGATATCGCCGCACGTCCACGACTCAGATAGCTCCGAGCTTCGCGATCGAACTGTCTGTTGAGGGGAAGCCGCACATCACATATTCCTATCCTGATTCATCGTGCGAAGGTGCGCGACATACCGTAAGTCTGGAGGCACCGACAGCCGCCAATATTGCGGCACAGCACTGACACAGCTTAGGTCCCCGCACGCACCGATGCAGCTGATCCGAGCTCTTGCGGCTGCCATCAGAGTGCGGGGAGTCGCAGTTCGCTGGATGCGTCGGCGGGGCTGTGCGCGAGATTCCCAGTTTGCTTGCATCGCTTCGGCCCTGCGCATGCTGGCCATAACCTCTCAAATAAGCATCAGTACTCATATCGACCCGCGGTGCAGTGGAACTGCAAGCGAGATAACTGCATGGCTTCAATGCCATTTGTGCATGTGGAGCTTATTTACAGCGGTATGGCGCGCTTTATGGTAGAGAATTCGCAAGTACGAAGAAATCGCACGATTTATAAGAGGATATGTACGCCGTCATCACCGTGGCTTCATGACCATTAATGCCAAGCTCACCGCGCATTTTTTGACCCGTGATAAACACACTCAGCCATCCGGCTCAAAACACCAGAGGTAAAAAGTACTTATGCGTCAGCTTTTAGATCAACCGGAGCCAGGGTGGGACGAGCCTTGCGTGTGGCCTCCAAATCCACACAGTACCATTCCGAGAGCATCTGTCGATCGCGCCGGACGCCACGCTGCAGATACATGAGGGTCAGAAATCCGCGCTTCGAAAGAAACAAGATATATTGCCCAGCGCATTTTGAGTGCGCAAGTCCAGATTCGAAGGTAAAATCGGGCGGGGGACCACATGCCCTGATAAGATCGTCTATGGTCATTCGTCCGAAGCACAGGTTGCATCCTGGTAAGTCCATGTGGGTTCACAAAGCGAGCGCTGCAGCAGCATGGACATCCCGAAGAGATCTGGTGGCGTAACAGTGTCGACGTGCCACGATGCGGACGACGCTACTTTTTAGAGTCAGAAGAAGTCGTCACCGGGCCAGCGGGCGGGGGTGCATGCTCACTTGTGCACAAGTCCAGGGCGTGCAGCATGTTGCGCACGTAAAATAGACGTGACTGCCATGGGAACTGCGGGTTAACAATCTTTTAATGATGCACACGAGGCGTCCGGAGGTGCGGACGTAGATGAGCATCCGCGATCAGAGGTGCCTTGGCAAATGTTCTTGTTGCTCGCTTGACAAAGAGGCGGTCCATATCTTCATGCCTGAAATGAAGATACATTTGCATTTCTCATATTGTTAGAGAAGCATGAATGCTGATTTGCGTACTTGTCATTCGGGATGGGTTGCCCTGCTCAATAGCACACATAACTATCACATATAAAACACGATTTGTAGTAGAACCACCGAAACGTCATGATCCAATGTACAAGGCGCACCTTCGAGCCCCTATCCAGAGCGAGCGGTAATCGCCCAGAGATCAGGGGTGCCCATTGGCATACCACGGAAGAGAAGAACCTGCCGAACACTGAAGAGTGAGTCCGGACATGGAAGGAATCCTCCAAAGCACGCCTACATCGGTGAAGAAGGCGTGAGGAGCTGATTTTAGCAGCAGAAGATGCGCTGGTGCCCATCCACCTGACGTCAAAGGACAGCTCACACAGAATCGCCAGCAAAGCACCAGAGGACACCTGAACCCGACGAGGCGGCGGCGGTATTGCCCAGGGACGCGAGAACGACCGAGAACGGTGCATATGCCGCTGCGAGCCGCGAGTTTCTGATGCGCACTTCCGTCATCGCGCTTCGCAATTCCCATCGAGGACGGAAGCAAGAAGCGCCGGCGAAAGAGGGCACGAGCCCGGGACCGCTCAGGACCGACGTCTAGAAAACGACTCGCTGGCTTTAGTCGGTCGTCTCGGTGGAAGCGAAAATCACGAGTC
The DNA here is from genome assembly GCA_033439255.1 of Hericium rajendrae. Lineage (NCBI taxonomy): Eukaryota > Fungi > Basidiomycota > Agaricomycetes > Russulales > Hericiaceae > Hericium > Hericium rajendrae. Next base: position 16,165 of record CM065889.1, read on the forward strand.
AAGGAGGATGCTCGGACGAGATTGTGAAGGCCATGGAAGCTCCATACACCTGATATGTATAGGTCTGTATCTGTCCGTATGGGCGCGCGTCATGCCGATGCGAGTCGTGTGAGACTTTACAGTACCTATTCAGCTTGCCTTGGATGATGTCAGTGACTATCGACCGTTCAGAAGACAACAGCAAGAAGGACAACACCAGAGGACAACATCAGAGGACAAAACCGGTACCAGAAGACATCTCGGCCGCCATGTTGGATGAAATGATGACTTTTGACTTGATTGAGCTCCGCGACGGTTGCTAGGGTTTTGCCTCCGCGTCAGTGATGACATAATCGTAATGCGGGGAAGGTCACGTCCTCGACGCGGCTCTAAGACCCGGCCGCTGAGCGCGACTGTTTCGACAACGCTGCAGGCGTTGACATCAAACTCCGTTCATTCTCTGCGGCAGGATGCATTTTGTCACTCGCAATGCTGTTCGCGCAGGCCGGCGCGCGACGCAGGTGTCAGTAGTGCAGAGATCATACCATGCATCCGTACTACCATCCCTCATCTCGGCCTCTTCACCAGAATTCCAGGCGAAGGCGAAGGCCATGGATGAAGTGATTGCTGATCTGGAGGCAAAGACTGCGGCTGCGAGGCTCGGAGGCGGCGCGAAGGCGGCAGAGCGAATGCGAAGCAAGGGCAAGAAGCTGCCTCGTGAACGGTCCGCGGATTCCACATGGCTTGTTTGCTATCGCGAGTTTAAGAGACTGATGCATGTTTCTGTAGCCTTGCCCTTCTCCTGGATCCCCATACGCCATTTCTCGAGCTGTCTGCTTTAGCCGCTCACGATGTATACCCCGAAAGTGTTCCAGGAGCAGGAATTGTCACTGGCATTGGCCGGATATCCGGCCGCGAGTGTATGGTGGTGGTAAATGATGCGACTGTCAAAGGTGGATCCTACTACCCTCTCACGGTTGGGCTCTTCGATTTCGGCGCATTTTTGGAGGCTCAAATCTGCTTAGGTTAAGAAGCACCTGCGAGCGCAGGAAATTGCAAGAGAACACGGCCTACCGTGTGTCTATGTTGGTGCGTACTAATTGTCATGACCCACATAATCTCCATTTTTCTCACCTGGAATGGACGCAGTTGAATCCGGCGGAGCTGCCCTTCCATATCAGGCCAATGTAAGCCTACATCGACGCTGTAACAATACAGATGACTTCGGAACTGACGCAACTTGCAGGTGTTCCCAGACAAAGAGCATTTTGGCCGAATCTTCTACAACATGGTCCGTAGTTCAAATTGTGACAAGCTTCCTTCACCCATGCCATGTAGGCTCAAATGTCAGCTCTTGGAATACCCCAAATAGCGATTGTGCACGGAATATCCGTCGCTGGTGAGTTCACGCCTTGGTCTCTCATGAAAGAAAAGTGGTGCTAGCAAGACCACGTACAGGCGGGGCATATGTCCCTGCAATGGCAGACGAGAATATCATAGTCCGAGAGCAAGGCCGCATCTTCCTCGCAGGACCTCCGCTCGTCAAAGCTGCGACTGGCGAGGAGGTCGACGAGGAGACCCTCGGCGGCGGTCAGATGCACTCAAGCGAAAGCGGCGTGACAGATCACCTAGCCCGAGATGACGAGCATGCCGTTGCCATCGCGCGGGGAATCATCAGCGATCTCGGGAACGCGGGCAGCAGAGAAGTCCCAGTAAGAGCCGGATGAAGTGTGTCACGTTCTCGAACTCACAGCATTTCATAGCCTCCCGCACCTGCAGAAGATCCCCTGTACTCTGCGTCCGAGCTCCACGGCATCGTTGGCACTGACTTGCGTCAACCGTTCGACATGCGCGACGTGATCGCGCGCATCGTTGATGGCAGCCGATTCCGAGAGTTCAAGAAAGAATACGGGCCTACGATTGTCACGGTACGCAGCAGCAATGATCCAACTTCTGAACCTGGTCTAAGCTAGATTAGGGCTTTGCAAACGTTCATGGATACCCAGTCGGCATCGTCGCCAACAATGGCATTTTGTTCTCTCCATCGGCACTGAAAGCGACACACTTCATTCAGCTGTGTTCACAGCGACAGATACCCCTGCTTTTCCTAGTCAACGTGACAGGATACATGGTTGGTTCGAAAGCAGAGAAAGGCGGCATTGCGAAGGATGGCGCAAAGATGGTCAGAGCTGTCGCGTGCGCCGATGTACCCAAGTTGACTGTCGTGGTGGGCGGAAGTTTCGGTGCTGGTAACTACGGTAAGTGGCTTTGATTCTGACGGAAGAAGGTTCGCTGATCAGTCGATCAGGAATGGCTGGTCGTGCCGTAAGTCTTTCATGGGTCATTGGGGCTGTGAAATTCTAATCTGTGAACTAGTACTCACCACGTTTCCTGTGGATGTGGCCAGTAAGCGGCATTTGAACGCTAACGGGATAGATTATTGATGCTGTTGATTCCTGGTCAGAATGCGAAAGTGTCAGTCATGGGATCTGGTCAGCTATCGCAAGTCATGCAAACCGTCTCGCGGTAGGTTTGATCATGACACTTTCATTCTGCCGGGCCTCATCGCTTTCTTATGTCAGTGATCCTTCACAACACGCTCTTCTAAAAGCTGAGATCGAGGCGCAATCGTCCTCGCTCTACGCTACAGCTCGGTTGTGGGATGATGGCGTCATCAAACCGACGGATACTCGAGATGTCGTCGGTCTCGGTCTCGCGTTGGCTGCGCGCCAGCGGTCCGGGCGCGGGAGTACCGCAACTTGGGACGGTGATGGCAAAGGGTTCGGCGTGTATCGAATGTAGCTGCGCCGTGAGAGCGTTGTGTACTTATCGTAATTCAAGCCAGGAAGATCAGCCGGTGAAAGGCTAATCCATTGCTGAGGATTGAATTGTCTTCGTGATCGAGCCAATATCCAGACCAGTACCTGTAAAATCAAAAACTTCGTGCTTCCATTGATATCATGCCCATCAACATCACTGAGGATCGTCGTCCCTAGACGCGGTCGCCTGAGAGAAAGACGTCGTATTTAGCATTGACACTGACAGCGCGAGATGATATTAATGCTTATGGAAACAAGACAATATAAATACCACAAAAGATACATGATGTGTGCTGCTGTACAGGACGTTGACATGGACATTGAAGATATCGAAGAGACAACAACAGAACGAAAAGCGAAGAGATGCACGAGCATAGGTATAGCAGTGCAACCAGAAATGTGACAGAGAGGACCGGGAGCACGACTAGGCTAGTCTCCGTTGCTGACCTCGCACAGAAGACAGTCGTTCTGTGTAACGACTAGGCTATGACTTCGTACGGATGACGCACGAGCTCGTCATACAACTCGGCGGGAAGATCGCGTACAAGAGTCACAGCGATTCCGATGACCGGAAGTGCTTCGAGCGGAGGAAACGTGCGAAGCAGACGCATAGGCCTGGAACAACGTTAGTACGAAATCAAAGGCACCAGAAGAAGGATACGCACGAAGACGAGTTCATGACTTTTTCGCGCATCAAAAGGAGTTGTGCGATGACGCACAGTACGTTCAGATGCACACCAAACGCAAGGAGGAAGTCCCATAGTTGGAGGACTTGGTCAAGCGGTGGAGTGCACGCGCAGAGAGTGAGGACGGCTGCACAGAATATTAAGATACGTCATTTGCTGGAATAGCCAGGCTACTCACAAGGGAAAGCGTATATTTCGGCGGAGAGATTTTTCGACCGAAGATAAGAATACAGCCCAGGATCTACGATCTTTAGACAGCGATCAAGTAGCTATATGAATATCCATTCAGCAAATGTATAGTCAGGTAGAAGGGGTAAGCGTTACCTTCAAGCCTCGATGCACTCCCTCTAATGTAGGTTGAACGTACAAAGGACATGACTCCTCGATGAATTTAGCAAAACAGAAGAATGCCTCCACCTCAGACGGCATAGTATAGAGGAATGGCGCGGCGAGGACATTCATCCCTTGAACATATGTAAAACCAAGTTGCTGGCTTTCTTGTCGATCTGCAAACCGGTTAGTCCAGAGTTGACGAGCATCACGACCACGAAGCTCACCGTGATTTCGCCAGACGAAGGCGTCGAGCAATCGAACCAGCATATCCTCCCTTACGCGTTCCTTGAAACCACGATCCGTAGCTAATGTCCTGCTAAGAGTCAGCTTCCAATGCCCGGAAACAAAATCAACAAAACACACCGAAACGTATCATTGCGTATCTTCTCTCGGACTTCGCATGGTCCTCGCCCAACATATTCAAGAAATGTATCAGCAGGCAGTTCGTTGACGCGTAGGAAGATCTTCCATATCCGCGGTCGTAGTGTTGGGTCCTGAACTGGCTTAGGGCCTGTCAAGTTCCTCAAGGCTCTGAAGTGGACTCACAACGGCAGATGGAATTCCTTCGATAAGAATTAACCGCCTCAGCTTCTTAACGGCCTCTTCTGTATCTTGCGCTGAACGCGCTTTCGATGAAGATCTCGGTTGATTTAAGATCTTGTTGAACGAGTGTGCTGTTGCGGTTGCAGAAGCCATGTTGAACTCGAAATCCTACTGATGATAATGAGAGGAGTCCTCGCCAGCTACTGGTTTCTTCTTTTACACAGAGCGATGGGCGAAAGGAACGAGAACGAGACACAAGGCTGGCTGCCGCACCGAGGCCGCCCAACTGAGCGCGCATGTCATGTGCTGCGCGCAGCACGCGTTGGCGCCGTACTTTGGGCTCTCTCTGGTTTGGCAAGCTCTCTTCATGCGCTCACGGTCACTGGGATTTCAGCACATCAGCGTTCAGCGTCCTGCACCCAACGTGTCATAGTGTGCGACGCCATGGACATCCCCTTCTCATCATCTGGTGCAACCAGCAGGGAGCATTATAGGCTCGTGCGTCGTGTAGAATCGGCTACAACCATTCAAGACGCAGATCGAATTCTAGTGAGCGAGGTTGAATCTTTAGAAGCTCGTCTATCACGCACTAGTCTCGTATTAGTAGGTTTCTGTGTTGAACTACAGAGGTGTCGCTAATTTGGAGATTTTATTCAGGATCAAATCAAAGAGTGTCTAATATTGCTTCTTTACTGCTATACGACTGCTGTGACAGGCATTCCCTCAAGTCAGCTCGAATTCGCTCTATCTCATGCTGTGAGCCTCGCTGAAGCAGGCTCGACTCTATCGGAGAGAAGAGTAGGCACGTTGGCATATTATTTTGCACTTCTGATTTCCTAAGCAGCGCACAGGATATCTCTTCTGCACTGAGATTATGCCTCCAGACCACGAACTTCGTCTCATGCTCGTGAATACCCTTCGAAAGGTAAGGAGATAATTTCGCGATCGCTTGATGCTCAGTCTTACGGTGGTATCAAGGATTTGGAATCACTCGATACCCCTCGGATCTGCCTCTCTTTGGATTATATCATTCAGTCTCCCTCAGATGACGTCGTGCCCGCTATCCAGTCTCGGCTGCGTGATCTGATATCACATAACTCGTCAGTATGTATTAAAGTGTTCTTGTTCTCCTTTTCACTGTTCATTTTCCCTGCAGACCTTACGTCCGACGTCGAGCAATCCTGGCATGCCGTGCGCTTGCTTCCCATGACTCCTCAATTATGCAGCATAACTCTGAAGGAATCATGCGTCGCCTGAAGGACACAGAGCCGATGGTCATTGCTTCTGCCGTCATTGTCTGTATCCGTCTACAGAAAGTAAGATTTTTCTGAAGGTGAAGCTGTACAAATTTTGACTTGGCTCAGAATAGTCTGATTGACGAAGGCGCGCGTTCTGCCATCACCAACATCTTGCGACATTCTCGCAAATCCTTGACAGTCTCTGCAGTATCAAAGCAGCTGACGTTAAATTGTCTGAGATTCCTGCGCTCCGCCGAGTAAGTGCCTCGAACAAATCATCTCATTATTCTGATAGGCATCACTTTGGATTCCAGACCCTCGACGACAGATGTTCAGCTTGTTTTGGATCTGATTCATGACGTTTCAACGACTGGCTCCCGCACATACAGTAACATTTTTCCCCCTTCCTGCGTGAAAACTATACTCAAATCAGACGCTAGGCGTTCTGTTAGAAAGTTTCAGAGTCCTGCAGTCTATATCTCCAGACAAGCTGTCAGCTACCCAACGTCCCAAAGTCGCGTCAGCCGTCGCCGATGTCAGGCACCTTCTGTCTTCGGACCTCCCTGCAGATCGATATGTCTTCTTATCTTGTATAGAATGTGTTCACCCCGACTTGTGGGCCGGCACATCTCCAGAAACGACAGCAGTCCTCGACGCCTGGGAGGTCGAACGTATCATGCAGCTTCTGGAGTCGCCGGATAAGAGTATTCGAAGGAAGGTAAGTACCAAAGGCTTTCTAGAGGGCAACGCTGACATAGAAACAGACGCTGCGGTTATTATCGAGAGTTGACACCGGAATCATCACATCATATTTTGACCAACTTTCACAAGCCTTGGATGGCTCCTTTCCGCCGTCTGACGAGCTCGTTTGCCGTCTTCTGGAGATCGTTGAAGTCCTGTCCGCGGATGACGGAGAGACTTACGCCCAGTTCGTGCAGAACATCTGCAAGTCTCTAACTACCGCGTCGAAACAGGCAGGACCAAGGACTGTTTGTCAACCAGCAGTGGAGGCAATTCTGGCTTATGTTGGAGATCGTGAGTCGCTCATCCCTCAGTCTCGGTCATGATCTCACAGTCAGCAGGCGACCCGACGTTCAATTTGAGCTTCGCAACAAACGTCCTCACAACCATTGTCGATTCGAGCGATCCTCCAAACTCGACTTTCATGGTCATCGCCGCTGCTTTAGCATGTGAATACACAGGCCGTGTCCCCGTTGCACCAACTGCTTTGTTGCAGACAATCGCGCCCAAACTTCAATCATACCCTGGTACGCCTATCTTTAAAATCGATGAGCCGTGATCTCACCTATCTTCAGCTTCGGTGCAGGACGCCTGTCTTCTGACCATGTTGCGACTAGCGGCGGAATGTGACAAAGTTCCACCAGAAATGATGGACAATGTCGTCGCTCTGGGCGTTATATCTGGACGCCATATTCAACGTGTGCGCCAGTTCTCTATATCTTTACGTTTTTATAACGGAACTCACCTTTTCTCCAGCGATGTGATCAATTTAGAGATCTTGCAAATCAGCATGATACACTAAAAGACATCATCTCGAATGCTCAATCTCGCTCTGTACGATTTAGTATCATCTCAGGGTCCGAGTCCGCTGACCCGTCCCAGCTTCCAGATTTCGTTGCTGCGCTCGAGACATACCAGCCCTCTCCATCTCGACCATCGAGAGAACGGCAAGAAACACACCATGAATCCACATCGCGTCGATCGTCCTCGGTCAGCTCCCGCACCTCTCAGCCAGGCTCTAAACTGCGCTATGCGGCGTACGACCCGCCTCCCCCCGTCTCGCGCACGGGCCGCCCGCGTATTGGCGTGCGGACTGCAAGCAGCTCACGATCGACGACGTCGCTCGATCCGTCCGAAGACTTGCGGCCTGGAAGCGCTCTGAGCGGAACGAGCGGCCACGGGCCGGCATCAGACGATGTGCTCTCGCGGACAGCGACCGCTGGAGAACTGGCACTTGCAGCAGGCAGCGAGGAGCTGCGCCGTTTGTCGAATGCGGCGGTGAGTCGCGTAATGGTCAATGGCGATGAAGGCCTTCTCATTCTCCCTTGACAGACAACCAAGACTGCAACTCCGTCCTCGCGGAAGGAAACGCATATTGATCAATTGGTATGTCAAGTTGTTATATGGGTTATGATGAAAGATTCTCAACGTCCGAGCCAGGGATCCCGAGTCGATCTTATAAGCCTCGACTCACCATTCGTTGCAGAACCGGCTCCATCTTCGGGGCCGAGCGATAGTCATGCACAAGAGATGGATTTCAAAGCTCTCTGGGACTCGCTTGAGGACTGGGCTGCGAGAGGATGGCTCGAGCATCCCAGCGACGCGATCGTCCGACGGTTGCAGGGCTTACAATGCAGGATGATTGTGCTCTCTACTGATCAGCCACCTTTTGAAGGTGCGTCTTTCCCTGGCCTGAGTGGCTTGACAATGACCACGAACATTTCTTTTTCTTTCTTCAGGCGAATTAAAGATTTTGCTGTTACGCTCTCAAGGTGGAACACACGGAACAGCGGCTCTTCGGCTACGCGAGACGGAAGACGAGAGCTGTTTGTGGAGGCTGCGATGCGACGGCGATTCGATGTTGACGGAAGTGAAGAGAGCATTGAATGGTGGTCCGTGAACCGAGATGCCACCCATAGGTCCTCTCCCGTCCTTTCCAAAGGCATTCAAACTATAGTGGGCAGACGTATTTTGAAGATGTAGGATGTAAAGCTGCATTGTACAACTGGTTTGACGATTTTAAAGAGCACAAGTATAGTGGGATTTGCCGAGGCCCAAGCAACCACGAAACAACGACTGCTCACTGTCAGACTGTACATTTAATTTGCCACTACGACTGTCCCTACAGCAACAATAACGGTGGTGGCAGAGGTATAAGAATGAGGGTCTCAAGCCAAGTACCACAGAACACATTCCTTCCCGTATCTCTTGCGCCACGACACCTATGTCTTCGGTTGCGTTTAAGCAAGCCGCCGAGGACGATCTCTCGTCAGATGCTCCTTTCAAAGTCGCCCGGACTGAGGAAACCGGAAATATCAACGGTGATTATCAGGATACCGGGGACACTAGTCTTGGCCACACCCAAGAGACAAGTCACGCCAATGACGACATGAAAGATATCAGCAACGTACACACCGAAGAGACCAGGCAAGCTGAGAATGCGCCAGGCGAAGAAATTAACGAACTACTCAAATGGGAAGAACATTCTCGGACGCGGGAGTCACCTCCTTCCTTCATGATACAGCGTCTAACTTCGGAGCACGCCTGCATTGCTGTCAGGGGCCCCCGTCTTGCTATCGTCAGCGTGGCACGGTCTTGACGGCATCCGCCACATCATCATATTGTAAATCGGACGGTTCTGAAAGGACCCTTGTGCTGACTGTCTATGTATATGTAGGGGGAGATGTGTTCAGTAAGCGTGACGTCGCACTTGTGAGGAGGGACGTTGTCATCTGGGTAAGTTGCACAACTTCAATTGTTCAGCGATGTGTACGCGTTTTGACCGAGCTACTAGGTGCATCATCTCGCCGCAAATGCGTGGCGAGACTATACCGAAAGCCCTATATCCATGAGACAGCGTGAGGAACTATGGGCTTGAGATGCAGCTCGACCAGTATATTGTCAAGTTCCATGGAGAAAATCACTTGCCACCGTTGAACACGCTGTATGATACGTCTTTGGACGATATTCTGCGGGTGGACTTCTCATATCACGCCATAGTGATTTGGATAGGGAACCTTGATATGGAGTGAGTCTCTCGTCGAATGTGTAACGGCATTGATGAACTTCGATGCTCACCTCGATAACAAAGGATCCCGTTCCGGCGTACGCTTCCGCCGGCGCACACAGCCTGGGGTGACAAAGACGGAGAAGAAGACGACGGACGAACGACGGACGACATCATGGACAACCTTGTTTGGAGCTTTCACAGACGCAACTTCCGCATCGTGAATATTTTGCCCCTTAATCGAAACCCTGCGGGTATGTTGCTCTTTGCTGCACATACTTCACAAGGATAGAGGTCGCTCACTTGGTAATGCTTCCAGCGATCTGGGGGGGGGGAGATGACATAGAGACGACACGGAGCTTGACCTGAGAATCTGCACGACGCCATTGTGGACTTCGCAGATGCTCCGGATAAAGATGACGCCAACGTGTTCCTATTTTCTTCGTGGGTATTCGGGATGAGGATGGATCTGATATTCTGTGCAATCAATATTGGGCGAATACGCCCATATGGGCTGATGATATCCTTCTGAGCACCGAAACCCAGGCCAAATCGGCAGAAATGCTGCTCATCAGTGACCGGGTTCTTAGCTAGTGCCAGGTAGATGAGCTGTACTTCATTCGAAAGGGACTGTTGTGGTGGGATGCAATATATGATATTATTATCTATACTGAGGAAGAGAAGGATACGATAATGTTTTCGTGAGCAGCATGCAGATGCATGCGGCAGGAACAAAGGGTTGTCTAAACCCGCAATTCTGCATTTCCTCTGGTTCAAGGCCGTTAGAAACGTGGTCGCCCAATAACATGCATGGCAAACATACCTGTTCAGCATCGCGAAATCGTGGATCCGCTTCTTCGTCTCGTGCACACTGCTCGAGCCCTGGAGCACAGCAATAACCTCCCGCGCCAGCCGCTCCTCCAGCGTCTGTCCCGTCTTGCCCTGCTTGCTCTGGTCCAGGATCCACTTCACGGCATACCGCGTGCGCTGGCGCTCGCTCAGCGCCACGGGCCGCGAGACGCTTTTCCCGCCGTGCTTATGCGTCACGCTGCGCACAGCGGGCGCCGCGCTCAGGATCGCCTCGCGCAGGACGGGCAGTGGCGGGGCGCGCGTGAACGCGTGTATCCAGAGGAGCGTGCGCGACACGATGCGCGAGGCTTGCTTGCGGTTGCCGTGCCTCATGATACTGTTGGTGAGGTACTGGAGAAGCGGGTCCTCGACGGGGGGTATGTCGAGGAGGATCGGCTGGCCTGGACGCGGCTGAGGAGTGGGCGGTGCCGGGCTCTGCGGGGCCAGCACCGCGACGGAGGAGCCTGGCGCCAACGAAGGCGCTATGGGACTCGTGGATGGTACATTATTTAGGGGGTGCGGAGGGACAGTCGAGACTGGACGAGCAAAGGTCAGGAAAGACCGACGGGCAACCTGTCGGAGTGGTGCAAGCATCGAAACTGCCTAGCTATTTGTCTACTAATCAGTTAACGATTTTCAAGCTTCAAGCCGTATACGACACGTACCAATTCTTTCCAATGTTGTCGAAACCTGCCGCAAGAGCAAGCCGCAAGCTGTAACAAGCTGGAAAGACCGTGCGAAAGTGTAAAGCTGGCCGGCATCGGCGCATCACGCGCTTTCCCCGACCCATCCGGCCGACGACGGCGTACCTCCGACCCCCGGTGCAGTCGTTCAGGAAACGTGTTGCAACAAACTGTTCAGTACATACTGTCACCTACTGAACAGTTAGTTGTATGTCACCGTAGTCTTGGGCATAGCTTGCAGCCGGTCAGAATTTTCACCTCTCTAAATTGGTCTACGCTGTTACCCGCTTCGAAATACCCATTCGAACTTGCACTTCTCACATGCTAGACGCAACTGATCCGGCAACAAATCGAATTGATCAGGACATTTCGACCATGACTTACGATGTGATCAGAAGTAATTCGGGGTAGGGAAACTTCCAGGTATATTCTGGATATGTCAGCCGGAGAACATAGCAAGAACAGCTTTTTATACAATGTCCGATTCGAAGACCAGCATGCAAGTTCGTAGATTGCGTGGCTCCAGGAAGTGATCCTCGAACAAAATCACTCCGCAAAATCATATGGAGGAGCTCCCCACCATCTACAAATAGCCGGCAAGCCCTCCCATCCTAATTCACCCACAGCATGACAATTTGATGGACCTAGCTATATACGGTGCGAGCTGGACCGCGGTGCCATACAAATCAGTTGCCATACCCACCGCCCAAGGACACTCAACACATGTGCAATAGCCGCAAGTGACTTTCCGTTCCTGTTCCTCGCATCACGCACTCGGGGCGCTCATAAAAGACGTACGTATAGACGGACCGACGCCGCAGGACCCGCCCTCGTACCCGTCATTGACTTGACGTACCTTTCTCTACCTTCTCTTCTTGGATTTTCGCATCCCGTTTCTCCTTCTCGATGTCCGCCGTAGAAACCAATTTGCCCCGGGGCATCAGCGCTGGTCGCCCGTTGACGTGCCGGAAGTGCAGCACTCACATCACCTCCTCGCGCTACCTCGTGTCGCGAGTAAGCCTGCGTCCCGCCGTGAAAGCATACGCAAGACTGACTTATACCGTGCTACCCAGGCGTACCGAGGCTTCGAAGGCAGAGCAGCTTTATTCCGCCAGGTGTGAGTACCCAGACTCCTGTACAGCGGCGGAGCCCACTAACGCACGCACCATGGACACAGCTCCACGGATACAACCACGCGCGATGCGCCCGTGATCCAGCTCATGGCGAGCGGCGCGTACCGCGTGCGCAACCTGCGCTGCCGCACTTGCGCGACGTACCTCGGTTTCGAGATCGTCGCCGCGCTCGAGAAGGAGGAGCGCTGGAAGGAAGGTCGCTGTCTGCTCGAGATGGAGCGCGTTGGCGAGCCGGAATCTGAGGATCCGGCGCGCGAGCCTGCGCAGAAGAAGGAGAAGGAGAAGCTGAAGGTCGGATGGCGGCAGTCGCTCGCTGCGATGGAGAGGAGGCGGTCGAGGCGGCTGCCGCCGCCGCCGACGCCGAACCCGACGCAGCTGGTTGGGTATGCGTACTAAAGGCTGACTCGATGAGGCTGGTAACGAGACATGGCATTCATGGACAACTCGGTTGAGACGTTTGAGGGCACTACTGGGTAGGGCTAACAACTTGTTACGCTCATTTTATTTATTTAATTTGAGAAGTGACTTACTCGAGGGCTTGTTGGACTTCAGATAGACACCGATATTGCATCACACTGTAATTTTAAACACTCAAGATAGACGTACGACTTAGACGACGTGTACGTTGAACACATCAGATTCGCTGCAGCCTGAGAACGGCGAAGACCGAACATGATTGAAATCGCAGGCAGATGACAGTGGGAATTTGGTTAAACTCACAGATCCGGATATTACGGCGAGACAATCAACTCAACAGAGATCGTACCTGCAGAGACAAGCCGTCGCTGGCAATGGCTCCAGGAACCATCCTGGCACGCAAAAACAGACGGGCAGGTAATGTGATAACTAGATGTGATGGTGCGATAAGTATACATATGCCAACGAATAGTGAGGAAGAATCAATCCATGGCGACCGAAGCACGGCGGCTACATGTCGAACTTCGGCTCCCAGCTCACGCCGCACCCGCAGCCGGCATCCTTCGACTGGGGATTGTCGACAATCCGGAACGTGCTGCCTATGAGCTCGGTCGCAAAATCGACCGTGGAGCCCTTGAGCAGGCCGAGGGAGATGGAGTCCACGAATATATTTGACGGTTTGATGGTGGGATGTGCGAAATGACTAGCCAAGATAACACGGTCAATAGCGCGAAACCCGAGATCAAGAACACACATACTAATCGTCCGGCCATCGTTCCTTCGTCGTAAGTTCTATCTTGTATTGATATCCATGGCAGCCACCAGACACTACTGATATTCGCAGTGCCGCATCGGGGTTGTTTTCGCGCTCGGCAACTGTGTGTAGTCGCTGCAGGAAGCGGTAAGATACCAGCTGGAATCAGAAAACCAAATAAGCTCACCTCGGCCGCCCGATCAGTGATGTCTAATGTTGCTTCCTCTGGGGGTATATACTCTCCCTGTATGTCGTGGGTTTCGAAGTCCTGCTCGGTGGGGTGAACGACCAGAGATGCTGACTGAGCCGGCGGGGTCTGCGCGGCCAGGCGTGGGGGTGTAGCTATAAACGTCCGTTGGGGAACAAAGCGAATCGCTCCCACACGAGAAACATGTTTGTGAGGTCTGCACGTCGTCCGGACGGACTGCAGCGATGCAGCGCGCAGGAGACGGGAGGAGGAACGAGCGAGAGACGAAGCCATGGGCGTAAACAAGCGCCCACCGCGCGCCCGAAAGCCATTTCTAATTTCCAACCCTGGTCTGTGGTTTATGTCACATGCAGCGTCGCGGCGGGAGCGGGCCGACGACGCGATCAATGTACCGAGCCCGACTCGGGGATGGTGGGATCCTTTAGATGCTTCGTGCACTTGGTCGCTCACTCATCCCCCATCGTGCGCTCTTCCCCAACTGTCATCATTACGGTTACCACCACGCGCGAGTCATGTCTACCGAGCCTACCAAGTATTTGTTCGTCGTTTGGGCTCCAGATTACCCTGACGGTCTGCCGCGTCGCCTCGAGGTGAGGGAGAAGCATTTGGAAGGCATGAAGGCTCACAGCAAGAGCGGCACCGTCGGTGGGTCATGATACCCTGTAATCTAACTTTTGAAGATGATTAAATATGATATTCAGTACTCGGAGGAGCGATGGTTGACGAGAACTCGCTGCTTCCATCTGTGACGGCCAAGAAAATGGAGGGCTCTGTGATGATCTTCAAGGCTGCCCGTCTAGAGGACGTGAAGAGCATCATCGAGAGCGACATCTATTGGACCAGCAACGTGGTAAGTCTCCGCATAGCGCCTAGATACCTGGATTCACACTGCATCGTGCACAGTGGGACAAGGAGAACCTGCAGATCAAGCCCTTCCTCGCTGCGGGGCAGCCGACCATCCTGCAATGATTTACCTATTGAAGTTCAGGAAGCATCGATGCAGTCGGCAGGCGGAAGCTATTGTGCCCGGCTTGCTCATGTATCATCATCTTATAAATCCAAGCGATCTACCATGACTACGCCATCGATACATATCCCGAACCCGATACGGTCGGTTGGTCGGTGGTGGGACTGGGATAAGATGGTGCCTGCACTCGGTCGCTCACTCACCCCCCTTCGTGCCCTCTTTCCCAGCTGTCATCGCTACAGTTAAGTATCACCACGCGCGAGTCATGTCTACAGAATCCGCCGAATATCTTTTCGCCGTTTGGGCTCCGGACTACCCTGACGCCCTCCCTCGTCGTCTCGAGGTGAGGCCGAGACACTTCGAAGGCATCAAGGCTTACATGGAGGATGGTACCCTCTGTAAGCCACAGTCTCTGTATCTCACCTTCGGAGCGATTACTAGACAAGACAATCAGTTGTAGGAGGAGCCATGGTTGACGAGGCTTCGCTGCCTTCATCCGTGACGGCCAAGAAAATGGAGGGCTCTGTGATGATCTTCAGGACCGCCAGCCTTGAAGATGTGAAGAGCATCATCGAGAAAGGCATCTACTGGACTGGCAATGTGGTAGGTATTCTGCGTCGCGCCAACTATTTGTTTGGCTTATTGCACCGTGCAGTGGGACAAGGAGAAGCTGCAGATCAAGCCTTTCCACGCCGCGAAGCAGTGATTTTTCGGGGTCGGAAAGTCTAGCGTTGAAAGCCAGCGGGGACAGAGTGTGCCGGACTTACTCATGCACATGTATCAGTGTCATATAAATTGGAGCGATCTACTATATGTGCAGCTGCATTCTCACAGCAAGGCCGGGTGAGTCGATGTAACGACTGAGATTGAGATCGGGCGGACGTCCCGATGCGGCACGTGCCTCCCCGTCATTTTGGCCCGCCGACTATGTTTTCCTTCGACGCCTCGTCCAACCCGTCCATGTTGAGCGTACAGTGACCATGGCAGAAGAAAAACCGTCGCGGAAGATTGTCGTGCTCATCTCGGGCTCTGGTACGATCCCACCTGAGTTTCAGCCTCTTGTGACCTGCTCACCGACTCTAGGAACCAATTTACAGGCCCTCATCGATGCCCTCAACACTGATGCCCTCCCAAACGCACATATCTCCCTCGTGCTCTCAAATCGCAAAGCTGCATATGGCATGACGCGCGCCGCCTCCGCGCAGCCGCCCATCCCCACCGCGTACCTCGCGCTGCAGCCCTTCCTAAAAGCAAACCCAGGCAAGACACGCGCCGACTACGACGCGGAAGTCGCGCGCATCGTCGTCCGCGAGAAGCCCGACCTCGTCGTACTTGCTGGGTGGATGCACGTTCTCGGCGAGGGCTTTCTCGACGTCGTGAGCGGCGCGCGGCCGCTCGACGGCGAGCCCGCTGTACAGAAGCCCATCGAGGTGATCAACCTGCACCCCGCGCTGCCCGGCGCATTCGACGGCGCGCACGCGATCGAGCGCGTATACGAAGCGTTCCAGAAGGGCGAGATCGACAAGGCGGGGATCATGGTGCATCGCGTTGTGCGCGAGGTCGATCGCGGGGAGCCATTGATAGTGAGGGAGGTCGAGATTCGGAAGGGCGAGCCGATAGCGGCGTTTGAGGAGCGGCTGCACAGGGCGGAGTGGGGGGCTATTGTGGAAGGGGCTAGGAAGGCGTTGGATGGAGTGAGGCCGTCATGACGCAAGTATGTGGGGAATCTAGCTGGGCGGCATTGAAGTCACAAAACCTTGTTGTATTGTAGGGATCAAGAGCAGCATGGCATAATATATCATCGCACGACATCTGAAGTTTTGCTGCCGACTCAAAGTATGTAGCCAGTTCCAATGATTCAACATCCGTTCAGTATCGTACTAGGCATAGATTATACAAGGTTGGTCTGCTAATGACGTCCAGAATATGGGTATGAAGCAATCCCGACTAATACCAAGACACAAGGCAAAATAGAAGAAACGAAACACGAAACAGAAGAAAGAGGTCATCAGCAGTATGTCTTGATTCAATACTCAGCCAAAGGAATAATCCGTCCTGTCGCGCAATCGGTCAACACAGTCTTCATTCCCACACCAGCGAAAGATACTCACCGACTTTGTACTGAGCCGACCAGCTCCTGCCTCGCCCCAGCGTATCAACATCATCGCTATCGAAGAACGAGTATCCCGCTGCCACCCATCAGAATGTGACAGAAAGCCAAAGGTAGAAACAGGACTCACGCAGCGTGTCGGGGTCGTCTTCGTCCGTATCACTGGTGGGCAGTCCGTTGATCGGCCGCCCAGTCTTGGAGTCGCGCAGAATGCCGCCGTGGTCGACGAACGGCGCCGGCCGCTCGTTCGCGGCACGGTGCAGCTGGATCACAATGCGCTGCACGTCATACAGGTACCCCTGCAGCGTATCGAGGAACCGCCGCGTCTGCAGGTGCTTGGAAGAAGCACATCTGCGAGCAAAGTCACTCAGCATTCGCAGCATGTCTCTAGATCGCGAATGACATACACAGAAATCCCGTCGTCCTTGATGATATACCCGATGCCGTACCCGTCCGCCGCGACCGGCCCAAAGCCAAACAGGCGCAGCGCCGGGTTACCGCAGTTCGACGTCGAGAGGATCGACGTGTTGAGCTGTGACCAGCCGGGATCCGTGAAGATCAGAGGGAGCAGATCCTTGCCCGAGTTGCTATTCGAGGGCGACGGCGGAATGTCATCTGGCGATATGTCCAATGTGCCTTCGCTCGCCTCGCGCTGCAGGAGGCAATACAGGGCGTAGAGGTGGCGGTCCTGGCCGAGGCCCTGGCTGCACGCCTTGGTGAGCTTGACGTGGTGCTCGCAAGCCTTGCGCAGCACGCTCATCTTCTGGGATGGTTGGGCCTCAGAGAAGAAGGTCTATGGGCACGTTGGATTAATGCGGAGGGCGCAAAATAGAAAGGGAGCGTACGACCTTCACGAACTCAACGCTTGGAGGTTGGACGGTCCGGATGGCCTCGGTCCGCCCGTGCAGGAATGCTTTCGTCATCGCCGGCTCGTACGTGCACTCAATACGGCCTGTGTCCAGATTATGAGCCATCAAGAGAGGGAGCCACACTAGGAACCACATACCATACAGCCCGAAATAAGCCGCTTGAAACGCCATCTGCACGAACGCGTCCGGACTAAACCCATGGCTCGTGATGAAGTTCTTCCCATATCCCTTGAACTCAAGCGCCTGGCAGTCGTTCTGGCAAATAAGGTCGCTGAGCCGCGTCTCCGCGAAGCGGATGCCGGCGCGCAGGTCGGGCGTAAGCGTCCACTCGAGCTTCTTCGGCACGGTATCGAAGAAGACGCCCGGCGGCGGCGTGGGGCGCGCGCCGCCGCGCGGGGGCTTGTACGACTTGGCGTAGGGGGAGAGCGGCGCGTGGAAGAGCGTGGGCGCGGAGGGGTTGATGGAGCGCGCGAGGAGCATGAGGCCCTCAGTAAAGATGTCTGCGGCGAATCTGACCATGGTGTGAGGACCGGCATATGCATGGGTATTCGTGGTGAATATACCTCAACACGGTATGTCCATCCACGCCCGTATGCTCAAAGTTGATACCAGCGGCACCATCGGCGCACACGATGATTTGCAACTAATGCGAATATTCAACACGGCCGCACAGCGCTGAACAGGAGCCAGACCATACCTTATCATACCACCGATTGGTGCACGTCCCGATCTGCACGCCTCCGCTCAGGCCGTACGAGCCGCACAAGAAGTTATGGCAAAGATCGGCGAGGTCCTCGGGCGCCGCATCGTCCAGGCAGACCACGAACAGCGCATTGTCCACGATCTCGAGGCACGATGCGTTGTTACGGTTGTGCGAGAGCGTATCGCGGAGCCCGGACCATACCTTGCGGTTCTCAGTCGACAGCACGCCGATGGAGTGACGGGCGACCTGCGATACAGCGTTAGCTGGTAATAGGGGTGCGAGGAGCGGTCATGGGCATACCTCGGAGATGGGCAGCGTATCCGCATCCGAAAGGATGGCTTGTAGATTGCGTTGGATTTCGCGCTCGGTGAGCACGGGCCTATTCTCGTGATCGAGAACGTCGAACCAATCTAGGTCGCACTCAGTACATCTCAACGTCGCGTGGCAGAAACGACAACACACAGAATTGAGCTCGGCGCAGCACCACGATGTGCCTCGAGTCCGCCGAAGTGACCATCTTGCAGCCCCTCTGCACGTCGCGTCATCGAACTCAGTGCTGCTAACATCGTTCGAAGACAGAGAAGACGCACCATCGTGGGGATCCGCGCTGTGCCAAACAGCCGGGTATATTGATCCATGTCGAGTGGGGTGCCCCGGGCCGTGTCGGGGCTGAGCATGCCTGCGCGAAGGTCATGAATAAAACCGAGGGACGAAACGATGAGCGCTGCAGCTCTGGGGAGCTGAGCGCCGCGGTCTGGAGTCGGATCATTCCTGGCAGTCAGATTGTCAGAGGATATTTCATCAGAGGTTGTCCCAAAAACACTCACTCAAGGACAAAGAATGGATTCAAGGCGAGCACGACAGGGTCCGAGTGCGACAAGTACGATTCATACCTGGGCAGACCAGACGCGTAAGGGTCTTCCCACTCCGCACAACGTCCGTCAAAAACCTACCAGAACTCCTCGATATAGCTTCGTAGCGATCTTCGTCAACAACGAACTTATATATAGCGCGGTTCCACGAACGCACCTATCCTTCTTCTCCGCCCAGGCCTTGAGCTTCTCCTGGATCCGGGGCCCTTCTCCATTCAAAAACTGCTCAACCGCTTGCCGGGTGTGCTCATGGTCCGTCGGGTCCTGTAGGCCCTCGAGCGCGGTCAGATACCGCCTGCAGGTGTCCTCGAGATCGGGAATGGGCAGCTTCGGAAGCTTGGTCTGGTGCGCGAAGGTCCGTGATTCTGGCGGGTGCGCTTCGAATTTCGTCGTCGGTGCCGCAGACATGGGTATAAGATATTAACGGTAGCTGGATGAATCTGGATACAGCACGAAGGATACAAGGGTAGGCAGATCAATGGGAAAGGAGACACAGTACAATAAAGGAGCCTGGATGAGTTTTACGGTGTGTTTGAGGGAGAGTGAGTCACGAGTTCACGCAGCTGGAGTAATACATATAAGGTGGGCTTAGCACTGCTTAGCAGACATCACCAGGGAAGGTCATGCAGCACCGCAGGGCAGAATGACAGAATTGCGGGGTAACGCTTCGATCGGTTCCGGTCCGCGAAGTCTAACTCCGCATGCGGGGTACCGGGCGCTCCTCCTCCAGCTCTTTCATTCATCTTTCTCCCTTTGGCCGCTCTCTGCATCGATAGCCTTATCTTTCCTGATTTTGTGCGAGATGGCGACATGGCGAGGGCACCTGTGACTAACGCCGCACGTTCAAAGGCATGTGACCTTGCCCATGGGCCAACTGCAAGGGATATGATAGGCTACCAGAGGCCTTTCGACGGGCAATTTCGATAAGTAATACGTAGAAAACAACAATTTGAATAGAGATGGATGGACAATTGAAACACCTCTAACGGTGGACTTACAGTGCTTTGCATATGAAACTAGTCGCGACGGTCTCTGTCCCCCCTGCTTGACCGTCCAGGCGAGCGGTCCCTGCGTCTATCCCGATCCTCACGATCATAGTCCCGCCGGTCGTCTCTTCGTCTATCGCGCTTCCCATCATAGTCATAGTCCCTCCTGTCCCTTCTATCCCCATCCTTCCCTTTGTCGTAATCATAGTCTTTGTCCTTCCTCGCTGATCTTGCTGGCGAAGGAGACCCTCGTCTCGACTTCGATGGCCGCGAAGGTGATCCTGAACTTCGTCTTGACTTGCTGTCACGTTCCGGGGATCTCCTTCGCGACGTAGTTCCCGAGCCAGAGCCGGAACCAGACCTCTCCCCATCATCCCTTTCCTTCTTGATGACAGGCACATACCTTCTCTCCGGCCGTTTGGTGCCCTTCTTGTTCTGGCCCCCGTCGTCATGCACCTCCTTCTCCTTCGCGCCGATACCCAAGAGCGCAGGGCGAGCTTGAGGGAGCCAGGGCTCGACGGGGCCTTTGCCTTTCCTGCTCGCGGCTTGCCCCTCCTTCCAGCCCATCCCTCTCAGAAGCGCAGCGCCGAATTGTGACACTGGGACGCGCTCATAATCGTTGAGCGTAGCCACATCAGGAAGAGTGTCGATATCCTGCTGGAATGCATCGTCCTCGGTCGGATGACGACCGCCAAAGGCGTCGACTCCGGACGGAATAATGTCGATGATAGGGCCTTCCTCAGCACCCTCACCGGCGGCGCCAGCGAGCAGCGCACGCAACGCGCGTTGATCTTCTGAGATCTCTTCGATCTTGACCTCTTCCTCCTCCACCTTCTCCACAATCATTGCGTCGGACTCGACAACCTCGACCTTGGTGCGCTTCGAGCGCATCTGCAAGCCTTGCAGGACAGGACCTGAGTTGATTGCATCCCTAGTCCCAAGACCGCCGACGCTCCCATCAGCGCCTGTACCCGCCTGAGCAGACGGAGGGACGTAAGACACGGCCGCGCGGCGCCGCCTGGCCACCTCGCGCCAGTCGCGGTTCTGGAGCGGCGCGATGACCATCGGGCCCTCCTTCTTTTTCTCCGGGATGACTCTAGAGACAGAAACGCATGCTGTTGTGAGTTGAGAACCTGACAGACCGCGCCGCGAGCGCGCAGCAGAGAGAGGAGACGTGACACACCGCTGCACGCCGAACTGGTCGAATCCCGTCACGAGCTCGTCCTGTATATGCTCTTCTTCCTCGTCGCTTGAGTAAAAGGTCGCCGTCTTGCGCTTGGGCGACGCCGGGACGCTGCGCGCGAGCGGGCTGCCAGGTGTCGAGCCATTTGTAAGGTGGCGCGGGAGTGCGGGGACTTTGAAGGAGGATTCGTCGGAATCGGCGCCGGTAGACGTTGCGCGCGAGGTGGGCGTCGGGCGTCGAACAGTGAATGAGACGTTGGACGTCGCTGGTGTTCCCGACGTCGAGGACATGGTGGTTTCAGCAATGGAGGTAGGGCCTGGGGTCTTCCGGGGCGGTGGCGTTGATTTGTGGTGCGGACCTCGGACACTGCTTACTCTAGCATCTGCCATCCACACTGCAACTTTGCTGCAATTTTTCGCGGTTAAAGGAAATTTAACCTAGACTAATAGTCCAAGCGCCCGGATTGCCTGAGCTCAGACCCGCTCTCCGCGAGCCTAGACCTTTCGCCTCTGCAGCTTGCTCTCTCGGAGCCCGCAGTTCGGTACGTGGTTGGTGTCCGTGCGCCGTGCGCGCACAGACCATCTCTTTTTGCCTCCGTCTCAGTCAGCCTATAAAAGGGCGCGTCGCTAGTCCTACAGGGGTTCTTCACCTTCTGTTCACGACCTTCGCGCACCATTAGCGCGTTTGAGTATTTTCAAAGCACAATTGAAATCTGCGATTTCCGTCGAGTTAATACTCTCCAAAGCAACACTAGTCAATGTCTACCCATGAGTCAACGTCGCCGCCGCCTCCTCCGACAGTCACGGATCTCCCGCCTGCTGGCGGAGGACATTCCGAAGTACCAGCTGCCAACAGCACTCTCCAGACCGCCCCAGACCGTCAGCAGGGCGCAGACCCGTCGCCTTTCGCTGCGCCGGCCGTCCAAGAATGCTTGCAAGCCGTCCAGCGATTTAGGAGCGGTGAATACTCGCGAGAAGAAGCGATTTATCGCGTCTTCGACGCTCTCGGGAATTCCAGTCAACCCACGGCGATCATCTTCCAGGCCGCGCGTCCCTACATTGAAATGCTCGACAGTGTCCTCGCTCAACGGCGCGGAGCCGAAGAGCGAGGTCGTATCATCGCAGACGGACCCGATACAAGCCGACCGACTGGCGAAGCCGAACCACAGACTGAAGGCGGCAGCGCCTTGTCCGCAGTCGCTCACAAGCGCAACCGTGCCGAGCTCGACGACAGTGACGATGACGAAGAACAGCGACCTGGGCGACGGCCGCTCGATCTTTCGACCCTGCCTTGGATGCAGAATGTCCAGGCAGTTTCATTGCCCAAATCACTCGAAGACACCAGGGGTCTGCTCGTGCTTTTCTCACAAGATCCCAAGCGATGGAAAACTTATTTCGTCAACGAGCCGAACTGCCCTCAATTTCCCGATTCAGAATGGTCCAACGTCATCCTCGGGCGACCAATCAACCTCGATCTTGTCCTTGCCTCCATGTTCAATGTCTCGCTTGAACAGAAGCACAAGGAACGACTCGGGCGGGTTAGTTTCTCGCTCGATGACGTTGCCCCATCCAGGGTCGTCAAAACCCAAGGTGACTGGCTATCAGCTTGGAAGGCTACCTCCGATGCTGTCGCGTACATCTTCCGACACCGCCGAGATGAACTCGATCAGTACAGTACGTACATGTCCACCATGTTCACTTCTGTCCTCGAAGGAAGCCATGCCCGTGTCATTTGCTACGACAAAGCAATCCGACTTCGTGTCTCTAGCCGACGAGACATCCTCCTCACGGATCTCCACCGGTTTACCGACCTCCACACACTCTGGCTCTCACCTCTGGGTGCCGGACCAAGTACAGGCCCCGCGCGCGCTGGCGGAGCTCGCCCACCTGCCAAGCCTGGGAAGAAGTCCGAAGCGTGTCGCCGGTGGAACGATGGAAAGTGTCCATTCACCGCAACCACTTGCAACTGGAGCCACGTTTGCCTCAAGTGTGGCGGACTACACGTCGCTACCGCGTGCTCTCAACGAGCGTGAAGTTGATTTTCTCCCCTCTCCGCGCTATCGCCTAGGACTCGAATGGTCGTACGACGCTCCATACTCGTACACCCCGGCCGCGGACTGGTCGCTCACTGCGCCACCCCTTCCTTCTCCTCCTGAAAACGAACAAAACAACACGGTGTTGCATCGCACCATCTCCGAACACCCATCTCTATTCAAAAATCCGTGCATCATCGACTGTGACACCTACGAAAAATATCTCGAGTTCCATCCCAATGTACCTTTCGTCGAATCAGTCTGTCGTGGTTTGCGCGGGGGCTTCTGGCCTTCGGCTATCACTGACAGGCCTGGTTATCCGATTACTTGGGACAACTCGCGCAGGGAACTGTCATCCGATGCGCATCGCGCGTTCGTCGAGGAACAGTGCCAAAAAGAGATCGACATTGGACGCTTCTCCGAAGCCTGGGAAGCCGACGAGCTCTATCCTGGCATGTACAGCATGCCCATTGGGGTCGTGCCAAAGCCCAACTCCGACAAGTTACGTCTGATCACTGACCACAGTGCAGGCAAATTTTCCTTGAACTCAATGATTCCAAAACCATCCTTTGACGAGAAGGTTCAACTCGACAACGTGCAAGACTTGGGTCGCATCCTTCTACGCGTGCGCCATGAGCACCCCGGACGCAAGCTCGTTCTCTTCAAGTCCGACGTCGCAGAAGCCTACCGCCAGCTCCCCATGCACCCATGGTGGCAAGCGCGCCAAGTCGTTTCGATCGGAACTCGTCGCATGGTCGACCGCGCGAACGTTTTCGGCGGCTGTCGGTCCGGAAACATCTGGTGCGCGTTCATGAGCCTCGTGCTCTGGATCGCCGTATACATTTGGTTCCTAGCCGATCTCCTGGCGTACTCAGACGATACTTTCTCGTGGGAGTTTGCCGATGCTTTAACTTGGTACGAGCCCTATCAACTCATGTTCCCCACCAAACAAGCCCGTCTCCTACAACTTTGGGATATCTTACGGATCCCTCACAACCTCCCGAAGCAAACTCATGGATCACCACTTCCCATCATCGGTTTCGAAGTTGATGCGAACTTAATGCAGATCACCCTCTCCGCGGAAAGGCGTGCTGCTCTCGTTGCGGGCATCCGAGACTTTATGAACGTTTCATCAGCTCGTCACCGTCGACCTCTCCGCCAATTTCAAGCCTTAGCCGGATGGATACAGTGGTCATTAAATGTTTTCCCACTCCTCCGACCCGGTCTTTCTCGCCTCTACGCCAAAACACGAGGTAAAACGAACCCTAGTGCTGCCGTCGAGATCACGGTCGCACTCTGTGCTGAGCTCACATGGCTCGCTGATCACATCGAGCGTGCTTCGGGGGTTTTCCTACTCGAATCCCTATCCTGGCGCCCGGCCGATGCGGATCTCGAGCTATTCACAGATGCTTCTCTGGATGGACTCGCGTTCTGGTCTCCCGCGCTGTCCATGGGTTTCCACGCTCATCTCCCCGACATCGCCGCCACAATCTTTTTCTGGGAAGCCCTCGCTGTCGTCTCGGCTATCGATTGGGCCTCACACCTTCATCCCAACCGCCCTCGTCGTCTCCTCATCCATTGCGACAATTCGAACACGGTCGACCTCTTCAACACGCTCCACGCTCAACCGCAATATAACAGCCTCCTTTTGTTTGCTGTCGACCGCCTCCTCGACAGTGGCATCGACCTACGTGTCGTTCACATCGCCGGTACTTCCAACGGCGTCGCCGACGCTCTCTCCCGCTTCCAGATGGATCGCGCTCGGACGCTGCATCCGGGCCTCGACTCTTTCACCTTCAAACCCCCACGGGATGCGCTGGGGGCACGCCGATTATGAATTTCCCTCCCCGCTCGACCAGGCAACCTGTGCGAGAACCCTGGTCACACGAGCGGTTATTGCGCGAACGCGCGATTGCACTCGGGCTCGCGCTCCGCCATTCCTCGCTACTCTCTTACTCCTCGGCCCTGCAATCCTACCTCACCTTTTGCCAGTCTCACGAGCTCCCAATCGATCCCACGGAAGACACCCTCTCTTTTTACGTGGTCTACACCTCCCACCATATTCGTCCATCGTCTGTATCCAATTACCTCTCCGGTATCTGCAATCAGCTTGAACCTTTTTTCCCCAATGTCCGTGCGGCACGCCGATCCCAACTCGTCTCCCGCACCATGCGCGGCTGCCTCAAGATCCATGCCTCTGCGCCGACCCGTAAAAGTCCCCTTCTACGCTCACAGCTCTCTTCCGTTCTATTGCAACATGCCGACAGCTCCGCATTGGACGACCTTCTTTTCGCCACGCTATTATCAACCGCTTTCCATGGCCTTCTTCGCCTCGGCGAACTCGTTTGGCCCGATGCCCTCGCACTCCATGATTGGCAGCGCGTTATCACACGCGGCTCGGTTCGTTGGATGCCCAATGGTTTCCGTTTCACCCTCCCCACTTCCAAAACCGACCGCACGTATGCCGGCCACGACATTCTCATCGCCGGCGTCCCATCTTCTTGCGATCCTGTTCGCCCGTTTCGTCGTTACCTCGCTGAACGTGATCGTCTTTTCCCTTGCCACCCCAACCTTTGGGCACGCTCATCCGGTGATGTCCCCACTCGATCGTGGTTCATGCGACGTCTACGCGCCCATTTTCCATCCGACATCAGTGGTCACTCCTTACGTGCTGGCGGCGCAACCGCGCTAGCCGAGGATGGCATTCCGCTCGACTACATCCAATTCTTAGGCCGTTGGTCCTCTGATACATTTCAGATTTATATTCGCAAAAATCCTGTTATTTTGTGTTCTCTTCTTTTTCAGACTCCAAACCCCGCGACCTAACCCAGCGTGGCTTCCTTTCCTGATACTCTTACACATCACACCTCCTTTTCTCTCTCCTTTTTTCTTCCACTCATAGCATTAGGGATCCTATCACTGCGGTGTGACAATACATTCGCCCTTTCTCGGGCCGCCCGTTCCGCACATATGCGGCGGCGGCCGCGACATCCCTATTTGCTTTTCCGAGCCTGCCTCTTTCCCGGAGCTCCGTCTGCGTCGACGCGCAAGACGATTAGTCGCGGTTAAAGGAAATTTAACCTAGACTAATAGTCCAAGCGCCCGGATTGCCTGAGCTCAGACCCGCTCTCCGCGAGCCTAGACCTTTCGCCTCTGCAGCTTGCTCTCTCGGAGCCCGCAGTTCGGTACGTGGTTGGTGTCCGTGCGCCGTGCGCGCACAGACCATCTCTTTTTGCCTCCGTCTCAGTCAGCCTATAAAAGGGCGCGTCGCTAGTCCTACAGGGGTTCTTCACCTTCTGTTCACGACCTTCGCGCACCATTAGCGCGTTTGAGTATTTTCAAAGCACCCTCCCTCCCTCCCTATGAATTTTTACTATCTCCGTAATTACTCCGTAACCTCATGTATTTTTTTCTCCCGAACGGGATCCTATCACTGCGGTGTGACAATACATTCGCCCTTTCTCGGGCCGCCCGTTCCGCACATATGCGGCGGCGGCCGCGACATCCCTATTTGCTTTTCCGAGCCTGCCTCTTTCCCGGAGCTCCGTCTGCGTCGACGCGCAAGACGATTAGCCATTCACGAGTCGACAGTGACTCGAAATGAAGGGGCCAAGATAAAATACTATATTTCAGTCGATAAGAACCTCGCTATGTAGGTCCATGTCAGAAACGAGATGTGGCACTCAAGTGGCACTGGCGCGCTCTGCGAGTTTCTACGGAGAACATGAGTTAGAAGGACAGCTTGCCTTCGTATTTTAAAAGGTTTGAAGTCTAGCATGGGTACGAGTAAGTATGGGTTTTTCCCTACAACATCGCCGTTGGCGTTGAACTTGAAGTCGATCCATTATCGCCAAATCTGAGCAGGGCGCGTACGCGTGTCTTACATAAGACCGGGATTCATAGGTATCACGAAAATTGGAAAAGACCCTTCGCTCTTGCTTGCCAACCCTACACACCCGTCCGCCCTTGTCCTCGTCGCCAGCACCCCTCTTGCACCCTTTCCGAGTAAGATGTCTCCCCCCGTGTCTGGAAAAGGCAAGGAGTCCGGCGCGGCTCGCATTCTGGGCTCTGGCACTTCTGGTACGCTGTCATCCGCCGACCTACTATTATATTGGCCGTGCTGACATGGACACCAGGCGTTGCCGAGCTGCTCATCTTCCACCCTGTGGACACCATCGCCAAGCGGTTGATGAGCAACAAGGGAAAGGTGTGCGCTACGCGTCCACGTTGCACATTCGTGACAGCAGCTGACAACTCGCATTATCCAGGTCTCGTTTTCCACGCTCTCGCCAATTATCTTCCGCGACCACGCGACCGCGCCCCTTGGCCGCAAGCTGCTGTCGCTGTTCCCTGGTCTTGGATATGCTGCTGGGTACAAGATCTCGCAGCGGATATACAAGTTCGGCGGACAGCCGTGGTTCAATGATCTCTTGAACAAGCATTTCAAGAGCAACTTCACGAACACCTTCGGCGAGCGGAAGGGCAAGATGATGATGCAGGCAACAGCAGGAAGGTATGTCCGTCGCAATTCTCCGTCCCTAGCGTTGGGCGCTAATATTCGTAACGCTCTACAGCTTGACTGGTATTGGAGAAGTTGTGAGTACAAACTTCGCGGTGCAAGTCCATACATTAACCCATTCGCTCATGGTTTTCTCCTTATAGCTTCTCCTCCCTCTTGATGTGCTCAAGATCAAGCGCCAAGTCAACCCAGAGGCCTTCCGCGGACGTGGTATCGTCCGAATCGTCCGGGAAGAGGGCACCGCTCTCTACAGGGGTTGGGGCTGGACCATGGCGCGCAACGCGCCCGGCAGCTTCGCCGTAAGCACCAACTCTCCCTCCGCGCGCTCGTGTCCTGGTTGACCCCGTCACAGCTCTTTGGCGCCTCGGCAGTCACGAAAGACTACGTACTCGGCATCTCCGACTACTCAAAAGCGACCTGGACGCAGAACTTCATCGCGTCCGTCGCGGGCGCGGTGGCGTCCATCACCGTCGCGGCGCCATTGGACACAATTAAAACGCGTATACAGAACGCGAACTTCGAGAGCAAGACGTCGGGCGTGACCGTCATCAAGGACCTTCTGCGAGACGAAGGCGCCACCGCGCTGTTCAAGGGTCTGACTCCCAAGGTACGTGATACGAGCCTGATCTCGAGACGTGGCGCACGGTCTGATCTCGGGGACAGATTCTGGTTGTTGGTCCGAAGCTGGTCTTCAGCTATACCCTGGCCCAGTCGCTTATTCCGTGGTTCGCGAACTACGTCTGATGCGACTGACGTCCACTGCACCATAGATTGCTTACTTTATGCATCAGGCATCAGGCCCATTTATAAACCACTACCCCCACTCATGGTAGACTACTTAGTATCTATTGGATCATACGACATTGGTATTTATGTCCGATCTGGAGAATTCCCTTTGTTCGTGACCGACGATGATGACGCGAAGTGCCTGAGAAGACGCTGCCAGCTTACGGAAGTACAGGAGGATACCTCTTACACTGGGGCTTGCAAAATGTAGTTCTGACCGTCAGATGAAAGAATGCTCTAGATGGGGTGCATGGCATATCATACCAGTGGCATAGAAATAGTACAATAAACTACAAATCGCTAGAAAGACAGGTATAGGTTGGGCTTGGAATCATAATACTATTACAGTAATATAAGATCAGAAAGGAAATCGGAGAGGCTCGTCAGAGGGGGCGGCGAAGGTTTCGATCTCATCACTGTGAGAACAAGGTCAGAAGAAATTGTTACAGCGGGTTTGATCCAAATTCTACCCACCTCGCGTCGAGTTCGGTAACAAGCTGGGCCCGTTTCCTCTGATAATGTTGTCGAGGAACGGTCAAGGACGTGTAGCAGCCTTCGGCAGGAGCAGGCGCGAGCAGAGCCGCGAGCGGCCCCGCCTCTGACAATTGTGCCGGCTCATCATCAAGCGACGGTGGGGGGTCTAGGATCCGCTTGTGAGGTGCAGGCTACACAATCCTCATGAGCAAGCTGTCCCCAGAAACAGACACAAAGGACATACCGCTCGAGAAACAGAAGCGCGGTTCACACTACCCGATGGCGCTCCGCACCCATCGACGCTGCTCTCATCGCTGGACCCATCCATGGTCCGGAAGTAGCTGTAGGGCGAGCCCTGCTCCTCGTCGGAAGTCGCATCGAAATTGAGCAGCGTGCGGGTATCGACGGACTCGGCATAGCGTCGCGCTTGGGTAGGGTTGAGCGCAGGATGCCGCAGCAGCGTCGAGATGGCTGCTGAATCGAGTGACAGCACGCGGAACAGAGCGCGAATCTTGGCCTGGAGTCCGAGAGAAGGGGACATCGCGAATAATGAGTCGGGAGAGGCGTTGAACAGGTTGGTGCTTGACCAGCCTTCAGACGAATAGTTGGAAGGGTAGAATAGCTGCGTTGTCGTGCTTTAAGGGAGGAGCGGGAAGCTGCACGTTGCATGATGTGGACTTGGTAGACAATGGGCGGAAAGTCAAAGCGTTCCTGGCGCCTCGAGGCGAAAGGGCGGTGAGCCACTGGTGGCGCGCATGCGTCGTAGACAAAAGACAAAGCGCGCAGCGCAGCGGTTGAGCTTTGTGGTGCATGAAAGGGCAGAACGTTTCATGCATATTCTGGGTCCGTGCGTTTGCGGTCCGGGTGACAATGAGGCTATGAAGGAATAAGGCCTGCCATCTTCTCGAACCAGTTGACGACGGAGGCTACCCTTCGCACAGCTGCGTCGCTGAATCCAAGTCGCAGATCTGGCCGCAGACGACCATCCGCCGGAATCGCCGCTCGAGGCATAGTGCGGTAGCAGATCTCGGCCTTTGATTTCAGGTTCGGAGACGCGGTCAGGATGACCGGAGATTGGGGCTCGCAGGTCGCTGAAACGTCTGGGGAGGATGGAATTAGATCGGCGTGGTCGGAACGAGACCGGTTCCACGTACTTTCGAAGTATATGACGTCTCCGCGTTTGATACCCGTAGCAGGGCCCACGCCACCCCACGTCTCTGCGACCTCTCGCCATGCTGTGAGTTTGCATACCACGCCGTCCTCGTTGCCCAGGATCATATTGAAAACATAGATCTCCTTACCAGCCTCAAGACCCTTCTTGAGTCTAATGGTGTCGGGGCCCTCGGTCTCGAGCACGGCTAGCAGGACACACACTTTCCGCGAGCCCTGGAAAAGTTTCAGACTCGAAAATTCGACGAGGGAATGTAGATTGAAGTGGAAATCGGGGAAGCGTGCAATAGATGACGCGTCAGAATAGTTGTAGGAAGTCCCGCCTTGCGTCTCTTGCGTCTCGATCAACGACTGCACTCGAGAAGGCGATGCGCGAAAAAACGTATCGGCAATGGCACCAGACTGCATCCCAGTTTCATTCTGGGTCTGTGCCCAGGTGATAAGCGTTGTCTGCTCTAAGTTCAGTGGGAAAAGCGCGACATGAAATCGATGTATACGAAGCTGAACATGAATGCACACCTTGCCGCTCAACATTTTCGTTGATTTCGCCGCTACCTTCATCTGACACCTCTTCAGAATCTTTGAAGATCATGTTCTCGTAGATGCGTGAGATACGATGACTCGCTGCCTCCAGTGTCGTGCTCGGATATCCCAGTTCGGGCACCATTTCCGACGATGCAGCAGAAGCAACGTGCCAGTGACACACCTCCGACTCCTTCAGCAGGGCAGAAGCGGGAGGTGCGCCGACGAAAACATGGAAGCATTTTCTTGGGTTTCTGCTCATGAGAGGTATTCAATATTACAGCACGGTAGCAGAAATGCCGACGGTGCTCGCATGCAAGCCGGGGCAGGAGGGGTAAATTGCTGTCAATGAGACGTCGATGCCGGCGCCTCAAATTATCTGGGCTTCGCGCACGAGGGTAAGCACTAGTGGTCGCTGAGTCTGTTGTAACTATCAGGTCGAATGTAGTCGAACGGAATGGTGGAGATGATGGTGGTGTCTAGACAAGTCGGTGACCGCGGTGACCTGCGGCTCCACGCACGGCGCCAACCTGGCGTACATGACCTTCAACATCTCGACTGCGTTGAATGCACGCCTCTCATTCCCCCTCCACGCCCTCTGGCCTGTTCAGCAAGTGTCCAGAGTCTAGATGGATGCTTTTCTCGACCCGTTCAGACTACCTCTCATTTCGGACTATCTTGGCATCATTCTGTTCTCATTCGCGGCCTGGACTGCCTTGCAGCACGTTGTCGCGCCCCCTATCTGCAAGCTTGCGGTAGGCAAAGAGAAATGGAATGCCATGCATAATCGGTCCAAGAATCAATGGTCTGTTTACGTTGGTCAAAGCGACCTGACTGACTCTCACAATTTCTCGATGCAACGCAGGGTTATGCACGTTGTCTCTCTTGTTCATGCCCTCCTTGTCGTTCCGCTGGCGGCACGCTGTACTGATATCCCAGCTCTCGATGCTGATCGTGCCTTTGCGTGGGATGCGGAGGCTGCAAAACTATACGCTGTTTCTACTGGGTGCGGAATGTCCTCCTGTCCCATGTTATTTCCACTTAGGATGTCTGGCATCCAGATACTTCCTTTGGGATACGATGGAGTCATTTATACGCTATGAAGACATTGGGTTCTTTATACATGGTACGCCGTCGTGCTTTCCAAGGATTATTCCGTTGATGTTTATATGGCCACTTTATAGCCGCAGCCTGCCTTGGGATATACTCACTCAGTTTTGTGCGTTGTCTGTCATGCTGGATTTCTGTATCATTGTGCTGATACACTTGAAATAGAGACCTTTTCTGGCATACTACGCTTCCCGCTTCCTCCTCTGGGAAACGTTAGTTCAATCTTATGTTTGTTCCTTGGGTCTTCACCGCTGATGCATCCTTTCCGGACATCTCAGAAGCACCCCATTCTTAAATATCCACTGGTGCGCGCCTCATCGTCTGTTTCTGTTATTCGAACCTTACTCACGGCATGGCCTTAGGTTCTTAGACAAGACAGGACGAACTGGCTCGCGACTTCAACTTATAAATGGGGTCTTACTTCTTGCATCATTTGCTGGCGTGAGGCTAATCTACGGTGGTTTCATGGTGGGCCTTACTGCCTTCTTCAATTCTGTGTTTCCAAAAATGACATTGCCCACAATCGTCGTCTGCAATAGTCATATCAATTCTTCCATACCATGATGGCTGTGCGCGACCAGATCCCGTCGGTATATTTTTGGGCGTTCATCATCGGCAATATCGTGCTGCAGGGTCTGAACTGGTTCTGGTACGTATTTCTAAATCCCTGACGTTCCCGCTCATCTGAACCCTACATTGTGCACGTACAGGTTCACAAAAATGATTTCCGCGCTCAGGAAGCGCTTTGTTGGTCCCCCACCGCGAGAAAAAGTGGATAAATCGGCCGTCAGAGTAGTCCTTGACGGTGAAAAGATAGCCGTCAAGGATGCTGTACCAAATGGAGTTGCGGTTATCAAGGGGGACGCGAAGCACAGGCCCAATAACCCTTCGAAGAGCGTTTTGAATGGAAGGCTCCCCCGGACATGAAGTGATATAAACGCGTGGAATATGCCAAGTATATCAGGAGATCAGGAGGCTGCCTCGATGGTGTGGTGATAAGTAGGCGTTGTATGACGGTGGCGATGGTCGATGATAGGTATTCTGGCTGCGTTTGGTGTTCAGGTCCATTTGCGATTCCGTTTCGTTTCCGCAGATGCTGACCGCCTTTTACCTACAGTCTGACCTACTGCGGCAAAGATGTAGGGTTCGATTTTGTTGACGATGCATATCTGATGGATTTGACACTGTAGAGAGTAGAATTATGCAACGTACTGTATATCTCAACGTAGACTCGTGTTGACTCGGGTGTTTGGTCCGTACCGTACATATACGGCAGGTCGCAACTTTGATGCACCGTTGGTATCAGCTGCATGCTTCCTCTCTTAACCAGTCAACCTTCCATGACGCTGTCTAGAGATAGAATACAAGGACATAGTTTCCGAAGCAAATTAACAAGTTCTCGGTGTCGTCGGATCAATCGAGCGATCTGATTCAAGTCCCGAAAGTCTCCGCCCCCCTACTATGCGTTTCATCCGTCGCCAATCACCCATCCACAAAAATGCTTCAGCCCAGACCCCCAGGTAAACGTTCAAGCTGTCGAGGGCGTTCAGTAATTGGTCAATATGGCGTCGAACGACTCTACTCAACATTTGCTGGCGGATCCGAAGCCCCGATCGGCGCCGCCATATAGTTATGTATGTGACAGGCATGGAACATGACGACGAGTGGTCCACCGACCATTCCGACTTCATTCCGATTCTACGGTGCAGTCCATTCCTATCTCATTCCGATTTTATGGTAGTCGCGAGGTACGCGTATTCTGTCTTCTCCCCGGTACAGAACCACCCATCGTCAGTTTTCGCGCTGTTTAGAGGGTATATAAATGGTCCGGGAGGTTCTCACTTATCCACACACAGAGTATCATGAGCGACATGAAGTTCGTACTCTCTCATCATTTTTGCGGGTTGTTCTGACCATTGAGTAGCATGCTTATAGGCGAGATGCAAAATCCCGGGATTGACACGGGCATCATGTTCGTGCAGAGGACCACGCACATCGACGACCTTCCTCACGAGATTATGGACGCCATATTCTTGGCCGGCGAAGATACTGCAAGGAAGGACAGACACGTCACGTCATACCCGTTCCCAATCCGCGTTTCCCATGTTTCGCGTCGCTGGCGCTGGCTTGCGATACACCTCCCCTTCCTCTGGAGACGGGTCAGCATCTGCACGTCCCGTCCTCTCTGCATCCCGTCCATGTATCTCGAACGCTCTGCCCCCAGTACATTCGATCTCTCTCTCAGAGTATCTACCTTCTCGGCCTACGGACAACTTCGAGGCGCGCTGAATGTCCTTGCACCCCACATATCTCGTGTCCAGGATCTGTCCATCTGTTTACAGCTCCGCTTCGGCATGGACGTCGTCTTGTCGGAGATTCTGACGTACCTGGGCACGTACAGCACACCGAGTCTGGAGACACTTGGGTTGGAGGCGACAGAGATCGGGAGACAGACCGGAGGCCACGCGCCTCGCTTCATGACGCGGCCGAACGGACGCCTAACTTCGCTCTCCTTGACCAC
Source organism: Hericium rajendrae (assembly GCA_033439255.1). Classification (NCBI taxonomy): domain Eukaryota; kingdom Fungi; phylum Basidiomycota; class Agaricomycetes; order Russulales; family Hericiaceae; genus Hericium; species Hericium rajendrae. The sequence continues at coordinate 50,379 of CM065889.1, forward strand.
CATACCGCTGAACTGGGATCTGTCCTTATTCGCAGGGCTTTCGAGCCTGGAGCTGAGATATGACGGTCCGGACGGGTCTCTGGCAGATGGATCCCCTTCACTCCATGATCTTCGCCGAATCGCGCAGGCGTCACCGTCGCTGACCTCGCTGGTTCTGCGGGGTTCGACTGTTTACCCCGGGGATACGACCGTCAAGCCCATCGAGCTACCATCATTGCGGTGTCTGTCTGTATCATTGGAGCAAGGTGCCGACTACGCACGACAATTCTTCTCGGCTTTGGTCGCCCCAGAGCTAGAAACCCTACATCTACTTTCCGCACCCCAAGACGCATTGGAGACGCTCCATGGGATTGTTGCTTTGCCGAGGAAACCACACTTTCCTGCGTTGACGACGCTGGGGTTCCTTCGCACGCCGACGTCTTTCATTCGCGAATTTGCACAGGCGATGCCTGGGATCACGACGCTTATCATAACCCGCCCAGGTGTTCTTGACCTATGCGACTTTCTGGACAAAGGCCTTGCAGTGGAGTCGAGCATGCGGTTATGGCCCAGCCTTCGAGACGTCTTCTTGGACATGGTTCAGGGTCCAGAAAAGGCTGAGAACGTCACCTCGGAGTCGTCAACGTTGTCTTCTATCTTGCAGCGCTATCATGAAGCAGGCTCTTCTGTGGCATTGCACCCGGCATGTCGATATTGGAGCGTAGCCAGGAATCCTTATTGAGCGATTCAATGTGCGTCTCTACAATAACCGGCACATACCAGATCCTCACATTACATCCACAGAGATACCAGCGCATCACTTGCGTCCCTTCTTCGCAACCTCACTACCAGAACTACCTTTCGTCCTCTTTCTTTTGAGAGTCCCATTGTCGATATGTTCCTCCGAACCACCAAATAACTTATTCCTTGCACTTCCATCAATAACCCGTGGGTCATCACCGTAGAGCCCGACCCCATATGCCTCCTTCATCTGCGCCATGCAGAAATCCCGTCTCTCAGCAAAGTCAAACATTGGCGTCGGATAATAGACTTGACCCTGCGTCTTCAGCGGAAAGCGATCCTGGCCCGGCGGCGGCGGCGGCGCATGCGCAACCGCCAAATCAGGCAGAATGCCATCCTCTAAGGGCTTAACGATGCACCCTGCCGTGCGCTGCTGCGCCTCAGACGCAAGATGCGGCTCATAGATATACTTGTCCGGGAAGCGCGCCAGCTCCGGCACATACTTCCTTACGAGCGCGCCCGACTTGTCCCACTTCTTCCCAAACGCGACGGGCGAGTAGCAGCGATAATACTGCGAGAAGAACGCGGTGCAGCTGAGCCACATCCAGTTCCCCGCGTTGCACGCGGGCTCGTGGTCGAGCAGCAGCTCCTCGAAGACCTCCGCGCCGCGCTCCCAGTCGACGTACGCACCGCCGCGCGTGAGGAAGCACGCGACCATGTGCCGCCCGAGGTGGTGGATCCAGCCCTCCTGGCGCAGCTGCCGCATCAGCGCGTCGACGAATGGGAACCCGGTGATGCCCCACGCCCAGCGGAGGAACCACGCGTGCGCGGCGGGCGAGTCGATCGTGTACGGCGCGGTAGGAGATGGCGGGATGGTCGAGGACAGGTTCCAAGGGATGTAGCGCACGACGGGGTTCCCGACGGTATGTGCGAAGGCGGGCCCGACGCCGTGCTGTGCGGCGAAGTACATGTCGCGGAAGTACAGCTGTCCGGGCAAATTCACGGGCGGCTGCGCCTTCTTCTTGGGGCTGTCGTACGCCGCGATGGCCTGCTGGACGTCGTAGAGGAACTTGCGCACACCGAGAGAGCCGAAGTGGAGGTGGGGCGAGAGCAGGGTCGTCGAGGCGGGGTGGAAGGCCGTCGGCGCCGTCTTCGGTTTCTCAAAGGTCGCGATGTATTCGCGGTCCGCCATCAGCTTCGCGAGACTCTTCAGTGCGACGCTCTCCCCGCCACGATGCGGAGTCGTCACGGCCGAGTTTGGGATACCTAGCTCTTCGAGAGTTGGAACCGAAAAGTCGCCATTGGGTCCCTGCAGCTGGCTGTAGCTTTGATCGGGATGAGCCTTGCGATAGACTTCGTTGAGGTCGATGTCACCAGACGGTTTATGCTGATCAAACGAAAGTGTCAAGTCCCCAGGATCAGGCAGCGAATCTGGAGTCGGAAACGGCTTCAATGGCTGCCCGAGATTCTTGGTCGCCTGCCCCGGGGAATCTCGTCAGAAAATAACCCGCAACCCAACCGCGCATGAAAGCCCACCTTTAACAACGCAGCCATAGACATCGTCGGCTTCCCCCCGTTCTGCTGCACGACCTCCTCTGGATCCCACAGCGTCCGCCCCGTCTTCACAACAACCTCCACGCCCGCCTCCTCCGCCTTCCTCACCACCTCCTCATCACGCATCCTCGCATACGAATCCGTATCGCCCTCGAAAACAAGATGCGTGATCCCCCACTCCTTCCACAACTTCGGCAGCACCGTCTCCGGCGCCTCCCTCACGACGAGCAGCCGCTGCTTCGGATTCAGCGCCGTGAGCGCGGCCGAGAGGTCGTTCTGGCAGTCGAGCAGGAAGCGCCAGCGGTTCGGGCCGACGCGCGCGGCGCGGACGTAGTGCGGGTCCCAGCACCAGACGGCGTAGAGGCACTCGGGCGCGAGCGCGAGCGCGGCGTGCAGCGCGGGGGAGTCGTGCACGCGCAGGTCGGTGCGGAACCAGTATAGAGTGCGGGGCGCGGGCATTGGTCTATGTTCGCAGACAATAGGAAGATCGTAGTGTTGTGTAGTTATTGTGTAGGCCGTCGAGGGTATTTATGTGGAGGCGGGAGTACTAGACTGAAACATTGGCGATCCGCCCGATGGTTGGGACTCATCGTCGACAGCGAAGATGGTCATCATACGAGTTTCAGTGGACTGGTCATGGTCATGGATAGAAGGTAAACAAAGTACACCGTAAGGCTGCTGGAATCCAGTGTTGTAGACATGAAATACGAGAAGAATTAGAATATGGGGTGAAAGTTAGTAGTAGCTGAATCGACGTAACGTTAGTCAGTGGGCGACATTCGCCTTCTAGTGGTAAGTAGTAGGTATACAATTGTCGCGCGCTCATTCCGATCTGACAAACTCGTGCAAAACCGTCAGCAGCTCCTTCCTCCGCTCCTTCGTATCAAACACCTGCGCGTGATCCAGCTTCGGGAAGAACAGCACCTGCAGCTTATCCTCCTTCCACCGCAACGGCACCTCCGCCTCGCCCGTCAGATACCGCGCCACCGCGGGCGTATCGACGATCTGGTCCTCGCCCGCGAGCACAACCGCGACGCGCCGCCCCGCGAGGTCCTCGCGGAACAGGATGTTCTCGTGCCAGAAAAAGTGGCGCGAGAGCGCGCGCGCGATGTCCGCGTCGCGGCTCGCGAAGAACCACAGCTGCCACTGGTTCGCGAAGCGCGGCGCGCGGTAGACGAAGTTGTACGCGACGTTCGAGTGGTGCAGCAGGAACGGGATCGGGTCGACGAAGAGCGTGGCCGCGACGCGCGGCGCGAGCGCGGGCGACTGCAGCAGGTGGCCCGTCACCACCGTGCCGTAGGAGTGCGACGCGACGACGACGCGCGGGAGGCCGTGCGCGTCGAGGATGCGCGCGATGGCGGCGCACATGAGGTCTTTGGCGAGCGGGGGGGCGGTGATGCGCATGCTGACGGGCAGGATCTCGATGGCGAGGATGCCGACGTCGGGGTCTTGCTCGATGAGCTCGCGGAAGAAGGGGAGGTAGAGCCATAGGCCGATCTGTACCCGTCGTCAGAGAGGAATGCATGCGCACCCAATGGTATTAACTTACTCCGATTCCGTGGATGAAGAGGATGGGGTGCTTGGTGGTGGAGCGGTGCGGCCGGTACCAGTAGGGAATCTGCGGATCCGCCGATTTATTGGAGAATAGCGCTAGCAAGGGCCGGGGAGGGAACACTGTAAACCACTTTGGGGTATCGAAGTGCCTAAAGTCGGTGAAATACAGCGAGATCGTCGTAATGGTATCGACGAGGCCGACGATCTGCACATGCCAGTCAGTTATGCACTACCTACACATGCTTCTTAGCGAAATTGCGCACCATGTACCAAACAAACGGTCTGTGGATGATGACGACGGGATCCAGCGTGAGCCTCATGCATTGGAGGTCGGGATTGTGGCCCTTGGCTAAGGGATATCCGAGGAACTTGGTCATGATGCCCAGGTAATTTTCAAGCTCCTCTTCCCATTCCTCGGTAGCCTCGTTAATGTCGGTTGCAAAGAGGGCCCAGAGCAGCCAAGCTATGGCGTTGTCGCGTCTCACGCGCGAGGTGGACCGTGCCTTTGAAGGGAACCAATGGAGCGTCGATGCCGTGGTCATCGACACCGCGCACTTGTCGAACAATTCTTTCCGTTCCTCTTGAGACAGTGGCGGATGCTCGGCGGCCTGCCAAAAATATTAGCTCTAATTCGATGGGACAGAAGTAGCTACTCACTTTCTGCAGCCGAAGTCGCCTCGGAATGAAGATGCAAAGGTAGAAGAAGGCCTCTGTCGCGGCGTAAAGCCATAGATAGGGCAGAAAGAGCGCTGTTCTGGTGTATAAGCATGCTGCAAGATAGGCGATGCTCAGCGGCGCTATGAGACGGAAGCCGATGATGCAGAGCCGTATGAGGACGAGCTCCGTGAAACTCTTGCCCAACATTGCAGTGGAGCTTCCTGATTTACAGCCAGGTGCTCGCAAGAAAAAAGATGATGAGGCGTCGTAGCAGGTTGTGTATGACTGTGTTCAAAGGGTGGACACTGGTGAATGGTGCATGTCAAGGACAGATTTTCAGTTGTCACGCTATTCTGGAGGACTGCATGCATCCTTTGGAGTTGCCTCGAACAGCCTTAGCGCCGAACGCACAGAGCGTGCAGAGTCCCCAGACACCCTTCTCCATATCCTTCCGAGTACTTTGTGTGATCGTCTTTCTGCGCCACGAGCTAAACCACCATTCATGCTGGAAAAATATTTATTCAAAATGTTTTACTTGGACTCTGATTTCTGATTTTCCTTTTTCTCGCGCGGAAGTTTGGCCCAAGAGGTCGAGGATGAGCACCGACCCGCAAGATATCTGTTGGGATCCGGGGTCCCGCGAGCCGGGAGCGCAAACTTCGAGCGACTCGAGTGTGTCCCCCAACCATCATCATCGTCCAGCCCCAGCCCCCATCCCGTCAACTTCTTCGGACATCGTTCGAGCAACACTTTGAAGATGGCGAAAAAGAAGAGCAAGCAGGTTCGTGGCACGATACGGTCGTGGTAAAATGATATTGACCTCCAGCAGCTCTTGCGCCCTTGGTGCTGGTACTGTGAGCGGGAGTTTGAGGATGAAAAGGGTATGTTTTCCTTTAATCTATGAAATTCAACCGTATGTTGACGATGTATTATGAAGTTCTGATGCAGCACCAAAAGGCGAAGCACTTCAAGTGCAACATGTGTCCACGTCGCCTTAACACCGCTGGAGGTTTAGCCGTCCACATTCAACAAGTGCATAAGCTCGAGCCTGAGAAGTATGTCTCCAAGTTTTACATTCTAACCACAATACTGACTTCTATCAAGTCTTCCGCGGATTGAGAATGCGCTTCCTGGTCGCGATGGTTATGAGGTGGAGATATTTGGCATGGAGGGGATCCCAGCCCCAGACGTGGCAGATTACAAACGTCGTAAGGAGATTGAACTAGGTCTCAGCGCAGGTTCCATCAGCCAACCCCAAGCGAAACGCCCCAAGATCGAGAACAGACCCCTATCTGAAGACGAACTCAAGGCGCAACTCGAGGCGCACAAGGCGCTTATGGGAGCACACGAGCCAGCCGCCGCCCCCGCCGCTTCGGAGAGCCAGGGCGCCGTCTACGGTGCCGCCGCAACGACCTACGCCGCCCCGCCTACCCCCTCGCAGATGCCTCCTGGTCCCCCGGTGATGCCTCCAGGTGCGCCTCCATTCTTTCCAGGGATGCCTCCGCCGCCAGGCGCTTTCCCAGGACAGCCGCCGTTCCCACCCTTCCCCGGCATGCCAGGCATGCCACCCGGGTAAGCATGCTCAGCCGTAGACTGTCTTTTTGTGACTTACCGTCCTGCAGGCCGCCGCCTCCCGGCTTCCCGATGCCCGGGATGCCCGGTTTCCCTCCTCCACCTATGGGCATGTCGCCCCCAGGCGGGATGCCCTACCCTCCGCCGCCTGGCATGCGCGTTCCTCCCCCGGGCTACCCTCCTTTCCCCGTCGGCGTTGCATCGCCGTTCCCGCACGCTGCAACACCGCCGAACATCCCCGGCGCGACACCCAGGCCGCCCTCCGCCTCCCTCACGCCGAGACCGGTCCTGGCTGGCTCGCCCGCCCCTCCGTCATTGGCCCCGCCCCCGCTGACGTTGCCCAATCCCGTGCTGGCGCAGACGAATCCCGACTTGAAGAAGAAGAGCGACCTGAAGTACCCAGATCCGAATTTCTCCCCAGTACGTACCTCCTTAATACTCACTGGGTATCGTAACTGATTCATGGTGCGGCAGGACGAGAAACGCGCGCACCATCCGAAATACTACTTCGCTAAGGGTCAGCTCGCATCTGCACCTGACTCCAAGACTGATGCTGCACAGGTCTCGACCGGCGAGGAGGCGAGGGGGAAGAAGCGGGCGCGCGCGGAGGACTTCCTGTAGCCGGCCTGCCGGGGCGGTGCCGAGGCCCACCAGTCCGTCCCTTCATCGCATCTGTGTCGCCGTGCCCGTTCGCCGCTCATCGCTCGGTCTGCTCTATTCTATGTGTACAGAGGCACTTGGTACGGGCTCTCTTCCTTCTTCTGCTCCGTCGCCCCACGTTGCTTGCTACTCGCGCCTGTATATGGTACGGTCGGTGTTTTCTTCGTGATATGTTAGGCTACGTAATAAAGGTTCGTGCTGTTACGATTGGTGCTTTGGCGGGGTGGTGCACGCGAGGACGTATGGAAGCTTGTTCAAGCACGCGAAACGGGGATGATGTGAAAATGTGTGTCAAAGTATTTCGTGGCCATAGACGGTCGATTGATTTTTCTCTACTTTCTTCGGTAGATAGCACAAGCCTCTACGGGGGCTCACCCTCGATGAAACCTCCCAGCAATCTGCCTGTCGGCGGGACATCCACGATTCATGCCGGTCAGCGGCGGGGGTGGGGTAATGACCTTCAAAGCTTTGGTAGGCATCTTCACATCATTGCACGTCGTGAATATCGCATTCACTTGTGTTTGCGATATCACAAGTCAGAATTTTCTCTTCTATCGTATGCTTAATGTCGTCTGCTACATGTATACCTACATTCATACCGTCTTCCCTATCCTGTCGCTCGTGGCGATGATCCACTGTACCTCTCGAGGTCCGGGATCCTCACACGCTCGCAATCTAGAGATCGATCGATTTTATGCTAAGGCAAAAGGTGATTCGATGATTGGCTGAGAGGGCTACCAGTAAGATAGTGTGGAAATGCAAAACGAGCAGAAATTGGAGAGAAAGTGGGAATATTTGCTGATACTCATGATCACGAGTGACGATGACGATGAGCGATTGCATAGCGCTTCGACGCGTTATCTGAGCCCGACGCGACGATGTCCGCACAAGAGACGCCATCCCAATCACAGCAGGATCGCTCCTCCCCGACCAACCTGTAAACAACCCAGATGGTGGGCACCGTAGAAACACCCGCCGCAGCCATACCGGCGCAAATAAACGGGCACGTCGCAGTCCAGAAACACCCCCGCTTCTGGTTCGACGACGGCTCGCTGCTCGTCGTCGTCGGCACCACGGCCTGGCGGCTCCACGAGAGCTTCCTCGCGCTGCACTCGCCCAAGGTCAGGCAGTGGATCCTCGATGCAGACGACCCGTGGGCGCGCAGCGTCGCAAAGCAGACGGGGCTGCCCCTGTCCGTAGCCGTCCTCACACCGCCCAAAGAGGCCGGTATCGCCGCGGCAGACTTCGAGGTGTTCGTGCAGCACATGTACCACGATGCGTGAGCACCCTGCTGTTCGCGGTCCGACTCACGCCCAATGTCCGCATCTAGCGCCATCGGACCCACGACGCCGTACCCGCAGCTCGCGCCCTTGCTCCGCGTCGCGTCGCCCAAGCAGCTCGACTGGTCCCCGATAGCTGCGCGCGCGCGAGAGCGCCTCGCACAGCTGTTCCCGGGCGGCTCTACGCCGTTCACGCATCTGCACGACCGCGCGCACCTCGAACAAGCGCTCGAGCTCGCGCTGCACTACCCCGTCGACCTAAAGGTACGTCTCTCACCTCGCCTCACCCCATGCAGTCGCCCGTACCTATTACCGCACACCGCGCAGACCAAAAAAGCACTCGTCTACAGCGTCGCAACCTCCACCAACTTCGACCCGCAAAACGCGCACAACCCCGAGCCCGCCGACCCCGACTCCACCCCGTCGACAGGCGCCGCGCGCCCGCACCCCGCGCTCTCCGCGCGCACGCTGCGCGTGTGCCACCGCGTGCTCGGCGCGCTCTGCGCGGACTTCACGCCGCTGCTGTTCACCGTCGGCGGCGCGCAGCACATGGCGTGCACGGACGCGCTCGCGGACCGCTGGATGGCGGACGTGATCGCGCCTGCGCTTGCGGACGGCGGGGTCGCAAGGCCGCTGGAGACGCTCGCGAGCGTCGCGGCGTGGGATTGGGCGGGCGCGGGGGTGTGTGCGGAGTGTGTGAAGGGGAAGCGGGCGGAGTGGGCGGAGGAGGCGGGGAAGATGTGGGAGAGCTTGGATGGGTGGGTCGAGGAGGCGGAGGAGGCGGAGGGGAAGGTGTGAGGTGCGGGCAGTAAATGACGTGAATGTACAAGAAGGCAATGACGTATCGTAGTATAGAACTCCAAAAGCATAGCAACAACACTAACAGTCCTCGTCCGAGTCGTGTTCGTGGTTATCCTCGTCGTCTTCCCCGCTATCCTCTGCCTTCCCTTTCTTCTTTCCCTTCTTTGGAGCAACCTTCTTTGAACTACCTTTCGCATGTTTCTTGACAGCTTCTTTAACCATCAACTCCCCTTTTGTAATCGCAGCAGCCTGATCTGGCTCTGTCGAAAGTAGGTGCAGCGCCGCAACCTCCGCTTGCCAGACCGCGTTGCCGTCATGCGTGGGAGTCTCGAGTACGAGGGGTATATTCTGCGTGCGTGGGTCGGACAGGATGTGGGCAAATGTCTGTAGCGATAGAGTGCCACTGTGAATGCCTCAGCCAACTGACAGACATGGAAAGGCGTGGGGGAATGCACGTACAGCCCAATGTTTTCGTGCCGGTCCTTCTTCGAACCAAGGGCTGTCTTGGAGTCATTTAGGTGCATGCCGCGCAGATACTTCAGACCGATAACCGATTCGAAGTCATCCACTGGTAATGTCGCAGGTCAATGTCTATGCAGAGGTAAAGCAGCGGACTTACTCGTCGAGCTAGTATGGACGCAGCGTCGGATTTGACAACTGAAGAAAAGAGAGTATATATCACTCACGCCCACCCTTCCTTAGTGCGGATGTCGTATCCCTTGCTCGCGTTTAGACCAAGAGACAAAAGATCGAAATAATAAGCTGCATACCGCGGCAAACATATGGCATGTGTCCAGACACACGCCCACCCTTGACTTGTCCTTCACCTTCTCGATGATGCCGGCCAAATCCTCAAACTTGCTACCTACGATGTTCCCAGCCCCGGCCTGCCTCGCTAGTTATGAAAGAAAGTTCAAATAACGAAGGCGCTTGCCATATTCTCAAGCACGATGACGACAGACTCCGTCTCCTCGTGTGCGCGATTGACGCACTCCGCGATGAAAGCAACCGACTCGGCAAGTGTACACGAATCTACAGACGACCCTGGACTGTCCATTGTAAGACCAGCGCGCAAACAAAGCATAGACAGCCACACACTGAAAATTGTACAGCTTGAGGCCGAGCTGCTCGCACCGCTGCAGCTCGTCAAGAAAACAGCGATACGACTTCTCCCGCTTCTCGCTGGGCATATCATCAGCGACACCGCAGCCAGACACCGAGAAAGCCGCCTCACGCATCAGGATTCCCCAGGTTTATAAGATAGCTCCCATGCGGGAGTACATGGTCTGGCGCGTACCCAAACGCGTCCAGCCGCCTGCGAAACGCAGTGACGGACTCCTCCGTCAAAGCAGGCCCGTCCCACTTGCGCTGCGACTTCAAGAACAGCGCGAACGCGCCCGCACTGCGTCGCGCCAGAGTTCAATAACATGCGCGCAGAAAGAGAAGGCACAGCAGACCCCAGCTTCGCGGCGTTCACAACGGCATTCTGCACGCCGCCCGCGGCCGAGACGTGCGCGCCGATCTTCCACGGCGTCTGCACGCGCGCGGGGAAGTCCTCAGGGCGCGGCTCGGGCTCGGGCGCGTCGGCCTTCCTCGCCTTGCGCGCGCGGTTCACCTTGGGCGTCGGCGGGCCTGACGTGCGGGTGGTGGCAGATTTATCGCTGGGCTGCGGGCCCTTCGCGCGTTTTGACGTGGGCGTTGCGTCCGCGTCCAGCCCCGCCGTGGTGGCCGATCGCGTCAGGACCATGGTTGCTGTGTGGATGCGTCCCACTGGAATTCTGATGCCGGGATGGGGTGCGGCGCGTGGCAGCCTGGCAAAGAGTCCTGAATGTGAACGCCACTTGACGGTCGCCGTGAGAACAGCGGAGAGGAGAGACAGGGTGAATGTGGGCGTGGTCAAGGAGGACGGTAGAAGAGGACAACGCGGCAACAAATTCGGTCAAGCCAACTTCCGGAAACCGAACATCAGCGCATCAAATGCAGACGTGGCTCTCATTGGTAGGGACGATCTGTACTACATGTATCACCAGTCTAACATCCAATGCACGATCCGCTCTCAGTACAAGCCATTATGCAATGAAAGCAGTACTGTCGACGCTAGATTGCTGCAATGAGTACAAGGTAACCGTGATGGTCCAGCTGACTTAGCATTGTCAGCCCGTGTTCTCCTAGTTTGATGTTCAACACTACGATGTTTTCCAGCGGTGAATGCACCATCCTCTGATGCTTATTCTGGACGTGTAGAAGCTGATAACAGATGACTTTCCATGTAGCTAGGAATTTGTCCAGCGACAGTGACTCGGAAGCAGTTCAGCAAATCGACGTCGACATCGTCATGTACCCATTTCCACAGCCGATCAACCTCTCCCAGGCAATGCGTTGATTTGTTGTTCGGATCGTGCCCGCTCGGCCATCATCAAGACCCATCCAGAGCCATCATCGTATTTCTCATGGTTGACCCCCACCGATGCCAGGACTACATTGTTCTCGTTTTGTGTAACTTGGTAGCTGTACCTCTCTGCTCCCCCATCGCCCATCTGTTTCGGAGAGAGCATGGGGGTATATAAACGCAGAGACGGAGGGCGAAAAGAAAACAGCCACATTCACGATCTCGTTACGACTTACGACTGACATGCCTTCCGCTCCCAGCCCAGCGCAGGCGCCATCCCCAAGATGGTCTGGGCGTCGTCTGAGCCCCGGTGTCTTTGGCCCGGATGCTGTTCAGATGGCGCCAGCTCCGGATTCCGGTCACGACAACTACAACGCTGGCGGATACGCCAACAACGCGCAAGAGGCGCAAATATACCCGTTCTCCACAATTACAACAAGCCAAACCTATTCGGATACACGGTATGCATTTTTCCTGCCTCTAGATTCCTGGACTGACGCAGGCTGCAGTACGCAACTTGATTATGGCCATCAGTACTATCAGACATCAGGATTGTCGTCGAGTTCCTATGCCGCGAGCGGCCCATATACCCATTCCGAGTAGGTCCATAAATATCCCATGCAGAGTTTGACTCACAGGTAGATTTATTCTCTAGACAAATAGAGAACCTTTCGAACTATCATACCGGAGCATACGAAGACTTTTCGCCGAGAAGCTCGCTCGGCGACATCACGACTGCTTCACCACACAGTGTCTCCACGCTGCCTTCCGGGCGTCGTAAATCGCAACTCGACTCACCTAGTACTAGTGGGGCTCAACCCGCAGGCCGAACTCGGCGCGCTTCGTCGAAGATAGGCATCTCCGCCGCCTCTTCCTCGAAGCACAACCCGGAGAACGACTTCGAATCGTTCACGCCGGAGAATAGGGCAGAAATGAAGTCCATGTCCCGCACTATTCGCTTCCCGATCACGGGCGTCGGAAAGAAGCGCAAGGACCGCATGCTGTCGTCGTCATGGTCCGCGCCGTCGGCCAAAATTGTTGGCGAGAGTAGGCAATTCTTTCACCATAACCCAATTTAAGGCTGACCGACTCGCAGCTCCCATACATAACGATGACACGAGGGAGATCGAATGGCTGAGAGGCGAGGTCGACCGACTCACTTCCGAAGCCGCACGCCAGAGAACGGCGTACGAAGAACAGCGTCAGCAGCAGATCGCATGCGTGGCCGAGCTTGAAGCAGCAACACTCCAGCATCTCGACCAGCAGCGTCTTCTGGCGGAGAAAGATGCGAGGATCAGGGAGCTGGAGATGCAAGTGCAGTACTGGCAGAGTCCACACAGCTACGGCCAGAGCCACGCATAGAATTCTGCGATAGTGGAGCGATATCACGTTAAATTGTACGGTTATATGGTCTATGTATGAACTGAACTGAACTTGTATCAATGCGAGCACTCACACCCTCCATTCTCCGGGATCCGCGCACGGCAGCCCGCTATGCTTTGCAGCCTGATCATTCCAACTCCACGTTCGTGCTGAAGCCACGCTTGCGCTTCCTCCTCCGACAGCTCGTAGACCTCTTCGTAGAAGTCCATCTCTTGCTTTTGCCCGGCTAGCATGCAATCCATGAATGCCATGAGCCGGTCCCCGCGAGCCGTCGATTCATCCGCGTTTCGCGTCAACGCAGCATCGTATTCCGCGTGTGTCGGCTGGCCATTTCTACGAGCGTGTATGATTGCTTGCAGGTCATTCCATAGTCGCGGCATTTTGGAGCACGAAGGGAGTTGTGCTACGTACACGTTCAGCGAGCCAATCATGCCCCACAGGATAGGGCACGACCCTCATCGATCTGCTCTGATGCGCTTTCTGCAGAGAAACGAGGAGTCGTAAGAAGAATTATGCGTAAAATAAACCATACACGAACGAGGAGTTGCGATGGTAGAGCGGACCGCGCGAGGCTCCACAATAATACGACTCATCTGAGCTGTTGAAGTGCTGATACCTCTAGTACACGTATAGGACGCGACTTGAAAGGCCCGTATCTAAGTTCAGAAAATAAGCGGGTGAAAGAGTGGTTTCGCCTGGAGAGGTACCCACGAAAGACAAAAATTGACATCCACCCATGCCTCCCCGCAGGGGCTACTTATAAGCAGACTGGATCCAGCTGTGCTCAATCGCACCGCTCTTCTGCCCGAAGCATCCATCTAGAACACGCTCGTACCGGTGCACAATACAAGCCCTCAGGCTCATTTCAGTAACTTGTGAATGCATGCCCAGGAACTCTTTGTTTAGGCAACTCGAAGACCGATCGACTCCGATCTGAATAGGCCAATTATACGGCAGTACTTGCTGTGCTTGCTGTGGCCAACACAGCGTACACTCACGCTGCTCATCAGCCCGAGATGGATATCTTGAAAATCTGAGGCTACGAGGACAATTCTCGAGCCTGCCTGCCTGTGAAAACGATTGGGCCCACAGAATGTGCAAGGAGACAGATCTGTGTGGTACAAGCCGTGAGACCCATGAGAAATATAGTAATATCATGACGATTGGGATGTGGCATGAAGATGATCAGTTTGCGACTACACGTGGCGATCCGCGGGAGGACGGGTGATATCGGCCAATCCTTGCAACAATCTCCATGGATCCATAGTACGATATCGCCATGCGCTACATGTCGACGAGAACAAAAGGACATGCAGTGATCACAACATCTGGTAGGAGGGTACAGCCCATCACCCGGGTGGCGATCTCGGAGTACAGTACCTTGACATTTGATCTTGGAGCAACGAAGCACGAGCCAAAGAGGAAACAATCAAGTTACAGTAGCAGTCCGACTTCTCCGTGGACTTCAGGCAACTGCAGGCATCGAGAAGCATTGTGACAAAAGTTTTCATAGCTCCGGAGAAGGCTCATGCCAGACATTGGTGAGCCAAACAGCCCGGAGGACGGGGACGAGCGATGCTCCTAGTATCGATACTAATTGTTCATTGTTCAGTTGCATCACAGAAGTCCATAAAACCAACAAGAACCACACGTAGCAAACGTAGCAACCCGACGTCTCCCCACCTCGCTATTGACAATCCATACGCGGTCCTATTCCGAGGAGAGTCAGTGTCCGCGTCCGTTCCTGCTATTCAGAAGAATGCGAGAAGGGCAGAGAGATGTAATGCGGGCACGCACGTCCGCCCGCTTCGCTTCATACCACATGCACGTCTCCGCCTGCTCCTCGATACAGCCGAACATCTCCTTGTAATAGTCGGCGAGTCTTGCTTCCCCGGCTGGGATCCTATCCCTGAGTTCTTCTATTCGACGGAGCTCAGCCAGTGCGGCAGCGAGAGTGCGGTCTACTGCAGCCTTGTGCTCTTCACAAGAAATTTCGCCATTTCGTTAGGCCTTGGAGATTGCCTCTAGAGCTTTCCAGTGTTCGGGCATATTTGAGCTGGGCGACATTTGCGCTGAACATACCAGTCATCAGTCAGACAAGGCGGAAAAGAACAGGGCAAGTTCGTTACCCATTGTCTGGGATAAAGATTCTGAAAATGATATGGTATCCTTGCCGTAAGTCGAGTATGAGTTGGATAGTTTGGCCTACATCCTTTGAGCACGTTCATACGATAAGTTATCACTCACCTGTTGGTTTCATACGACAGCATGCCGAAAGACCGCCGAAGCTTCAATATGAAAGGGCCATTTCGACTAACTGACAACAATCTCAAACAACTAAAATAGATACCATCCGTGTTTCACCGGTATGCGTTTGAATGGAATCGTAAGCCCCCTTCACTGCGCCCTGGCTACTTGTTATCGGATACGCGAGCAGCAACGCTCTTCAGGAACGCAGCCTCGGCCATATCGTCAGCCTCCCGAACCTCCTCCTGAATCGATATTCCAGTGTACCCTACGCCCGCGTCCAGCATGGCATATCTGACCACAGACCCCTCCTGTTCACCGTCTACTTCGAAATCTAGCTTCGCCTCCTTCAGATTAGCGAGCTTTGCAGTGAAACGCGGGTATATATCCGACCACCATCTCATTTCGCCATCTTCAGGGAGGATGTAACTGCAATGCATGAGCTCCAGCCTTTCCAGCGTCGCCTTATGCCGGATGATGAAGTCTTCTACGCCTGACTCTTCAGTGAAGAGAATTTGGCCGAAGGACAGGGAGGTAAGATTAGGATAGGTGATGTCGGACAACGGGAGACGGGGTGCGTAGCCAATTTCTTGATCGGTGTGGAGGCTCAGGGATGTCAACGTTGCTGAAGGGGGCTGCAGGAAACGGGTTGGGATCGTGGTTTCCCAGAACTTGATCCACGGCGGCTCTTCGTTGTACCAGCCGAACTGCTCTTGCTCGGATATCGTGGAGATGCGAAGCTTGGTGAGGCTGCCCAGCAGCGATGCAAACTCCTCTCGGTCAAACACTTGGTTGTGGAGAGCGACCAGGGAATTGAACGTCAGAGACTTCAGCTTGAGAGGATGGGCAATAAGCCCTTCTAGGACTGCATTCTGCAGCAGGCGCGTGTCTGCTTCTTCCTCTTCCTCATAGCGCGAGTTGAACGTGAAGCTAACGGAGTCGAGCAAGGGAAGCTCATGGAAGAGGGAGAGCGCAGCGTTGAGCGCTTCGCGGAGACCTTCCTGGTCCTGGTCCTCGGACTTTTGGTTATCTGGAAAAGGGCCTGATGAGTGGACCCGGATCTATCGCGTATTAGACCGCATCTGACAAGGCGCACACACCTTCCACTTCGCCAAGATCCTTCTGGGCCTCAGAACGAGCATGGACATCAACGATCACCACCTCCTTAACGTGCTTCGCGACAGTCTCCGTGGACAACGCTTCCTGGAGTTTCTGGAGGCTGGCGATCGTAATCTTGGCACGCAAAGAGCGGAACAAAGTAGGCGCGGCGACCTTGGACAGCGTCTTGTTCGCCTCCCGGACTCGAAGAAGATCGTCGCCCGGCAAATCGTCGACGACGGCTTTGAGAAGTTCTACTGGGAGAGTGTCCATTGATACAGGTATGCTGAAAATTGCAGGGTATCGGACGGCAAACTAAGAAGGAACACTGCGAGCTCTGCTTTTGAGCGCTTTGCAGGACGCCCAGGCACATCGGCTTACCGCAACAATCCCAACGACAAACCTTGTCAATCGTGAATTCAAACATGCGGGTCCAGATAGGTCCAAGTAAGTTACCTAAGGTGGACACTAAGATAAAACAAAAATACACGGGCGCTTCTCATATGGGCACGGGCGCTTCATGAGGATCATCCGCAGAACCACGCGAGTCAGAGAGCGAAGACGCGTGTGAATGCCGGAACCTTTGCAAACTCGGTGAGGATACAGGACGTGTTCGAAGCGCGTACTCTGCATGGAGCTGGACAGTCTGACGGACAGCATGGTTAGAAGCGACGGGCTCGAGATCGGACCGTCCGAGGGCAGTGACATGATGGTACTTAGACAATGAACGAAATAGGGGTTAACTGGATAGATAGATATATCCAAGGGGGTCGCGGGATGTTAATAGGAAACATACGGTATATTTTTTCGGTAAGGGTACCATAGGGTCAACTAACTAAGTATGTAATCAGGCACATTTCCATATAAGGAAATGTCGATAAGATAAGATATGGTCAAGCCTACAGCCCGCACCAACCCCGCATCGAAAGTGCCCGTCTACTCCTTGCGCCGCTTCCGACTCTGCGAACACGCGTCGCAAGTCCAGCGGCGTGTTGGTACAAATCCGAGGTTGACGCATTCGAGGTGGTACTGGTATCATGTGAGTTTCTCTCGATTTGCCATAGAGATTCATGTCTCACCCATTGTGTCTCGCAACCTAGCTGCGCGCACTGGACGGCATCTTCTCCGGGTGATGCACGTTCTCCACACAAGCATTCTGAAAGACCGTCCATCCCCCTTCCCTTTCGCTTTCGCTTCGGACGGTCACCCAGAGGCGGCTCGATGGAAGGAGTTGTCGGATCGCTATCATTGTCCTGGATCGGGGCAGTCGAGTCGGTCGTCTCGTTGGTAGTCAGGACATCCATAGGAAGAGGTGAAATTGGTACGTCTGGGACCATTTCATGAGTGGCAGCACTTATCTCACCCAGTGGTAGTGCTGTTGTGTTCACGGCACCCAAATTCTCTGCAGGTTCGATGTGATCAGCGCGGTGCTGCGTATCAATTACCGTCGTCGAGAGTGACTCGTTAACTCCCTCATCTTCTGTCCCTTCTTCCTCCTCTTCAGCATAAATGTCCTTCATGTTCACTTCTTGGTTTTCGCTCTCTTCGTACTCACTTTCTTCGTCCGTGTGGTCTGTTTCGGCTGCGGCACTTTCATTTTCCTCGGCCTGCATATCGTCGGGCTCCTGACTGTTATTATCGCAGTCAGTCCCCATTCTCGATCAATAAAGCGTGCATCTGCGTACCTTAAAACCAGACGGGAGCTGTGTGCCTCAGACACAACGAGACGGACATCGGTCTTCTTTGAGTTCCGCTTTTGAGGCTGCTTTTGGCGATCTTGCCACAGCCTTTTCATTTCGACTTTCTCAGCCTTTGTCAAGGCCCATAGGTGCTCATATGACTTGGTCGGCACTGACCCATGCAGACGTGCAAAGTGCTCCTTCAGGTTGTATTTCCATACGGCGGGGTCTGCTTTGGCGCAAAGCGGGCAGCGAATGGGCACATTTGAACATGGCGAAGACCGTTTAGACGTCGAGGCAATGCCATACGAGAACTTGACTTGACTTTGACATGTACTCTTGGTTTTGTTGACAGACAGGTTCCCGCTCCGTCCTCTTGCTTGTTGGAGAAAGATTTGACACAATGAGAACGGGCGCAGACATAAGCCACATGGTTCTAACTTGCGATCGATGGAGGTGTCATGCAAGATATGGCTACCTATATGCTCCAGAGCACGTTGCCCAGATTCGAAGGTGACAGGTCTAGGACAGCTCGGACATGTGTTGGGGGCGATGTCGCGCACATCGTCACTCCTTTCCGTGACAAAACATGCCTTTCCTGTAGAAATGCTTCCGTTGATAAGACGGAACACAAAAATAGGGGTGAAGTACAAACCAGATTGCTCGCGGTACGGGAACTCGGCCGTCGCTTTGGTTGGCGGAATCAATTTTAGATGGTTGAGAGTCAACCGGTCGTGCAGGCTCGATGCCATGGCCATCAAAACTTTACTCTCGAAGAGCATACGCGGCCGGCCAGGGATGTGACATGACAGCGGTGGATTAACGGGGAGAATAAGTATGCCAGGAACCTTGAATGTGTGCAAGAGCGGTTGAGTCGACGAACGCCAATCGTGTTCCAATGAAGGATCATCTTCCGTATCTGCTGCGGTCAACCTGTACATCTGATATGAGACCCGTACCGTCTTCTCGGCCAGAAGGTCAACAGCTATCTCCTCCACAGGCCTCGAGTCTACCCAAATTCCATTTATCTCGCCGATGCATAGGAATGGTTTGCCCTCGCAAGAGAGTAAGGTCGCAATGGGGTCGTGGATCAGAAGCGACGGGCCTTGCGTGTCATGTCCAAGTGGCCCATCAACAATAAAGGGAGATATTGAATTGTACCGACCCTCCTGTTGCACGCGGCGTAACCGATCAGTCGAACTAGACATTTTCTTGTATTTGAACCGGCTGGACAATGCTCGAGCTTTGTTAATCATAGTCCCGTTTCCGTCAAGATCGACAGCCCTTGCAAACAATGAAGCATCGAGACCACCGTCCCAGTCAACCGACCCTGCTGTGTCTTCCAATTCTCGCATTCCTTCCATTGAATCATCCGTACCAGGCTGGTCTATTGCATCCTTGAGAAAATCTTGAGTCTCAAGTTCTTCGTAGTCATCATCGGGAACGGGAAGGTGAAATAAGAGGGTACTACCAACGGGAGCAAAGATTGATGCACGCGCGGTGGACTCTACTTGCGCAAGGACTTCAATGCTGAAAGGGTGTAAGCTCGGGGCCTCAGCCATGCGACGTCCATTCTTCCAGCAGCTAGCAAGGGAGACCTTGTTGACAAAGGTATCAGCTCGCCAGAGACCAGGATTGATGTGGTCCGCTGCATCAGGTAGCATGGCGGGATCCTTTGCGACGATCGGAAGATGGAGTCGCCGTGGACCCTTGTCCCATTCTGGATGCCTCGCAAGGATATTGGCCACATCCGTCGTTCCCGTAAGACGAAGCGCCAGCTGTAGGATATCTAGATTAGCGTCATTGCCGACCATAGTACGAAGGATGCCAAAGAGCGTCTCCAATCGATCTGTGCCAAGAAGAACAATGAAGAATTGATTATCGGGTGTATCGACCTTGGCCTTCGCAACACAAAAGTACACATTTTTGACCATGATCATGATGTCGATGTAAAGGGATGTGGGGATGAATCGGCCACAAGCGCCACTGCGAGCGTAAAGCACCAGCGTAAGATGTGCCGCAGTGCTGAGACTCTCGAGCTGTTCTTTTAATGGCATGTCGACGCATATATAAGGGTAGATCAGGCAGTAACATAGGTTTCCAAAGATCTTAAGTGCTTTACGCGCTGTCAGAAACCCAGAGCGATTATCCTTTGGCTCAGATGGCAGGGACCACACGTCTCGCAGAAGGTTGTACGCCAACATAACGTCTTGCTTATCTTCGGGGTTGAAGACCGAACGGATATGGGAATCTGTGTGGCCAGCATCTCGAAGGTGAGCCTGGATAATAGCAGGAGTGATCCAGATCCCGTCGACAAGAATGCCCTTCTCGCGGAGTAACGCATTCCTCAGCCGTTTAAAGACATGTTTGTAGTCCTTGTCAGGCGTGATGTCATCGTCGCCGACATGTAAATCCATGAGTGACAGTGGAGCAAGCATCTCATAGATCGGAGATGACGGGAAGAGTTCATGCTTGAAAGTAAGTTGGACGAGTGCTTTACCTCGTCTGGCTTCACCGTCTGATGCCAGAGAGACTATCCGCGTCCGTGTCGTGGTCTTCCTGTCATTTACTGCATCGATTGTTGTTTGTATCAATTCAGCATGCTGTGGGGCTCGCTCGCGCTTGCAAGTACCTGAAATTAAGATAGGCCGTGCGCTGTACAGACGAGGCGAAGACGTTAAGAGTCCAAGGGCGCCAACAGTAGCCTATCGAGAAAATCGTGTGAATAGAAGACATGACAAATGAGGCAGTTTGAGCAGCGAACCTCCGACGCCAGATGAACATGTCCACGTTCTATATCATCGCATAGGACCTCCAGATCATCTTTTGTCCCAAATACGAGACTCGTCTTGAACCCGTGCTCCCGACAAATCCCTAGAAACTTGTTGCTCTTGTCATCCCATCTTGGTCGGCACTCGGTCGCTATCTCGTCGAACATGACAACACCATGGAAGATCATTGTGAGTTTCAATACATCTGTATCTTGGAGTCCACTAAAGCAGGCCTCAATATTTCGTGTGATCTCCTGAATGATGGGAACTCCAGGAGACGGAAGGAGCAAGGGAATGTTGGGAAGTCGACGGATAGTTGAGGCTGCGGGAGTTTGAAACATTCGGTGAGCAATGTTTGCGACACGACTACCTCCAAGCCTTAGAAGAAGCATTCCTTGCAGTTCTTCCTTCTCGTCAAAACCTTTCGGGTGGTAAGTTCCTTCTGCGGCCTTCTGCACTAATTCCAACATGCTCTGCATCCCTAGGTTTCGACTGAAACCAACGCGGAGAACACGATCAATGCGGGGGATCTTCTGACTAGCGAGCGCAAGGAGCATCTGTTTGTGCTGATCAAGAGAAGTATTGCGGCCTACGAGTTTCCTGGCATCGTTTAGACGATGAAGGCGTAGCTGATCGATGACAGCATTTTTTCGGCGCAGAAGAGTGGTGAGACCACCGATGCCATGGTAAGCGAATGGGGCGTTCTCGTGCACACCATCTGAGATGCGCTCGAGGATACCATCAAGGGCTTGGAAGTCGTCGAGACTTGCGCACGCTGAACACATGTCCCGGTTGACAGCTCGTCCAGAGCATGATCGCGCCCGAAGTGACATTGTGCCGTTGCGCCATTCAAAGTCCCAAGGCAAGTTCCTCGTATCATGAAGCATAAACGGGTAACTTGCGATAGCCGTCTGTTGGGATTGAAAGATAAGTTGATATCCTTTGCATATCTTCTTCGTCGTCGGTACTACTGTCTTGATGATGATGATCTCATCGTCTGAACTAGGCTCGACTGTACGATGCTCGCCAGTGTCATCAATGGTATGTTGATCTCCAGGTTTCTTCAACAATGCTGATTGCTCATTCAAGGTAACGGTGTTGCGTGCAGAGCTTCTCTGAGTGTTAATGCACTGTATTCATGATAAGTTAGATTGTAACTCACATTAACTCGATAGCTGCCAGCAGCGCATCCACTTTTCCTTCCAACAAAGCACCTTCAATCCCATTCTTAACCACAAAGTGCTCCATGAATCGATAAAGCCCTCCCAATCCACGGTCACCAGAACGTAGCTGAGCGGCAGCCTCCTCGACTGTTGCCCCATAGCCAACTAGGCGATTTAGCATGGGATCCAGATATTCCCATGCATCATCTTTCGAAAGGGTTGGTGGTTCGCCGGAGAATGCGGTGATCATATCTTCATCGGCTGCCTCTGGGATAAATGAAGATATGTGCGAGATTGCTATCTTTAGTTTGCTGAGCAGCTCATTGCCATACGTCCAGCTCACAGAGGTCGGAGTCTGGATGGAATTTATCTCTCTCGGAGATGGGGAACGGTAATGGTCACCTCTGGATACAATCGGCAACGGCGATGATACTGTCGAAGGTACAGATGTCTTTGGGACCGCCTTCGAGAACCAGGACGTGAGCAGTTTCGTACCACGGCTTGCTTCTTCTGTCTTCTTCTGTTTCTTCTGATTGCTGATGCACTTCTTACTTCCAAGATGTCGCTCGCGAAAGTTGTTGATGCCACCAGCGCCAACGGCAATCTTTGTTCGACAGTCGGGACATTGCACAAGTCCATCGCTGTCGACTTGTAGGTCCATCTGTCAAATATAATTAGCTTACTCCTCTTCGTGGTAATGAAATAGATGAAAAGTCAATGACCTTAGCTGTTTTTGCGTTATTATCTGTGGCCGTATACAACCTGCCGCCGAAACATGAGGTTCACAGGTACATCCCGATATGGTAATGGAGACCCCAATTTAGGGTTTATAACCAAGCTGCATTTTCTAGATAAGGCTATGGACACTGCAACTAACTAACCAACCCCCGGTGCGGGATTACCATCCCGCGACCCCCTTGGATATATCAGAACACGGCGCCGAACCGTCTCGAAGGATACTCACAAAAAGCAGGCAAATACCAGTTTGAGAACGAAACAAACTCGCTCGATAACAGCATCTTAGCAGGGTCTTTTATACAGAAGTCCCTAGTAGAACTACGTAGACTTGTGTGGGCGTCAAATTCACTTGTCTTCTCACTGTGATGTTGCCACCACATGGCAGTACATGGCCCCACAGTGCCATACATGCCGGCAGTGGGGTACGTCCAAAGGCGATGAAATGCAATCGCAATGACAACTGCAACGGTCGGAAAAGTGCAAGGGAGGACATTTCACATATGTCCTTTAAGTTTGGCGAGCTTGTTCGCTTCATGCAGTGCCAGGCGGTTGAAGAAAAGAATAGAAGAAAGAATGCTACAATACATCAATGCCAATCTGCGCACTATGCTATCTTCACACTCTGCATGCCGAATACGCATCAGTAGTGCGATAGGTCAGAAAACCGGATGACATACCTTGGCATACAACGAATCGACGACCTTGCTTACTTGCTCAAGCGTCTCTATCGCCGCGCCATACGTGTTCTGCCACAAAACGTGAGAAAATAAGAAGAAAACATAGCTCTGGCTACGACGTACGTCTGCTTCCGGCTCGTCGAAGACGAGAAGGCACCCCCGGCCCTGGTCCAGCACGCCATAGAAGACCTTGTCGAGGATCATCTGCGACAGCCTGTGTATCGCAAGTTATTAGCGGCCACGGTAAAGGCAAAATGAGATGACACACTTCGTCTCGACCGCTTGCCGGCCCTGCCCAACCTGTTGCGCGACGTACTCAATCTCGACGACCGAGTACGGCTCCACGATCCGGAGCAGATTCTGCTCAAGCAGTGTATCATACAGCGCCGCGAGATGCGAGCGGATCGTGGGGTCCGACGACAGCTCTGCGCACACGCATCAGCACCATGTCAGCGGCCCGAAAACGGTAATGGGCGTACCTTCTTTGTAGTCCCGCAGCGCCTTCTCGAAGTCGGCGAGATTCCGGTTTTGGTGCGCGCGTGCGATGGCGCGCATGCTCTCCACGTCGCGCAGCTGTGCGAACTTGGCCGCGAGCTTGATGGAGAGCAGGGACGTCACGTCTTCCGGCTGCAGCAGACGTCAGCAATGTCCGATTCGACGGACAGCCTCGAGGCGGGCGCTTACCATATTCAGCATGATCTTGCAGAGGAGCATGTACTTCAGCGCACCGAGCGCGCTAGGGTCGTCGTGCGAGCTCAGGTTCTCGAAGGTCTCGAAGAAGTACGAGTACGCGGTGGTGTAGTCCTTGTCCTCCGCGTGGAGAATGCCGGACTGGAGGTCGAGCGCGGCTTGGAGGTGAGGTGGGCAGTAGATGGAGTTCGCGGCGGTACGAGCCGAGGTGTGCGCGGCCTGCGATTATGCTCGTGAGATCCTGATTATCCTCCTGAGCATATACACGTACCTTGGCCTTGGGGAAGTTGCCGATGCCGCGGTAGACGCGAGATTCGAGGAGGTGGACCTCCGTCAGGATCATCTTGTCATCAAGGCGCCTCAACTCTGTGAGCAAGCCGTCGATGAGGGCCAGCGCCGCCTTGAATTGTTGTTGGTCCAGTAGGCTGCATGGCGCGGATGTCAGTATCAGACTGCCGAGATTCAGCAATGCCTTACAGCGCAGCCAGCCGCGTTTGAAGGCTCTGCTTCAGGAATATGCGCTTCTCGCTCTTTGCCCACTCGATGTTCTCGTTGAGGACGGCGATCTGGGTCTCCTGGCTGTCGGGCACGGCATTGAAGAAATCAAGCAGGGTTCGGACTGCATGCGTCAGTATACAGTGCCTCCTTCCAATAAAGTAAATCGCTCACTGAGTTTTGCTGTCTTTGCTTTTGCGGTGCTCGACATGAACGACCGCGAGAGTTTAATGATATCGGCTAGACCCTGCGCATTCCTGTTACACAAGTAGCTCGATATTGAGTTTTAAAGCACAGGTAGGACCAGACGCACTTCTGATCCCGATAAAGCTCGCCGAGCTTCACTAGAGCGACTTCCTGGTCCCGCAAGGCCTGGTCGCGCTCCTCGGATAAGTCCTTCGACGTCGAGGCGGACGCGGTGTCGAGGATCTGTTTGTAAAGGGCCTCCGCGCGGATCGGCTCCGTAGCCGAGACAGATTCTGCCTCCTTCAGAAGTGCTGTTGTGTCGACCATGTTCGGCTGGTAAGAAGATGAGAAGGAACGCGTAGGCTAAGGATGGATTCAAGCAAGGTAGACGCGCAATTCACGCGCTGACGCGTCCGGATTCCTATGTTGACTCGGGTTAGGGCTTATCTCTGGCGTTGACCATCAGCAAAAACGTGATAAAATGACAAAGCCTTATAAGGGATTATAAGGCCAAAAAGGCTACAATCTGACGAGGTTTGCACATTTTGACGCCAGGGGTTACAATCATGCCATTCGAATTTACAATATTCATAATCCTTCCCAAGGGCTGCCATCCCGGTGACCCTTCCCAAAGGTCATCGTGCCGACCGGGTTTGGCAGTCAGCATGGCATGATCATAATCCCTGGTAGCCCTTGCGAAGGACCACCAGCCTATGTAAAGGCTTGTCCTGGTGTCCGCAAATTGCATTTTAATTGTAATTTTTATGTTTTGTTTTGCAGTTTCCATGAGGTCTTCGGGGGCCATGAGAACAAAAGATAATGCATATTTTTATTCATGAAAAGCGGAAATTACAACAAATAACTAGTGTAATGAGTATACTAATGGAGAAAAGTGAAACATACGATCGGCATCAGTCACAGTGCATCGCATCGAATGGCCGCGTCAGACCCAGCTCGTACTGCGGAGGCCTTGACTGCCGAGTAGGTAAGTATGTGCGAGAAAGCGACTGGCCGAGCGTCGCCGTGAGCCATCCAGAGCTGGTGATCCCAACAAAGGAGAGGATGAGCAATGTACACAGGATAGCAAGATACGAAAGTGCACAAAGGACCTTGAGATGCACTTGCAGCATGCAGTCTTCAAGAAACGGCCAAGAAAACTGAAAACCAAGCGTAAGATCCAGCATTTCAGCTCGTCGCCGGAGATGGATTGCAATCCACGCGCAGGGGGTGCTAGCAGTCAAGAAGGAGCACTGTGGACTGTTTGAATGGCACTATAGCACCTGAAAGTGAAAACAAATAGAAACAGGCTGCGGGGACGATGCCAGTTGCGCGCAATGATGGCAAGAGGAAAGACAACTGGTAAAGTTCGGCGCAGCCTCACGTCGCAATTATATGAGTCGTTTAGGGCAAGCGGTAGCTCACCTTGTCTTTCAACGACACTGTTACCAACCACCGTACCGTGAATAACGAGCAAATGGTCATCGGGGCCAGCATCCGGAAGCATTGAGCGCTGGCGAACGGCAAGCAGGGGGTCTCATCGAAAGGTCCCGCAAGCCTGCCAGGAGATCTAGAATAGATTATATGTATGGGGAATACTTATGAAAACTCACCAGTGACATCTGGAGTTGGGATGGCACGAGCAAGCCGTTGAGATATTGGAATAGCTATACATTGTTGCGGCATACCCTTACAAGGGTTGGTATACCGCCGCCGTGACGGTGACGCGTTACAAACATCACCAGGGAGTCCCATTCTATCCCGTTTTCGCTGATGACGGAGGTTAACTGTCACAAACTTGTTGTAACCTTGCAACAACACAATGAATGTTGAAATCGGTGTCGGTCGATTGGATATCGAGCCGTGGCGCGCATGATTAGATAACAGATAAGATAGATTAGATTACAATTTTCTGATGATTTCCTGTATTTAGTCTACAGTAGCTACGAAAGACCCCCTCGCGCGTTTGCGAGGGTTCCCTGCTACCCCGGCCCATTGAGCTGTTCGACAGCCAATTCCAACAATGAATTCCTCTGATATTGCACTGGAGCTAAAGACGGGCATGCCGTCATGACAACACTAGTGCTTCGGTGCGGATGAACCGCCGTATACATACTACGGGTTGTGCTCTTGATTGTCTAAATTCCCAAGCCTCATACAGACATTGCAGGGTGCAGCTCTCCGGGGACTCGCAACTAATGCGTCCCATTTCACGTCTGACATTATACTCAATGCCCTCCTGCGGACCATGCGCAGGTAATTTGAGAGTCAAGGATCCCCTCGGGTGGATACTTGGTTTACCACATGGAGGAGCTCGTGGCCGAAGACCGAACAGATGCGAGACCGAAGCTAACACGCAGAGACAGTCCTACAGAGCCCAAATGTCCCCGAATACACCCTGAACACATTGCGAATCCACACCACTGCAGAGGACATGCGAACTCATCGAGTACGCAAGGGAGTATGCTACAGTACACGTGCCGATTTACATCTACCGTCCATCTAGTACAGCACCTTGCTCAGCCGCTGCACGTTGTTCAGCAGGATATCGCCCTTCCGCACAACCGTGTCACACTGCTGGTTCTTCAGCGATGGCCGGTTCGTCTCGACCACGCCGTGCACCTTGTCGATCGACGCATGCAGCCGGCCCGAGGCGATGAACCGCGACAGTTCACTATAATAAAATCTCAGATCGTGCGGACGAAGAAGGTGTCTAGCTGCTTACTTGTCGACGAAATCGACGGTCACGCCGAATGCGCCGCTCAGGCTTTCGAGTGTGAGCGAGCGGTAGGACTCGAGGAGCTGCGTGTAAGCCAGGATGCGCATTTCGCGCACGTAGTAGCGGGTGTGGGGGGCCAGGAAACGTGAGGGGAGGAGGTGGGTTTGCTCGAGCGTTGCTGGGGACAGGGAGTGAGCTGTGGGCGCGATCGTAATAACGGAAATCCGCATACCCAATGCGACAAAGAATTTGTCGTAATGACTTTCATACAAACTCTTAATGAGGTCCGCGAGTACTGGGAGTTCTGGAAGCGCTTGGTTGACCTCGGGCGAAGCGATAATCTGCGAAATCGGTAAGGCTAGATAGATCAGACTAAACAGGCATCATTCGCACCTTCTTCTTCAGGTCTACGCGAGACAGTGTGAGGGCACCGGCGATGATGGTTAGCGCTACGAAATCATTATAAGGAACAAGTTCCGTAGCCGTGAACGTTGATAGCGCGTCAATGAACAGCTCGCCGGCAGGCTTGAATTGGCGAATGGACAGAAGGTGGAGGCCGCGGTACACCTTTAGACGGTTACGACGATCCCAGTCACCGCCCTTCTCAATCAGTGCCTCGGCCTTTGCGAGATTCTCGGTAACGAGCTGGTTGTCTCCAAAGAAGAAACCGATCCGGACGAGGGTGAGCGTGATGTCTATCCGCGCACCAAGCCCCGGCGTCTTCTCGAGAGCCAACTTCTGTGCGTCGACTGCTTTATCCTAGACAGAGACAACGGGTACACAGTCAATCTTGACACACACACGCTTGACACGGACCAACCTTCTCGCCTATCCTCGTCAAGTGATTCGCCTTCGCGCGCAACGCATCCGAGATCTCGCTCTCGCCCTCGGTCTCCTCCGCATCGTTCAACCGACCCTCAATCTTGTTGAGCTCCTCTTCGTTCTCCTCCTCCATTTTGGCCGCGAGCGCCTCGTCGAGCGGCAGCACGCCCGCGGACGCTACGAGGCGGTAGTACGGGGCCATCTTGTCGGCTTCGATGCCGGCGAGAAGCGAATGGCGCGCATGTTCCTGGAGGTGGTCGAATTTTGGCTGCTTTAGGGTGAAGAAATGCTGCGCGAGAGCGAGATTTGGGATGGGCAGGACGGTTTCTTCAGACATTGTAGAATGTAAGGTCAATTGAGTCTCGAGAACGAGACGCGACGCGTCAGTACTGATGTGACAGTGACCTAGGCGGTCACGCTAATGACTGCCGGCAGTCACCACCACCTCTGCTTCACGTCATTTCAACGTTCATATACAACCTCGCCGTCGACGAGTCCTGAAAGCTCCTTGAACTTGGAAAAATACTTTTCTAAAGCTACGTTGTCGGCTTGACTCGATTCGTTCACAGTTGTTCTTGCGTATCCGCGTCTCGTCTCCATAATTCCAGTCACAGGCTCTCACATCCCACCCGCGACTGTCAACGCAAATTTGGCAATGTCGCTAGCATTCAACGAGTCAAATGAAGCAAATTGGCCGTTCATTGGCGGTTCAACTACTGCTAATGCAGAAGACAGCTCGATAGCAACTGCCGAGGCGACTACGATCCATTAACCCACCATGACATCCCCTTCATCTGATGTAAAGGGAAGGCAAAAGCAGACGTGTATAACTAGAACGGATGCCTTGAAGCAAACGCATAATGTCAAGTTGAAGAAGCATATCGCGTCCCGACCCTTTCCCAACCGTACGTATGTCCGTCTCTGCGATAGTCCATCATGAGGGCAACTGCATCACTGTTCGCATGAGACGGCATTAGGCTCGTACCTGGAATGATGCAAGGTCTTTGTTGTGCAGGACGGGTGAGCTTTCTCTATGACTCATGCACAATGCAAGGCGAATGTCTCAAGCACTCGCAGACACATGTCAGGTCCTACAGGCTTTATATCTCAACATTGGGCGCTGCTATACCCCATCTGACGGCATTAATTGTGTCATTGTCACAAAATCTTCCTTTTCCAGCCAACGAGATCCAAACATTGAGGTTCTTCCAGAAACCGTCGAGGTGCAAAATGGGCAGATCCCTGAGGCCGAAGACGAGGGCATATTCTATCGTATGCGAGGCAAGTCTATACTTGTCTCTGAGCGTTGTCATCAAAGTTGGTGATGGAGTAGAATGAGAAGGCAGTTCTGTGCGGGAAGCGGGCCGCCAGGCGAAAGCATCTGACAGGCCCACACTGAGCGCTCGGGCCGGTCAGATCTTTGATTGAAGTACCACGACATGGACCAGGACTTGTGTGTTGGTGCGTGTACTGTAGTACACTCTCCCGTGTATCTGCTTGTATCTGACAGGCGCTACCATGGATTCCGCAGCCTATCTGACAGGAACGTGTTGCGGCTAATAGATGCTTTTGGATTTAGGAAGGACATGCATAGCTTTAATTGCTGCTCGGTCTACTACTCGGCCTTCGGTGGAGCTCCTCGAGCAACGCAGCGAACTGAGATATGCGCGCACATCGCATATATATACCAACGCTGGCTGTCTGCGTCTGTCTACGTAGTACGTACTGTACGTGCCACCTCTTTGTTTCAGTGGGATCGCTACGGAATACACTTCCGTCCATCCATCCATCCTACGTGGCGTTGCGATATTGACTGCGCATCACAACGCTAACGCACACCGAAAATGACATGCAGGATCCACAACGATTCGGCGTCAACGAGACTGCGCGGGCGCTCGCTGAGCGCTATCAGTGTGTAGGTCGGACAGCATAAACGTGCATGCCTGAAACGAGCACCTATTTATTGAGCAGTCTCCAGGTGCTATGACAGCAACATCACCCACAACGCCCCCCAATCCATCCACTTTTCTCCATATCATGAAGGTCTACTCCATTGGCGCGTCGCGCAACATTGGCTACTTCGCCAGTGTGCGGCTCCTGGGTTTGTGTCCGAGTCTGTCCACCCGCACCGTGGCTTACCTTGTTCTGTTACAGAAAAGGGCCACACGGTCACCTTCCTCCTGCGCAACACTAACGCATTCGCCGATGACGCGTTGATTCAGAGATATCTGCGGAGCGGCACCGCGCGCCTCGTCAAGGGCGACGCACTGAACAAGGACGACGTCGAGCGTGGCTGGGCCGCCGCGGCCGCCCCCAGCCCATCGGACATGGACCCCGCCTTGCCCGCGCCCGTCGACACCCTCATCTTCTCCGTCGGTACGTACGCCCGCCCGCCTACCCCGCAGCACGCCTGACGCCTCGCAGGCGGTCTGCCGAACTTCTCCATCCTACACGGCGTCGTCCTCGACCCGCCCGACCTCTGCACACGTACCCTCCTCAATACGCTCGCCACCCTCCCGACCCCCGCGCCCCGCCTCGTCGCCTTAAGCAGCACGGGCCTCTCGCGCCCCTCGAACGCCAACCTCCCGCTCGCGATCCGCCTGCTCTATCGCCTCTTCCACTCGGCGCACATAGACAAACAGGCCATGGAACGCGTGCTCGCGCGCGCGGGCGGCGCCGCGTGCGCGCCAGCCACGGAGCCCGTCGCGCCCGGGCTGCTGCCGGGCGGGTGGGAGGCGCACGTGCCGGCGCACGCGGTGGATGCGGTCGTGGTGCGACCGGCACTGCTGACGGACGGAGAGTGCCGCGCGGAGACGAAGGGCGCGGGCGCCGTGCGCGTGCGTGCGGAGGGCGATTTGCCGGTGAAGGGCGGGTACACGGTGGGCAGGAGGGACGTGGCGTGGTTTATTGCGGAACGCTTGCTCGGGGGCGAGTGGGAGGAGTGGAAGGGCAAGGGCGTGTCGTTGGCATATTGAGATGCGGGTATTGTGTGTATGTTACCCCGGGCCATGGGCTAGCGTGTGCGATGCTACTGTGGATTTGGCGAATAACCCTCATTATCCTCTCTCACAATATTTGTACTAATGAATACTTTTCCCCGTATATTCTCTTCGTGATGCTGAAGTCACGCACGCACCATGAGTTCGCTTTATTCTGTTTAACCGCCTGCGGCCGATTGCCCTATATTACGCCTAGTTCAGCGGGGTCGATGGGTGGAATTGCATTCAGTATTTGGACACAATTAATTAGATGCTTTCTTTCAACAGGATTCGAAATCTTGGGAGGCGGAAGATATGGTCCTGTTGGATGAGACGCCCTGACCTCAGTAGCGCGAATCCAGAGTTTGGACTCGCAAGGTCTAAGGCGATTTGAGTGCATTCTGCCAGAAGGACGATATCAGAGTCTACGGAAAAGGTCATCCAGTAATTCATTAAGACAGACATTCCAGGAGAAAAGCATTCAGTGGGTTAGACTACAGTGGTATCACACACGCCAGTCCATGGTCCGGGCCCCGGGATAACATACCCACAACACACCCACGCCTCAATAGGCCAACGACACGCCCTTGCCCTTGTACTGCTCCCACTCGCCCCCGAGCAAGCGTTCCGCGATAAACCACCCCACGTCCTTCCTGCTCACCGTGTACCCACCCTTCACCGCCGCGTCGTCCCGCGCGCGCACGCGCACGGCGCGCGGGCCCTTCGTCTCCGCGCGGCACTCGCCGTCCGTCAGCAGCGCCGGCCGCACGACGACCGCGTCCACCGCGCGCGCCGGCACGCGCGCCTCCCACCCGTCAGGCAGCAGCCCCGGCGTGACGGGCTCTGTGGCCGGCGCGCACGCGGCGCCGCCCACACGCGCGAGCACGCGCTCCGCGGCCTGCTTGTCCGCGTGCGGCGAGTGCCCGAGGAGGTAGAGCATGCGGACCGCGAGCGGGAGGTCCGCCCTCGCGGTGGGCGAGAGGCCTGTGGACGTCAGGGCGACGAGGCGCGGCGCGGGGGTCGGGAGGGTGGACAGCGCGTTGAGGAGCGCGTGCGTGCAGAGGTCGGGCGGGTCGAGGACGAAGCCGTGTATGCCGCGGAAGCTCGGTATGCCGCCTGCGAGGCGTTAGGCGCGCGAGGGGTGGCTTGGTGGGCGTGCGTACCGACGGAGAAGATGAGGGTGTCGACGGGCGCGGGTGAGGCGGGGTCTGCGTCCGACGGGCACGCGGCGGCTGCGGCGGCCCAGCCGCGCTCGACGTCGTCCTTGTTCAGCGCGTCGCCCTTGACGAGGCGCGCGGTGCCGCTCCGCACATATTTTTGAATCAGCGCGTCATAGGCGAATGCATCGATATTGCGCAGGAGAAAAGTGACCGTGTGGCCTTTTTCTGTAAGAGATGAAGGTGAGCCGTGGTGCGGGTAGACAGACTTGGACACGAACCCAGGAGCCGCACGCTGGCGAAGTAGCCGATGTTGCGCGACGCGCCGATAGAGTAGACTTTCATGGCGTGGAGAGAAGTGGATGGTTTAGTAGACGTTGGGGATGCTGTTGCAGTTGCTGTCATAGCACCTGCACACCGCCCAATAAATAGGAGCTCGTCTCAGGCGGACGTTGACCATGCCCTTCCGCATTGCTAACGCTCAGCGAGCGCTGCGCAGTTTCATTGATGCCGAATCATCATGGATCGGGCACGTCGACTTCGGGTGTGCTTAGCGTTGTGATCATGATGCGCAGCCGATACCGTAAGGTCGCGTAGGAAAGATGGAGGCAAGAAAATGTATTCCGCAGCGGGCCCATTGTACAACAAATTAAAGCCATGGCACGTACTACGTAGACAGGCATAGAGCTACGTTACGCACACTCGGGCAGCTCCACCAGTAGACGAAGCAGCAAGCAAAACTATGCACTATGTCATCCAGAAGATCTCCTCTTCAAACCAGGTAGTAGGTACTTTACAACAGCCTACGCTAGTGTATCATCTTTCGTCGTATTCTCTAACTGTATCAGCTTGACAGCTGACACGCATACGCAACGCACACGCAGTATGTAGCGCTGGGCACCATTGGCGCCGCCGCTATATCATTTCCCAAACGCCTTTATACGACCCTGCGTGCGCAGCGCTGCGTTGGCTATTCCCCCCTCTACGGCCACCTCTCGCCGGTAGTGATCCGCATGAGTAAGGATGCAGCCGTGCTGAGCATGGCGGTTACGGACACGCTGCAGATATCCCGCAGCATCCACCAAGCCATAGCGCGTCGCCATGCCTCGCTTCCCCTCCCATACGGTCCAAAAAAGATCTTCTATAAATTGCGTTTGAATACTGGATACATTTCCATCCACGGACCCCACCGAACGAGGCATGATATAGGGCGAGCGGCCGCAGGCGGTCAGACAGAATACACAGCGCATGACGAGATATACAGTTGACGACAGGTAAAGATGCATAGAGCGGCGAATGCAGAACATGAGCGGGGGGAATTACGACGCACAAACGGTGGGGGACGCGCTGAGAAATCCGAAAGACTATGAGCAAATAACGTAACACGCACACACACACACAGAGACGCCCTACTCGACGATCTCGAAGCGCCCGCGCTTCCCGCCGCGCGCGTCCTCGCCGTCGTCGAGCGCGCGCTTCGCGGACATGCCCGCGCCCGCGTCGCCGCTCACGAGGCCCTGCAGGATCATCGCGTACTGCTCGTCGCTGAGCCCCATGCCCGCGAGCGGGTTGATCTTGCCCTCGTCGTCGCCGAGCGGCGTCGACGGCTGCACGAGCGCCTGGTCGAGCGCCGCGTCGCTCAGCGGCGGGATGCCGACCGCGCGCGGGAAGCGCGACATCTGCTGGATCACCTTGAGGTGCATGAGGTGCTTCTCGAGCATCTCGAGCAGGCCCTCTTTCGTGAACGGTTTCGGGAGGATGTCGTTCATGCCTGCGCGCACGCGTCAGACGGGCTGCGGCGCGGGGGTGTGTTGACGTACCGGAGTGGTAGTAGGTCATGATCTCGTTTGGTTTCGAGTTGCTCGTCATCGAGATGATCGGCGTCATATGGTCGAACTGGCGGATCAGCGACGTCGCCGACACCCCGTCCAGCTTCGGCATCACGATGTCCTTCACCTCCATCAGCACCTGCCCCCACAGACAAGCGACGCACGCACCATGAGCACAAGATCGTACTTCTCGAGGTTCATCTTGTTCACCGCGCCGACGCCATCGACGGCCACATCGATCGCGCACCCAAACACCTGCAAAAACTTGCTCGACAGCTTGCGGCTCACGGCATCATCCTCAACGAGCAGCACCCGCGGCGGCACCGCCCACCCCGGCACGAACGCGCTCCGCCTCACCCTCAATGTCTGCGCGCTCGGCGGCCGCCCCACACCTGCCCCACTCCCACTCGCCCCGCTCGCACTACCCCCCGCATACGCCGGCCCCGGGTCCATCCCTCTAAACCGCGCCTCGCTCTCCCCGACGCGCTCCTCCGGCTCCGGCGCAAGCGGCAGCGGCAGCAGCCCCCCCAGTGCCGCCGGATCAAAGCTCCAATTCCCATTCGAGTCCTCAACGCCGCTGCGCGGCATGAGGTGCCCCAGCGTAAACACCTGCAGCCCCTCGTGCGTCACGCTCCCGCCAAACGGGTATCCCTGCACCTCGCCGGGCATCGCGATCGGCGCCGCCGGCTCTGCGGCGGCGGGCGTCGGCGCGGGGATGTCGTCCGCCTGCGCCTGCGTCTGCGTCTGCGTCGACGGGCGGTTGCGCTGCAGCTCCTCGATGCGCGCTAGCGTGTCCTGGCGCGACAGCGGCCGCTCGGGCGTGCCGCCGGCGCCGGGCGCCATGAGCCCCGCGGCGGCGGCCATGATGCGGCTCGCGCTGCTCGGCGGGCGCGGGGGCGGCGGGGTGGCGGGCTGGGCCTGGGTCGGGTCGGGGGCGGCCTGTGCGGCGGGCGGGGCCTGGACCGCTCCAGGCCCCGCCGCAGGGGCCTCGGCGGGCTGCGTGCTCGTGCTCGCTCCCGCGCCGCCGAAGGACATGCCGGCGACCTCGGCGCGGCGCGATATTTCGTTCATCTGGAAGAGCGAGGCGCGGGCGACGTCCGTCTCAGGGTAGGAGCCCATCATGCGCTGTGCCTCCTGTGTGGGCAGGAAGGGATTCGGGTCGGGCGCGAAGGACGCGGACATGTCTTCTTTCATTTTGCCTGTGGTTCGAAGGGGAGTCAGCTCCCGCAAGTAGATTGGTACAACATGTAAATCCGGACTGCACCACACCCTCCGTGGCCGTATTAAGCCGCCCGAAGCGGGCTCTAATCTACAGTACCAGCGAAACCGACTGGAATATACACCGCGGGAAACGAAAGCAGGAGCGAGGCGGAGCGGGGAGAAAAAAATGTCCGTTTTTAAATAGTCAACTGACCATTCTCCATCTGAAGGAAATAGCTGATCAGGTTCTGCATGAGGCCGTCTTGCTGCGCCATGTTGCGCTGAAAGTTGACCATCTCGGTGAGCACGTTTTGATAGTTGCTCTCGAGATTGCGGATGTGCGCGGCCATGTCGTCCTGTGTCTGACAAAGGCGCTCGATCTGCGCCTGCAGCGCCTCGATGTTGTTCGATGTCGAAGGCGAGGGCGAGGCGGCGCCGGTGCCGCGCGACGGTAGCGATTTGCGTGCTGCGGGCACCTTCCGTTTGATGTTTTCGAGCGCATCACGGCGGTCGGCGTGGAAGTCTGGGTGTCGGAATGTCCAGCTCTGGAAAAGGCGTTAATGGGGGGAGTAAGTCATGCAAGCGCTGGAGAATTACATGTTCGCCAAACTGATTGTCGTCGGTGTTCTTAACCTGAAAGAAGCATAGAGTCGGCAAATGCCGCGATGGAACGATGGGGGCACGTACCTTGTGGAAATCGTATTTGTTCAACTGGCGGACAAAGGACGCAAAGTTGGAGTGCTTGAACATGCGGGGGAGGATGGATTTGGTGAACTCGTTCATGTCCTGCGCAAGGGGTTAGAGATATGGCAAAGCACAGTCGCCGTGCACTGACCTTAACGACAAAGCAGTCGCCATGGGGGCCCCATGAGACAACGTGCTGGACAGAGGTGTCTTCGAGCATCCTGAGAGGTTCGATTGATCAGTCGCGAAGATAAGACAGAAGAGGGGACACGCACTTGTAAAGCTTCTTTACGAAATCAGAGGTCGCAGGCATGCCCTCCTCGGACTCCTTCATGTCGTGGGCTGAGGATGGGGGCGGTGGTGGGTCACGGTCGATCCTATCTTTTGAATCAGACAGGCGTGATGGGTACTGCTCTTCGCGGGAGCTGGAGGTGCGATGTGATGGCCATGGCAGGGAGGAGGAGGAGGAGATAGGGAGTGGGGGAAGGGTGGTGCCTGCGTTGGCGAGGGAGGGGTGGTAGGAGGCGGGGGGATATCTGCTCGCGGTAGTGGACGCCAGATTTGGAATAGGCGGGAGCGTGTTTGGGCGGGGATAAGAGCTGAGGACAGACGAGGAGAGATGGAGTTGGGAGGGAGGAGGAAGCTGAGGCGAAGACTGAAAGAGTTGTCTGTTATGATGAGGAAGGCTGCCGGCGTAGTGTCCAGACTGGTCCATGGGGAAGGTGTTGCGGAACCAGAGGGGCCCCGAGCGTCGTCCTCTCTTCAGTTTTATCAGAGAAACGCAAAACAATAATTGGGACCATCCTGCTCACGTAATCTTCTCACATTCACTTCTGCCTTCTTTTCCCTTCCTCCCTCGACGCTCCGCCACTCCGCCCGGCCCTCTGACCTCCTATCGCACCTACCACCGCCATTCCAGAATTTTCTGTTCATTCGATCGCACGACCGCAATATCCGCGCACGAACCCCCGCGCCGTCCCCGGGGTCGCGTCGGACGGCACCGGGAGGGGCGTTGAAAGGCAAAGGCCTGCTCCCACAACGCCTGCGATCTCCACCGGGTCTAGGCCCGCCGCGCGACTCCAGGCCGACTCACTACAAATTCAAGCCTTCCACTCAATCGCAGCCCCGCCATATCTCTCTCCCCATCATTCCAGAGGCCCCTCGGCCCCTCTAGACGCCCCTTACGCGCCGTAGGGACATGCGCTCATCTCCGCGGTTGTGTCCGTCGCGGCGCGCGCGCATCGGACATCCGACCGCGCACTGGCGTCATGAGCGTTATGCGCCCCCACACTTATAGACACCCCGCTTCCGTCTACGCAGCATCCAAGCCTTGCGTCCGCCTCATGTCTCTCGCTCAGCCTGCCGGATGCCCCTCCCGCAATACCAAATCGGCCCTGGCGGATTCTTGCGTCCGGCTGTCACGTCCGCGCTGTAATCGCAGGCGCCTGCCGTGACGCCGTCTCCCAAGCTCACGCAGATCTCAAAGGCTAGCCTCCCGCGACCGGTGCGGTCCTCCCACCCACCACGCACCGTCGTACGACACGCCCAAGTCTAGCCCAGCAAACCGTCGCTGCATTCCCTGCCTGAATCTTCCCCGCGCGCTCCGACGCGGGCCTATATCCGCCATCATCCCAGGAGATCTTGCGCACCGCGACGTTCTCCCGCGCGGACCCCAGGCACTGCATCTCAGGAGCCTTCCTGCCGCATGTGTAGGTCCCAGTTTGCTTCGCTTCTTGGCCGGCGCCGGTGGCCAGTGGGCTTCGCCAGATTGGCTGCCCCAATCTCGCGCCGTGCAAAGCCAATCAGGTTCCTGATACCTGAGCACGAAGCCTGCAGCAAAGACGTGGCACGCTGCGCATACAGTGCTTGCTTGCTCGCCTGCGCAGAGACGCGGAGTGCAGTGCGCGCGGCGCTACGGGTACGTGGCCCCGCGATCGCATGTCGTCAACGCCGCGCGGCGCGTCTTCGCGGTCGTGTGACATGCGCGCTCGCGGCGTGCGTCATCGGCGCAGACGACGACGAGTGCTCCTAGCCATCGACCGCAACGCACACAACACAATCAGCACACTAAACGCGAAGACTTGCACACTCACCACCCTGCGCAACGCGTCTGATTCAATGTCCCAGCGACGCAACTGTGTGCGCGCACACCGACAGCTGTCGCCGCTCGTCGTCATCGCAGCGCCTTCGAGGCGCGTCACGTCCTCGTCATATGTACTCGTGATGCCCGCGTGGGGAGTCCGCTGGCGCGAGGCAGCGCTCGGGGTTTGCGTGCAGAACGAGCGACGCGGTAATGGCACAAGCACCGCGTCCAGCGGGCTGCGCCTCGCGGCCTCACACTGAAACCACGGCACTGGACACGCTCGGTCCTCTCGACACCGCGCGCGTCGCCCGAGAGCTCCTCGTCATCGTATAGTGCCCTCGAGGCGCGTCACACCGCCGTCATAGGCACATGTGATGCCCGCGAGGCAGGAATAAGAAGCACACGACGATCCCGGACGTGCAATGGTGACGATGGGCGTAACGTCCCAGCTCGTGCAGGCGTCACGCGCAACGGTCAGAAGCATGATCGTCCCCGGCCGCACGCCGCGCGGCACCGACAGCTTCAACTTGTGCATGGGCGCACCACGGTGCATAACGCACATCAACGACCGTCCCATTCGTATAGGCATCACGCGAGGGTCAGCAACATGAGCATGATCCTGGCGGCCGGAAGCACCGTTCAGCTTCAACTGGTGTGGGCGCACCACCTAACCTTGTGGGTCCGCCCGTCTCAATCTAAACCCCCCGGCACGTCGACCCGAGACGACCTAAGCCAAAACTGCGAGCAGGGGCGTGCGAGATCGATGGATGGCATCGCTGCCAGAGATTCGAACGGCGCGCCGGTGCGAAACCCGTCGCACGCATGTGCGCAATGCCTGAACTGCGCGCGGAGACGCGATCGGTAAGGCGATCTGTGGTCTGCGGGGGCGTGCGGTCGCCTCCGCATAGACCTGCGGTTCGCTGGGTCGCACGCGTCCGGTGTCGCCTGGTGGCATGTGCATGCGTTCTGAATTGGGTATGCACGGTGGTTATGAGTGTCCGTGGCGAGACTTGGTGTTTTCCGGACTGCTGGCGTGACCGTACGAAGAGAATGCACATATTCGCATAGAAATGAGGTATTTTGAGATGCTATTGTGTTCAAGACGGAACAGACCACGAGCACAAGTCCTCGCATCATCGACATGTCCTCTTACAGCGCATCTCGTGCTGGCTATACAATTCTTCTCAATCAAGAAAAGCATCTATTCAACTCCTCCTCACAGCACCTTCCCTCCTACACGTTTACGCGAAAACAAAGCAAAGCAAATAACTTAGAGCAAACTACACCGAGCGTCTATATGAATTGTAAATACGCATGCCAGTGAATGGATGGATGGGAAAGGTGTAATGAGTGTCAATGTCGTTCAACGTCCATATGCATGCATTGCTGATTGCCTGACGAATTTTGAAGCTTGAATCAGGCCTACCGCCCCGCAACCGCCTCCCACCTGCTCAAACACGAATACCCATCATAATCTACGCCACAATCAGCCCCACAACAATCAGCCCCACCCACAGGAACAGCAGGCAGAAGAAGACGCACCGAAGCTCCGCGCGGGCTCGCAGGCGCACCGGCCCGCGGCCCACGTGCGCGCGTCGGCGGGGCAGTGCGTGTACGGGTTGTGCTCGTACCCGATGTCGCTGAAGAAGTGCAGGGCGGCCTTGGGCGCGAAGAGCGCGGCCGCGATCGAGTGCACCGGCGCGTCGCCCCAGCGCTGCGGGCGCGTCAGCATCGTCGTTTGTCCGGCGGGGGAGAAAAGGGGAAGGGCGAAGGAGAGGGGGAAGGGAGGGAGGGGAGGGGCGCACCTCGTAGTAGAACCCGCCCTTCGCGTCGAGGAAGTCGAAAACGCGCTGTACGCGGGCCCGCGCCAGAAATCCATGTCCGCGATCTCGAAGTTCGACCAAACTGCGACATACTACGTCAGTTTCAACGCGACGAGAGAAGAGGGGAGGGATGCACAGTGACAGCGGTTGTAGGTCTCGCCGCCGTTGTCGGACATGAAGTCGAGCACGTTGCCGGGCGCGACGTATTGGGGGTATTCGGCGATGAACTCTGTTGTGCTGTTTGAGTGCTAGGTTTTGGAGGGGGAGGGGAAACGTACCGCGCACGGCGGACCAGAGCGTTGGGATCGTCGCCTCGAACTCGTACATCGTTATTGTGAAACCTGCGATACGCATATCAGCGTTCATCCGAGGTAAAGCCGAGGAGAGCCGCACCGTAAGTCTTGTTTTGGTTCTGCATGAGCAGAAGCGGGTCGTAGTTGATGTCGCAGTGGAAGTGCACGTCCGGCCTGTGTGGGGGCGCGGTCAGCATCGATTTAGCGAGAAAGGTAGGGGACGCACTCGACGCGCCAGTAGTAGCGGTACGGTTGAAGGAGCTCGTGACGGTAGAAGAACTGTCAGTGTCAGGTAAGGCATGGAAGAGTGCAGAGAGAAAGGAAGGAGCGTACGCCAGAATTGAAGCGGCACATATTTCGATATCTGGCGCATAGCAGGTCAGCACGGAAGCGCTTGAGCATATTAGTGTACATTCCACTTACGAAACGCTACCTTCATCACAAGATGCGCATGTCAGCACGGACGAAGGAACATAATGCAGAGGCGCAACATACCGCCATAGATAATATTTGCTTCGGTCATTTTCTTGCGCGCCTCAGCAGCGCGCTCCTCGTCGATCGACTCAGGCTGATACCAGTGCTCGCGCGGGACCAGCCCAAACGCCTTCGGCCCGCGGATGAGCACGCCCACACGCCTGCACCGGATCAGCCGCGCACCACCCCGCAGACGGCGGGCGCACGCACCGCTTGAACTCGTCCGAGAACGGCTCCTCGTTGAGGAAGACCCACGGGTAGCCGCTGCGCGCGTTGAAGCGGTCCTCGACGTCGCGCACGCTGCGCACCGCGCCGTCGACGTCCGAGTTGCGCGCGAGCATGACGAACGTCGCGTTCGCGAGGGGTACCGGCGGGGACGAGGCGGGGTCGCGCAGCGGCGGGGAGGCGTCGAGGACGGCGTCGTGCGATGAGAACATGCTGGAGATGGAGGAGCCGTGCGGGGTCAGAACGTAGAGGGCGGAGAGGAGGCATGTCTGGAGGCCGGTGGTGAGCGGGTGAGACATGGTAAAGGGTGGAGACGTACGGTTATGAACGCTACGACGCCCACAAATCGTGCGGGGCGATTCATGCTGAGAGGTGCGATCCCAGAGATGTCCAGGATCATCAGTGTTAGTAGAGCCTGGCGATTTCAGGTTATCAGGTTACGGTTCGGGCTAGAGGTGGTGCTCGGCCTGTGCGGTGTCAGAAGCTCCACGTCAGCGTTTGACGGTTTATTTTAATGAGAACTTGCCTGCAGCTCAAAGTCGAGGGAAAGATAACGCACAAGAAATGCACCTGGTGAATGGAAGCAGCGAAAAATAAGGAGAGACAAAGAGTAATGTCAGGATTATGCCGGAGCGACTCCACCGGAACGAAGCTTTAGCATGGTCATCGAGCGCTGTCGACTGCGGATGGCAATCGCGGCTCCCGAGACGAAAGTTCTGTGGAGCGTCTTGTCGCCATGCAAGACTCTGTCTAATTTTGTACACTTCGACATGAGGGCAGGATGGAGAAACAGATATCAGCGTATTCTTGGCATCAATTGTTGACCACACACCCGGCGCTTCTCCAGATCTTCCGAAAAAGCAACCACTGCATCACGATTTTTCCATCCCGAGGTCCACAATAACGAACACATCGCCGTTGTGGTACTCTTTGATATCCTCCAAAGACACCAAGCATACCGCCCCGAGACACTATTATAACCCCGGCCTCAGGTACGCTATCTACCTGCTCTGCCCTCAGGCCGGCAATTCGTGATTTCTATGGGCTGGCCGGTTCGCGGCACAATTATGTCCATCACGCACCTTCACGAAGTCGGTCAAAGCATCGCATATTGCTCAATCTCTGTCAGTCCCGCAGATCGGACCTGCGTATCGCACCGGAATCCTGTTGCTTTTCGGGGACGGATGCCTTTGGACTTGAAGGCAATGCGTCCATCGCATTTAATCGGCATTTAATCGGACGGCGAGTTTGAATTTTACGACCTAATTCATGTGGTATATTGCTGTTGCCTTGTAACAGCCGGTGGTTCAGATGCGATGGCGCACGGCCTTTTCAGGGCCGCAGTGCGCAGCGCAACGACCGACTCAGATACAGATTCGGTCGGCATACCCGTGTTTTTCATAGCATCGCAACCATCGGAGCGTCCGACATCGTTCGAAAGGCGATAATAGGCGAAGCAGCCGCCGTTTGGGTTGCCCGAGTCGTACGGGACGACCAGGCGCAACGGCAAGCTCACGCAGGCGCGGGACAGCGGCTGCGAAAACGGATACAATGCAAGCCGAAGTCGGAGGTCGGTCTGCTGGGTTCCTCTCGAGTCACTGTGGATGAATTTCTACGAAATCCAGTTACATGCAAAGTCGTCCATTATCAGATCAGGCCTGGGTGGTGATAAGTAGTAGCAGAGATCGACCCTGAAGCCTCATGATGGAAGGCCTGAGTATTGACTATGGTACACGGTTTTGATGCGCCGATGTTCGAAATCTAGAAATTGACTTCACCGATCGTTGCCGAGATGCCGCCATCCGACTCCCTATCCTCTCTTCGGCCTCCTTGATCACGCCTAAAGTCAGCCTGTATCCCCTCTCCGCATCGTTCAAGGCGACCATCAAATTGCGTTCAGGCTTCACTGTCAGGCTCCCCCGCGCGCCGCATTCGCACATCCGAATTCCACCTGGACGCATTCACGCAAGGATGGTGTTGACCCGATCCGCCACCGCTGCTGGGCTGAACGAGGACGCTGGGCTGAACGAACGCTGGGCCAAGCTCGAAACGCGTCAAGGCCGCGCGTCCCCGCGGTAAATCTGCCACAGCCCGTAAAGCCAGCCAAAGCCAAAAGTCCACCGAAGCCCAAGGCGAAACGAGCACGCAAGGCAAAGACCGTCGAGCCCGAGCCGCGCCCGGAGGACTTCCCGCCGCGCGTACAGACGCCGTGGAAAGTCGGCGCGCACGTCTCCGCCGCAGGCGGGGTGCAGAACGCCGTTGTAAACGCGGCGAAGCTGGGGTCAGCTGGCTACCTTTTCCTTTATGTATGTAATTGAGCTCTGACGCGGTGACGCAGTGCGGGCGCGTTCGCGCTGTTCTTGAAGTCGCAGAGGAAGTGGGACGCGCCTGCGCTGAAAGAGGAGTCCGTCACCGCATTTCGCAGGCGGTTGGATGCGTTTGGGTACGCGCCGGGCCATGTCCTCCCGCACGGGAGCTATCTCATGAACCTGGGAAATCCGGACGAGTAAGACGACTCTCTGATTGAACAGTCGTGCTGTTGCTGATGATGCGCGGCAGCGAGAAACGGGAAAAGTCGTATCGGTGTTTTGTTGACGAGCTGCAGCGGTGCGAGCAGCTCGGCCTCGAGCTGTACAACTTCCAGTGTGTAGCTATCTGCTTTGTTTGTGTGATCGCTCACATAGGGGACAGTCCAGGGTCATCTGTGGGTTCATGTACGCTCGAAGAATCGATCGCCTTCATCGCGGAATGCATCAATCGCGCACACAAGGAGACAGAGTTCGTCGTGGTGGTGCTCGAGGACATGGCAAGCGCCTTCTTCATTCGAGCTTCGACTTTCATAACCTGCAAACGATGCAGACTGGCGCCGGAAACATGGTAGGTGGCAAATTCGAGGATTTGGCCGGAATCATCGACAAGGTGGAGGACAAGTCAAGGGTAGGCGTGTGTCTGGATACCTGTTCGTCGGTTTCGCGTTGTTTCTCTTACGAAACGCTGACCAGAAGACTCGAGCCCATCTGTTTGCCGCGGTATGCAGCTTGAAGTTTCCATGTCTATCTAGCGGCTGAACAATGACCAAGGGATACGATATCCGCACTGAGAAAGGCTGGAAGTGAGTAATCATCCTTTGTCTTCATATTTAGCGGCGACGCTATATCCATTCCAGCTCGACGAGTAAGTCAATTTTTGCGGTTTACAACTTGACAATGACATATCGACACAACCAGTGGATGAATTCGAGTCGATTATCGGCCTGAAGTACCTGCGCGCGATGCATCTCAACGACTCCATGACAGACCTTGGCTCAAAAACGGAACGGCACGAAAATCTCGGACTGTGCGCGCTTCGTGTCCACCTTTCCTGTGCGATGTTGATACCTCCACAGCGGCACGATGTCGCTGCAAACATTTGCGCATATCATGTCCGATCCGCGCACGCAGAACATCCCCCTCGTGCTCGAGACCCCCGCGTACAACTCCGATGCGGTTTGGGAGGCGGAGATCGCCGCGCTGCATATGCTCGCGACAGAGTCGGACCAGGCTGCTGCTATTACAAAGGGCACCTCGATGGTCAAGGCTGCGGTCAAAGAAAGCTTGAGGCCTGGTAAAAAGAAGGCTGCGAC
This sequence comes from Hericium rajendrae, assembly GCA_033439255.1. Lineage (NCBI taxonomy): Eukaryota > Fungi > Basidiomycota > Agaricomycetes > Russulales > Hericiaceae > Hericium > Hericium rajendrae. The sequence continues at coordinate 94,599 of CM065889.1, forward strand.
GAAGAGGAAAACGAAGAAGGGAAAGAAAGCAGCAGAAAGTGAGGATGAAGACGAAGATGAGAACGAAGACGATTCAGACGAAGGCTGAAAGCATGTAATTCCATGCTTGTGGAGTTGTGTACAATACACTATTAGTTTTTATTTGAAACATTCCGTGAATTCAACTGTTCGCATTTTTCCCGCCTCTTCCGCCTCCGCACCCACCCATCCATACTCTCCCATATACCTCTGCGCCTCCTCGATTCTCATGGAGTCGCCAGGCCGTGCTGCCGACGACGACGAGCAGCGAGCGTCATTGAACCAGAATCCCGGGTGTTCGCAATCACGCATGAAGCATTACTACTTAAACTGGCGTTTATGTGATCCTAAACCAGTCATCTTCACCGATATCCTCAAAAGCATGTTCGATCTGCATCGTATAAGAAGGGAAGAAAAAGAGCAAAATCTACATACCCAGTATGAAAGGATGCCAGCAATCAGGTCGGCTTTTTCCTGGTCAATATCATCATTCATTTCCAGCAACTTGATCGGCTCAGACTCCCTATAAAGAGCGCCTGGAACACCATCCTTCAAATAAAGGATCAGGAATACCCAAAGCCTGCCATTGGTCAACGCCCCGCGAACGATGTTGCGTCTATATGACTGCATTGAACATACAGATAACAACGACGGAAAAAACGACAGCGTACTTCAAACAGTTTGCGCATGCTAACATCTCCCCTATCGCTTGAGGAACATGGCTGACAACCTCGTGGCTAGGAACCTTCGCCTCTACGACAAAGAGGATGAGGGCATCATATTAGCTCTCATGCTCTCGATCGGTCGCAACAGTTGCCAGAAATCTGACAAGTCATTGGTGCATGGCATAGATATCAATAGCCAAGATAATCGCACTTTGGTGAATCTTGTCGACAAGCATCACGACATAATCAATGACGCCGCCAATAGTCTCTTCGCGAGAGGTTGCCGACACATCCTTGGAGACCACAGGATATTCAAGGTTCAGGAGGAGATGCTTGCCGGGACTGGTCATGGCGATCGCGCGGTACATGAAAGCATCGATCCACAGATGTCCATATGCTTCTGACTGTTCCGTTTCAGGGCACGTTTCAAAATACGTGGACGAGACATACAGACGGCACCACCGTATGCTCTTTCAGCATTTGCAACAATGAGTGCAAGCCTGTAGACGACATGAAATGATTCGGGGCGGCATCGTGTGACGCCTGGATGAGTTTGTCCAAACGATCCTTGGGCTGTGGTGTGAAGTAACCCGGCCTCTGCGTGACCTCGAGCCTGTCTAAGATCTCTTGTGTGATGCGGGGGAGGGACGCAGGCTGTGGCGATCCAGCAAGTACTAAATGAGATTTGGATGAGAGAACGCTACCAGCGCGCACCTTACGAGCATTCAACTTATTCGCCATTCGTCCGAGAACGTCCTCCAGCTCCAATTGCAGCTCTTCTTCCTCCAAGTCCATCGTACTGCTCGTGTTCTTCCGACTGAGAGGAAGTTGAACTGAGTGGAGGCCGGACGGAGGCTTCGATCGCTTCAAGGGGATCACCACAAAATCTTAGGCCATCATCCCATATATACAACGCGAAGACGCAGTACGACGGAAGTAATCTTGGATCCAGCCGTTTTGGAGTACTTGCCAAAAACTCTGCACCCGCCATACATACTCCTGACGTCCTCCGAGAACGTTTCCCACGGTGTATAGCAGTTGGACATTCCTACTTCGCATCATAAGCAGCTAGTCTTCCTTGAAAGGCAGAATAGCCACTTACTCAACCATCGTGCCTCAGGGTCGACTCGTCTGGCTCGGGGTATCAGTCATAGTAGAGGTCAAGAGCTACCGGAGGCGCGGCCAATCATCGAACCTTGCAGAACATCGATCGATCTCGCGAGAGATTGTGGGCGGGTGTGGATCCCCGGATGCGCAGATTATATGACCGATGCCAAAAGACGACAGGATTTTGCACCAAGGAAGATGACATAAATGTTGATATACATGCAACACACAACACCGTAAACATGACGGAAGTTTCACTGACGAACATCACATCGCCAAACCTGCGGAGGCCCGCTCATCCACGCCCGCACATCCAAAGAACAATATTGCGCACCCACAAAACCACCCGCCAACCAGCTCATCCCGCGCCCCCCTCCCCCTCCTCCAGCCCCAAAATCTGCGCCAACACCCCCGCGCGCCCAAACGGCCGCTCCGCCCCAACAACACGCCCGGCGCCTCATACCGTCGCCCCCGGCGCGCGCAAGGCGACGCACACGCGCCCATACGCGCGCGCGAGGCGCCCCAGCGCGCGGCGGTGCACGCGCGCCGCGAGCGCGGGCGCCGCGAGCAGCGAGAGGCGCGGGCTGTGCACGACTTCGAGGCCGGAGAGCCACGTCGCGAAGTGTGCGAGGCGGTGGCGAGCGCGGCGGGCTGCGTTGCGGGGAGATGGGAGAGGATGTTCTGCGCGGGCGTTAGTGCGGGCGAAAGAAGGGAGGGAGGGGGGCGTACGGAGGGCGTGAGGGTGTCGACGGCGGTGACGACGGCGTGGAGGGACGTGTCGTGGAGGATGCTTTGGTACTGCAGGGAAATTATTCAGCGGTTATCGTAATCCGGCGAGAGAGCGACGTACGTGTTCCTCGGTGAGCTCCTGCACCCGCGTCTCGATCAGCGTGTCGAGCGCGGTGCGCTTCGGCGCGCGTGAACTCATACAGCTCGAGCACGCCCACGAGGTACGTCAGGCAGTTCAGCACGAACACGCGCTGGTCCCACGCGGCGCCGGCGCGCCCTCGCGCGCGCTCCTCTGCCGCGCCGACGACCATCTCGACAGCGGGGTCGACCGCCGCGTCGAGGATGCGCGCGATGGGCGCGGCAGGCTCCGCATCTGCGACCGCGTCTGGCTCCGCGCTTGCATGCAGCGCGAGGATGTCGCGCAGCGTCTGCGTGTGGTCAAGCAGCGGCGTGGGCGGCGTGAGCGATGTGTCGCCAGGATCCTGCGGCAGACGTTAGCGGGAATACAAAGGGGAGGACAGGAAAGGGCGTACAAGGTCGTGCGGATGAGCGCCCGTCCCTTGCGCTTCGAGGGCGTCGAAGAACACCTTGTACGCCGCATCGGTGATCCTGCGTTGCATGTCAGCACGGGAAGCGCATGCACCAGCAGAACCACTCACTCTCGAAGCGTCGCCGTCAGCACGGCGCCCTCGCCAACGGTCCGCGCCATCGTCGCAGTATAGAACTCCAGCAGACTCGCGACCTTATACACAACGACCGCGCGCTCCTGCGCGCGCACGCTCTGCAGCACCCGCGCGCGCAGCGGCGCACACAGCCCGCGCACGGCGCCGTCGAGCAGGTCCGCGAGCCACGCCGCCGCGGGCCCGTGCGCGGCGCCGATCATGCGCGGCGCGGGCGCCGCGTCGAGCAGCGCGTCGAGGAACTCGCGCTCGGCCGCGACGGCCTGGTGCACCCACGCGAGCATGTCGCCCGCGTAGCGCAGCGCGTCGTGCGCGTGCAGCTCGATCGGGCGCGGGGCGCCGCGGGTGAGCGCGAGCTGGAAGGCGGCGAGCAGCGCGGTCTGCCGCGTGTGTGCGAGGGTCGTGAGCGCGTCGCTGGACGGGCGTCAGTGTGCGTGTGGGGAGCGGGGGGGAGAGGGCGTACGTGAGGAGCTCGGGGCGCTCGCGCAGGCGGCGGACGGACTCGCGCAGGGTGCTGCTGACGTCGAGCTGCGCGTCGCGGCCCATCTGGCGGAACTCGAAGCTGAGGAAGCGGAAGATCTTGTCGTAGCCCTTCTCGAGATAGCCGGAGGTGGTGGACATGATGTCCAGCCTACACGGGGTCAGGATGGGAGATACAGATGGGAGGGGACATACCCTGCTTGGGAGGGCTCTTCCTCGCCGGACATGAGGACGCGACAGTCGTCGCGGATGCGCTGCGTCTTGTCCATGGCGGCGAAGAAGCGTGAACCGACGGGCACTTCGCCCGAGGTCATCGCTTCTACTTCATTCTCATTGAGCGTGAAACGATCGAGGAAGAGGGTGACGATAGACTGCTTCCTGTTTATATCTTGCCTGAGCAGAAGGATCAGTAACAGAAAGCTGACGAGAAGGAGTCAAGCAATACCGTTGCTCGCGCAGGCTCCCAGCGCGGTCGAGTAATGATTTACATGCGTCGTTCGTGGACTGAAGCTGGGTCTGCGCCTCGTCACATCTCAAGCGCATCTCGGAGATGTGATCCTGCAGGGCATCTAATTTCTACACGTTATGCCAGTCAACACAGAGCTGGCACGATGGCATGATACAGGCGTAGAAACACACACTCGATCGACCTCACCAAAAGCACTGAGGAACTTCTGGCTTCCCTCCGCGAGCTTTGTCTCAATGTCTCTTCGCAGATTCTTCCTTGCACGCGCCGCACTCTCCCCGGGCTGTGGGCCATTCAAGAATTTGGGCACTACACTCTGCTCGCGCATATCCTCGGACCGGTCGCCATCCAAGAGTTCTTCGAACTCGTCCCACGCACCATCGGGCTCCTTGGTGCGCTGGACAGCCTTTCCCTTGACAGAAGTCGATATGGGGGAGGCATAGAGCTGGGAGAGGGTGGAGAGGGCCTCTTTGGTGGCCTCATCGTCGAAAGTCGCACCGAGAACCTTGTAGAGGCGGAAGGGTGACGGGGTTTCGGGTTGATGGGGTTGCAGTAGCCGAACGGGAGAAATAGGAGGTGGAGGAAACGGAGGGCCGGGATTTAGCAGCCATCGCAGGTCGCAAGCGGAAGGATAACTGTATCAGAACGGCGCGAGAGGTTACGCCGCTAGATGATAATCTCATGATATATTTTTTCCAATTATATTTCTCTGTCGGTTCGATGGCGTAGTTGGTTATCGCATCTGTCTAACACACAGAAGGTCCCCGGTTCGAGACCGGGTCGAATCATCCAAATTGCTTGAGATAAAATGTTTTGTATTCTGGTTCTTTCAATATTGATGATTCAAGTTATTTTGGATGTTCCAATCCATTTGAAATCTCTTTGAGTTCCCGAAAGTCGTCCATTGCGTTCAGGTTTCCCATCGAAGTCCACGTCTTCTACAATTAGCACTGTAGCAGAATCCGAGAATATGTTGTGTTCGCTGTGATACTGGTGTGGATGGGTGTCATGATTTTTGACTCATGGCCCCGACCCCTCCGATCCGCCTTGAACGCGTCCCGAGTCTGAGTTGTCGACCATCGCGACTTGCTCTTCTCAAACATGCAGGTAGCACGATCCATCACCAAGCTACGCTTATCTCCAGCGTCTCGTATCAACCTTTCATCTCGCAGGTGTTTCGCCACAGAACTGCCCCGACCGCCTCCTGTCGATCCTCCGCCGATAGAGACCTTCTCCGATGCCTCCAAGCCCCGCGAATACTATGTCCGGCCGTCACCTCGCGACCTCCCCCCGTACCATGTAGCGCCTCTCTTCTTTCGTCGTTGACCAAGCTGACCGCGACGCGAATGAACAGCGCACCTGGCCTGCCGTCCTCGGCCTCGCGGTCGCTGGCGTGAGCATCTGGGCCGCGTTCTTCTGCTACGCGACCAACCAGGAGCGCCTCTCGTCTTCCGTTACGCGCCACGTCCTCACTACCGTCCGCGAGAGCCCTGAGGTCTGCGAGGTGCTCGGTGAGGCCGTCCGCCCCGAACCCGCCTGGTACCTCAATGGCGACCCCTGGGTCGCCGGCACAGTGCGTCCTGTCCATTTTTTCGATCTGTCGTGGTAACAGGCTTTGTAGGTCAATATGCTTCAAGGGCATGTGGATATCAGTTTCCGAGTGAAGGGACACAAAGGTATGCGCCATTGCAGGGCACTGTATCTGTTCTCATGGTGTGTTCCAGGAGCGGGTACACTCTACTTCACGAGTATCCGGAAGGCCAAGGGCGAGCCCTTTACCATCCGTGCGTGCTACTAAATTTATCGTCTAATTGTGTTTCCTGAATTTCCTGTCTCCTGCAGTACGCTTCAAAATCATCGCGGACGATGGCACGGTCGTACAAGTACCTTTAGCAACTCTATAGTCGATCCATGCTTGAATCCATGCTTGTAATATAGCATAGCCACCCATCGGCGCTGCTCCTCGCGCCATAAATCCACGCCATTATCCCTCTTCATCCACCAGCGACAGCGGATTCGACGCATGCCTCTGTCCTTGTACAATTGGAGATGGTATACAACATGTAAGACAGCCCACCCGACATGACCCCGGTACACAAAGAGCACCCTATTCCTCCGACTTGTAACTCTCCTTGATGATATCCGCAGCCTGACACTAGCTATGACCATCCGTCCGAAACGAGACGAAGCACGCACCTTCTCCGCCAACGCATACACCGTCGCCTGCGAATGGCACGCCAGCTCCTGCCGCACATCAACGCTCGCCACCCACAACCACCAAAAACAACACGCACGAACGGCAACACCGACGCATCCACCACCCGCAGCCCGCTTGTCCCATACACCCGCAGCCCAGGATCCACAACGCCCCCCACCGCGCGCGGCAACATCGCCGCCGTCCCAACCGGATGAAACACAGGCAGCACGCCCCGCCTCACATACGCCTCGTGCGCCTCCTCCGGCGCGAGCCGCGGCAGCGGCAGGACGGCCATGACGCGCAGCAGGAAGCGCAGGCCGGCGGCGAGGACGCGCGCGTCGAGCGCGTGCGCGAGGTAGGCCGGGTCCGGCGGCGCGCCCGTGTGCGTGTCCGCGCGACAGCGGGTGCAGGAGCGCGGCGGCGAACGCGAGCGTGCGCGTGCCGGGCGGCGCGAAGCCGAGCGTGTGCGGGACCTCGAGGATCCTGCAGCGGCGCGTCAGCATCAGCATCAGATGCGGCCGGGTGAGTAGAGAAGGGCGTACTCGAGCTGCGGGGTCGCGGGGTCGTCGAGCCATGTGTGGAGGAGCGCGAAGTGCGCGGCGTGCGCGGGGGCGTAGTGCGGGTCTGCGCTGAGCTCCGCTTTGATTTCGTCGATTTCGCGCGCGGAGAGGAAGGCGCGCAGTGGGAGGTAGCTGTACGATGCGCGCGCGGACGTGTAGAAGCCCTTCTGCTGCTTGCTGGGGGGGCGTCAGATGCGCATGGGGTGGCGTGGACGGACGTACTAGAGTTCTTCGTGCACTGCGCGGTGCTCGGACGCATGCAGCAGGTTGCCGACGAAGACCGACTCTGGCGCCTCGAAGACCGCGATGGCCGCGCAGTGGTCCTGCGCGCAGCGCGTCAGACTTCATGTGTGAATTCAGTTGCCGACGTACCTCTGGAAACATGTGCGTCAGCCCTTCGCCGTGCAGAGTACAAGCCACCACGACTCACGCAGATTCTCGCCGACCGGAAGATCGACACGCGACACAATCCCAAGCGGCTCTAATATCTCCGTCTTCCCAATACCTACCATCGGTCAGCCCACACACCCTCGCAACCCAGCAGCGCTCACCAGACTGCTCCAGCAGCAGCGGCGTCTTGAGCGCGCCCGCCGCGAGAACGACCTCCCGCGCCGCGCGCCTCGAACGCGCGTCCGGCATGGGTGTACGCGACGCCCACGGCCGCGGGCTCCGCGCCCTCGTCCGCGAAGAGCACCCGCTCCGCGAGCGCGTCGACGACGACGAGCAGATTCGGGCGGTGCGCGTTCGGCTCGTAGTATGCCCTATGCGGGCGTGAGGCGCGACATATGGACAGGGGCAGAGATAAGGCGACGTACCGGGACGGCGGAGCTGCGCGCGGCGGTCGCGGGGTCGATGCACGCGGTCGCGAGCGTGCTCCCGACGTTGTTGCCCCCGTTCTGCGTCGCATCAGTCAGCGGCGGCGCGCAGGCTGTACGCACGGAGTCAGACGCACGGGATCGGGGTTGTGCGGCACGCCGTGCGCTTTGAGCGCGGTCTCGACGAGCGCGTGCAGCGGGCTGATGTCGAGCGGGTACGAGTGGCGCAGGGGCCCGGCCGCGCCGTGGTTGCGGGGTCGTGCGTGAGGTTGTACGTCGCGGCGAGCGCGGCGTCGGGCGGCGTGAAGGTCTCGGACTGCGTCGCATATCAGCGGGCGCGGGGCGGGGCAGGTGAGGCGGTGCAGGGTGGGACGAAACAAACCTTCTTGAAGTAGTGGAGGAAAGAGTCCCAGTTCCAGCCTGGGTTGCCGAGCTGCTCGATCGCTGGGTGCGGTGTCGGAGGCGGGCTATGCGGATGGGAGGGCGGACGTACCGTCGTATTCGTGTTTGGGCGCTCTTGGTCTGCCGGTGAGTACGTCGACGCACGCAGCGAGCGGGCAGCTTACCTTCCCATAATCAGGATGTTGGTCTAGGACCGCGTCAGCATCACAATTATCGAAGCAAGGTCGACTCACAGCAGAGCTGCCGCCCAGGACTTTGCCTCTGGAAACGCAACTGTCTCAGCCACGCCCAGCAGCTGTTCGAGGATGATGGCGCACTGCGGTTGGGGAATCACGCGCCCGTTTGCGCCCGCCTGCGGAGCTGTGAGGATGCCCCAGTCCAGGCTCTCGTGCGCGATCAGGCTGCCCGCCCGTCCTGCGCACGTCAGCGGGTTTCTAGACGGACGCTGCACCGCGCGCATCGCACCTGGGACCGTGATCTCCGGCATGTCGGGGGCGTATGCGCCCGCCTCGATGACGCCGACCGTGACAGCCGCATCCTCAGACAGCCTGAAGATCGCGCATCAGCGCGGGCCGGGGGCGGGAGGGCGGACGGCGGACGCACCGTGCGGCGAGAACGAGGCCGGCGACGCCGCCGCCCACAATCAGGTAATCGAAGTGCCTGGACGCAAACTCTTCCGCCGTGACGATCATGTTCGAGCTGTGAATGGATCAGTTGTGCAGGACCGGATGGTGTTCGTGGGGATAGCGCGCCCGGCCCTTTATGCAGCGCAGAAGATCGCGTGCGGGCTTCGAGATGTGCAATAGGCTCGGCTTCCCTGATCCCCTGACCACTTGGCTATCGGATTTTCGTAACACGGGCGAGACCTAGAGACCATTGTATGTCCCTGGCTGTCTGCGTGTGCACTGTGCGCATATATGGTGTTAGCCAAGCGGCCGAGATGGGAAGGCCGTCGGCGCCTTGATACCTGGGCCTGTTCAAGGTTGTATGCTCTGTATCAGACCGTCAACTATTGCGACTGGACAGAGGAATTTTTCAGTCCCACAGGATGGAAGTAGTGATGCGATGATCATGGGACATGTGATGATGCGCGGTGCTTGATACATCGAAAAATCATGAGAAGCAAGGGCAGCACGAACTCAGCGTCGAAGACTTCCGTCGCCATCTGGCGCTGCTGTTGTCATCCCACGTTGCTCTCAAATCATCGAAAAGCCATCCACAGTAGTCAATGTTCTTACACATCGCGATGCAGAAGAAAGAGCAAGTGTATGTTGTCATCGTTGGGTACGTAGCCATACAAAAATCGACACCAGGCACTGCTACCGAGACCAGAGAAAAGCGCACTCAGCAAGCGCGTCCCGGGAGAAAATTAAAACAATACTAAGACTCCATCGCCGCGCGCGCATCCAGGATCATCGCGCACCCTGCGGGTTGCGCCGTCCACGGCCTCCGCCCCGCCTGCCATAGCCTCCCCACCCGCCAACATACGCACCAGGCCCCATAAGCCCCACCCCGCCCGGCTCGCCAAACGTCGCCACATTCCGCTCGCGCTCCTCCTCCCGCCGATTGCGCCCTCCGCCCCGCCCACGCCCGCGCCCGCCGCCCTGCCCCGCCGGCAGCCCCTGCGCCGACGACGACAGCGTGTCGAAGAACGACTTCTGCGGGTTGTAGTACGCCTTGTCCTCTTCCGCCTTGTCCTGCCCGTCCGCGCTCTCCGCCTCGCTCGCCGGCTGCGGGCTCTTGCTCCCGCCCGCGACGGCCGTCTTGTCGAAGCGCGCGTTCGAGCTCGCAAAGTCGAAGTCCGTCGCGGGCACGCGCAGGTCGCCCGCCTTGAGCTCCTGCCGCCCGCGGCGCCCGCCGCGCGCGCCCTGTGCGACGCGCAGGTCGCCGAGCGCGCGCTCGACGGTGTCGAGGGAGGCGACGGCCGAGGTGACGCCGTTCCGCCGGTCGCCGTTCACGCCGTTGCTGGTGCTGGGTGCGCGGGGCTGCTGGGATGGCGATGCGCCGTCCGCTGGGCGGGCATATGGCTGTTGCTGGACGGGTTGTTGAACGACCGGCGCGGCCATGCCTGGACCCGCAGCCTGTGGGTAGCCGGGCTGGCCGTACTGGTTGAATGGGGGCGCACCGGCTGGTACTGGTGCTGAAGCCTAGAAGAACACGTCAACACGCGGCCCAAATGACACATAAAAGACGGGTAGATCAGAAGGAAGGCAACGGGGTATCCACACGAGGTTATGCGCTCTCGGACACGCAAGTTCGACTTGCTTACATCCGTAATTGGCTTCATCACGGAAAGAGATCATGGAGATGCGAAGACTCACCCCGAGGACGGCAGGGTCGTCGTGGATGTTTCTCCGCGGCGTGGGGTCATCGACGGCAAGATCCTTCACTTCAGATGCGCGGAAGATGATGTATTGATATGGCTCTTGCACGGGTGGGATGAACTCTTCGGGTGGCCTGGGGAGGACGACGTGTGAATCAGCATGATGACGGGGCGACGAAGGACAGATGGGAATGGGAAGGGCTCAGAAGGAAGGCAACGGGATATCCACACGAGGTTATGCGCTCTCGGACAGGCGAGCCGTGGCTCTACATCCGTATTGGATTCATCACAACAAAGAGAAAATGGAACACATCACGATGGTGTGAACACGTACCGTCGCGTTTCGGTTCCCATAGAGTACACTGCACGGAGATACCATCAATCAAACCATCGCACTCCACGAGAGGAAAGACGTTACCATTTGACAGCTGAATGGTCGAGGCAGCAGGGTCTATGCCTGCAAGGATGCCTCGGTAGCGAACGTCGGAGTGCGAGATGAGAGATATTGGTTTTCTGAACTAACGTCGTCAGAGCTGCGTCGCCGGTGCATGTTTTTCAAACGAACCCAATGAAAGACATTGCCATGGTGAAAGTAGTGAGTGGGGAGAGGTGGAAGAAGGTGGAGAAAGAAAGTGAAGATGCAAGCAAGCTGGGCGAGCGCGTGCGACATGCGCGTAACAACTTTCAATCTCCGCCCTGAGCGACAGTCCCCCACAGACAGTGCAAATAATTTACTGCATCTTCCACGAGCAAATCTCGTGTATACAATAAATACAGGGCTATCGATACGGGAATGCAGAATCAATACATGGGTTCTAATCTTCGTAACTTGTCGTTAGGACATGCGATGCCACAGGTCATTCCAGGCGTCCATTGAAGAAAAAGCGCCTGCACGACCATCAGCATATGTTGCGAAGATGACGTCGCGACAGACTCACGGTATATTAACGAACAACGGTCCCCTTCTTCCTCCTGTAGTGGTATGGAGGCGGACTGAGTCCACCCGGAACGGGCGCGGGTATCAGGTATGGCGAGATGGGCTTCTTGTCCCCCTCGTCCTTTTTTGGTGGCATTGCTATCTGTCGCATGTTTCGCATTCGTCGCGTTCTGTAGCAATGATGAAGTTTGAGTGATCATGACAATCCAGACCGTGGACAGGAATGCAGACGTACCGTGGTAGATGCTGCGTTCGAGCTGTGTGCTGTCGAACCAGCCTTGGCATTCGCCTTGGTATCAGTCATAATATCGTGACAAGTCGTAGACGATGGGTATAAGTCGTGAGACGCGGTGAGGAAGGAGACAAGACGGCAGAAAGAGCAGGCTTTATACTCAAAGCGCGACGGCAGAAGGCGGTTCCTTGCCCAGAATCAGATCAACGGTACCTCCGCACAGCAGAAGCGCTCTATATAAAGGGTGGGGACGGACCCAGGCAACAGAGCCACCGTGGCCGGGAGGAAGGGGAACAATGGTGGCCGTGCGCGCAGATGCCACACCTGTCTCAAGACGAGTTGACACTGATCTCGGTGGTCCGCTATCACGATCAGGACATCGCCACATCCAGTCCTATCAGGTCTCGTACGCACCTTCGAGTTCACCGTTCACGCGTTCATGCCCAGCTTCCGTGGCGCAGAGCTCGGGCTCTGCGCAACTATACGGGCGTGCGGCGCCGTTTCAACGAGGCGTGCTCACGCGATCCCAGAGACCCGATTTGGCAGGCGCTGTGGTTGCGAAGCCGCGGGCCCTATCATATGCGCGCGTCAGCTTTCAGAGTGACGATCTCGAGTGCCCGCCACGTCTTACTCACATCGATCGTCCGGGCACATACAGGGCCCGAAGCAGCCCAGCTGACTCGGACAGACTGGCACAACGCATCTCCCGGAGGCTGCACTGCCGATCGACGGTAGTCGGTCGTTCCTTTCGGGCCGCGGCGCTACTCCAAAGTCGGCGAAGGGATATGTGGATGTACGTACTGCATAAAGGAAGGCGTTTTCGAAAATTCCGCAGGACGTACGGTTGGATTTGGATGTTGTAGGATTGAGGAACAACACTGCTTTGAGAACCTTCCACATCAGTAAGAAGGGCGCAGGTGAAATCGTGCCAATGGAAGAATGGCGAGATCCAGACAAGGCAGAAAGCCCGGATGGTGCCTTACCCTTGCCGATGTTAGCAAAGAACAATGGGTTGATTGAGAGCGGTGAAAGGAATGACTTGCAACGTCGATTCCAAGTAGGCCGCGGAACCAAAGGCAGAAGAATCTGTGATTGCCATTTCGCCGTCCGAAGGCTAGGTGTTGTATTACAAGCAAACCGTAAGACTAGTACAATACCTAAGGTGCAAGCGTCCGTGACGATTTAGCAATATGACAGAATAAACGAATACGGAGGAATACTTAATAACGACGCCTGAAACGTGGTGGTAAAACAAGGACGAATGACAAAGGCCTTTATCCTCTCTCCAAACGGCCGACGACCCCCTCTGCTTCTCCTCTCGCCTGTCCCAGCTCCGGATCAATGGTGCGGCGCGGATCTCCGGCCTCCGCCATGGCCGCTGCGAGATGTGGATCGATGGTGTCTTGCCCCTGGACAGATGCCGTGGACGTGGGCGTAGACGTCGTAGCCGTCGTCCGCGCGTCCGTCGCGAAGTTCCGGAACGGTGATGGGGCCACTAATGGGCGGTGAAATCGAGCGCGAAAGTCATTCGGCGACGCCTGGTTCGGATCGGGGTAGCCGCCAGTGTGGTCGGTCATGTCGACGTTGGTGTATGCGGAGGAGGATGCTTCTGCGAGCTGATGCGGCTCGGGGGGCTTCACGGAGTTGGCGGCGGCGACCTGTGCCTGCTGTGCGTAGTGCATTCGGCGCTGGGGACACGGACGTGAGCATTTGATACCCGCCAGATCGAAGGCAATACGCACCTGGTGATCCCACTGCTCCCATGCCTGCGCGATAATGGGTTCGAGGGATGCGAGTTCTTCATTGGTCATGGATAGTGTCCGGAGGAGGTGCTGCTTGAGCAGCGGCGCACATGAGAAAGAAAGGAGGAGGGTCGATGCGAAGGTCTGGCCGCCGACGAGCTGGCCTTGAGGGAAGGGTGGTTCGTTATGGGGCCCATGGGGCCCTGGGACATGTCGGGCTGGAGAACGGGATGATACTGGCCGTCGCTCTGCACCCTATACTGCACGTCCTCCATCCCCGGGATGATGTCGTTGCCCATATCCAGCCCCAGCTCCCGCAGCTTCCTCTGCTTGACCAGCGCGCGGTGTTTCCTCTGCCGCTCGCGCGCGGCGGTCCTGACGCGCTCGCGCCGCGCGAGCTCTTCCGGGGTGACCTCGGCCGGGAGAAAGTCCGTGACCGGGGCCGGCTGCGCCTGCATTGGGGCTTGCTGGTGCTGCTGTTGGTGCTGCTGAACGGCCTGCGACATGGCCATAACGTTGAGGCCAGCGTTGCGGTCGCGCTCGCGCTTGCGGCGTTGCCGCTCCGCTGCCTTCTCTCTCTTGTGCCGCTGGCTCGGCGACTCATTCTCGCGCGAGCGTTTGCGCGACGAGGACGACACGGACATCGTCGGGAGGGTGTTGGTGGCCTGTGCGTTCTGCACGTTGGGATCCATGCCTGCAAAGACGTCGTCGATTATTTTCTCCAGAAAGCTCCCTTCGCTGCAGCAGTGAACGGGCGGGGCCTCCTTTCCGTGCGGGCAGGGTGACAGCGGTCGTGACGGTAGAGTGACTGGAGGCGACCAAACAGTGTCACACTCCCTCTTATACTCCTCGGAATATGCCGTAAGCCCCGATCCTGCCCGGGCCGGCCTCCATTCGACAGTGCCTACACTAGATCTCTACACTTCTACGTTATTGCTTCGCTTCCTTTATGATCATGCTTTCTCTCCTTGGGCCTACCCCAATCCATTCGATAGGTGTGTGCAGGTAATTCTCGATGAACTCGATGTACTTCCTGCAGTTCTCCGGGAGCTCGTCGTAAGACTTCACCGAGGCAATGGATGTCTTCCACCCAGGAAGAGTCACATAGACCACATCTACTTGTGCAAGAGTATCCAGGTCCGCTATGACAGAGTTGAGTTTCAGGCCATGACGCATCTCAAGCGGGTTACATACCAGGGAAACCGGGCAGCTCCTCTTCGTTAATCAGATACTTCACGCCCACCTTGATCTCTTCTAAGTCATCTAGGATATCGAGTTTTGTCAAATTGAACGAGTCGTAGCCATTGATCAGGATGAGTGCTTCATGACGACCAAGTCGAGCCATCCGCAGCGCCGTCTACGGCCAGTGGTGACGCCCCATTCCCTTCCGACTTCTTGTAAGTGGACTCCGACATCCTGCCATCGCAAGACGTAAGAAAAGCGATGGCGAAATCACTGGTCTCTCACATTCAATTGTTCGGTGGGGAATGGACCACTGCCAACTCGCGTCGTATAGGCTTTGACGACGCCAATCGTCTTGCCGATCATCTTGGGAGGAATACCGAGCCCGATGCACACACCGCCAATTGTAGTCGACGAGGATGTCACATATGGGTACGTCCCGAAGTCGATGTCCAGCATCAGCGCGTTGGCGCCTTCAACGAGAACCCTCTTGCCCGTCGCCAAGGCCTGGTGGATATAGGTCACGCTGTCGACGACGAACGGCCTCAGCCGTTCAGCAAGCGCCTACGTACGCGTGAGCTTCCCAGAACGGACATCCACGAGTAGCGAGATTACCTTGTACCGCACGATTTCTCCTTCGGTGTCGTATTCAAAGTGACCATACCGCTTGAATCTTCCCTCCACGATCTTGCGGAACTTTGCCGCAAAGGTGTCGTGATCAAACAGGTGGTGAACACGGAGGCCGGAACGAGAGGCCTTCGCAGAGTATGCCGGACCGATGCCCTTCTTTGTGGTTCCGATGCTACGAGCATCTGTGAGCTACGTGAAGAGATAAGAACGATGCACATACCTGGAGCCGCCAAGCTCTACCTCCTTGAGGCCATCGACGATTTGATGGAAGTCGAAAACGAGATGTGCGCGGTCAGACACGAACAGTCGGCCAGTGCAGTCCAAGCCTGCATAATAATGTCAATGCAAGCCGATATTCAAAGCAGCACGAATTTCACCTTGAGCCTGCAGAGCATCGAGCTCCTCGAAGAACGAAGGAACATGTATCACCACGCCGTTCCCAATGAGGCCCGTGCACTTCGGATTGACCAGACCTGCAGATCCCCCCGATCAATACCCACCGCTTCACACAACGCACTGGGACACGCACCACTAGGAAGCAGATGGAACGCAAACGTCGTGGGCACCCTCTCCGGGCCGACGGGCACGACAATCGTGTGCCCCGCGTTGTTCCCGCCCGCGCACCGCGCGCAGACGTCCGCCTCGGACGCGAGCACGTCGACGAGCTTCCCCTTCCCCTCGTCGCCCCACTGCGCGCCGAGGACGACGGTCACTTTGCCGGGCGCGCCGCTCATGGTGGGCCGGTTGTTCAGCTGGATGCGAGCAGCGCAGACTGAGAGTGTTGTGGGCTGCGATGCGAGAGTCGAAGGTGAAAAGCTTTCCGTCCCTCCCGATCCGGTATCTACTCGATCTAATCGTTCGGCCGAACGGCCCGCCCGGCGGGCGTCGTGCATGACGGTGCGCTCGTCGTTTAGACCACCATGCCCGCCTTTCCGTCGAATCCGATACGCAGCTCGGGCATTCATCGGACGCTCAGGAAGTACCCGGCGCTATTCGGCCTGCCTTTCGTGCTCATCATCGTCGGCGCCTCCTTCGGCCTGCAGTCGTTCACGCAGACGCGGTACGACCTCCACAGTCAGAAGGTCACGCAGGTGCGTCTGTCAATTTGTCGAGAGCATAACGCCAGGGAGCTGATGTATCGCTGGTGGGAAGATGAGCCGCGAGCAGGAACTGGGGCTGGACAAGAGCAGGAAGAAGTTCGATATCCGGGAGGAGTACTTCGTGAGTGTCTCGTTCCACTCACATATCGTCATGGGACTCCTGACTGTTCTTTCCACATTCCAGAAACTCAGCGCGAGTGACGACGACCACTGGGAGAACAAGCGGATCGCACGACCTGCAGGCCTGCCAGAATGGGGCGTCCCTCCAACGGAGCCTCCGCCCAAGCCATCCGAGAAATAGCAGACTTCCTCGATTTACGCATAACCTATCCTTCGCCGCAAGGCTGCATAATCTGTAATACTAGGCGTCTACCCCTCACTCAGTCGCAATGTATCGTCCATATCCAGGGTATATCATGAACCGAAAGAAAAGATCCAATATGCTATGGCTACACGGACGCATCATCCAGCCGCGTGACGTTGAGCAGCTCCCGTCCAAAGGCCGCGGCGACCGCATTGAACCCGTTCTCCTTGACGTCTGCGAGGAACAGGTCGTGCTGGTCTGCAAGGCGCTCGTTGTTCCTGCGTATCTCGCGGATGACGCCGTGCGCGCGCGCACAATTCGGGCACTCCGCCTCGTTGTCCACGACGCACCTGCAGACACGGTCAGACGTGGCGAGCATATATCAAGAGTAAAAACGGACCGTTGATGATAGCTGTGGTTGCACATGAAATGGATGCTGGGAAGGTCGAGTGCGCCGCCGCACCGCGCGCACTGCGTGACGTGGAATACGCGCGGGTGGTCCGGGTCCGAGAGCTCCTCGACCTGCTTGAGCTTCGTCTTCGACTCGAGCCGGTACGACTCGATGAGCTGCTCGTCCTATCCACAACAGTCAGCCGCCAAACCAAACCGCCGTCATCGCAGCACGACTCACCGTCTGCACCTCCTCCCGCCCCTCCCGGATCCGCTCCAGCAGCCACTCCTTCACAAGCCCGACGCTCGTCACCCCATTCCGGCTCAGCACCTGCACAACCGCCAACGGCGGCATAATCCCCTCCTCCTGTATCACCCTCAGCACCGTCGCCACATCCACACGATGCCTCGCCAGCAACTCCGGCGCGCTCGTCAAGAAACGCAGCACAAGCGGATACAAATGCCGATGCTCGCCCCCATACCGCTCCAAACAGCGCATCACCTCCGCGCCCGCCTCCGCATCGTCGCCATCCGCATCGCGCGCCATCCAGAAGCGCAGCACGTCCTCGTACAGCCCGAGCCGCTCCCACAGCAGCACGAGCCCCGGCGTGAACGCGCGCACGGTGCACAGCACGAGCGCGTGCGTCGGGTCGTACGGGACGTGCGCCGCGCGCAGCAGGCGCAGCGCCTTGTCGTTGGAGCCCGCGTCCGGCGCCGCGAGGTACAGCTCGAGCAGCGTGTTCCACACCGCGGCCTGGTCCGCCGCGTCGTCCGCCGCGGGCGCGCTCGCGCCGTCGAGCGTCTGGCCCCAGCGCCGCGCGGCGACGGTCTCGAGGAAGGTGACGAGGTGCTCGCGGTGGCCGACGAAGTTCGCGAAGTAGAGGCGCGGGGAGGGCAGCTGCGCGGGGGCGGGGCGCGGCTTGGTCGTCGTTATCGTGGTTGCGGATGGAGGGGTGGGCTCGAGGAGCGCGAGCCGTCCTGCGTTGGCTCGGTGCGGGAGGCTTGGTCGAGCGGACGGGCGGTGGTCGTTGATGCGGAGGAGGGCTGCGGTGCGTCGGAGGCGAGCGGCGGCGTCGCGGCTGAGGCCCTGCTGAGAGCGAGATAGGAGAGGTAGGATGGGCCGGAGGATTGCTTCACTGGCGAGGTTGGTCTATCGTCTGTGTCCGGCGCGAGAGGCGTTGTACTGGTGCAAATGTCAATCAGAAGCTGCGTAGTCTCGTCTGGGAGATTCTCGAGCAACGCGCGGCCATAGCGCGCCAGATTGTGTTCGGCCTGCGAGGGACATCTATTGAGCGCCTACACACTCAGCCAGGCGAAGTACTCACCGTCTCGTGCCCCAGCCGCCTTAAATACAGCAGCGCATCCTTGTAATTCCCCGCATCTTCGATCTGAATCCGCAGGTAATCTTCATGCCGCTCCCAGCGTTTCGCGAGGTACGACGCATGCTCGAAGTACCCTGCTTGGCGACACACGCGGATCGCCGTGTCCAGGTCGAATGGCAGCTCGTCTCTATCGAATTCGCCCTTCTCGCCAGATCCGCGCCGCGACTCGGTCTTGATGAAGCTGTCGAGGCGCGCGACATCTTTCAGCTTTGTGTACGTGTTGAGCAAAAGCGTGGTGTGGTCTGAGTTCGCGACGCCGAGGGAGTGTAGTTCCTGCAGATAGGTGACGAGGTTGTGAATCCGCTGAGCGTCCAAGAACTACGGCACCGGGTGAGCTCATTGTAGGGCGAGACAGATGAGGGTGCAGGACGGACCTTGCGGATCACGTAGCTCGGCTGGACGTTTCCGATGGTCTGCAGGTATTGCTGCATGGCACCATCGTAATCCCCCTTGCATAGAGGTGATCACCGTACTGACGATGGATGTCAGCGACGCTGGAATCATCTAACCGCTGCGTTTTGGCGAGGTTCAGAGCGAGCAGGAACAACGATCGTCCATAGAGCATGTCTAATTTCGTTGATGTTGGTTTCTCTTTGAGGCAGGACAGCTTCAAGAGACGGATCAGCCATCGAATAGGATCGTTTGGAAACATTCATACCTTTCCGTCATTCGAAATAATGAAGACCTGGTCCCACTGCGAGAAGACCTCCCTGACGCCCTCCGTGAACGTCGACGAAAACGCCACAAGCTTGTTCTCGAGGTCGAAGACCGTAACCTTCGTAATCTCAGAGCTGCTCGACGAGCCGTTCCGCGCAGCAAAATTGCGGACGGTGGCCGACGCGGACGCACCCGAAGGTGCAATAGGCGGCGAAACAATGACAAGGTAGTTGAGATGCGTGCACACGGCCGCTTTGCTCCCTGGACGTGACGGATCAGCATCACGAACGACACGCATCTGCAACCGATCCCTACCTTCATACGCATAGGACGCGCCGCGACCTTCGTGCCCACGCATAGATTGCTTCCTCCCTCGCGACAAGCATATCCTTCGCCTTCCAGTCCATAACCGCACACCCGAGCGCGGCCCCGACCTCATCGACCTCCGCCGCCGCACCGCCGCTGCCGCGCCCAGACGCCTGGTACGCCAGCACGCGGTTCGTCGTGACAATGAAGAGGTGCAGGTTCGGTGAGTCCTCGGTGGACTCCTTGAAGCCGAGGCCGGTGATTGGTTCGGTGGGCGACTCGTGGATCGCGCGCGGTTTGGGGAGAGCGGTGAGCGAAGACGAGCTGGAGAAGATGGATTGGTCGATGTGCCTGTAGAGGAGGACGGTGCCGTCTCCGAGGCCGATGGCCATGTAGGACAAGGCGGCAGAGACGGCGACGGCTGTGACCTGGATATACCGCTGAATAGGGCTGCAATGCATCTAAAGGGAGAGACTTACTGGATGAGGTCGGTTGCTATGCTGGATTTTGAGCGAGCGGATGAGGAGAGGAAAGCCATTCTTGTCCGTCTTTTCGAGCGTCCACATCTTGAGCAGGGGATGGCGCACTGCGTCCTCTTCCTGCGGACACATGAGGTCAATATCCTCGTCTTATAAGAGATGCGACGTACGCCGAGAGTTATCAAGATTCCCCGCCTCTCCACCATATGGGTCACTCTACCCCGACATGAGCGACCCAGCTTGAGACAGGCTCGAATTCCTTGTCCAATACATGGACGCTGCCATGGATGTCCGCGACGATCACTCCGAATGCTGAGGCGCTATTGTTGATATTTCGTTTGCATTCTAAGCAAGCTGTTAGCGACATGGAGCATGCTAGCGCAGAAAGCATTACCCGGAACATATGAGGGCTCTCGGCGAAGTCATGAGCATCCTTGACCGGAACCACATCGAAGAACGGGAACTGTCTCCACTAACAGACGAAGATGTGAGCGATTTTCCTGTAACGCATAATTCCACTCACTGAAGGGGCCGTCGTAGTTTCAGCTGTCATAGTTGTTGCCATTGCGCTGTGTCCGTCGCCGACGATGGGTTAGCGGACTGTGAGCAGCCTGGGGTAAACGCGTCCTGAATACGCGCCGCACGTGGTCAGCAGCATCGGGTGAAGCTCGGGCGCGCCCGCGCCGACTTTCCCACACCTCTTTCTCCGTATCCCAACGGTGAGCTCAACACCCTGCGTCTCGCTGTCCCATTATTTCTCCAGCTAACGCCCCTGCCATCCCGTTCTCAGCACCGCACATCCCATCCGCAATGGCATTCCTCGGTCTCCGCAAATGGCCCACGCCGGTACGTCTTTCATCCGCCTTGACCGCCTGCCCTCGTGTCGCTCACCACCTCGTCCATTGTGTGCAGGTCGCAAAGCCCATGTGGCCCTTCATCGCCGCCAGCGGCATCACCTTCTTCTTCGTCTCCAAGCTGCAGGACATGGGCGTAAGATGTACGTCTCCCACCCTGCGCAGTCTGACTCCCGCTAACCACCCTGCATCTCCAGCTGAGGAGTTCGCCAAGGACCCCCGCAACCCGTACGGCGCGCAGATCGCCAAGGAGCAGGCGCAGCACTAGAGTGGCGTGGTTCCATGGCTGGACGGAGGTCGGCGGAGGGTTACGGTACCGCGTCTCCGGTCGTCGTAGTTGTTGCTCGATGCGCGGTGCTCTTTTGTCCGCATAGAAATCAATGCAGCTCTTGAAAGCCAGTGTTAATGTTTACTTTTCGTAACGACAGCAATTACGCTTCGACTTGCAAGCCTACCAAGCGGTATCCGCGGCGTTTTATCTAGTTCCCTATTGTCCACAAAAAAGGTAAATTATTGAGTTGCCTCCACTGATTCGACCCGGTCTCGAACCGGGGACCTTCTGTGTGTTAGACAGATGCGATAACCAACTACGCCATCGAACCAACGAAAGTTTATTTCCTCGAAATACGACACTATGATATGTGGCAGACCCATCAAGCTTTTTAAGCTATCCTTAGAACGTTCCCTGTGGGTGTTCTAATCCCGACATCTTCATTCTAACCTCACACAGAAAATAACTGTTCGGACATCGCCCGCACGCATAACCGAGGCTCGAAGCCCTCAGGCCGAAAGCAAAATGTCATCACGCATGGCCTGATTACCTGGACATATAAAACAATCTAGCAGGGTAACTAACGGACACTAAACGTCTATGAAGGACAAGACACCACGAATCTCAGCGCAGTCAAACGGAATCCGCAAGCGCGCAGTCCCTAGTAGTGGTGGACCTGTGCGCAACGCATCAGCACGTCCTCTATGTAGCAAGAAACGAGTGGACGCACCTCCTCGCGCTCCCTGCCGCGCATGAACGGAGGCGCCGTGCCCTTGTAGTAGATGTCGGTCCAGAGGTCGACCTCCTTCGGGAACGCCGAGGCCTTCGCCTCCTCGACTGACTTGTCGACGATAGCCTTCGCCTCCTTGTCGATCGCCTGTTTCGGGAACATCAGCACGGGCGCAAGACGGGGGAGGACGGAAACTGACCTTGAGCTCGGCCTCGGTGGCGACGCCCCATTCCTCGAGGTTGCGCTGCAGGCCGCGGATGGGGTCCTGCGTGCTGCGCATGCGCTGGACTTCCTCGCGGGTACGGTAGGTGGTTCCAGGGTCGGACATGCTGCAGCAGAACTTAAGCACCAACGAGAGGGAAGACAAAGTGGGGAACGTACGAGTGGCCGCCGTAGCGGTAGGTGACGAATTCGAGGAGAAGCGGTCCCTTTCCGGCGATGGTCCAGTCACGGGCGTATTTTACGGCCTGCGAGGTCGCGACGATGTCCATACCGTTCGCCTGTCATGCCACGATAGAAATTGAATGGTTGATCATCGTTGTATGGAGGAGCAGGACGCACCTGGATACCAGGGATCTTGTCACCACGCGTGAAGTACTCGGTGTTGGCCGAGCTGCGCTCGGCAGAAGTACCCATACCATACTTGTTGTTCTCGCAGACAAAGACGATGGGAGATCCCAGAGCTTGGCCTACGCAGAAAGCGTCAGTCGCAACAGCAGACCACAGCCTGGAAACAAGCACACCATGTTGAACGCCTCGAACACCTGACCCTGGTTGCTGGCACCATCACCATACAGCGCAAACGCCGACGCCGCCTTGCCCTTGTACTTCAGCGCGAACGCGAGACCCGCGCCGACGGGAACCTGCGCGCCGACGATGCCGTTCCCACCGAAGAAGTTCGGCGTGAATATATGCATCGAGCCGCCCTTGCCGTGCGACATGCCGTCCTGGCGCCCAAGCAGCTCAGATAGCACGCCCGTCACCGTGCCGCCGCGCATGACGGCAAAGGGATGGCAGCGGTAGGCAGTGATAACAAGGTCCTCAGGCGTGATGGAGTGCTCGAGGCCGACGGCCACGGCTTCCTGCAAAGCGGCGTTGCGCGTCAGCGCGCTGCCACGTAGCGGGCGGGCGCACGCACCTGGCCGATGGCGAGATGGCAGAAGCCGCGGATGAGCTTGGCCTTGTAGAGCGCGTCCGCGGCCTGCTCCATGCGCCGCATGGTGGTCATCTCCTTGTACATTTTGAGCAGCCCGTCCTTCGTCACCTCCACCTCGAGCGACGGGGGCTCCGTCTTGTAGCCCCGGAACGAGTCGTCGTGCAGCTTGACGGTGAATGGCTTGTGGCCTTCGTCTGGGACCGACGAAGACTCGTGTAATTGTGTGCTGTCGGCGGCTGTCTGCAGCGATGCAGCCCGGAGCAGAGGCTGGAAAAGGAGCAGCTACGTCAGACTTGGACAGCGTTAGCAAAAGACAGTGCATACAGCGAGCCTGGGGTGAGACGGGGCCGAAGACGAGCGAGGGTGGCCATGGCTGACGGATGAGGAGGATGTGGAGGATGAGGAGGATGAAGACGGTTGCGGAGGTTCAGACGGAGTCGGGGTGGGGAGGGTGTGGGGTGGAAATTTCGAGGTCACGCCGACGGACAAATAAGGCGCGCGCCTCTTTCCCGACGCGCGCGCGACTGACATCCGAGCGGTCTTTTACATACGACACCTGGCATTATACTCCGCGACATGCTATGTATGTATGCCTACAATAAATGAAGCGAATGCGACTGATGCTCAATCAAATCCAACGCTCTCCTCGCCTTGTCCTTCACGTCTCGTTCCACTCCTATCGCAGTCGCTGAGGCCGCACCAGGGCTTATCGGCCCGCCCCCATATTCGCAGATGTGCCTCAACGTCGAATCGAGCCCTGCATCCCGCAGCTCTTGTTGCTTCCAATCGTTCACCTCCGCCAGTTGCAGGACGCAGGTCACCGCAGCGTGTCGCACGTCCATAGGCGCATCCACCAGACAAGAGCGCAGCTTTTTTAGGATCTGCGCATGCGCAAGGATCTGTTCCTGATGTTGTCGCCGTCCATTCGCCAGGTTCGACAAAGCGTATGCGGCCTGAAGGAAAATTAGCAGATGACAACTCGGCGTGACGGAAGGGCATACCTGCAGCACCACGTCCCCGCTCTTCGACTCCATAGCGGAGCAAAGCAAGTCTAATAACCGTTCGCTGCCGAGCTCGTCAAAGACGATATCCACATCATCCTCGCAATCTGCGAAATTGCGGATGATGAAAATCGCCTGCTCCTGCACGCCCACATCGGGATCCGAAAGTAATCTGGAATGCCGAGTAAATCTTGGGTTCATCGCCTACGATCTGAGGACACCACTGACCTTCCGATTTCTTTCCAGCCTATTTCTCTCAATACAGAACGTTTAGTGCCCGCGCTGCATTTGTATACCAGATTCTTGACGGCCCAAAGGGCGTTCAATCGCAGTTCCGAGTACTCCGATCCTAAGAGCTGCAATAGTCTCTTTATGAGCCCTTGGTCCAAGAATGGCTTTCACGGAAAAGTCAGTATACATCCAGCCTCCCAGACTAGGGATAACTACCTGTCGCAGAGGCGAGTACTCGTTGATCAAATTGCAAATGGCTGTGAGCGCGGCATACGTGACTCTGCGATCCTCATCCTCCTTCAGTAGTCGCTGGAACAACGTGGTGCCCAGGCCGCTATCGACGAGGCTGGTGCGCGTCACCGCAACAGAGCGTCCCAGTGAGCGCACGCACTGACATGCGGCGTAGCGTATCCCCGCATGGCGGTGGGCCAATGAAGTGCTGATGGTCGGCACCAGTTTCATGTTGTCGGTGATGTCGCGGCGTATGTCGTCATTTGCGAGCGCGAGCACAGCGATGGTTGTTAATGCAGCCTGTCGAAGCGGGTGAACTTGAAGTCAGACAGATGTGGGAGAAAGTACCTCTCGCAGACAGCATATACTTTCCGCCTCGTCTTCGTCCCATTCGGATGCTTTGTCGGTTGGTGTAATGGATTTGACAAGATCCGCCAACTTGCTCAGCGAACCACCATCAAACGCCATTGGCAGAGTTCCTTCTCGTCCGTGACCAGATACTCTGATGAAAATACTCAGTTCGCAGTCACTATATCTTCAGGAATGAATACATACTCAGAATAAAGCAAGCCTTCGTGCGAGCCTGTGGTGAATCCGTTGATGAAGAAATGAGGCGATTCATAACATGCATAACAGTCATAGCGGCAGGTAAATCGGGTGAACTTGGGATGGTGACTGGATACGCTTGCGCGGATGATATGCGTCGCACTATAGCACATTTAGCATATTGTGATCATGGGCTCAGGAGAACCACTCACCAAAGCGCAGCCGCGAGTTGGACATCCGTGTTACGAGACTTGCAGAGCGCCAGAGCAAGCGACAGCCCCGAGGGCGATTCTTGATCCGTCCAACCATTAGTGGGAACGTGCACGAGACGACTTGTTACTCACCAGCAGCAGCGCCAGACCGCTCCGGCGGCTTGCTCAGCACGGACGCGACATCGAAGTTATCTCTGGCCAGCGCAGCAAGCGCAGACAACGCAGCCTCCTGAACCTACAGCGTCCATATCGGCACATCAGCTCCTCCCTCCCGCAGGCTGTGACGCCAGACGCACCTTCGCGTCCCTGCTGCGCAACAGCGCAGTCAAGTGCCGCGCGACCCAGCCGCCCTGGCGCCCCGGCACCGTGCCATCCGCAACCCCAGGCTTCTCCCACCCGCGCCGCCCGCGCGCCTCCTTGTTCCGCTCGGCAGGCGGCAGCCACTCCGCGACCGCGGCGCGGTGGCCCTGCGTGCGCAGCGCGGACGCGAGCAGCTGCGCGATGGACATGCTCACCTGCGGCGACGCGTCGACCAGCAAGGGGAGGTAGACGTCGAGCACTTCGAGCTGCGGCGTGTGAGCGCGGGACGGGGGGGAGGGGGGTGGGGCGTACCTGGAAGAAGTATTCAAGGGCGACTTTGGCTTCTTCGCGCACGGAGGGGACGTCGTCTTTGAGGCCCCATTGCGAAGGGGCCGACGAGCTCGGCGGTCGCGACTGCGACGGCTCGCAGGGCGCGCGCGAAGGCGAATTTGACGGCTATGGGTTCGTTGGGCTCGAAGCGGGAGATGGCGTATAGGAATGCCTGGTGTGCATCTGCGCGGAGAAGGCTCTGCAGAGCCTCGGGAGAGCCTGAGTTGAATGCGTTCGTTAATCGTGGACTGAAAGATTGAAAGCAGGCGGCGCACCGTAGGATAGGGAGGATATGACCTGCGCCGC
Organism: Hericium rajendrae; assembly: GCA_033439255.1. NCBI lineage: Eukaryota > Fungi > Basidiomycota > Agaricomycetes > Russulales > Hericiaceae > Hericium > Hericium rajendrae. The sequence goes on from CM065889.1 coordinate 120,550, forward strand.
CTCGACGCGGATATTGTCTTGCGACCCGCCCTCGAATTGATCAGGATCATTCAAGCAGTTGACCAGCCTAGAGAAAGGGAGAAAGCGTCCGCATTCTGGTCAAAGGACTAGTTCAGAGACCCATCACCACCTCGGACTGACGTTGCCACGAAGACTTCATCTTGCGCAAGGTCAAGCTTCGCAGACGGGTTTCCGATAACCGTGTTCTTGACTTTCTTCAGCGTCGCGATGTTGATGGATCGTATCGTCATGATGGATTCGACATGGGATAGATTGGTGGTGAAAATGCGGGGATGTGGGGGAACGCATCAGGCTCGTGCGGTCATTCTCAGCGTCCAGGACCGTGGTAAGCACCTTCCGGTCTCGTTCCGGGTTTCACTGCTGTTCTCCTCGTGAGCCTACCTGCTTCCTTCACGCTGCTACGATGCTGCGGACTCGACTTCCAGACACCATAATGTCAATGCGGTCTTCATTTACGTCTTATCAGCTTTGAGAAGAAACTGCGTCGATGTGGAAGATGCATGACAGGTACGTGCTGCGCAGTGCGCAAGCCCTTCTCCGCTGTCGATCTCGCGACATTCCTCTTGGGAGTCGCGCATATGCGTATATTGTATGGGGCATGGTAGGCGTTTTTTCAATCAAGAGTCATGACGCAGGCGCTGATGGCTTGCTCTTATATAGTTCAAGTAGAATGTCGTCCAACTCTGCGGCTCGGAGCCCTCTCATTCTTCATCAATCCCGCTAGGCGCGCGTTCGATCTCTTTGCCCGCTCCCCATGGAACTCGAAATCGGAAGTCTCGACCGCGATGCCACCGTCTACGACGTACAGAGGGCCCTCGCGGAACTCCTTCACAGCGACCAGTTCTACCGCCCCAATCTAAACGATCCCGAACCTCTGCAACGCGTCCCAAATTTCAAAGTCGAACTTGTTCCCCGTCGAGCTGGCGGCGTCGGGAACGACGGCCGCGGCAAGCTCTTCCTGCCCACCCGCCAGCTGGGCGACCGCCTGATGCGCTGGGTGCGCGAACGCGGCACGCAAAACACGATTCGCATCTTAAAGCGCAACATCAGGCTTTCGTCGTCGAGCCGCACATATCGCGCAGGCTCGAGCTCGAGCTGCAGCGCGCGCCATATGTGTCGCCCGACCAGGCGGAGCGGCGCAGTCAGATTTATGACGATTTGGACCACCTGCTGCGCGTGTCGAGAGTCCAGTTTGGGACGTGGTTCCTCCCGGACTATCATTCGGAGACATCGCGTGTGTTTTCGGTCGAGTATGAAGCGCGATTATACCACCCATAGCACGGCGAATCTGGTCATGTCGTATGACCAAAAGGCGATTCGGATAGAGGTACGTTTTCAAATTCTTGTATATATGCGTGAGCATTGATTTTGACTCTTCACAGATGGGCGAGCGTATGACTGAAGAACAAGCCTATAGCATCGTAATCAAGTTCTCGAGCATCAACAAGATGGGCATCTGGTTTGATGATGATGCTGGATGTAGGCATCCATGTCTTCTTGCCCTAGTTTATCTTGACTATTTCACAGATATTTGCTTCGATATGTTGATACCTCCGATCTTAGAGGAGAAGAATTTCAACAATCGTCCTCGAGAGGGCATAGAGCGCCGGAAATACCGAACTCGGGACCGAATCCACGCATTGGACCAAAGGCATGCTCAAGTATCGCCATACGCTTATCAAATTCGATTGGCACTATTCAACCCCGACGACGTTGTCCTCTTTGAGGAGCTCTGCCAAATTGCAGGTTGTGAACCTTTTCCGAGGCGAGTGGAGGCTATTGGCATGACCTACGACAAAGCTTTCTTTGCGCCACGCAAGTTGTCGGCGGTGCAACGCTGGCTCAGGTCCATGGACTGGAAGTGTGCATTCCAGGTCGAAGTTATCCTTCGCAGCGGTCTTGTGAACACCGAGGAACTGCTCGATGGGCTTCTCCGCGAGATCATGGACGTTTGCTTGAAATATGGCGAGCGGACCAGCGAGATTTTGCGGCAATACGGAGAGGCGCTGAGAGCGCGCGAGCGCCCCACGTCGGAGGAGCCACTTGCGTGTTTCAAGCGCGTATGTTCAGAGATTCTTTCCGAGGAGCAAGAGTATAAGCCGATTGCCCTGCCGTCTGGACACATCCTGTGTCATCATATCATCTGTACCCCGACCAGAATGATCCTCGAGGGTCCCATTCCCACCCAGTCGAATCGCGTCGTCCGCCGATACCAGCAGCACCAAGCGGATCTCGTGGAGAACTTTGTGCGGGTTGAGTTCCGCGATGAGGACCTGGGCCCCTTCAGATGGGATCGCAACGTCGACGGGGGCTATTTCCTCCAGCAGCGTGTCGGCACGATTCTCAAAGATGGCTTCGAGATCGCCGGACGGATGTTCGAGTTCCTCGCGTACTCCATGTCCGCCCTGCGCGAACACGCAGTCTGGTTCGTGCACCCTTCGTCGATCCGACCGATGGCTATGTCACGGCGGAGGACATCCGGCAGTCGCTTGGCGATTTCTCAGGTGTCGCGCACCAGCCGTCGAAGTATGCGGCTCGCCTGTCGCAGGCTTTCACCGCGACCGATCCATCTGTCAAGATCAATCGGAGTCAGTGGGAAGAGATCCCTGATCTGGGGGAAGATCCTTACCTGCATACGGATGGCGTTGGGACCATCTCTCCTGAGCTCGGCGACATGATATGGGAGGTGCTCTGTAAAGGGCGTCGCGATAAGGGCGAGAATGCCGTCAAACCTTCTGCAGTGAGTGTGCAGTTTCATTATTTGTTTGATGTCATTGAGATGTGTCTTTCAGTACATGATACGCTTCTTGGGCTTCAAAGGCGTCGTCGTTCTCGATGAACAGCTGAAAGGCATCAAAATGCGCTTGCGACCGTCGATGCGAAAGTTCAGTGTTCCCGGCGACAAAGATGCGGACATCGAGATTGCCCGGGCGTTCGACTACCCCAATCTCACGTATCTGAACAGGTAAGCGAACGACCTGTCTAATGTCATGCTTGTGCTTGTTGACCAATACTCATTAAAGACCTCTCGTCATGGCTCTGGAAGATCGTGGTGTCCGCAAGGACACTGTCATGGAGCTCCAAGAGCGCGAAAAGGAGAAGATCTATACCGCGAGCGATTCCCTCGAGAACTTTCGAACGCTTCTCAGGGACCATAGCCTAGGATACAAATACAATCTACCCTTCATTCTGGAGCAACTCGCAAAGCTGGATCTCGACCTGCGGCCTTCACGCGGCAAGCGCGTCGTCGGGAGCGCTTTCTTCGGCCGCCTGCTTCGCTATAGCCAGAACCACATCCTCCGCGATGTGAAGCACCGCGCGCGGATCCGTGTCTCGAAGGCATGGCATCTTGTCGGTGTTGCCGATGAAGGCCAGTCTTATATCCAAGCAGGGCATGATGCGAAGACTGTATTCACTCTCGGAGAGAAGGAGATCTATGGTATGAGTTGGCTCAAGTGACTCTTTATGGTCTTTCTCAACTTGCATTCCAGCGTGCGTGCAAGAACGACCGGACAAAGACCCTGTATGGTTGGAGGGAAGGTGCACTATTTACCGTAACCCCGTCGTCCACCCTGGAGATCGTGCGTATTCCTCCATCACGTTGGCTGTATCTAATTTGCCTTCGTTGTCTTCAGTACAGAACGTCTGGGCTGTAGGAAAACCTCCTGCAGACAAGCTATGCTTCTTCCGAAATTTGAAGAATGTCGTCGTGCTACCAGCAGTTGGTACGTTCTATACGGAGTTTGTGGGTCTATCCGTCGTTTTAAATTTTGTTCAGGCAATCGTTCTCTTGCTTCGTGTCTCGGTGGCGGTGATGTCGATGGGTGAGCAATCATGAACCTTGCGTTCTGCCAATCTCACGAGACTGTCTTACAGTGATGCGTTCAATATATTCTTCAACAGTCCCGAGCTTCAACCGACTCTGTATGTCGGGCCTGCCTCGTATGTAGGTGTCGGGACTCGTTCACTAGAAGACGGCAGAACAAGCACTGTCGAAGACATCTGCGATTTCATTGTCGAGTATATTGATTCAGATGTCTTGGTAAGTAACTCACATCTACTGCTTTAATTTACACTAATTCTATGTTGTTCAGTCCCTCCTATGTGATAAACACCTTGTGATGCAGGTCTGTTGTTCTGAAGTTGTCAATTTGGGTCGAAGCTAACCATCCATTCCATGCTCAGATCAGTCTTCGGTATGAAGCCGGCTCACAGCAATTAACATTTTTTCTAACGTCTGATGCTAGGATGGCACCCAAGACCCTCGATGCATGCAGCTCGCCGAGTTATGCAGCCAAGCCGTCGACTATCCCAAGAATGGGATTCGCGTCGATTTAGACAGCGAGAGATTCCATCCAAGCTCATCAAGTTCACGCCTGATTGGCACAAGCCGAGTTTGAAGGACCGCGTGACGATGACTTCTACGTGTCCAAACGCTCTAGGATATCTTTCCGCAACATCACGCTCAAGAAACCAGACGAGCCTCTCGATGTGCCATTGAAACCCTCGACCAAGTCTGACCCACGGGCAGATCCCATTTTCCAGACCGTCCGAAAGGTCGTCCGGCGTACGCTTAACAATCATTTTCCGATCTCCCTTCTCAAGATTCGATCTCCTGGCCGAATCCCTCTTCACGCGGTACTCTCGAGAGCTGCGGTACATCCGCGTGGCCCACACATTGGGGGAATCGCCGGACTCGCGGCTCGCAGAAGAGGAAGTCGTGGTGGGCACGATCCTCACGAAGTGTGCCCACAAGATCCTGCGCAGCAGCCGCATCCAGCGGATGAAGGTCCATACCGGTGTGCTCGTGAAGGACATCCAACGCCGGCTGCTTCCTGATACTGCGGATAACGACTCCGAGCGCCTGAAGGCTGGACTAAAGATGGCCTGGGAGGTTCTGGAATGGACTTATACAAAGCAGGATGAGGAAGGAGTGGAGAGCTTTGGGCTTGTGGTTTTGGGGCTTGTTCTCGATTGTTTGACGAAGCTAGGTGCCATACCCGAAGGAAAGCCCATGAATCCCAAACCTTCTATGAATACCACCCCAACGATACAGCATTCAAAGTAACTCGGTCTAGCTTATACATCGCAGTACTTACTACATACATGACTCTAATCTTGAGTGTTTCAACGTGCATTTGCATATGCTCGAGTAAAGATGGGACGCGACCTCAACGGATGCGGGTATCTTTGCGATATCAACAATTCGACATCATGACAGACGGCCTTGTTGCGGCCCTGACCGAAGTCGACTTGAAACTTCTCCAGCGCCTCGATGTCTTTGGCACGCTTTGTACTCCATCCGCATCCTATAGTATCAGTGCTGCGGGACGTTGCAAGTCTTTGTCTTTCCCAATCCAAAGCGCAGTCACTTGCCTTTCTAGAAGACAAACCAGGTACGTGGCTTGGGACACCTTCGTCTCCGTTGTGTATATAAGGTGAATCGAACCGTCTCGCTATGCAGCATTATCTTGTTTCACCTTAGCCTCTTGAGACCCTCTCCCGTTCATCATCCCATGGAATTTGAGCTTCGATATGTTGATTTCAATGCCACCAAGTATCAGGTTATCAAGGCCATCGAACGCGTGCTGCATGGGCCTGATCTCTACGACCCCCAAGATCCGAAGACCAAAGGCAGAGTCCCGAACTTCGAGGTGAAGCTGAATGCAAGCAAGGTGGGCGGCGTTGGAAACGACGGCACTGGGACTCTTATCGTTCCTACTCGACGGTTGGGAGAACAACTTCATCGCTGGCTGCGGGAAGACAAGAATACGATTCGCGTCCTTGGCAAGAAGATGAACCTTTACCCGTCGCGTCGGGCAGTCAATAAGAATGTCAAGCAGAAGCTGGAGAAGGCATTATATATCGGGCCCGAGAAGGAGGAGGAGCGCGAGGAGATCATCTACAAACTTGGGAAACGCCTCCGTATTGCGAAGGTGCAGTTTGGCGTGTGGTATCAACCCAGCAATCCTCAGGCTTCAAGATCATTCTCCGTGGAGTACGAGCGCGATTATTCCAAACGGAGCGCGGGCTTTCTGGAGCTAGTCTATGATCATAAGTTACTGCAATTGCAGGTGTGTGATCTCCCTAGATGCTATTGTCACGCCACTTCATGGCCAGATAATTTAGCTGGGAGAACCATTCACCGAAGAGCAATGTTTCAACGTCGTCGTCAAGTTTTCCAGTATTAGAAAGATGGGCTATGGCCTTGACTTTGCCAATGCATGTCCGTACCTCTGATTATTATTAGCCGGACGAATGCTCATTCTGCTCGACAGTCATTTGTTTCGATCTCTATACGCCTCCAACAATCGTGGAGGGAAATTTCAATAATCGTCCTCGGGAGGGCATCCAACGCGGATATAATAAAGATCGCGATCGCGTTCCAGCCATAGACGAGGCGCATGCTCGAGTAGCCCCGTACGCGCATCATCTTCGAGTCACTCTGACCGACAGCGACGCCACGGAGGAATTTGCAAAGCTCTGCCATATAGCGAAGTGCGAGCCACGTCCCATCCCCGTCCAGCCCATAGACACTTCCGTCCGTGGTTTCTATTCGCGCAGCCAGCTATTCAATGTCCAGCGTTGGATGAAGACCATGGACTGGAAGTGTGCATTCCAAATCGAAGCGCTTCTTTGCAATGGCCTTCTGAACACGGCTGACCTCTTAACAAATCTCAAAGGTCCAATTGATCATATGCGAGCGCAGTACGGTGGCCGGGCCAATGAGATCCTACATTCATTTGGTGTGGCTCTACGGTTGCTCGAGAGAGAAGATACACCCAGGAAGTGCTTTGAACGCGTCTGTGCACAGCAGGTCGACACGGAACCCGTATACTTACCTCCAGGGAACTTCCTCTGCCACCACGTCATTGTTACACCTACGCGGCTGATACTGGATGGCCCGAACGTGACGCAGTCGAACCGCATTATTCGGCACTTCCAGGAGCACGATCCTGCGCTCATGGAGTATTTCATCCGAGTCGAAATGAAGGATGAAGACCGGCGTCGTTACAAGTGGGATTGGGACATCGACGGAACATGGTTCCTGCAGCAGCGCATCGGCACTCTCCTCAAGACAGGCTTTGAGCTCGGTGGCCGAAACTTCGAGTTCCTCGCGTACTCGAATTCTGCTCTTCGAGAGCACGCCGTTTGGTTCGTGTCTCCGTTCCATGATCCTGTGGAAGGACTGGTCACCGCCGAACATATACGGCGGTCCATAGGCAATTTCACGGGGACACTGCTCAAACAGCCATCGAAGTATGCTGCTCGTCTTGCGCAAGCTTTCACCGCGACAGACCCATCTGTCAAAATAACCAGAGATCAATGGGAAGAGATGCCGGATCTTGGCCCGAAAGGATACATCGATCCCATGGACGAATCTGTCACAACCAATGACTTCCACACAGACGGTGCAGGGACGATATCTTCCGAACTCAGAGATAGGATATGGGACATGCTTTGTTCCGTCCGACCCGACAGAGGAAGGAACAGCGTGAAGCCCGATGCTGTGAGTCTAGTTGAATAGTGACCTCGGTCTGAAGATTATGACTGAATGTATCACGCAGTTCCAGATTCGTTTCTGGGATACAAAGGAGTTGTGGTGGTCGATTATCGACTCGCTGGAATCAAGATGCGACTCCGGCCGTCGATGAGGAAATTCCTTGCCCACGACCACATTCAATCTGCCAGCATAGAAATTGCCCGTGCCTTCGAACGTCCTAATCACTGCTTCCTCAACAGGCTCGTCTTCTTTGCTTTGTCAGAGCATATGTAATTGACAGTGAATCCAGGCCGGTTGTTATGGTCCTGGAAGACCGAGGCGTCGACAAGTCAGCTTTCATCGACCTCCAAGAGAAAATCAAAGAGACCATCTATACCTCCCGTGATTCTCTCCTCAACTTCCGCTCTTTGCTCCAGATGAATGGCCTCGGATACGGCTTCCACCTTCCTTTCATCCTCGAACAACTGAGCAAATTAGATCTCGACTTCAGATCCGGGGCCAGAAGCGAGCAATTGACCATCCATTTATCAGCCGTCTCGTTCGCTATGCAATGAACGCCGTTCTGCGTGACGTGAAGCACCGCGCCCGCATCCCGGTGCCGAACAGCTATCTGTTGGTGGGTGTCGCAGACGAAGGGCAGGCATACGTACAAGAGGGAGTACCCGCTGGCGACGTTTTCACCCTGAAGGTCGGACAAATTGCAGGTATTGTTGTTTCTTATGGTCGATTTATATTTTCTATACTCACGCAGATTGACCATCCACAGCCTGCGTTCAGGAATCGCCCAACGAACCTGCGAGGTGGCTTAAGGGACTATGTGTCATCTCCCGCAGCCCAGTCGTACATCCAGGCGATGGTGAGTGCCTTCAGCGCGATGCTGCGATGTGGCACTGATACACTGCTCGCGACAGTCCAACGTGTGGAGGCTGTCGTGCCACCGAAGGACAAGATCTGCTTCTTCAGAGATCTCAAGAACGTCGTCGTGCTACCTGCCGTGGGAGACCGGTCCCTGGCCTCCTGCCTCGGAGGTGGTGATTTGGACGGGTGATTCTCCTCTGCGCGGGACTGTCATCCAGCTGCTGACGCATCTAGCGATCTCTTTGATATCATCCACGAGAACCACAAACTTCTTCCGACCATGAGCGTGAAACCAGCGGAATACAAAGGCGTCGGCACACGCACCCTGGATCGAGACAGCACCGTGGAGGACATCTGCGACTTCGTCGTTGAGTACATCAACTCAGACGTGTTGGTGCATACCTCCGTGTTTCTGCACGCTCGATACTCCCACTAAACGTACAATACTGTAGGGCCTCCTCTCCGTGAAACTTCTCATTCTGGCTGGTGCGCCATTTACCTGCTGTCTTGGCTCCCGCTGACCACCACCACAGACCAATCCGCCGACGGCACCTTCGACACGCGCTGCTGCGAGACGCTCGCGCGGCTCTGCAGCCAGGCCGTCGACTACCCAAAGAACGGCATCCCCGTCGACCTCGACACCAACCGGCTCCCGGCGAACCTGATCCCCTTCAAGCCCGACTGGAACAAGCCCGAGGACGACGACCCGCGCGACGCGGACTACTACGAGTCCGACCGCGCGCTCGGCCACCTCTTCCGCAACATCGAGCTGCAGAAGCTCGACCCCGCCGCCCTCGCGCCCGCGCCCGCCGCACCGCGCCTAACGCCCACCGGCGCACTCGCAGACCCGATCTCCCGCGCGCTCGCGCCGCTCCTGCCGATGCCGGCGGACGCGCTCCAGGCCGGGACGGCGTCCGACCTGCCCGCGCGGCTGTTTGCGCACTACGCGCGGGCGGTGCGCATGATCCGCGCGACGCACACGCTGAGCGACGCGGCGGCGGTCGTGCTCGCGGAGGAGGAGCTCGTCGTCGGCGCGATCCTCGCGACGTCGAGCGACGGGCGCTGGCGCCGCGACCGCACGCAGAGCATGCGGCTGCACGTCGACGTCATCGTGAAGGACGTCGGGCGGCGGCTGCTCCCGCGCGCGGAGGGCGACGGCGAGGAGAGTCCCGAGGACGAGGATGTGCGGGTGCGGGGCGGGCTGGAGCGCGCGTGGGAGGCGTGGGCGTGGAGCTTGAGGCATGTGGGCGAGGAGGGCATGAACAGCTTCTCGTTGGTTGCGTTGTGGGTTGTGCTGGATTGTTTGAAGAGGCTGGATCTTATGCCTGTGCCGTTTGTGGTGGAATGAGGGCGTTGCTAAGGGAAATATGGAAATGTCAGATTATCTGTTGTCCGTGCTTGTTTTCGTGTTTTACATGTTTTGTACATTGCTATCCTGTACCATCATATCCCTGTATGTACTGCCCACATCTTGACAGAATTTCATACCACCTAGGCGGACCATCATCGAGCATCAAACTGCATTTATTACCATCTGTTTTGTTGCATCTTGCACATCATTGTTGTGGCTCGAGCATATCCTATACAATGCCATTCATACCTCAATAAACAGCAATTAATATATCTCCATTTATCGTCTACGTCTCTTTAGGATCCCATGCTACTACTGTCCCTACTAAGCGCACGCGATCAGCAAGCAGTGAGACTTCGCACACAATGGCGCTCACCAGTTCGCTATCCGATCTCCTCACCGATTGCGCTTCGCTCCCTTCCGACGGGGACGGTGCAGGCCCTCTCCGCTGCGCCTCGTCCGGCCGCAAGCCAAGATACTCCGCGAAAAAGACGCGGAAAACGAGGTTCCACCGGCGCAGCGTCGGCAGATCCAACGCCGACGCGTCGTCCTGCGCCCACCTATCAGCACACCGCAGAAGAAACAGGCAAACACAACTCACCGACAGCCGATGCCAGACGCTCGGGAACGGCTCCGTGATGACGTGCAGCACGTTCACGCCGCGGTCGAGGAACGGCTTGTGGTCGTCGCCGATATACCCGAGCACGCGCTGCCCGCCCGCCCTTTCCACAAAAAAGCTGCCGTCGCGCCCGCCGCCCGCGCCGTCCTCGCCCAGCTGCCCTGCCTCGCGCAGGCTGCGCTCCGCGCGCACGAGCGCGTCGAAGAGCCAGCCCGTCTCGGGGTAGTACGAGCGCACGAGCGGGCGCGGCGCGCCGAGGAGGTCGAGCAGGACGAGGTGGTCGAGCGTGGAGAGCAGCGTGTGCGGCGCGCCGGGGCCCGCGAGGCGGCGGCGCGGGTGCGGGGGGAGGAAGTGCGTCTCCCACGATCTCGGCGAGGTGCCGCGCGCCGTAGATCGAGTCGCGGTCCGTCCAGTCGTGGAACGCCTCCTCGCCGTCGAAGAATATGATCTGCAGCGTCGTCTGTGCGGCGTCCTCGTCGTCATCGAGGTCCGAGAAGGGGTCGTCTGCGGCGCTCGCGAGGCGCGCGGCGCGTGCGTCTAGGAGCGGGTTGAGGAACTGCGCGAGGTCGAGGATGAGGGCGCACGGCGCGGCGGAGTCGGTTGCGCCGACGAACTACTGCGCGGCGCGGGGTGAGCGGCCGCGGGGAGATGTCGGGCGCTCGTCAGATGGACGCACCTGGTTCATTGGGTACGTGGCGAAGAACTTGCTGTCGAAGTGCGCGGCGAGGGCGACGCGCCGCGCCGCGTCGGGGTCCTTCGTCGCGATGAGGTTCGTGAAGTGCTTCGGCCCCTCGGGGGTGTCGGCGAGGAATGGATCTTCCTCGATATGCCAGTGGAGCGCGCGGAGGGTGTCGGCGAGGTAGTTACGCACGAGGGTATTGTTTTCGGTATCAGCTGCGTGGGGTTAGTACGTGTTCCGGTGCTAAGAGTATTAGGACATACGGGCACGGGGAATGAGAATCTTGGAGAGATGGGAATCGGGGTTGGATGGGTCGAAATTGGTCGTCGGATCTGGAGAGTCAGCTAAAGCAAGCAGGGATGAGGTAGAGAGAGCGGGGAGCTCGCGCTCCTCGACATAGCGAGCAGCGAGCAGACATGGTACAAGGAAGAGAAAAGCAGAGACAATGAAGACATAAAGCAGTAGGGTATGTGGTGGTCGATGCATGAGAGACAGACGAGAACAACGTGTGTCCCGCCAAGCAAGTCTTCGTGCCAACGCGCTCGGGACGTTGCTGAGAAACAAAACAAAAAAAGGCTCAAGTTTCCACTTTATGATTCGACCCGGTCTCGAACCGGGGACCTTCTGTGTGTTAGACAGATGCGATAACCAACTACGCCATCGAACCTTACGAGAAAAGAAAGTCTGAAATATATAATTAGTTTAATCATGTTCTATGAGTCCAAGCATTGACATTGCGTTCATACCGAGCACTCGACTATCATGGCCATCTTCGGTCTTTGGGTAAATATCGCCCTCTCCTTCCGTTCTTCACCTATTTAGCGGCTCTCTAACAGGTCATCAATAAAGCAGGTGGCTTAGTCTACCAGCGCAACTTCGCCGGTATGAATTGCCCGTTCAAAAGCGCACAATCCAAGAGAGCTAACACGCTGTAGACGGTCTTGCCCAGCTCACCTCCAATGAATACCTCGTCCTCGCAGGAACACTGCACGGTATCCACGCGATTACGACGCGTCTCTCGCCATCGGGGCCCAGCTCCGGCGTGCAGGTCATCGAAGGCGAGACCTTCAAGATAACTATCCATCTGACCCCCACTGGTACGCCCGTGTTTGCTATATGCTTCTCTTGCTGCAGTATCTGAACACAATCCCCAGGCACGAAGTTTGTCCTGCTTACCTCGATTGCCGAGCCCGGCGTGAGCAACGACGCGCTCCTCCAGAAGGCCTACGAAGCGTACGCAGACGCGGTTATGAAGAATCCGTTCCACACGCCCGAGATGCCGATCCGCACCGAGGCGTTCGACTCCCGCATAACCGCGATCATGGCTCCACATTCCTAAACCCCTTCGCAGGCCGCCAGGATAGAGGCGGGATGTGCACGTCTCTTACCTGCGTACCCATGATCAGATGTTAGACTTGAGTCACATCCGAGTTGGCGCCATGGGGCATTTGGTGCGATGAATGACGGCGGGTAGGCGATTCTATACACTTTCCCCGGGAATATGTCGATTCACGACAATCGACGATATGGACTGCATCACTGTATCATCTGCATCATTAGGACAGATGTATTGAGGCAATGCACGTCGCTGATGAGGTCGCGTCTGGCAATGTCAATCTCCTCGTTAAACAGAGGGCTGTCCCCGCTATACTTTCGCTCAGCTAGCACCCGTGCGACGTATCTCTGACGTTCGTATCACTCAAACAATCCATGTCAGTACGTCCATACCTGCTCTCTGATCCCGCACGTACCCCGTTGTGTGTGGCCCTAAGACTCGACTCGGTTCTCCAAAACGCTCTTGAATATGCTTATGGCCATGAAACGACGCGATCACTGGCGCGTTTGAAGCTACCGACGTCAACATCTCAACATTCGACTTTTTCAACGTTGACTTTTGATCTTCATCTGTCTTAAGGTTGCCCTCATAATGCAGCCGCGACGTGATGGACCCACTGGCGCGACGGTAACCCCACTCTCCCTGGCCAAGAAACTCTCATCTATATATATCCTGCAGTCAACGTTAGCAATACATTGTAAATACATATATTCATTCTGCAATGCTTCAAATCTGGTGTCCAAGGTTGACATGCACGGCCTTGACTTGGGTATAACTGAAGCAAGAAATCAGCATTGGAGTGATGTCCCGAAGAAACGAATACGCACGCCTCCAGACCGTACTCTCCCATCTCGCGTCCAATGCCCGACTGCTTGTACCCGCCGAAAGGCACACCTGGGTGCACCATGTTCGCACAATTGACCTGCTCGCATCTTGTCAATGATATGCACCAAGTCCACCACCACACCGTCACGTACCCAGACCGTCCCCGCCTGCAACTTATGCGCAACTGTTATGGCCTTGTTAATGTCCTGGGTGAACATCGCAGCCGCGAGCCCATACAGCGTGTCGTTCGCCTGCCGCAGCACGTCCTCCTCGTCCTCGAACCGGATCACCACGCCCACCGGCCCGAAGATCTCCTCCTTCACGATGCGCATGTCCGGCGTCACGTCCGTGAAGATCGTCGGCTGCACCCAGAAGCCCTCCGCGCCGTGCCGCGCGCCGCCCGTGTGCACCGTCGCGCCCGCGGCCTTCCCGTCCGCGATGTAGCCCATGACGCGGTCGTACTGCGCCTGCGAGACAAGCGGGCCCTGGTCCGTCTCCGCGTCGTGCGGGTCGCCGAGCCGCAGCGCCTGCGTCTTCGCCGTGAAGCGCGCGAGGAACGCGTCGTACACCCCCGCCTGCACGAAGATGCGCGAGCCCGCGCAGCACGCCTGCCCGTGGTTCCAGTAGAGCCCGTGCGCGGACCAGCCGACCGCCTTGTCGAGGTCCGCGTCGTCGAAGATGATGTTCGGGCTCTTCCCGCCGAGCTCGAGCGTCACCTTCTTCAGGTTCGTCGTCGCGGCGGCTTCCATGATCTTGCGCCCGACGAGCGTGCTGCCGTGAACGCGACCTTGGGGATGTCCATGTGCGCCGAGATCGCGGCGCCGACGGTCGGGCCGTATCCGACGAGCACGTTCACGACGCCGTCGGGGAAGCCTGCTTCCTTGACGAGGTGCAGATGCGCAGCGCGGTGAGGGGCGTGAATTCGGAGGGCTTGAGGACGACAGTGTTGCCAGTTGCAAGCGCGGGGCCAAGCTTCCATGCCATCATCATCACTACGCAAAAGTCAATAAGGAACGCGCAGAACTTGCAATTAGACTCTGGGACACGCACAGGGGAAGTTCCAAGGGATGATCTGCCCGCAGACGCCGATGGGCTCATGGCGCGTGTACGCAAGCGTGTTCTCGGAGGTCTCAATGACCTTGCCCTGGATCTTGTCCGCGAAACCCGCGAAGTACTTGAGCGTCTCGATGGAGTTCGCAACGTCAGCCCTTTTCGCCCATCCGAATGTCTTGCCTGAACACGGATAGACGTGAGAACCGGGCGCCTGGATGGCGGCTAGAAGACCGACCGTTGTCCAGCGCCTCGATCGCCGAGAACTCGTCCTGGTCCCTTTCGAGGAGCGCGGCGAGCTTTGCGATGAGCTTCCCGCGCTCGGTGCCAGGGCAATGGAGCCCCCAGACGGTGTCGAAGGCGCGCTTGGCGGCTACGACCGCGCGGTTCACGTCGTCGGGCGTCGCTTCGGACACCGATGTGATGACCTTGCCGTTGGCTGATACGGACCCTCTCAGCAATCGACGCCTACACGGCGTACAGGTAGGAGCAGAAACATACTGGGGTTGATAACACTGCAACACAACAGCAAGTCAGAAGTATGTGCTTGTCGCAAGGAGATCGCGCTCACTCGATGGTCTTGTTCGTACTTCCGTGCGAGAACTTGCCGTCGATGAACACGCCTGTCGGGTATGAGACCTTGCCCTTGAAGGTTGGGGTGTCGAATTCGTGTTCCCAAGTCGTCATGGTGTCTGTGCGGCAGTAAAGGTAAAAATAATCAAGGCGAGAAGGGGGGATAATGAGACAGCATGCCACATTTCGACAGCTTTATACGTCGAAGGCTTCCAATTGACTTGCCCAGATGGCGATCCCGTCTCTGCGAGGAATGTTACATATTCCAATTTCCATCAGAAGTACATGGCGCTCGTGTGCTAGGCGATGGATTGCGAATGAATATTTACTGTTTCTGTAACAGGATCACGAAACGGAAAAAGCAACGTGTAAAATGTGTCAAACCGTAGGCACTAATGGAAATCGGACGACGACTGATGAAGACGATATCAATCTGGCCATGACCGTACTGCGATCCTATACAGACGTCAGGTGGTATATCCAGGCGTTTGTTGTCCGCAGAACACAGGGAAGTCAATCGCCACAGGAACCAGAAGAAGGCTTGGGTAGACCCTGCGAGGAAACGCGTTGCGGTTTGATGACCACAATCAATTAGTCCAATGCTTCTTCATTGCGGCTAGGCGGGGACGGAGGTCAGATGGATACAGTTCGATTTTCGATGGTGAGGACGTACCTGGGGAAGCGGAGCGTAGCATCTAACCTTACCGCGATACCAGTTTCATACAGTAGAGCGTCAAATGTCGGCCGCAAGGGGGTGTAGACCTCGTTGACATTGATATAGCCCCCAAGGAAGGAGACATGATCTATGTTGAAAGCAGAATGAATGTAGATTATGGTACCGTGCATGGTAACGCCCGGCGGTAATACACCAGCGACGATATGTCGCTTCTAGGGCGATCTGCAGCATGGCAAAGAAGTCGGGTCATCCGGTTTCACAAAGAACAACCGATTGTCCCATGTTCGCGAAAGTTTCTGAAAAGGAAGTAGAAATCATGATAGCGCTGCATCGAATGCATGGAAATGAAGATTGTGGGGATCACATCGTGTGTTATTACTTGTCGCTAAATCGACTGTCGGCGGTGTCTGGTGGAAACGGCTGCAATTGCGCGAGACATAAGTATCTCCATCCAGATATCCACCCGTTAATGTATCTCGGCGCACGTCCTACGGAAAAAATTCGGTGTACGAAAATCTCTGGGCCACGCACCACAGAAAGCACGGCTCGAGCAGAATGGCCGTTGTTGATTCTACGGTGTTTGTTATTCGCGGATCCACGACAGGTGTCTGGAATGTTCACGATGGTGGATCCAAACTAGGACATAGCGATAATATTACCGGCGAAACAGAGCTGGGGATCAACCGGAAGATCTGCTCCAATTCGGTAGGTGCTGGTACAGAGTCTGCAAAACAGACAGCACCACAGCACGAGGAAAAAATTGCGGGACTCACGTGGCTTGGCAGAGGCTCAAAATACCATTTCAGAAAAGATAGAAATGCTGGACATCTCTATTTCTGAACCTCATCGGGAGTGTTTGCAGGTAAGTACTAGGATGGCCGTGACGCAGATGCGGAGGTTTCATGACGTAAACATCTCGTCCCGGCCTCTGTGGGCTTGCTGTGGGCACTTCTTCACATTCACCACCGGTATGGCGTTACCAGTGACGGGTGCGATGGATGATTCGATACTGGGTGGCCTGCGAGTCTGGAGGTAAAAAAAAAAAAAATAGACACAATGTCGTCCAGGACGCGAAGTTGGGAGACGCGTTGGTGGCGCACAAGCGACGAATGAGGCAACTTTGCTTGAAAGGGTACACTTTTCTGCGGCCCGTCAGCGGCTCGCCTGCCATTGAACCAGTTTCATAGGGCTCGGCAAAATGACCGTTTCAAAAATCTTCGCGGAGTGTAAGATGGTCAAAACTTGTCGGAGAATGGGATCTAGTTGGTTGACTACGCTGGGCTACTTGCCGAGGATGAGGCCGAGGCTCCCGGATCCAGATAACAGTTTATGAAATGCGTATATAAAGTCCAATATGACTATAGCGCCTAGGAGGCGATGTTACACTGCCAGTGAACAATGGAGATCTAGTATAAATAAGTGGATGTGGGTAGATGTACATTGAGATCTCTTGATGATATTCTAAGCAATCTGGGAGTTGCACGCTAGATTCACGGAATGATAATGATTCCTCCAAGGTTTAAATGGACTGCCTTGACATTTGTATATCTGCAATCGAGGGTAAGCAGGTCGCGATATAACGGATGGTGCAAATTTATACTACGCACTCAAGTACGCCATCCTCTCCATGTTCTCGCCCGATTCCGGACTGCTTGAAACCCCAAACGCGACCACAGGGCTCACGATGCTTGCCTCATTGATCTTATGCGCGTGTAGTATAAATCAGTAAGAAACACGATGCTCTCAGACCGACACAGCTACGCACCCATGTTGTCCCCGCCTGTAACCGATGCGCCATCCTCACCGCTCTTTCCACGTCCTTCGTGAATATTCCCGCCGCGAGGCCATAGATCGTATCATTCGCCATGAGTATTGCATCTTCCTCGGTTTCAAACCGCATCAATGCGACAACAGGGCCAAAGCTCTCTTCGCGCGCGATCCGCATGTCCGGCCGCACGTCCGTAAATATCGTCGGCTCGATCCAGAGGCCATGTGCGCATGCCGGTGGCCGCCGAGGTGCAGCGTTGCACCCTCGGTGATGCCGGACTGGATGTGTGCCATGATGCGCGTGAAGTGAGCCTGTGATGCCTGCGGGCCCTGCGTCGTGGCCGGATCAAAGGGGTCGCCGAGCTTAATCGCGCGCGCCACGGCGGTGAAGCGCGCGAGGAACTCGTCGTAAATGCTAGTGTGGACGAAAGACGCGAGGTGGCGACGCAGACCTGGCCAGCGTTGAAGCTGAATTGGATGCGTTGAGTTCATTGTCGTCGGTTAATTCAATCAAATTGATAACTCACAAGCTTCCGTGCGCAGCCCATTTGACCGCTTTGTCCAGATCCGCGTCGTCGAAAATGATTGCAGGATTTTTCCCGCCAAGTTCGAGGGTGATCTTCTTCAGGTTGCTTCGCGCCGCCGACTCCATGATCTTCTTCCCCGAAGCCGTGCTGCCGGTGAACGTGACTTTGTCGATGTCCATATGCTCCGTGATGGCATGGCCAACAGTGCGACCGTATCCTACTACGACGTTAATGACACCATCGGGGATGCCTGCTTCCTTGATGAGACTGCAGAAGCGCAGAGTCGTCAGTGGGTTGATTTCGAAGGTTTGATGACGACGGTGTTGCCTGCAGCGAGCGCGGGGCCGACCTTCATGAGCACCATCATGACTATATTCACGAAAACGGGATAAAAATGAGGATCCCTCACGCAGACAGGTTATGGTTTGTTGTCAATACGTACGAGGGAAATTCCAGGGGGAGATTTGGCCACAAACGCCTATGGGTTCGCGTCGCGTGTATGCAAGCTTGTTCTCGGTCGTCTCTATGACTTTTCCCTGGATCTTGGAGGCCCAGCCGGCATTGTATCGCAACGAAGCTACCGCTACGGACATGTCCAAAATTTTAGCAGACATGAATGGTGTGCCTATAAGGGGCCCCGGGTTTCGTATGCATCGTCAGCACCGGCCCATACTACATAACTGATCAAGTACACACCGCTATTCAAAGCCTCGATGGCGGCCAACTCATTTTGATGCGTCTCAACGAGATCTGCGAGTCTCGACAGCAGCCGACCACGCTCAGTTCCAGGACACTTCAGCCCCCAGATGGTGTTGAAAGCCTTCCGCGCAGAAACAACGGCACGATTGACGTCATCTGCGGTAGATTCTGCTACGTGGGTAATCGTCTTGCCAGTCGCTATGACAGACAGCGGTGGATTAGCAACATCGGGCGCAGGATGTGAAAATCATCGGACGTACTTGGGCTGATGACACTGTGAATAGAATGCAAGTAACAAATCATGATCTATTCCATACACCACAGGAAGTGCCAAACACATACGGGATTGTTTTCTTGGTGCTGCCAAAGGAGAATTGCCCGTTGATATACACGCCGGTTGGAAAAGAGACCTTGCCTGTGAAGACGGAAGTATCGAAATGATGCGTCCAAGTCGACATGATTGAGAGGGATAAGAACAGTGGTGGAATTGGCTAGATCGATCTTCAGCAAGACGCTGACGTTTACTTATATACGCAAAGCCAGGCAAGGAACGCACAATCAAGGTTGCTGCACTATACATATCGGTCTTCATGTACGGCAAGATGCCACGTGTCGACCAGACGCCGATACCGATATATGAACAACGACGTATGTCCATGCAAGAGTGGTGATATGCACTCCGCTGTTGGGGAAGAGATCGGGAACATTTGAACCGTTACATTAGCGGGGCAGGACATCTTTGTTCCCTGGAATGGCAGAAAAGTAGTTAGTCTTCCTTCCTGCCAGCGTACTTGCCGTTTCCCAGTCCATGTGGAAGAGTCGGTCAACGTCGGATACCATACAGCTATTTGCAGTAAGGCCTCTATTGCGGCCGCGTAAATTGAAAGTCTGAGAGGAAGCTGAACGAACGTGACTGGTGGTTTCTGACGCGCAGGGGGGGGAGGATCATTAGGATCTAGCGCTTGACACCCCGCGACCGTGGGTGCTACTACGATTGAAGTAGTCAACGGCGCCGCCCAACAAAGTACAGCGATCTTGCTGCCGCTCGAGGTATACGCATATGGGTGGTTATTTGCACATGGACAGGCTCCGAGATACCGGACGATTTCACCTGACTTTCCCCGGCAATTAATATTATGATATGTTTTGGAGCAGATCAACCTCAGATTCCGCATTGGTCGACGAGACCTTATGAGAGCATTGTCAAGCGGAGAGGCTACTGTAGCATTAGTCTATGCTGGGAAAAGTCATCCATTAGTTCAGATACCGAGGGAGATTTGAGAGCGCTCCCACCTTCTGATGAGAGCCCCAGATGAAGAGCAAATCGGTGCATATTAGACAAGGATGCGAGAACAACGGACAGGAAGATCTATTCCATGCATGTCTCAAAATAAGCAGCATCATGAGGCATGATGATGAGCACTTCCATCTTGACGCGTGACGAACCATGCTGTCGAGGTGTTCAGCAACTCATCGAGCAGGACGCCGTAACGATGACGGGTCTATCGACGATGTCCAGACCATTTGGGGCAGAAGTACAAGCTGACTCCGACTGCAACAGAATGTCAAACAGAACTTCGTGAAAAACGTTGAGAACGAACTCGGACTGCTATCGTCGCGCGTCCATAAATGAAGATGCCCGGGTCGGTCCCATCCGGGGATGCCGAGCAGGCCGATGAACGTTTCACGAATCAAAACCCCAGCATGGCAACATCTGTCAAGGTCATGAAATCTATAAGCCGCCCTATGCAATTTCATTCAACATGTCGCAGGGCATAGGCACCCCGTCGGGCATTCCGGAAAAAAAAAGAAAACATCAAATCGTCCAATCCAACCGCATGTACAATAAACATGATAATGCAAAGAGCGTACGAGTAGCAAAATGCTATAGATCCAAATGCATCAAAAGCGAAAAACATCAAACCATGCACGCCCTGTATATCTACCGAACCCTAGCTCGAGCGTTAGCGTCCACAACCGACAGCACCTCGTGTATAGAGTTCCCAGAGAGCGCCTCTGGTTCTGGACTCAAACTGTCCTGCGCAGCGCCGTCCTGCACATCGCCCGACATTTTGCTCTCACCAGAGTCGGCCCTGGAAAGCTCAGGAGCAAGCTCTGGCTCTGGGGAAGCCTCAGAAGCTCAGGCCCTTGCTCTGGGAAGCCTCGGGCTCCTTCGCAAGCTCATCAACGTGTTCCAGGACAGGTTCCGGCGTAGGCTCTTTTGTGATGACCTCCACAACAGGCTGCTTCTCCGGCGTCGGCGGCGGCGGGGACCTCACCGACGTCATCAACCATCTGGATCTCCTTGAACCCTCTCTTCTCAGGTAAAGGCGGCGCAGGATTCGGCGTCGCAGAACCGCTGCTCGGCAAGCTCGCCGAGCTGCCGTTCGGCATGAACGCCGTGCCGTTGACGTCGCCATTCGGCGGCGGCATCGGCGAGGTCGGGCGCACGTTCGGGCTGCGCGGCGGGGCGGGCGAGGGCGAGGGCGTCGGAAGGCTCTTCTCCATGTGCGCGGCGTGGGTGGCGCGCGAGAGCATACCCTTGATGCGGTCGTTCGCGAAAATGGAGCCGCGCTTTGTAGGCGCGGAGCGCGGTGAGCTGGGGTCTGGAAGTGGGGACGTTGCGCCGCCGGGCGGGCCGACACGTTTCTCGGAAACGACGGTCTCGAGCATACCCATCGGCGCAGTGACGTTTTTGAGAGCGGAGAACTTTGTGTTGAGATATCGCGCATCTGCCAAGAGCCTGAGTACCGGTCAAGATCAAAACACGACAAATTCAGAAAATCGCATATGACGTACCGTTCCTTTGCTTGAGGCGTTGGTAGTTCGATCATGGTATATTCCTCAGACAATCGATGGTTCATGGCAGCGAAGACCTGCGACATCACATACTGCCAAAGACGCGTCAAGCAAACACGAGACGAGATGCATTCGAAGTAGCCTACCTCCACAACCGTGTTAGACAGATACCGCGACAGGACCTTATGCAACGTGACAGTCTCCTTCACGAGAAGCTCCATGTAATCATTGACGGGCTTCGCTGGCGGCGTGTCCCACTTCACCTGCTGGAGCGACTTGATGTGCGCAGTGAGACGGTCGCCCATGATCGCGATGAGCTTCGAGTGGATCTCGTTCTGGTGCTCCTGGTAGTCGCGTTTGAGCTTGTCAAACTCGACAAGCATCACAGCCTGCTTCGGGTTCAGATGTCGCCGGAATGTCTCGCGGATGTAGGGTATTGAGCGCGATCGTAATCGAGAGCGATTGCGAAGCGAGCGCTGTACCGGTGTCAGGAAACTTGGTACAGGAAAGGCTATAGACACGCACCGAGATGCTTAGCGGTGATGTTCTTCAGTCCGGCACTCCGCATGGCTCCAGCACCGAGGACAACCTGGCACATCCTCGAGTTGAACGCCTTCAAGAACTCGATTACGCGACTCATCGTGTCCGTCGTGAGCAGGCTGAGATTCACGATGACCTTGAGGTAGTCTGTCACTAGGATCAATACCTCCTGAGTCGCAGACACTATGAAGTAGCTTCGGTCTTCGATGCGCAGGTGTTTCGCTGGTGGACCATTAGCACCATTGGTGTGCGGACGGGGCGATGTAGGACGCGGGGAAGATGGTCTAGGAGAAAGCGGGCGAGGAGAAAGCGAGCGCGGGGAGCTGGGACGGGAACCGTGTGGCGAGCCTGGTGGCATCAAAGTTGCTGAGGAAGGATGCGGTGATGGAGGGGAAGCTGCGACGGCCGGCGGGACCTTGAGGATGAATTCTGTGGGGTCATGAACGGCCGCGTCGACGAGCATGTTGGCGATATGTTGCAATGAGGGCGGGACATCTGCTTGTGACCATTGCTCGTCCTCCACGAGCTTTGCCGATTGCGAGATGCGGGACTGGTGAAACGCTTGAAGAAATGACTTCGCCTGGAATGTCAACGTTCAGTTGGGGTGCCAAATCAATCGCAGCGAATCACAGATGATAACCGACCTGTCCGATGACCACACCGCGGAGACCGACGATCATTCGTCTGCAGAGGACTTCGCATCTGACGACGAAAGTCCAGCTTTCATTGAAGAGCTCCACGAACTCCTGGAGCTGGAGCTTCGAATGCTGTTCAGCGCGCGCAGAAAGGATCTTGGAGGACAAGATGTTGGCAAGCTCAGCGGAGGATGTGAGCACGTCGAGTAAAGTGTCCTGGACAGCGTTCATGTCAGAAGAAGATAAATCCTCTATCCTGTTGACATCGTCAGCGATGATAGTCCAACGTACTACCACTGAATACCAACCGCATGCCATTGATAACATCCAGGAGCACGAGGTTTGAAGTCTGCAGACCTTCAACGCAATTCAAGAAGCTTCTGTAGACATTTCGTAACAGAGCAAGGAAGTCGGCATGTTCCATACTCCGTACATGAGCTATCCATCTACGGAAAACAAGTTAGTATAGAATGGACAAACAATAGTTTTACCGTACGGTTGCTCAGAAGCCGTCTTCCGTGTCTGGGGATCATCGTCGTCCGTCTCAAATAATGGTATATGCTGCAATCACGATTAGTTCAATAACATCGCAAGCATTGAGATAGCATACCCCCTTGATCACCCCCTTCACCTCTCCCAGCGCTACATTCCTCCATTCTGACATAGCTTCCCGCACTGTGCTTGTCTGCATAAGCCCGTGTACAAGAGGACGCAGTCGATCCCGCAAGACAACATTGTCGACATCCTGTCCCCCAGGTGAGCCGTATATCCGCTCCGTCAGATCGACCTTGAGCACTCCAACTAGGTCAGTCGTGAGCGATGCAGCGATCTCCAACGTCAGCGTCTGCAACTGGCTCGGAAGATTCGCAAACGCCTTCAGCGATGACAGTGATATTGAAGGAGGTAGTCGTCGCGGGGTTGGTGGAGGCTCTGCAGCCGCCTCTGGCTCCTCGGTGACGGAAGGTAACGGCGTAGGCGGTGGCCTCGTCGGAATGTCGACAGCCTGCGCCTGCTGTGCGTGCCACATCGCCTTCAACTCCTCCACCACGTTCAGCGCTTCGCCCCACTGTCCCGCGCCCACCAAACTCCGCGCAACACCCACCATCTCGACGACGCCGCTGACGACCTTCGCGCCTTCGCGCACGCGATCGAGTCGCTCGAGTCGCGCTCGCGCCGCACGGCTTCCAGACCGCGTTTCGCGACGTGCGTGTCGACATCTTGCAGCTGGCCGCGGAGGGACTGGATACGGGCGAGGCAGCGCGCCGACTCGGCCTGCAGGTCCTGCAGGTTTGAAAGCGCGGCGAAGAACGGACGGGCGCGGCGGGCGATTTCAGTGACGAGGTGCTGCTCGATGGTGTCTGCGTGATGGGAAAGTTTCTCGAGGAGCGGTAGGGAATGCGCCAGGGCGGAGGGGTCGTTCAAAGTTACGGGTGAGAGCGGCGCTAGGGCGGTAAGCATCGACGATGGGGTGGAGGATTCAGACTCGGAAACAGCATTGAAAGTTCGCGGATCGCCTAGATTGAATTTGGGATCGAAAAAGTCTTGCGGGATGGATGTGAGAGGTGGGAGGCTTCTGAAGGTCTGGCGGTCAGAGGTGACTCCGGCGTGAAGTCGAAATCTAGAGCCTGGGCGGAGGTGGAGGCGGACGGCGGGAGGACTTGAGCAGCAGCTCCCCGACCGAGCTCGGCGTTCTTTTGAAACCGATCCCATTCAGGTTCGACGGCGCGTAGGTAGGCGTCAAAGTCCTTCTGCGTACGCGTGGAAGGTCGGATGGCGGGACGGACGGCACTGCCGAGTGGGCTTTAGGCGGTGCGGATTTCTTGTGCGGATTATTCACGACAGTCGATATTGCTATTTGGAATAAGCCTTGCCCGGATAGTGCACGGATGGGGACGTACCATGAAATCCATGTTTCGAGCTGCTCCATTCTTGTGGCGTCGCAAGACTCAGATTCGTCGTAGATGCAGATGCTCCGTAGATATCGACCTTGGGTGTCGTTGCAAAGTAGTCGCCCCTGCCCTCCGTGGTCTCCGACACGCTCCCGGGTCCTGCGCGTCGAGCATCCCAGTTGAACCTATACGCTGATCTTCCATGCGCATTAGGGATATCTGGGAGTGGGCCTACGGGGGTTCCAGGACGCGAGTGTTCCGAGGTATAATCCGACATGGGAGGTGGTTATAGCAGACGTTGGTGACAAGCAATGCGCTGTAACCTGTGTGAACTCCTGCCAAGGTCAATCCACCATGAGCCCGGGTCAGAAAATGATGATGAAATGGCCAAAAATTGAACGCGTATGGAGGAGTAAAATGGTATGCCCTTGATAATATGTCGTGGGCGTCGTCATGCACGACAGCGAGGAAGGAGGTGTAGTCAACGAGCGGGAGACAATACCAATGACGAGCGCTGCTGCCGCTACATTTTGCTGACGTAATCCACGTACTCATATTATTGGCGCCCGAACAGAGAACGCGTCGACGTCGACGTTGACGATGGCGTCCCCGACAGTACTTGCTTCGGCGCCGCCACCTAATCCCACTTTATTTCCGTCGGTCCCAAAGCCTTTGGCGAAATTCTTCGCTCTTTTTCCCCTTCATACCTACCCCGCAATCCCTGTCCCCGGCAAGCACCCGATCGCGACACCGACACTCTGGATACACGCTCCTCGAACGCCAGAACCCGAGAAACGCGACCTTCTGAGCGCCGATGTCGAATGTCTGAAATGGCAGTCCTATCTTGCACTTCGTGGACTCCGAGACATTCGAGTACGCTGGGATGTTAGTCCAGAAGGGGCTTTAGGGGGTCGTCTGCCGAACCTGCAAATACCGTCACGTCGCACAGCTGACGAAGATGGGGAGCTATTGGCGCCGCATCAGATTCCAACATGGGTTGATGAGCGTGTGGGGCTCCTGGACGAACTGGAGGGTACAGGGACGTGTCGGCACGAGACGAAAGCAATGCATGGGTCAAGTTGCTCGAGGGTGACGTGCATGCTGCATTAGTATGTACATGGAGACTTGAACCCGCATATGTCATTAACGAGCTGCGATGAAATCTTGCCTACAGGCCCTTGCCCAAGAGCCGCCCTCATTTTTGTTCCAGACCATCCTCCAGCTCCCGCAGGCGCACACCTTGCGCCCCATCGAAACCCTCCTGACTCCTCCTCCCGCACCGCTCTCTGGCGTCTGGTCGATCGTCCCCCCGTACGGCGCGCACGTTCCCGTACACGCTATCAAATCGAAATACTGCGATGCGATCGCCTCACTTAGCGAACGCCTGGGCACAGACAAGTGGTTCCTGGGCTCCGAGTATGTCTCTTAAACTTCTTCCATGTATCGATGTGAACGCTCCCGCAGAGGCCCCACCGCGCTTGACGCGCTCGCGTTCGCGTACATCCACACGCTTCTCAATGCACCCGATGATCTACGTATTGAGGTCGCGCGGCGCGTCAACCTCGTGACCTGGGAACACCGCGTCTATGAGCAGGTCCGCACGGCATTCGTGCTGCGCCCTTCTGTAGGAGGCGCTGCGAAGCCGCCCGTAGAAGTTTCACCGTGATATAGAACGCGTACAGCTTGCCTGCGATCTTCAGGGTGCGTGAGTTCTTTGGTCCGCACCAGCCCATGTGTGAACCTCACAGGCTAGCACAGGAGTACTGAATGATGGAAGGCGCTCAACTGCGCGTTCTGCAGGGCAATATCATGTCCCAAATGGAAATCTCAGCCTCCTCGGTCCGAGTCCGATCTGCCATTTACCATGTATGCAGCCTTCCTGTTCGTTGCAATCACATTCACGCCGTATATTGCTTGTGATCGCCCTTGGGTCCGCGCGACCCGACTTCCAAGGACATAGCTGTCCATCTGTCCATCCACAGTATGGTCGATGATGGATGGATGACGCCCATTTCGAAAGTGATTTCGCAAGGTAAAGATAGACCGCATGTCACGCAATCGAGGTCCATGAAGCTCTACTCAAATGGACAACGGTAAGCGAGGAATCACCGCTGCGGGTTTGGATATGGGGCACGCCTTTGGGCATTCGGGTTCTGCGAGCTCGCTCCAGGCTCAAACATCATCAGTAAGCACGCGCCAAATTTCCTAAGTGGCGAGAGGTGACAACATACTGCGTCAAGATGAACGCATGCAGCTCGATAAGTCAGAAGCCGCGGTGAAGTATTGTTGTACAGATGCTGTAAACACCAATCCCTCATTCGCGGCGCGGAGATTGAGAGCGTCCCGTGCTTATGTCAACTACGGTCTAGACCACGTCATACTCTCCCTTGCAACACGGCGGATAACAACACAACGCGGACTCAACGCGTGGCTCACCCATAAGGAGACAGTTCTCCAGCGTTCTCCATCTTTCTCCAGCCTGCGGAACTTGGTTTCGAGGTGTCCATGCAGGCATCCACCTCGATCTGAGTGCGCGGACCACCGTCGCCCACCCGATTTCGCTTCCGTTGCTAGCAACGGCGCGTTGTCCTCGTCCTGTCGTCACCGATAAACAAACGTGCTCCAGCTAACAACCATCGCACTTAATACAAAGGCCACGATTGGCGCACACAAGTCCACGGTCCACCGCGCCGTGAGATCGCGTCACAGTGAAGAACCAGAGAACAATAGCGCCCCTCCCCTTCGAATCTAGGCACGGCTCTCCGCCGCGCACACTCCAGATCTTCCAAGAGACAATGGTCCCTGGGCTGATCTTCTCTTCCGTTCCGAGCTGCGGCGTCTTTGGAAGAGGCACGACGCACGGACGCACCTTGTTTTATTTTTCTTCGCGCTGGCGCTTTTGTTCGCCGGATTTGGAAGGCGTTGTAGGACGCGCGCGACGCGAACGTGCCACGCGTCTCGCGTGCCGCGTGTTTGTTCCCTCGTGAGTCAATTTGTTGTACTCGGTTTATAGGCATGGACGTGCAACCCCCGAAGCCTAACTGGAATGGAGGCTCGCGCGGGCTGCCACAGCGGCCGAGAATGTTCGCGCACGCCCAACTGGTCTTCGAGAACAAGACCTCGGCCGGTGTCTCACTCACGCACGCACTCACTCCCAGTCACATCACCCGTCAAGACTGACAGCAAATGCTGTCCGAGACAACATCGAAAACTTCGTGGGCGCCTCGCCTGAACAATTGCAACATCGCGCGCCTGCGGGTCCGTATCCGTATCCGTGCATCACTCGCACCGTCACGCCGCGCTCGCCGTTGACCACACGCACGCTTAAGGCGGTGCGGTCCACGACAGACTGCACCGCGTCACGGTCCCAAAAGGGGCGGGTGCCCTGCACGTCATGTCTCCGTTTTCCAGTCAACCCAGACACATCTGCAGCGCTGCGCATCCCTAAAGAGAATGTGCCCGCCGCCTGTGCGCGGGCGGCATCGGGACATGCGCCTGACGCGTTCAGGCCGGCATTGCTTACTGAACTCGCAGGTAAGTTACTTACACGAGGATCGCTGACTGGTTGTTTATAGTACCGGGCAAAACAGAACCTACGTTCGGCCGCCTCGGGATCATCGGTAAGTATTCAATGTTTTCATTTTAAAGCGTGAGGATGACAAACGTTTTAGACTTACAAAACCCACCACATCTTACTCATGCCCGCTCGGGTCCAGGCGCGCCCATGCGCGACGCCTCTCAAAGCGCACTCGCCCGCCGCTGGGCAGTCGCTGCCTCTCCCTGCGCGTGCGCCGGGCGCACCTTTCTCGGATGTACACGGGAAACGCTGACTATAGCACCGAACCAAAACAAACTCACCCTCGGCCGTCTCGGGATCATGGGTATCACAGTCAATCTTCAACACTTGAAACTGACCAACCTTTCGAACTTACGCCACTGCACTCCTGACCAACCCTTCAGACTTACACAACCCACCACATCACACCACGCCCTACAGTCATCCCGGCTTTCTAACCATCCACCCATCTCAGATTCGAACGCAATTGCGCCTTCGCCCTCTTTCGCCCTACCCCGCACCGCGATCGCGCGTACCGCAGCAGTCCGCATACACGCACGGCCGGCCGGTGACGTCGTCCGGGCCCGATATCGGCGCAGCACGATAACTCAGTCCATCATCCGGAGCTCGCGCCCCAGTCAGGACGAGGGGACTGCAGTACCCGGGCGGCGCACGCCGCGCGGGAGCAAATGCTCAGAGTCACGGCGCCCAGCAGCCCGCACTGGCCAAGGGCCTATACCCGCGTCGGCCGTCCCGCTTGGCGCCACACTCCTCTCGCAGCGCGGGCAGGGCCCTCGTGCGCTCGAGGCCCGTACCGACGCGGGCCAGCAGCGTTGCCGTAGTATGAGCCAGTGGGGTGCTTGCTTCCGCGCCGGGGTGCTGCTCAGGCTCAGCTGGTCAGCGGGCTGTCACGTCTAAATGAAGAGCGCGTCACAGCTCGGCTTCCCTGCAACGCCTGCGGTAGCACGCAATGTGGTCTCGCGGGTACCACGCGTGGACGCTGACTCGTTGAAAGGTGGGTTTGGCTGCCCGGCGCGGTCGATGTTCTGTTCTCTTCTGGGGTGCGCCGGGCGAGGAAGGGGTTGCTGCCACTGGCGGATACCCCGCACGCGTTATCGCGCCTGTTCCCCGCCGCTTCGACTTCGCGCGCCGGCGACGAGGTATCGGGCCTGCCGGCTACTCCACCCACACGCCCATATCACCTTCGCGCCTTCTCCCCATTACGCCCGGCCTGAAAGCAGCGCACCGCTGCCCCTCCTGATACCCCCTTCACCGCACTCCCATCTTCGTGATCCCCATACGGCGACAACCACGCCTATCGCGCCGGGCCTCTGATCCGCCACAGCTGGTGCGCCGACGCCCTGGCCCTGCGGGGCTAAGCAGGCCACGGTGCCGGCCCTGGCCCTGTGCCCCAGTCCTCTGTAATCTGTAATGATATGATATTGACTGTTCCGCCGATCACGTTCATGATGGCGGACGGCGACGCTGAGACACGCACGTCCAGACCGCGTCTCCGGCGTCGTCACGATTACACGCAGTGATAAATAATAAATGCGCATCGGCGCGACGAGTGCGCACTACGGAAGAGCAAGGATAGCTCATCGTGAAGCTTCTGCCTGAGGCGCCGGGGTCTGGAGGCCGCGGCGCACGAGCGATCGCCGATCGCGGCGCTACGAGACGGCGGAGGTGTAATTCCGGTATGACCGTGCGGTGCAGTCAACGGCGGCGCCAGTTGAGCCTGAGCGCAAACCAAAAAAAATAACATACGGGACGCGAGATCTCGGGACGCGGAGAGTCATACACGCACGCACGGCGCTCCGATGGCGCGATGCGGTGATTCTGATTCTGAGATCTGAGGACCTGCGCAATCGTGGTAATCGTACGATTGCGTGCGCGTGTGCGTGCCAGAATGGAGGGTATTGCGCGCGCGGGCGATCGCGCAGATGGCGTGCGGGATGGCTTCACTTGCTCGCCCGTCCGAGGACTTGCGGGTGCGGACTCGGACGCGATGGCCGCGTGTCGGTCGGTGTCGGATAGGTACATGCGTCGGAGGAATCAATCGGGAGTACGGAGCGGAGCATCGAGGCTGCTTGCTCGTTCTGGAATGGGAATATAACAGGCAGATCTGCACGGAACGCGACATATATGAAATTGGGTTGCCGGGACAACGTAGTGGTTTGGGGATGTGGGCGCGCGGTGCGGCGACATATGCGTCAGATCGGCTGCGAGATCGTGGATGGGTATGGAACGGTGATGGGGCAGTGAAGAGGAGGGAGGACAATGGAGGGACGTGTGACTTGGGAGAAGGGGACCGCACCGCGCGGTTCAGGCAGTGAAAGCAGAAGCAAGCGATGGAAGGAGTCCGCGGGGACCAGGCCTGGAGGGGCCGCGACTGTGCGGTGCCACGTTCGCAGGGGCGCCGCCGCGGCGGGGAAACGTGCGGCAGGCGGGGCGGGCGGGGGCGGGGAGTACCGCTGTGGGCAGCACCTGTGGACCAGACGTGGACCGGAGGGGTGGGAGATGACGAACGTGACGGGGTGTACCGAGGCTCTGGCTCGTCACGGTGCGGTCACGTCACGGACCCAGTCATCGTTCTCTGTTCTTCACGAAAGAACGGGCGCGCGTACTTATACGGCCACTTGCCAAACAACAAACCCCCTACTTTCTTCCCTCCCTGCCATTCCCGCCATGTTTGAAGAAGACTGCTGCCTCCAGTGCGGCAACCCTGGCCTCTCCGATGCGTATGTATTCCCTTTGTCTCCCCTTCGTCCTCCTGACTGACTGTCCCATGACCGCCTTGCCTTTCCCATTACGTCTCTTTCTGCAGCCGTATATACTGCTCCGACGAGTGCCGCGACCTAGACGCTAGCTCTCCCTCCATCTCGACCGCGTCCTCAGCCATGTCCTCCCCAGTCATGCAGCCATACCCCCACCACGCCCACACCGACGTGCCACCCTTCTCCCTCATGCCCGGCGCTCCCTCCAAGAAGTCGTCCAGCGCTCTCTCCCGTTCCCATTACCACGCATACAGATACTCGTCTTCCAAGTCGTCCATCAGTGCCATGTGGTACGAAGACGACGACAGCGATGCCGCCGCCCTCACCCTCGACTCGGATACCGAAGACCCCACGATCATCAATCCCTTTGCGAACGCCGCCGCGTCCACCACTTCTCCAGCGCTGCGCCCAGCGGGCCTTTCCTACGCCCGCCGTCCTTCCAGCACCAACACCCACTCTACCATCCCCCTTCTCCACCGGCGCACGTCTTCCGTGACTACCAACGCGACTACCTCGGCATCCGCATCACCCGCGGAGGACTTGGACGCATCGTTCACACACGACCGGCAGCGCCTCTCCCAGCCGCTAGACCTTACCTTCAACGTAAACATGAACCCGGAGGTTTCCTCATCGACACCCACCAGCGGCACCGTGCCCTCGCGGCCATACAGGCACGACACGCTCAAGCCCTCCTTCCTCTCCACCTCCAAGCCCGCCGCGGGCGCAGGCACGGTCAGCACCACGAGCCAGAAACACCGCACGCGCAACCGCGCGTCGCTTCCCCGCGTACTTCTCGCTGCTACAGCTCGGCTCGCCAGGCGTGCGCGCGCCGAAGGCCACCTCGGCGGGTGTGAGCGTGTCGCTATCCCCCACCACGCCGACGCTCGCGGGCCCCGCGGTGGACGGCGTGCACGTCCTCGGCGTCAGCGTGGGCGCAGGCGCAGGCGCGCGGGCACGTCTGCCGGCCGGGCGCAGCGGCACGCCGTCGGACTCGGACTCCGAGCGGGAGCGCGGGCGCCCCCGTGCGATCGGCGCTGGGTCGCGGTCGCGGTCACGCTCGAGGTCGCGTGGAGATCGGATGGGCGCGCAGCTGGACGGCGTGCGTGGGCGGCGGCGGCCGCATGAGCTGGACGGGTGGAGGGGCGACCGCGAGTGGGGCTTTGGCAGCGGGCGGAGCGGGCTGCGCGAGCGGACGGAGCGCGGGAGGACGCGCGAGCGATAGGCACGCACGCACGCATACACACACGCACGCCAGCATCTGTCTCTCGCCTGTCCTCGCATCCCGCAAAACGCCACAGCACCCGCATAACTTATCGCACGAACTCTCGCAGTCCAGCAGCTCAAAACCCACCATCTCAGCATATCACCCATCTCAGCATGCCCCCCTCCTCGTCTTCGCCCGCCTACATACACCCCGCGCACGGCGCGCGCATATAAAAGGGCATGTCATGTCCCAGCATCGAGCAATTTCATTTCAACCGATTTGTCTACTACATACACAGCATACGGTACGGTACGGTAGGATTAGTTCGGATGGTGGTGGGGGTGGTGGATACAGTAAAAGAAGGGAATACCAGTATGCGCAGTGTGAATGGCATTGTGTGAAGTCGAACTAGTTTTCGTCTGACAGAAAGTGCTTGCACGAGCGCTCGGAATTGTGGCTGGCTTCGCGTTGCGAGATTGAACAATCGGCGGCGCGCGAGCACGACAAGCGGCGTCATAGAACGTGGGGCGCGGGCGCACGCCATTCATGGCGTCACCGCGCCATCCGCTGACCTGCGTGCATCGGGCACGGACGCGTCACGGTCATAGAGCTTTCAACGCTTCATTCCAGGGCTCGGTGAGGACAAGGCGGCGTGGGTTCCGTGCGGTCATTACGACGCGGCGGCAGGACTCTCGAATACGGCAGCTCAAGCCATCGCGCGCTGCGCAACGTGCTAGCACTCGGCGTCCATCACCGTGCTTAGAGCAGGTAAGGTTATCTCAATAGAGGTCGGGCGGACGTTGTGCTCTGAATATCTCGCCAGCACCCGCGACGACAGGATTCTTGGATAAGGCAACTCGGCAGTCAGGCTCAGGCTGCCATCGCGCGCTGCGCAACGTGCTATCATAGCACTCGGCGGTCCATCGCCGTGCTTAGAATAAGTCATCTCAACGCAGGCCGGGCGGACGTGGTGCTGCGACTGTCTTAGCTTCCCAGTGCCAGCGTCGTGGAACGTGCTATCGCGCGCGGGCTCAGCGCAGACGCGTCCTGATCGAAGGTGGTCTGCGGGCTTGCTGGGCCGGGACGACTCTGTTCCTGCGAGGTCAGCAGCGCGCTCGGGCGCTTTGGAACTAGTCTCCGTGGCTGACCTCAGACAGAAGACAATCGTTCTGTCTATTGCTGTGGAACATGCTCGCGCTTTGGCGACTCAAGGACACATACATGCAAAGTTTTCTCAATTCGGGCCGTATGGGTTCGGTGCTCGCGAGCACCGCGAAACGTGCTATCGCGCGCTTCGACGGGCGAAGAGTCATTGAAACGATTCTTGATATGGGCGGCTCTGATATCGCGCTTGTGTGCCATTCTGCGTGGTGCTTCCGCGCTGGATATGCGAGTTGTGGTGCGATAGCGCGGTGGATCCATGCATCAGACCAGACCAAGTACAATCAGACGCGTCTTGTGGGTGTCTTCTCGTAAAATTGCGCCAGTGGGCGATAGCGGGGCGCATCAGCGCATATTGTTATCGGACGCGTCCGGTACGTGTCTTCTTGCACAATCACGCCAGTCGAGTGAGGCGATAGGGAGGCGCATCAAACGCATATTGTTATCGGACGCGTCTTGTCTTCTTGTGAAGATAGATGATAAGTGTGCAGCAGATACCTACAGTACTTACTTGCTCCGAAGTGCAGTTTTCAATCACGAACGGTGCGCGAGCCGAGCGCCGAGATAACAAAGCGCCGAGCCTTGTCCAAGCCTGCACAATCACCACTAGTATTGGGCACTGCAGGGTGCCATGCCCGTCGGAGATGCGGACGTTTGAGCCGTGTGGGACCAGCGCCCGCAGGTGGCCCGTCGGGTTCCCGGGGATGTCTACGGCGTACCGCCGCGAAGCTGATGTTGAAGATTTGAAGGGTACCGTTTCGGTCCTGACGCTAGCACGCGAGATACGCAGCGGGGCAGGACGGCAGGCAAGGGGAGACACGCAATGCTAAGCTGGCTGTCCTGCACCAGTGCGTCTAGCCCGTAAAGTTGTCCAGGTTCAGTCTCGCGGAAGCAGAGTAGAATATTGGCTCAACCTTCGTGCAAGGATTGTCGTGTCTGTTCAGGCGGCCCCTCTGCGTCCTGCGATCCTGCGGTCGCAGAAACACGGCGAAACGCCTGGAACCATCCAGGCGCCTCGTCTCCGAGCAGAACTTTAAACAGAAAACAGTCGTTCTGTGTTCCAGGTGCCGCGATGGCAGGATGTGCCGAGAACGGGTTGGCATGCGCGGAGAGCGGACTGCGCGGGTCCTCCTATCGTCCTCCCGCGTCGCGTGCGCACGTTCCGCGCGTGGGTGGTTCTCCCGGGCATGGGTGGGGCGTCATCCCGCGCGCACGTCATAGGGGCCGTCGTGGGTCCTTGTGGTGTGGGAGGGGTGGGAGCTACACGAGTTTGGACGCGTTGGGGCCAATAGGGACCACTTCGTGTACTCTCCTGAAGCAGACTGAACGAAGATGAATTCGCATACAACTTCGGTGTGAGTCTGCCAGACGTAGGGTGGTCAAGCCGACCAGGGGTTGAAATCGGTAGTGGGCCTTGGTCTCCGCCGAGAAACTCAGCACCGACTTGGCCGTGCGTCTCCGCAGGAGGATCATTTGCAGCTGCGTCTTAGTCGCGCCGCTATGGTGCGCATGTCGGCATATTGATCTTTGTGGACCATCTGACCAAGTCGAGCAATATGGACAAACGTGCATCGGTCATAATTTTTCGACCGCAGCGTTGCACAGGACTTCTGAGAATTAGAACCTCGTTCCGCACGTTGCGCTTGTGTTGCGCCAGTCGTCCACCCGAGGCGCCCCTGCGCTCCGCCGGCCACCCAATGGCCACTTTTCGTCATCCAGCGTCATCTTCATCCCTAAAATGCTAAGATAAACGATCATCCTAGTCAAGTCAAGTCTAGTCACTGTCACCCAAGTATAGAGCGCACGCACCAAAAAATAAAAAGGGCGAACAAGAACACGCACGCACGTGAACGCCTGGGCCGCGCTGCGCACTTGCGCGACCTGTTTGTTTGTCGACGAGTTGCATCCGCGCACTCCTGCCTGGAAAACAGGGCACACGTGAACGCCTAGGTCGGCGAGTGCTGTCGTCATTGGATGCACCGAGTGGCCGCTGCTCTTTGTTTGCTACGTGGGGTTGCTGCTGAAGCTTTTACCTAGTCGCCCGACCTCGACCCGCCGCGGCGGAGGTCGCGGACGTGACGGCGGCTTATGTCGGAAAAACTGCTCCGGGGTTATAATGGTTACAACCAAAGCGAAGACATTATAATGACACTTTCGTACCTAAACTGGCCTATAAATGGTAATTTGTACTGAAAAATGTGCCATTATAATCACATTATAAGGTCTTTTCCATTATAACGTCGGTACAACTTTTCCGACATATCTGCGCTGGTCTCCCTTGGTCTCCGCGTCCCGTTCGCCGCGTGTCCCGTCGGCGCGACCCCACTACGACTTCGATATCCTGACTTCGAAGAGAGGAACGTTGTGTGCGATTGAGTTTGGGGATGACACCTGCTGCTGCGCGATGGCGACGCCTTGTGCGTCGTCAGATGAGGTGGATGACAACATGGTATGCGTGCTCGGCCGACCATTTTCCTTGTTTCGCGCGTTCGAAGGGCAGTTGAGGGGCGCCATCTTCTTGAACGGGCACGGTGCATTCTGCGATTCAGGATGCGAAGGTACGCAGCATGTGTTCTGTGAAATGTGGGGCACTCACTGAACGCAATCAGGATCGTCGGCCCCATCGGCACGTGGACCCATCTAGCTTTCGTTCATTCTTGTGCTTCTTGCGTCCTGAAGCGATGTGACACCGACGTTCTAGCAACGACTGCTCCGCCCTGGGACTTCTTCCATCCATGTGCTTAAGCAGGCGATGTGTTTGTGGCGTTCAATTTCACTTGCAGTTGCTTCCAAGCGATGTGCTGCTATGGTCCTTCCAGGCTTTCCATTTCACCATCCATATGCTGCATTGCGAGGAAGTGAACGCGTCTTCCAGTGATGAATTACTTGTTCATCGTACTTCTGGCGCGTAAGTGGACGAGTCTTGCCCGCCGGTCCACCTACATCTCGTGACGGACCCAGCGCATCAGATGGACAGGCTATGATCTGCTATGATGCGCAAACACGCAGGGTCTTGCGCATCAGCCGCAAAACTATCCACCCACTACATGAAACCTGCTGACGTCCGCCATCCGTGATTTCAGGCGGGTCTGTCGTAAGATCAACTCTGGATTCAGTGTTGACAGATACTGATTTTGCGTAACGGATGGCGACAGACGCGGCTCGAACCCCAACGGGTCGCGAATTTTGCATCATCGGCCTTGGCTACCGAGGTTTCATCCTGCGGCCAGCGCAAGCGTGAAGTCATCGGCTTCGTGACGCTTAGGGCTTCTCCTGTTCACTACGGCAGAATTTTGCTGGAGGAATTTCGAGGGCACACGGTACCCGTGTCATTTTCCCGGCGGGACGACACGGCTCCCGGTGTCGGGCCCGTGGCCGGACATCGTATCCGGATATCGCAGGGCCTCTGAACACGTCATGCCGGGATGAGGACGTCCCGCCAGAGACCCAGAACCCGCCGCACACCTTCCACTCCTGTTCTGGCACAACGTTTAATTTTTGGCCTCATCAGTGATCGTGACATCCGTACCTCCGAGCGAGGCCTCCGAGCATCGCAGGCCAGTTTCTCCCATTTATTCTGTCGCATCTGACGGGACCGTCTGAATCCTGCGATGAAGTCATCGACATCAGTACCCACCATCCATCATACGAGCGGAAACGTACTCCTGTACGCGCAATCAGTGTCCCCGCCCTGATGCCACTGGACCGCGACAGACCGTCACGCACCCTGAGTCCACAGGTCTGTCTTGGCCGCGCGAATCAACGAGAAAATCCCATCACGTCGACGTCAACGCATCACGCCACCGCTCGTGCTCTTCATTAATCATTCCGTCGCTCGTGCACGCAGGCCGCGGGCCGCATCACGGGGCGTGTCACCGTGCGCCCTCCGAGATCCAAGTGTAAATGCAGGTGGACGCCCCGCACGACGCCATTGGCTGCGCGAAGGCAAATGATGGCATGGGCGGACGCTTCTTTACACTCCGGGGTCATGCGCGCGTGGTGGGCCATCGATTGATCGATGGCGTCTGTGTGGGAGGAGCACAACGTTCGTTCATCTGTCGGGCTGGCGGGATTAATTAAACCCGCGATGACGGGCGGCACACATGCATTGGATGGTGGCGGGCAGCACATATGCATTGATGGATGAATCGATCGGTGTCGCGTACATCCTATCAAATTTGCGGGCGGAAGGCAAGCGAAAGGGATGTTTAATTGCCTCTCGCTGTGGTTGTCGCATGTCGGCGTGGAGAGTGGTACGGCCATAATTATTGAATGAAGTCCTTGTTCCTTGCTCATGAGCGCATGGTCGGACCTTGCAATACGCCATCGCGAGCACATGTGTGGCGGTCGAGGGTCCTTCATGCAAGCTCTAGGCCGTGGTCCACGAGACTTGCGTCTGTCAAGACAAGCGAATTATTTAGTATGTGGCGTCTGTGCGCCGTCTCTTGTAAGCCTGAATTTTTGAGGTTGCTCTTGTTATGATCTTGTGGAAAGGTCGCATGTCACGTATGGTACTAAAATACCACAGCGTGCCTGGTACCACCATAAGACATCGGCCGCCGTCGGCCAATGGCAAGGCTCTCTTGGGCGAGGCACGCCATCTTCAGGACGCTATTATGGGGATTTGGTGAGTCCTAAATTTGCTTCCGATAACCCCGTGAACAAGGCGCGTGAAACAACTAAGATACATCCGGCGCTATTCTCGTCTGTTGAAGTAACTTGAAGTCCGAAGCCTCCTGTAAAAAGTTCGGCCGAGAGATAGACCAGCAGACCTATTGTAGATGCAGGAAGTGTACTAACGACAAATGGTAATTGGGAGACGGTCATTGCGGAGTCAGAGCAGATTGTGTCCTAGGCGGGAAAACATACCGCCTTTTGAAGTTGAAGAACATTTCAATGCAGGGTCGAGCCTTGCGAGCGGTTTCGAGAACTTGGCAGTTACAATCAGAACGCATGGCCAATAGAGGCCAATTCCAATTCAACCCTCCACAATGCGTCTATAGATCATTCTCAACTCTGAGCATGCTTGCAAGGTGGAAAAACCGGGTCAGCGCATGAAACGAAACGACCACAAGAAAAATCGACATACAACCGTTGCACATCGTCCCTCGGCAGAACGACCAGATCCACAGCGTGCCCGTTATGCAGCACGATGCCATCGACTTCCCAAGGCCGCTTCCGCGGCCCCGTCCGCACATCCCTCAGCGGCGGTCCTGCGCCGGAAGGCGGGGCCACCGCGCAGCATCCCACATCTCGCGAAGCGGCATCTCGTGTGGCACGGCGAGGAACCGCGTTTTGATGGTGACGACG
This sequence comes from Hericium rajendrae, assembly GCA_033439255.1. Lineage (NCBI taxonomy): Eukaryota > Fungi > Basidiomycota > Agaricomycetes > Russulales > Hericiaceae > Hericium > Hericium rajendrae. The sequence goes on from CM065889.1 coordinate 158,906, forward strand.
AGCAGCACGGTATCCGATGCACGGTGTCGCGCGGCCTGGCGGCGCACCTCACGCATTACCGGCGGTGGCAGGCTGAGCGTGGCCATCTGCGCCGCGAAGGCGGGGAAGAGGCCCGGGACGTGCGCGCCGAGCGTGGGCGCGGGGCCGTCCTCGGCGACCTCGAATGTCGCGGTGAATGGGCGGCCAGTTGTCGGGTCCCAGAGGTTCGGCGCGCAGACGTGGAAGGGGATGCTGAGTGGGGTGTTGAGTGGGTCGTGCGGTAGACGCGCGCGTCAGGGGTGGTGAAGTGGATGAGGGGGAGGGATGGAGGCTCTTCGCCCTGGGAAAGGGTGGGCGGGTACGGGAAGTGGGGGCGCAGTTCGGGCGGGACGATAATTCCGCGATGCTGGATTTGCTGTGAGTGAAGTGATTTCGGCTGAGGGTGGGTAGACATACATCCATCGCACGCAAAAGATCTGCATGCCGCCATGCTTTGCTCCCGGCTGGTGCCTTCAATGTCTTTGCGATATCCTTCAAAACATCCCATTCGCCATCCGTTACCGATGAACCTTGTTCTTTCCGCAGTTTCTGAAACTTGGCGAACTCATCGCGTGCCTCTTCCTCGCGGCAGAAGAGGTGCAGAAGCTTTGCTTGGCGGAAAAGACACTTAGCTGTCATGTTCTTGTCAGAATCGGGAGTCGTATACTCTGGCGAGAGAGCGCATTCGTTTTCGGCCAGCGCATTGTGGGGATCCGACCACAGAAGATATGCCTGCGCTCGATTGGACAGCAGTTGGCGCTTCACCTCCGGAGACGAACCCTCCGGATGCAGCGTTCAAAGCTTCAGTATACAACTGTGTATTTGTTTCGTGAAACAACGTCGTCAGTAGTATTTCTTGGTATTACCTGAACAGCTTCCTCGTAGTCCCCTATTCTGAACCTAGCGTTGGCCTTATCCTTCAATGCCAGGACGTCGGCAGCAGAGCTTTCACTTTGCATATCGTTGAATCGGAAAGTTCAAAAGGACAGGATTGCAAAGTGTATTGTTCATGGTCGACGAAGGCGTCGTCGCATACGTTTGGCGACGCTGAATAAAGTTCTTCGTGTTGTAGTGTCGATTCGTGGGAACTCGATGGGAACTTACCTTTTGCAGTAACAATTTCCTTATTTGCCATACTCATTCTCCGTGCGCCACAAGCGCGAACCGTCGTTAACCGTGACGATGCAGTCGTCTTCAGTTTCTCCATCTCGCGGGTTTCACACCTCTTTGACCACCGAAATCGTTCTTCCAGATGAACAATTGTCCGGGTCATGCTCTTTGCATATTTTTCAGCAATTTCCTCCAGATATCATCATCGATCCGTATGAACTCGAGAACTATGAAGATATCTTCACCTTCAATCTTGCAGGCCATCTAAACCTCGAACTACCCGTCTTCGCAACCGATATCAGCAACAGTGCGTTGTTGTTGAACTTGAAACGCCGTATCAGGAGCCCTGGCGAGGCCTTCAACGTCACAATACCCCTGCACCTACGCTACGGCCGTCCTACCATCTGCGAGGATTCTCGATGTGGTTCAGAGCTAGACAGCATATTCATCCAGCCTGCAACAGTATTCCATGCATGCCCAGATCATGGTATGTCGCATGCCTCTTCTTCCAATCGCCACGATCTTATTCATCCTGCAGGGTCTGGACGAGCGTCGATCGAAATGCAGCCCGTCCTCGCATTATTCCCCGAATCCTTCGCGCCTATCACGTCTTTCACTTTAATTCCGCCTCGTGAAGATGTTGTCCGGTCACCACCAACCATTCAGATTCCGGTCGCTCAATCACAGATGACGAGCACTGTAGAACTCGGCACAACGTTGGTGATTCTGCTCGCCGCGTTCTATTTGTGGTGGGTCTCCGGGAGGATCGTGCGCACTCGGACATCTCGGACGACACATACCAAAGTGGAATGATGGACAGGCGGATGCCTATCATACGATTTGCTCGCCCTGTATATCCCTTCTCTCGTGGCATCACAGGCAGTCAACGTCATGACGAAAAATTGAAGTCATCATGTCATTTTGGCGTCTGGTACTCCAAGAAATGCTTCGAGAACGTCGATTTCCGCCGTGTGAAATGGGACTGCTCGATCTGCATGGTTACAGGATCCATGGAACAAGAATGGAAATGCCAGCCCGGACGATTCCATGCCCAATCCAATACTCTACATGAATTCACTATTGCCGTTATATTTCTCTTTCAACAGATCCGCAAAACCCAGTTCATGGAATGCAGAACCACTTGATCATTGCGGCTGCTGACTTCGCACACTTGCATACAAGGCTTAACGTTGCCGTTCGCTTTCCCCGACGGTCGGAATATAAGCCCATTAGACTCACCGTCCCATCTACAGAGACATCAAAGTACCTTTCTGCTGATACGTCTTCCGTACGTGGGCGAAACGTACATCTGGGGTAAGAATCACCGTTGGGACGATCCCTTGCAGCCTTGTGATATCAATAATCATTAGCCAAAACCAGCATCATATAAGGGCGACCTTGCGGCGATGGACTCTCAGTAGCTAAACCCCCTCCTCCCGTTCTTGTTCCTATACTCCCATACCATGACGACGTGGGAACACCGGTTTGATACCCCGGCCTTCAAAGCCAAGGTCTCTTTCAATACAGGGGTTTTCATAGACGGTAAATTCTCGCATGGAAGCACAAACAAGACAATCGAGTGAGTCCCCTTCTTCGAGCTTCATCGGCGAAGAGTTTCTGACCCACATGCTTTTCGTACAGAGTCACCAGTCCTGGTACGTCTGCATCTCTTCCACTCTGGCCGATGGGATCTATCTCAATGGGAATACACATACCCCAGCCAACGGCAAAATCATTGCCATGGTGTCCGAAGCGACACCTGAGGACGTCGATCGCGCCGTCGTTGCGGCTCAACGTGCCTTTGACACGGTCTGGGGTCTCAAATGCCCTGGGAGCCGAGCGCGGCAGGCTCATAGCGAAGCTGGCAGCCCTTCTCGAGGCGCACCAGGATGAACTCGCTGCGATCGAGTCGCTGGACAATGGTAGGCCTTGCATGCTGAGTTTAGTCGAAATTGTGTGGGGTAAACTGATTGAACATAGGCAAAACGTTCGCGTATTCTAGAAGCATAGACATCGCGAACGCGATCGGTACGCTGAAGTATTTTGCTGGGCTCGCAGACAAGATCCAGGGCAAGGTCATCGAGACCTCGGAGGACAAGCTTGCGTACACTCGCCACGAGCCCATCGGCGTCTGTGGTCAAATCATCCCGTGGAATGTCCCTGGTGCGTGTTCCCGAACTCTGAAGGTGTTCTATCGCACTCCTGACTTTTTCTACGCAGTGATGATGATGGCATGGAAACTCGGCCCTGCCCTCGCGGCAGGCAACACCGTCGTCCTCAAGCCCTCTGAGATTGCACCGCTCAGCACGCTACGCATGTGCAGTCTCATCAAGGAAGCGGGCTTCCCCGACGGCGTCGTGAACGTGCTCGTCGGGTACGGTCCAACCGTTGGCGCAGCAATCTCGGAGCACATGGGTATCCGCAAGGTCGCATTTACAGGCAGCGCGATCGTCGGACGCAAGATTATGGAGGCCGCAGCGAAGACGAACTTGAAGAAGGTCACGCTTGAGCTCGGCGGGAAGAGCCCGAACATCATCTTCAACGACGCGGACCTCGACAAGGCGGTCAATTGGACTGCCCAAGGAATCTAGTGAGCGCTCTATCTCTCACTCCAACATATGTAGCCAATCGAGGCGCAACGCCCAGCTGGAACAATGGCCAGGTATGCTGCGCCGGCTCGCGCATATACGTGCAGGCCGGGATCTACGACGCCTTCCTCGAGCGCTTCACCGCCATATCGCAGGCACTCCGGCTCGGCGACCCGCTCGATGCGGAGACCTATCTGGGCCCACTTGTCTCGCAGGTGCAGTTCGATCGCGTCATGGGCTACATCGAGAGCGGCAAGGCTGCGGGCGCGACGGTGCACCTCGGTGGCGCGCGGCACGGCGCGGAGGGATACTGGGTACAGCCGACGATCTTTACGGACGCAACACCGGATATGCGCATCGTGCGGGAAGAGATTTCGGACCCGTGGCCGTGGTGATCCGATTCGAGGATGAGGAGGACGTGCTAAGGCAGGCAAACGACACGCCGTATGGGCTCGCGGCGGCAGTTTTTACTCAGGATGTCAACAAGGCAATCACGGTGGCGCATAAGCTGCAGGCCGGGACAGTCTGGGTGCGTGTAGATGTCCCTGTACTCACTTAATGCAGTTGCTGATGAATTCTGAGTAGGTGAACTGTGTCAACATTGTAGTTCCATCTGTGCCGTTTGGGGGGTACAAACAGTCGGGCATCGGTCGCGAGCTGGGAGAATGTGGTCTCGAAGCGTGTGTATATCCTCGTTCGCGATATATCTGTGGTGCTGATCTGTCGTTCTAGTTATACACAAGTCAAGGCCGTGCATGTCAATCTCGGACACTAGATTTGAGGCATAGCAGAATGGATATCTGTACTGACATTGGAGTGCTAGACTTCCCTTTGCGGGAGACAAGTATGAGCTCTTATACGGGTAATTTTCGAGGCTTTGCGGATATTATGAAGTCGCTCTCCTACGCGAGTGTCTGCCGTGGTTGTGAGGCTGTATGCGGTGAGTTGCTGGCCCGCTTGTGGATGGTCCTTGAATTATTCATGTCAGCCCTGGCATATCGGAAGATCTCAGTTTCGCCACTAGTGGCCAGTCTCCTCGCATCGTAGATCTCCAGGTTCACCACAGATGTGGCGCACATACATTCCAAGATGTTCAGGCAATCGACCAGCATTTGCTAGTCGATCGTTGGTCAGCGGTGTCAGCCCTGGTCACTGGTCAGCCTCCCAAGTCGTCGTATAAGTACTTTGACCCGCCTCACTGTTTGCCCACTCGGCTTCGCTCCGACCACCACACTCTTTGAAACCACACTCTGTTCTGACTGTCTGTTCAGGGCTATGGCTGTCGCCGCGACCATCTTCCGTCCCCCGCGCACTCCTCTTGGATACAGAAATGCCCGCGAGCCGACCTCCCCGCTCGCGCGCTATAGCGGACCGCTGCCCCCGCGGTTGCCCTCTCTAATCGCCTGGAAGAACGTATGCAAGGTGCGCTGGTTACCATGCAAATTACACGTACACATACTAACCCGCGAATGGCCCGCAGCTTGCATCCCTCGAAGTCTCCGCATCGCTCCCCGCGCTGTACGGCGCAGAAACGCCCAGCCCGACGCCCCGTCGGCAGAACAGCAAGCGCAAGCTGCAAGAGGCGGAGCTCGGCATCGACGACGAGGCGGGCGACTTGTCACTCAGTGCGTGCTGCAGGCCGGGCGGGACTGCAAGCGCGCTAGGGCGGGACGGCGCATGAGCGCGCGGATGCGCAGGCGGAGGAGCGATTGAGGTCTGCGCTTTGTCGTGATCCTGTGCCTCGCGCCTCTTTCTCGTGTCTGCTGCAGTTTTGCCGACGTTTGTTTGTTGCAAATTTGCCTGCTTCATCTGTTTATTCGAGTAGCATCATAAATATCTCATCGATTTCTTTCACGAATACAGAAGACGGAGTGGTCGAAGGACGACGCCAAGATAGTGAGGTCTCATGATAACAGAGTCAAACACACATCGTGTGAGTACGAAGAAGTGGCATTTGAAGACATTTGCGTCGTAACATGATCTCCTCGTGAGTCACTTAGAAACCTGCATGACATAAAATCTTCAACTGATTATTTGCTTCGCACCGGTTGTAAATAACCGGGCTGTCTGCCCTCGCCAGCAATTTGTATATTTTGCTGGAACTCTGAGTCTTAGGGATTGAATTCTTGATGGTATTTGCTATTTCTCGTTGACCCAACGTCTCCAAATCCTAACTTATATCTTGTAGCTCATTCATTATGCCGTAGGTCCTCAGCCATGACGTGTTCGAAGATGATTTGAAGGATCTTTTGTCCGCAACACGGAGAGTTGAACAAAGTCAAAAACTCGAAGGGTATGCTCAATCATATCGCTTATCTCGACTTTATATACGAGGACGAGCTTAAACAACATTACGAGGTTCAATACTGTCACGTTCGTAAAGGGATAGGCCCTCTGCCGGTGTTTCATTTCCACAGAGTGAACGATGGTGTGCCGCGGATACGGAAGAACGGATGTCCGACAAGGGACTGGTTCCACCGACGTCGAGCAGCGCACTGCGGGCGACGCAAGATGTGGTACCCTGCGGACCCTTGGACAGAAGAGTCTAAATGTTGGATGTCTCGAAAGGCTATCTATGCGAAGTAGAACCGGCTTCGATGTCTCTGGATCGAGCTCAGCAGAGGTATCGGTCAGGAAGAGACCGTCAGCATTAACTATTCAGGAGCCAGAGATGGAGAAATAGACAGCCTTTGGTCCGAGTTTCGAGGCGGTATGTAAATATCTTTCCATCCATCTTCTGGCTCCCGTTGATGATCACTCAAAGATAGAATGCGAATGTTGCTTAGCTCAGTTCTGTCCATCGTTATTTCCGTATTCAGTATCCCAGTCACGGTCTTGTAGGATAGCTACACACAGATCCGTTCAGCCAATTGGTAGCTGCTGCTATGCTGTAAGGATAGCATCAATTTGCAATCGGAAAGGTGCCTCGTGCATACTGCGTGCATCACCAATTAAGACGCCCGGTGTGTCAAGAAAATGGGACTCACGAGACTGACTCGACAGGCTGATACGTATACATACTTAAGGACAGGCCGTTTCGACGTCGAACCATTGCAGACGCACCATCTGTACACGTCCTCCCGTCCACAGCTCTCGACTTCAGCACTCACACTGCATCTCAATGGCGTGGGTGCTCGGCTACGACATGCCGCTTTCTGCCCTTGATGAATTCAAAAGAGTTCGCGGACTCAGTAAACACAACGCATGGGAGGTCGTATATAAGGAGACATTCAAAGTATTCCAACGGCGCTTGTCCTCGTCCTGGACAGTAGACGCTGCCGGAGACCTAAACCAAGTATTATATTTCCATCGAACGAATAAAAAGGACCCTCAACTCGATCTTGATAATTCCAAGATCGCAATGCCGACGAAGGCGCAGATTCTGCAGCTCCGCCGCCTGTTTGGGCGTCGAGAGATGTGGTACCGGGATTGGGACAGATACAAGACGGCGTTGCCGCCAAGAAGAGCAATCTATGGGGACGACGAACTCGACAGAGAGGACCAATTAGCAGTTTAGGAACGGATGGAGACAATGGCTATCAGGGAAGAGGAAGAGGAGACAGCGGAGGGTGCCGGGCACTGAGGCAGTCCGACGATATGATGGTTGACGAGTAAGTCATTTCATTCGCCGCTCACCGCTATCCTCAAGTTGATGTCCTCATGATAGGACTCATCGATACGAAGTCTCGAAAACCAGAATTATGCCGTGGAGAAAACAGTGTTGATACCTGGCATAGTCTCGTAAATCTTAGTATCAGTGCGGATGATGTCACGTTGCAGGATATGCGTATGAAGGAACATGAGCAGACGTCAGCAGACGAGACGGAACAAGATAGCAGGAGACATTGATAGAAAGCAGGACCAGTGACACAGTGAGCAAAGCAGAGAACAGCAAGACCAGCACGAAGCACAGAGCACAGAACAAGCAGAACACGGCAGACTAGAAGAAACTGAACGCGCCCGAGTCCTTCTGACAGACGATCTTCAGCTGCTTGAGCATCTGCTGCGCTGCCTCAGCGTCGTCTTTGTCGAATTGTTTGGACTTCTTCTCGGAGCTCGCGAGCAGTTTGCTGACGTCCTTGGGAGAGGCGTTGAGGCGGTCGCGCATGGCGTCTGCTGTGGGATCGAAATGCGAATGAGAACAGATCAGTGCTGCCCAACGACGGACGACACGACATTGGAAACAGAGTGGAGATAGAATTACCCTTTTCCTTCAGCTGGGCCTTGAACTTCTCGTCTATCTTCGCACGATTCGCAAGCCGCTTCTCTAGCTCTGCGAGCAAAGGCGCGACCTTTTGCTGAAGAGGCAATATATCGAGTAGTCCATCATGAGAGAGGGGACACACAAACCTGACTGCTCTGCACCGCCCTTGCCATCTCGCCATCATCGAACTCGATCTCCTCGAAAGCGCGGCACACATCAGCGAGACCGATGATGCTCTCCGCAAAGATTTCGCCCTGCTCGTTGAGCTGCGCGTGGACGTTGCGCACACGCCGCATCGTAGGCAAAAGCACATTGGCGATGTCTTCTTTGCGGGTCTGCGCGGCCTTGGTGAAAGCCGGTTGCAGAGAGTCAACGAGCTCCGCAACGGTGTCCTGAGTTTTCGCGAGTGTCGGGCTGGGGCAATATGCGAAAACGTAATGTTGATGGAGAACATAAGATGTACCTTTGTTTCAGTAGGGACACGAGGGTCTCCTCCTCGTCCCAATCAGATTCCTCTTCTTCAGGTTCGCCTTCTGACTCTTCGTCTTCGGAGTAGTCGTGTCCTCTGGCATTGCTAAACTCCCTCAACGCATCGAAAGGGCGGTCTTCCTTTCCGATGGAGGAGCGAGGCGTTCTTCGAGGCTTGTTTGAAGATGTTTTTTCGAATCGAGCCCGTTTGAATGGTGTAGACGTGAAGTATGCTGAAAAGGGTGAGTATATGCGCGCAAATCAATAGATGAAAGACCATTACAGCGCTCCCGACGCCTTGTACTTTCCGGCGAGAGTGCCTCTTTCTTGAGCAGTGGGGTATGGTTGCGCACCATGATGAGTTCTAGCAGATGACGACGAAGGAGGGAGACAAGTTGAAGCACTGAGCAAGTTGTGGTGAGCTCGAGGCCGTTTACCAGGACACGCGCGTTGAATCTCCGATTGAGAGCCGCTGAGGTGGCGCCGTCTTAGTCAACAGCAGTGCACTTCGAACAGTTCCCACGACCCCATCATGGCTTCGAGCCGCAAACGACGACGCTCTGTCGCATTTCCCCGCAAATCCATCCCACAGCTTGAACTCGACGATGCTGCCAACGACGGCGACTACAACGCTGAAGGGGTTGACACGGAGGAGCAAGATCCATCTAGGATGCAGGACTTGTGGGACGCGTTCAGCGAGGAGTTTCACGAAAGTGCGTGTTTGAGTACGCGTTCTGTATCTGCGAACTAACGATATTGGCGCGTATCAGCCATGGAGCAACTCCCTCTGTCCCTGCATCGCTTATTCACCCTACTGCGAGAACAGGACATGAAGACTACTGGTCAGTCTCCCCGACCTTTGTAGCACACATCTCGCTTACCGACATCTTCACACAGCGGACAACGAGCAGCTGCTCGCTGGACTCCAGCAGTACATCACTCTAAGGAGAATTGCAGCTGGCCAGATCGCCCCTCCAGAAGAGAAGGATCCGTCTCTACCGGAAGCAGCTCCTGATCCCGATGCGCTACCTGTACTTGATCTAGGACACATGTCGGATGACGCCTCCAGACAATCAGAGACCTCGCGGCCATCACGACCAGAACGGCGCGTCAGCGCACGCCTCAACCGATCACCATCGAAGAAATCCATATCTCCTTCCAAGAGATCGAGGCAGGGCACCGCCTCTGCAGTTCCTCGCCCGTGACACCATTCACTGTCAAGTCTGCCCCGGCCCGTCCTGCGAAACCTCCGCCCTCACCCCCACCAACAACGCGCGATATCCTGATGCGTATCGCGACACTGATGGACGACCTCGTGCTCTCCTCGCACGAGAAAGCTAACCTTGCGAAAGCCGCATACGACTCCGTAAGCCGCCTCCTCACTCTCTCCAGCGCGCGTCACTGAACCCCCTCCCTCCAGGTCGATAGACATGTCCGCCTGCTCGATCAGGCCATCAAAGACCAAGAAACCGCGATCCAGTACGGCAACCTCCCCGGCCTGCACGTCCGCCTCCTCCCGCCGCTCGCTGCCCCGCGGCCGACGCGCCCCGTCCGCTTCGAGTCCAGCCCGCTGCTCGAACCCGAGGCCGCGCCGGAGGCGGAAGCGGAGACCGTCCCATCGAAGGAGAAGGGCCGCGCGCAGAAGCGGCGCAAGGCGTCTGTTAGCGCGGAGCCGGAGGAGGCGCGGCAGGGCAGGCCGCTGAAGCTGCGCATTCCGCCGCGGCCGTCGACTACCGTGCCCGCGGGCGAGCAGGTCAATCCGAACGAGCCGCGGTATTGCTACTGCAATGACGTGTCGCATGGAGAGGTGCGTGGTTCTTGCTTTTTGTCGTACGGTAGTTGGCTGACGTGCGATTTGTAGATGGTTGCGTGTGATAACGATGACTGTCCTATCGAATGGGTGGGTATACTTTTTATTATTGGATTAGAGTGGATGTTGATCATTTTGCGAACAGTTCCATCTCAAATGCGTGGGGCTATCCGCGCCGCCGGCTGAGAACGAGTCGTGGTACTGCCGCAACTGCAAGGAGCCGTCGATCGCGCCAAAACGCAAGGGACGTTGACGGTCTTCTGCCGCTATATGGATCTTCCTTCTTCACTAGCATATCGGTTGTTTCCTCCCTTTTTGGTGTCTTTGTACGTACTGGTGTAACAATAATATGTACAGGCGGAGCGTCTCGTGACAGTGGATATCCAATTTACTATGAACACTTTGGGGCCGCACTCGAACTTTTTGCCTCTTATCGTAATCTATGAATTGAGGACTGAAGTGAATAAAATGGATGCTAAAATGGTACGGCGAACACAGTCAAAACTGTCACAAAGGAATGTTGCGACTGGAACTTGTGGTCATGACCATCAGTGCAGATAGTTGTTGAGTTGACGAGAACCTCGATGTCGCGAGCGCCAGAATAACTTCTGTCCTCGACTCATTCATGCAGCTCACCACGACCTTGCCACTGTCATAAGCCCCCATGCTTCTAGATATCTCATGCTAAACACCAACGCATCCTATAAATTATATGCCGCAGGCTCCAACGCCAAAGGACAACTCGGGATCGGTTCCGAAGATGATGCCCACACCTTCACACCCTGCCTCTTCCACTCCCCAAATCACTCCTCAGACCAGCTGCCACCAGATACCGAGTGTATCATCGCCCTAGCCGCAGGCGGCAACCACACTTTGTTGTTGCTATCCTGCCTCACAGATGATGGCCCATCGCGCCGCGAACTCTGGGGCTGCGGAGACAGCTCGAAAGGCCAACTAGGTCCATCCGATGGAACCAATAACACCTTCTTCCGACTCATCGATCTGCACCTAGAGGCACACGGCTTCCCAGGATACACCATTGCGCGGATCGCAGCGTGCTGGGAGACGAGCTTCGTCGTCCTGTCGAAAGCGGGCGCCAGCGACGTCCTCCTCTCGATGGGCGGGAACGACTTCGGCGACCTCGGTATCGGGGCGTCGTTTTCCCAGGCGAGAGCGACCCGGCCCTTCCACGTCGTCGATATCGCGCGGGCGGCGGGCGAGTGCGTTCGCTCTGTCGCTGTGCTGGACCTCGTTGCGGGCCCACACCATGTCATCGTTCGCATCCGCGCGCAATATGAAGATGGGACGGCGCGCGTGCTCCTCGTAGGATGGGGCACGGCCCGGAATGGCCAGCTCGGGCCTATTCTTTCTGCGTCTGGACGGCCTGCGCCATTCGTATCGCACCCTCATGCCGTCTCTCTTCCGTTTGCAGCAGAAGACATCACGGCTCTTGCGTTGGGCAATCAACACACCGTGCTTCTGCACACCTCGGGACGGCTTACGGGTCTAGGTTCAGACAAGAGAGGCCAGCTCAGCGGCCTTGAAGCCGTAGAGGGCGCACGCCAGATCGGGTGCACATGGAACGGGACGTATGTCCTTGTGGGCGACGGCGACGGCGAGCCGACGCTACTGTCATGCGGTAGCCGCGCAAGAGGACAGCTCGGACGCATGGACGCCGTTGCATCCTTGTCTGCTGTCCAGTTTCCGGTGCCTGCGCGACCGCGCAGGTTCGCGTGCGGCAGCGAGCATGTCTTGGTGCTGGCCTTGACGGCGCCGAGCTCGGAGGAGCGAGAGGTGTGGGGATGGGGGTGGAATGAACATGGAAATCTGGGCACTGGGTCGCTGGAGGATGTGCATGCTCCTGTCAGGATCTGGCCGCCTGCGCTTGTGCGCGCGGATTCGCGCTCGGTTGATGAGGAGGTGGTCGGCGTCTGGGCTGGCTGTGGGACAAGTTGGATCGCTGTTCGCTCTGCAGGCATGCCTGTTGATAATGCTAGACATGCGGTTCCTTGATCCTCGACATCGTCACGCGCGTCTTTTAGCTCCGTACCCGAGCGCGCGAAGTCAATCTCGCCAGGCATATGCTTCCAACTGTCCCGGATGTCCTTCCATCTGCCCATCGCATGTCAACGGCGATTTTGGCAAGTCTGTATCCTGCATTACTCGAACCCAAGCGCCGAACTCGCTTTACTCTTCCTGGACGCGCGACAGCAAAGTATATACCCGTGGGCAACAGAGGTAACAAGATGCCGCTCATGCTATCCAAACTTTCGGTGGAGCTGCATTATCGCTGGGGTGGAAGGAATGAAAGTGGCGAGATGCGGACTCTGGCTGATCTTCGCGCACGTATCGCGTGGTGACCTAGATTTCAGGGTACACTCTTGCTGAGATGGACGTATACGAGACACTCATTATCTCAGGCATCTGGAGTCTCAAGCTACTCGCCTAGCTTGGACCAGCTACCCGGCCAGAACCGAGACAAAAGTTGTCGCGCAGACTCTGTTCCATCGCGCGCTCTTCCTTTCATGGAACCACCGCGACCCTTCACCTCAAGAATCATTACTGCACATATCCTTCTTGCGATGCGATGTCCGGTCATAAAGTCCTACGCTTTCGGTGCTTGTCGCTCGCCTGGACCGATAGGCACGGCTTCATCGCCAGCTTTGAACAATTGCGGCATGCGCGAATGTGTGTTGCTTTGACCCGTGTGTCCTTATCACGCTTTGTTTTGCACTCGGGCCCCCACGTCTACCAGATTGGCTTTGACCCTGCGCGTGCCCATATAAGCAGCGCCCCGCGACCCCACAGGTATACTCAAGACGAAGTGACCGCCTCTCCTATTGACGTGTCCGTACCCAAGACTTTTATCCACCCCTCGTCCTTATTCTTAGCATGGTAAGGCTTCATGTTATCAATCCCGATGTCGAGCTGACAATCTGTGCAGGCCGAAAACGCCCTTGAGAAGTGGCTCCGTCAAACCCGGTGTTCCTGGCACTCGTCATATCTCGACCACGCCGATCTATCCAAAGAGATCTGTACGATCGAATTCTGTGCACATGCAGACAAGGCGGACATGGAACAACGTTGGCCCCCCAGCAATCGGTGGACAATGCTTCTAATCACGGGTGCCGACCACGCCGTGAGCATCGAGATATTCTCGAAAACGCAGAACCCGCACGCCGTTTGCACCGTTGTTGTGCAGACGAGAAAACATCCTATCGATGGGCACGATTACATGCTGACGGTGCCAGCGACTCCGCCTCCTGGCTTTCAGGTGCAAGACGTCTTGCTGCTCCTCATCAGACAGCGCCGCGATCACTACAGGCTCACCGAGTTTGGTGAAGGCCATCGGTGGTGGATGCATAAAATCTCGTGCGACATGCGCTACGCTGGGCTGCTCTCGACGGCCAATGTGATCAAGCTGCACAAGGCGCTGTCGAGGTACTGGAGAACGCCGGCAGAGAAGGGTTTTGAGCTTACTCCTTTGGAGGCGGGACGATTCTACTAGCAATCTGTGCAGGACGAGCATTGACTTCGCTTTTGCTATATCCGCGTTGATTCTTGCTTCAATACATTTGAAAGACTTGCAATCCTGCGAATCAGCTGCGGCACAGTCTCCGTTGTGACACCAAGAAGAACGAGCCATTTTCGCAATAGCTATTCCTGTGAAGATTTTGTATACGAGATATCCTGAATACTCAGACTCTCCTCGTGACTTCCCCCTCCTCTTGATCATCATAATGTGGAACTCAAATTCTCCTGGAATGCCGACAATGTTCGTTGATATCATCATCAAGTCACTTGCCTAGCTCGGACCAGCCTTCGAATCGGACGTATCTCCATCCTCGCACACTTCCTCGATCCTCATGCTTCCCCGATCCTCATGCTTCCCATTCTTTCCTGAATTGTCTCATCCAACGGCGCCTGCTGCCTGGGTGCTTCTACATAGACAACGGGCCGTGACGGTTTATCGTGGAAGGCGTTGTTGGTCTTCCAGTACCACCTTTCTCGAAACCCAAGTCGGGTCCGCAGAGGCTCCATCTCTTCGTTCGTCGGACAGTCGCCCGTCCCGTCGAGCTGGGGAGGCTCTGCCTCCGATGTTCTATAGAAATATATGACAGAGACGTCATTTCCGCCCTTCCCCTCGCATTGGGTCCATTTGCGCGTGCGTGTGGGCAACAAAGCTCTAGCCTGCATCATTGTCCAATGCAAGGGCGAAAGTGTGTCGTCGGGTGGTATGTCCTGAGTCTGTCGAATTTCTTGGAGAAAAGAATCTGACAGCGCGAAGCCGAGGACCCATGTCATTTTTGAAATACAGAAATGGTGGATTCGAGCCTGTTGAAAGGGATCGATAATGAATGAGTGGTGAGTCTGCGAACTCTGCACATGCTGTACTTACGTCGTCTCCAGCGTGCTCTTCAACGCACGTTGTAAACAGGTGTTGATTATCCAAACCTTAGATGACCCCGCGTAGCCTTTGATTCCGAATCATAAATCGCCACGCACCGATCATTGGACGATAGACTCCCTTCATCCAGACTCCAGCCCTTTCCTGTCTCCGTTTCGCGCAAGCGCCCGCAACCCGATGAAGGAGCCAAGAACACTGACAGCAAGCCCCACCACTCAAACGGAGCCATCGGAACCCCGGCAATGGCGTGTTGCATGTGGTCAAGAACTCGAGATGCGGCAGAGGTGATGTACTCCAAGCGATCGCAATCGCAGAAGAGCGCGATGCAGTAAACGCGCGCCTTCCACGCAGGATGTAGAGCAGACTCCGATCTGGATGCTATGATGGGTTCTATTGGCAGTCCACGGTATGAGCTTTGAAGGTGCACACGTCACTCAGACGATTCCTGCAACTGTCACCCCGCTGATTCTTGCTTCGATATATTTCCTTCTAATTGCCCCCAAGTCAGGGAGTTCTGAAGATTTACGATCCTTTGAACGGGGTACGTCTCAGTTTTTGTTACCACACCAAGAAAAATGAGCGATGCCAGCGTACACTGCTGCTGCTCATGTGCGCAAAACATGTTCTCCTAGGTATTTAAACTTTCATCGTGACCGGCTCTCCTTTTAGCCATCAAAATCTGGTACATAAAATCTCCTGGAATTAATTCCACCACCATGACGAGGACGATGAGTGACCTACCCATCTAGCTCGGGCCAGCTTTTGACTCGGACATGTGTCCGTCCTCGCGCTCCTCCTCGATCCTGATTCTCTTCATCCCTTCCTGAACCGTCTCGTCCACCGGTTCCCGCATAGACAGCGGGCCGTGGCGGTCTACTACGGGCTCTGTTGGTCCTCCAATACCACATCTCTCGAATCCCCAGTTCAGCCCGCAGTGGTTCGATTTCTTCGTCCGTCAGACCGCCCATATCACCAAGCACAGGAGAATCTGTCTTGCCCCATTCGCAGAAGTATGCAACGATGACGATTGTCCCATCATGGCCATCGCACTGGATCCAGTGGACCTCGCGCCGAGTCAACACAGCTTCGACCCGCCTCGATGCATTTCTCATATCGATGAATCTCATTTCGGGCTTACTGACCAAGTGTTTGAGCTCGAAGCCGAGGACCCAAGTCATGTTTAGAAATGGCGTAAGTATTCGAGGTTGAGCAGTATTTGAATGCTCGATAAACTTTTGGATGCTGTCTTCAACGTGACCTTGTACACGTTGAAACAGGCGATGTTTGACAACTACTAACGCTCGAGAGTTGAGATTGAAGTGGCCTCATTTATAGCACATGCCCCGCGTGGCCTTCAATTCATAGCTAGCTATGCACCGATCATTGGTCGATAAGCTCCCCGACCCAACTGGGGGGCCAAGATATCCTTTCCCAGTTCCTTATGGTGTAAGTGCCAGCGACAAGTTTTTCACGAAGGAGCGAGAAGTACCGACAGCAAGCCCCATGGCTCAGCGCTCAGCGCTCAGCCGAAGCGAGATCTTGACGACAGCTTGCTCCCCGAGGTCGTGGAATTCGAGATGCGGCGGCAGCACAATGCGCTCGAGGAGTTCGGCGTCGCAGATCTTGTAGGAGAGCGCGTCCGACTCGTTGGAATGGATCCAGTCGTGATCCGTAAGACGTGGGACGTGAGCATTCGGCGACTCTCGTGCCCAAAGTGCTGTTTCGCTTGTTCCCTATTAGATCAAAAATATGTGCATTTTGCTAGCATCGGAAGGAGATGGCGATGCTGGAACCTACGGAAGTGCATGCATTCTTCCAGAAGTCGCGATGCACAAGGCCGCACTGCGACTTTGATACAACGTGATGAATCATGGTGAATCTAGGCTCTCGCCCACGGGCAAGCCAAATCAGCTGTGTATTGCATGTCGTCTATGTTAACACGTAAAGAGTGCATAGCTGGCGACTCGTTCTGGCCACACCAGCAAAGGCATGGCCGATGCATCGGATATAAGACCTGGACTCCTGGCCCCGATCACAACGTGTCGAGGAACTGCCGCACGCCCGCCTCGTTCAGCGCGCCGACGAAGTGGCCAACGGGCTTGCCATCCTTGAACGCAAACACGGTGGGGATCGAGCGGATCTGTTCGGAGGACGCGGGGGCACCGTGTGCAAGGTGAGGGTGATGCGTCGATATCGTCGTGGGATGGGGTCGCGACGTGGTGCGCGATATAAATGTGTGGAACATATCGAGCGGGGAGAGTGATTCGACATGGGCAATATCACCGGAAGCAGAAGGATATGTATAGCGCATTGATAGATGCAAAAATCAGTCCCGTAGATGGCGAGATGTCCGAGGAGATTTACGTACGCTATGCTGCGCCGCGACGTCGACCAGCCGGTCCGTGTCGACCGTGATGAGGTCGAGCGGGTGCCCGCTGCCAGTCTTCACCACCGAATCATCAGCCGTGAGCTTCTCGAGGATGGGCGAGAGCGTCCTGCACGGGATGCACCAGCTGGAACGCGCGTGGTCAATTACATGTCCAGATCAACGCCGAATGCACGATCAAAGTTGGACTTGGCGTGACGTGTGGCATGGGAACTGGAAGATGGATGGCGGGACACCTACTCAGCGTAAAAATCAACGAGCAGAACGCGGTCCTTTGTGTGTTCCGCAGAGGTCCGCTGCTCAAATGTCTGGACACAATCAGTTCGCTCGTGATGCGTCCGGTGATATGGCGACTGGCGTACATACTTCTCTGTCGGCATTGATAAAGTGCTCATAGCGCTGTGCGGAGGACGAGAACACGCGCGCTGAGCCGCGCGATGCTGCAACTCGCTGCAGAGTACGCGCTGCTTTGAAGGTGTTCATGGTGTTTTTGCAGGTGGTTAGCGAAGACGGAGGTGAATATCGTTAGTCAGCATCGGAGACCGGTGGACCGGTCAGGTCCAATCCGGAGGTCCACGGCACAGCACATCCCTCCCGATCAATTATCCTTTGCTCGTCCTCGGGCTCCATACGCTATCCCAGCATGTTGATGTGCCGCACATCACAGCCCTCCTTTTCATGTTTCAATCGTGGTCTTTTTACGCCTTTGACCAGCTGAACTCAAGAGGTGAGGGGAGAACAAAGCGTGGAAAACTTTGTGCCGCCAGTGCTTCTGAGTATCTTAGGAATGGACCACATGACCGGAAACGCGGCAAATTTGCGTGAAACTTTGAAGGGTATGTACCTTGCCCGGTCGTCAGGGCGACGAGGTTGCTCGTCGAGATGCTGATTGGTCGACGTGATTTTAGAGGCGCACAGACTCAGACTCCGCATGGCGCTGTCCCTGGCTATATAAAAGCTTGTAGGATGCCCGTTTTTGATCTCTCATCCATCGTTCATCCCTTCGAGCCAAGGTCATTCGTTGTTCACGAGCAGGGTACGTCCTCTTCCCCACATCGTCTTCGACAACGCAGCCAGATACTGCTGTGATGCCGATGTCTTTCCTGTCTTCAACCGTAATACTGACCATCGTCTACAGTCTCGCAAGCCCTATATTCATCTTCTGCAAGACCGCATTTTCCTTCATTTTTAGTGCTTTGCTCCTGCTCGTCCGTTCATAACAACCAACCCTCTCTTTCAACGATCAAGATGCGTTTCACCACCGCCCTCGCCGCCGTGCTCCCCATCCTCGCCGTCTCCGCGGCCAACTTCCAGGTCCTGGTCGGCAACAACGGGACCCTGGCCTTCGACCCGCCCCAGGTCACCGGCGCCGCGGTCGGCGACACCGTCTCCTTCGTCTTCATGCCCAAGAACCACGTGCGTAGCCCTTTTCACCATCCAATGCATCAATCAAACTGCTGACCGCGTGCGACCATCAGACTGTGACGCAGTCGACGTTCGCCGCGCCCTGCCAGGACATGGCAAACGGCATCGGTTCCGGCTTCCAGCCCGTCGCCGCTGACGCGACGAACCTCCCGTCCTGGTCCTTCACCGTCAACGACACCTCCGCGCCCCTCTGGTTCTACTGCAAGCAGACTGGGTACGTTCCATCTCCGTCGTCCTTCCTTCCCATTTACCCTTGTTGATTTACCTCTCGTACAGACACTGCGAGAAGGGCATGGTCTTCGCCCTGAACCCGACCGCGGCGAAGTCGTTCACCAGCTTCCAGGCCGCCGCCAATGCGTCCAGCGCAGACGGCACGCCCGCATCCGCCGCGTCGTCCGCCTCCGGCTCCGCGGCCGCCACAGCGAGTGGCTCCGCTTCTGCCAGCTCCCCCTCCGCCAGCGCGACCGCAGCCGGGGGCTCCGCGAACGGCGCGGTCGGCACGTCGGTGCGCGCGGGCGGGCTGCTCGCGGCGCTGGGTCTCGCCGCGGGTCTGCTGCTGTGATTTTCCGCATTGAACTGGATTGGTTCGAGTCTTGGGTTTAGTTACATTGGTGGGCGGCGCGAGCGCTGCAGGGGGTCTTTGACAGATTGCTTTTCTTGTATGGTTCTTCAGCTTGGATAGCTGGGCTTTGTGGCAATGCAAGGATACCGTTGGCTCGATTGATGTGCGTGCGCGGCGTGCTGGTGATCGATTGATCGGGTGCGATGCCTCCGTTGGAAGGGCAGTGTGCACAATTAATGATAGCTGAGGGTGATGTCTGTCTGCTCGCTCTTGACAAAACGACCGTATTTTGTTTTGAGATCAAATGCTGTATGGGCTCCTCTTTTGTGCGCGTTGATCTCGTGCGTATCTGTCAGTGCAGGCCATCAAAATATTTGCCAGTACTTGGCGTCTTGGCTTCCGATATTGTCCTCGAAGTTGAAAAACTTCCTCAGTCCAGTCGAGACGAGCCCTGTCGAGCCCCATCGCACGATCGTCGCTCGATGATTCCCGGTGGGCATGGCAATGCCATGCGTCGAGCGATAACAACGAGGACAACTGTCTTCGCAAGGCGCCGGATCCAGATAAGATCAGTCCCCTACGACAGTTCTATTTCCAGCTCTTCCTCTATCACCATGACACGCCTGGTGTCACTATATTCTGTACAACCCAAGGTCTGAACACCAGTCAGATACTTTTGAGAAAAGTAGTATCATACAGCAACACTGAGGGCGAGGTCTATGTCTCCAAGATGTGACAAGCGCTCCGACAGGTATGAAAAAAAAAAAGAAAAATATGGCACAACGGGGGAAGCGATATGTCCGTCTTCAGACGAAGCCTCGGCCACCACGCTTGGCATCGATCCTCTTGAACCGCTCTATTTCTTGTCGCTATGCGGACATTAATAAAAGAAGCAGCTGTATGCAAGAATGAAGACGCACCACTTTGATGACACAGAGCGACGAGAGGAAGAGACAGATGACGACCGCCATGAAGCCATAGACCTAGACCAGCAATGCATTTCAAAAACATGGCGCGCAGGAATGGCAGGCGACGTACGGATGTGAAGACCTCGTTCAACGAAGTGTCTGCGAACTTCGTGATCGGGGTAACACAGAAGTTGCTCGTCACAGTGGCGTTCAGCGAGTTCGCAAAATCCTGGCTCGTGCAGAACTTGCCGCCGACGGCGAGCAAGTCGGTGGCATTGAAATAGCCACAGCACGAATACTGCAATTCGCCGCCCTCAGGTCAATTGTCCGTCGGACACGGGCGGAACACGCACCATGTCCTGGATCTCGATCTTCCGTGTGTCTGCTAGCAGCGAGTACACCGCATGGAACTCGTTACGCTCCCGGAGCGTGTACCACCAGACGAACGTGCCGACCACGATAATTGCGCACGCGTCGAGGATGAGCATCCAGTTGAGGAGGACGAGGCCCATGGTGACATGGTTTCTCTGGATGATGGCGCCGACCGAGAGCACGACCGTCAGGAGGAGGAGGATCCCCAGTACGAGGCCACCTGCGCAGGTTGTGAGTGCCATGCGGGGAAGGAGGGAGTAGGGACGCACCAGTCAAGAACGCATTGCTGAACACCAGGTTGATCATTAGGTCGGCCTTTCTCCATACAAACGAAAAGACGGTTGATATGACGCCGGCGACCAGGAGAAGAAAGGTGAAGAAGGCGTATGCGCCCGTGAGGTACTTGGAAGGCATTGCGGAACTCGGAGGACTGTCGTACAACCATAAGCTGCGATGAACGAAGAGATGGTAAAGCCGCGACCTACTTTGTCGGTGGGTGGGATATCTGTGGGTATTGGCTTGCTGAAGACAGACAAAAGATGGGACGAAGGCTCTTCCAGAGGTGCGGTAATGAATGAGAGGAAACCGGCCTCAGTCACTTGGATTGAACAGAACGTGGCGCTCAACGCCTAGTGCAAGCACTTCAAAAAAGAGGAAAGAACGAAGACCCGCAGGTGCGACGCGTTGAAGAGAAAAGAGTGTGTTGGGAAGGAGGAAGAGAAAGCTATACTAGTAGCCTACCAACCGAGTGCCGAAGTACTTGACGCGGTTGCCAAACAGGCGCAAGCTTCGGGCTGCGTCAAGGCAACACATCCATCAAACGCATCATCTCATATCATATGTACCGCCGTGTTCCAGCTCTGCTCTGGACCTACCTCGTGTGTACATATAGCAATGTTCTTTGTAGGTCATCCGTTCTATTCAAGGTTCCTTTGCGCATCGCGCGACCTGTTGCAGACTTCCCATTGTTGTCACAATGGCAAATTGAAGGGGCCATTCTTCGATGACAATGAAGATCTGGAGAATGAATTGCAAGTCAGGGTCGAAATTAGGCTCGGTGAGATGTCTTGTGATATTGTTCCTTCGATCTCACCGTCATGGTGTATGTACTTACCGTGGGACTGACAATGAGCATCGGTCCGCCATATCTTTTTGCGTGGCTGTCGGCAGTATGTACTACATCTCAGGGTAAATCTGACTCTCCTGTCGCTGCCCAGGTCCCATCAGATCATTGATATGTCAATTGCCTGCTCCAACCGCCATAGGCCACGATTGATAAATTCACTCGACATATCGTATGTCTCTTCTGATGAGCCGCATGATAATTGAATGTCTACCTATGATCACAACCACTAATGCCTTCACTACTGAACGACAGATTCTTCAAGCTCCGGGCTATTTTGCTCACAATAACACTGCGCAGGACATTGCGTCCTCTCCGCGGGGACGATGATCGGCACTGGCAGCGAACACTACGACGCGCGCAGTCCGCATCCGCCGGCTCCAGTTTGCGTCCGCACAGTCCTACTGGAACGAAGTTCTTCCTCCTCAGCTATCTACGCATGGCAATGCTTCAGTACGGTTAGTCTCCCTACGTGGTGATCATGGAGGCGGCGGCGTCATCGTAGGCTCCGTCCGAGCCTAGGTTGTTTTCCATCGTCATTCCGCGGCGACCGTGTTCGCTCATCCCCACCCGTCCTTCTTACAAACCACAGATCCGCCTCTCAGGCTCCCTGGCCATCGATCCGCTCGCAGTCGTCCGACACGGATGAAC
The DNA here is from genome assembly GCA_033439255.1 of Hericium rajendrae. NCBI lineage: Eukaryota > Fungi > Basidiomycota > Agaricomycetes > Russulales > Hericiaceae > Hericium > Hericium rajendrae. Next base: position 180,939 of record CM065889.1, read on the forward strand.
AATGTAATGGTGCACGGCCGAAATCATATGATGTCGATCGCGCGCACAGTACCACTGAACTGCGAGATGGTACGCAGCATGGGGTCAGGGTAGAAAAAGAGACGCGTTCGCCCTTGGGCTGTTGTGTCGATTTTCTTCCACGATTTCGCTGAACTTTTCCGACAACCGAATATGAGCGCTGCTGTGGAGATGCCGAGCCAGGCGCGCCCTGCGGGCAAAGATACGAAGAGCGCGCCTTTGGGGTACGGCGTGAAGGTGCGTCGGTGACTGTTTTATTTAATTGACGGTGCCCAGTGCTTATGGATGGACAGATGGGAGAAGCAGAATGGATCAGGTGTATCTTTGCATGATAGTTTTAGTCCAAGTATGTGGAACCTCATTGGCGACCAGATTGGACCGTATGCATAATGGGATCTGCGACTACCTGAACGGCAGGCTGCACCCGGCACCTTTGGACAATCCGCGCAAGATCCTAGAAATTGGGTGTGTCACCACGCTTTTGCTCGTTCTTGCTTGCATCTGACTTTGCTCGTGGCTTGCAGCGCGGGTTCGGGAGCATGGTATGCTCAGCACAGGTTTGAATGTGATTTAAATTGACACGCTGCTTAGGGCCATCCAGGCTGCGAAGCAGTTCCCGAACGCCGAAGTCATCGCTACGGACATTGTGCCCCTTCCTCCCCGGTACGTGCCATCCTCATCGCAATAACCAGGCGGCTTACCACCTCCCACCACAGACCGCTCCCCTCAAACATCAAAACACAAATCCTCGACGTCTCCCAGCCCCTCCCCTTCTCGCCCAACACCTTCGACGTCATCCACCTCCGCTTCGTCCTCTGCCACGTACGCCCTTTCCCCCCTCCCCCCACCGCACCACTAACCCACCACAGATCCCGCACGGCCACGCGGTCCTCCCGCGCCTCGCCGACCTCCTCGCGCCCAGCGGCTGGCTGCTCGTCGACGACTGCTGCATGCCCGCGCCCATCGCCGCAACGCCACCGGGCATCCGCCGCTGCCTCGACACCTACAACGCATACATGCGCGCAAACGCGCAGGACCCGCGCTTCGGCGCGGCGCTCGAGGCGCGCCTGCGCGCGCTCCCGGGCCTGCGCGACGTGTGCGCGGCGCGCACGCCCGTGCGCGTCAACGAGCCGTACGACGGTGCGTTTCCTTTATCCCTCTGGCTGGTGTCCTGGAGTGATGAGGGCGGTGCTGATGGCGGTGTGTGTGTAGACCCGGTGTTGCGGAACCTCGCGCTGAGCTTCCGCGAGTCGGCGGAGCGCATCTATACGGGGCCGATGTTGCCGCCCGTCGTCGAGTTCGGGCTGACGCCCGCGGTGCAGGATGCGTTCCGGCACGAGACGGCCACGACGGACTGGCGTGTCGACTTTGAGATGTATCAGACATGGGCGCAGAAGGTGTAGGGCCTGCGGTAATTGTAGCCGGATTATCAGGCAGGGGGGACTTTGTATAGCTGGTGTTGGCCCATTCATTTGTGGGGATAATCAGACGAGATTTCAACATCTCAGGCTTGTGTACATGCGGGTCCAGCGTGGAAGTGCAATTGATCATCTAGCCCGTGATAAGACGCGACGTTGAATGCGAAATCATTGAGCAGACGAGCAAACGGAAACACTATGCACAGGTAGGTAACTTATTTAAGTATAGACAGATCAATAACTAAGGAACGACGGGTGGGTGCGCATACAGGGTGCAGTACATGGGCCAGACGGGCAGAGGACGGACATAGCTCGAGAAGAAAGAACAAAGCAAGAAAGGGGGTATATATGATGAATGATGTATGCTATGTACGGGTCGATGGTCCGCGAGGAGCTGAATGGATAAATATCAAGAGCACGCTGCCCTCTTCTTCCTCGTGTCTCCTTCGCGACCGCGACCGATCCTACACGCGCCCTCATCCATACCCAAACCATCCAAGCAGCACAATCCACGAAGCATAAGAAAGCAGACGAACACGAGCATAAACAGAGAGATACGAAGAGAGATATCCAACCTTCCTCCAATATACACGGGCGGTCGACGTCCGCGACAGTCGTCCTCTTCATCAGACCACATGGAAGTAAGCTGAAGAATGGATGGCACGGGGACGAAGGGAGTGGGGAAACACGGCGATTTGATGTTATGTATGACGTTGTAGATAGATGCGGCGATTGCGAGACGATGAATAGCGACAGTTCAGAGTTTGTTGAGCGAGATTGGGGTTGTGAATGGAAGGTGGGATGGGCGAAAGCGATTATTGCACAGTACAACAGCCGTTCGTGGCTTGTGGTGCATATGGGTCCTCATGTTTGCCTACTGGACCCCAGACAGAGGGCACCTGTAAATGCGAATACAGTGAGCGCCTTGTATCGTGCCTCGTGGTGCATAGAATGGGAAAGATGACGAAGGCGATAAAGTGAACGTCCGCGTCATTCGGACAAGTGGTACAAGACGGGCACAAAGGCAGATTTGGACAGAAACAAAAAAGCAAAATTATGGCCAGATGTTCACAAGAGCAACATGGCATGATGGTCCGAGATAGAAAGAGTGTTGTTTATCAAAGGGGGTTAGATATAGTTGAAAACGCACAAGATGATCCTTTGTTGTCTTGCAATATCGTATCAAGCTCGCGCTCGCCTCGCTCACGCGTATCCGCGGCCGTGCAAGGTCCTCCCGCAATCTCTGGTTATGCTCAAGTAGCCGGCGGAGTTTCAGCTCGGACATAGATTGTTTTGGGCGGGACGACATCTCGGCGGGAAGACAGAAGTTTGAAGAAGAGTATATGCGGTGATGTGTGGCAGAGGGCTGGAGGTGCGGGTGGAAAAGGCAGGTGGTGGGACAAAGGCGCTGTAAACCGAGCGTCGGCGTTAGTTATAAATCTTCTCCCAGCATGGTACCGCTGTCTACTCCGCACTGCAGCCAGGGTCTGCAACACAAAGAGCACAGGACTGACGTCGACGGAAAACAATACACGCCAGATGCGTAGACAGATGGTCGCTGCCACACTGGTTGGAACTTGCAACGCACCTAGTTTCACAGTTGACTTAGGCGTGACCTGTGGGAAACCCGATGTGCTTTGTTCTCTAGTTGAGTTCGGACGCGCTGGCAACTGTCAAACTCAAAGGACAGCAGGAATGGGGGGAGAGGTGGGGGAGGGCGAGAAAGAGAGGGATGCCGTGGGGAAGAGCAAAGCTCTGATGGATGCGACTGTCGACGGCGGCGCGTGGGATGTCCTCTTCGGCATTTGCCGCGCACCCGATATGACTGATTCGCGAACTTGGATACTTGGAACTGAACTTTGCAGTGACACTTGTTTGACCACTTTCGCACTCATGTATGAGCCTGCACGGCATCGTCGTGCATCGAATTAAATGACAATAACTGCGTCACAAATGGTATCGCCCGTATCCAGTCAATAGTACTGGTCGTCCTGCCTCACGTCACTGGCAAGGCGGCTTCTGGAGAATAGCGCAAGGTGGCGACAGACGAAGGTCTGCTGGTGAGGTTATTTGCGATGAAGCCTCGTCATTCCTGTCTGAAATATCTTCAGATTTCTGCTATACAAGACCGCCACCTCTGCGATAACAGTCGCAAGGCGTTGAGGCCTACGGAGATATGAAGATATCCGGACCACAGATACCGATCTGCCAGAATGGGTCTATTGACTCGCCTGCGGTCGCTTGGCCACAAATGGGACTCTATATCGAGAAAAGACAGAGTCGATGCTCCTTTCGCGTCATCACGCTCGCTATCGTAGGCCCCAAAGCGTCCTTTCGAAGCAGCGACCCGCGCCGCAGCGCATTCGCACGAAGTGATGAAAGTGCACAGCATGGAGACATTCACCAACAGATCCTGGACCTTCTCCATCTGCTGGATGCCAGGATACCTCCGCTTCATCCGGTGGGATTGCAGCGGCACGGTGGTCGCCCGCTCTCTGGACATCCGGCGGCGCCACATGGACCCGCGAGCAGCGCGGGCACGACCCGAAGCGTTGTGAAGTTGATCGACATGGTCACCCTCGTCGACGTCCGCACAGTATACAGCGACTTTAGGGCGCTGCTCGACTCCGATCTGCACGGCGTGGGGGATTACCCTCGCGGGCGTCCACGCCGTTCCCCGTGCCGCCGCTCGACTACTGGGTCCCCGTCGACCTCATCCGCATCCCCGTCCAAGACGAGTTTACGGATGCTGAGCGGGTCTTCGTCGCACCCCCCGCGGTCACACACTCGACGTACAGCTTAGGACGGAACACGATGGACTTGGTCGCCTACGACGTGCAGCAGCACCGCATAGTGTTTCTCAAAGACACATGGCGCATCGACGCGCCCTGCATCATGAAGGAGAAGGCGGTCTACCACGCGCTCGTGGAGCATCGCGTCGGCGGTGGTAGCGGGCGACGTAGCCGGGCAGAAAACACGGTCACAGGAGTACGAGGCGCGATCGTGGGTCCGGGGACTGTCGTTGCTCACGCCGTATCAGCACACGCAATTGGTGCTGGATATCGTCGCCCGGCCGCTGCAGTCGTTTCAATCTGACAGGGTCCTGTGCTCTGTCACTCGGGATACTAGTGAAGGTAAGATATTGACGCCTCGCGCCGTGCTCGACTATTGATCGTTGTGCAAGTTGCATAGTCCATTCATTAGCATATACCCGGATAAAGTTACTGCATGGTGATGTCAGTGGCGACAATTTCCTGATCGACAATCACGGACACGGCGCCTTGACGGGCTGGGATACAATCCGCCAAGCCACCTCCATGAATCTCCGCCAGTGATACAGGTGGTCAGTTCTCGTGCTGTCTTCGTCTCGAGGCTCCAGCTTATTCCCCCTCTGTAGGATGCGTGGAGCTTCCAGGCAGCTACATGGAATCGGAAAGGATGCCAGAGCAATTGCCCCATGCTCCGCTACGATCTTAAATCCTTCTGGATCCTGATCTCCTACGTCCTGCGCCACGCACCGCATGCGCCATCGATTGCTGGGACCGCGCACCTTTCTATCTATTCGAATATCCAGAGGCAGACTCCAATATTGATTTCTTGACGGGCGGCATGGATAATATCACAGACACCGTGTTTCGCGGCGACGTCTATGCCTCGGGAGCACTATAGTGGAGCTCAAAAACCTGTTCACGCCTTTTTATGCGTGGTCGTTCAAGTGGATACCTGCCATGGACCGTTCCTCGTCGCCCTTTCTCGAGGTACTTGGCCGTCACTTGGGTCAGCAAGATGACTGGGATGATACGGTTCAGGGATGAGGGAGTGTAGGGACAATCTGTTTGGATTCGGCGCTCGAACATAGCGTTCACCGTGTTGCAAGTGATGCGCTCGTTTGCGATAAGTGATGCGCTTGTTTGCGATAAGTAATACGTGGCGTCGGGCGAGGTTGTATACTCCTGGAATACTCTGTGAGAACGGGGCTTTCAGGCTGCACGAAGATAAATGCGGTATGTTCAGTGGATGACGGCTCGTCGAAAACATATAGTACGGATGGGCCTACGAAGATTATACTATATACGTTCCAAATCATACCTGGGCAGCAGTGCTGGGAATGAAGGGAAATAGCTCGCAGGTACGACAGACAGGCGTGCGATCTAGCCGCGGGAAAACCGTTGAAGGGGAATAAAAATGCGAAGTTCTAACCGACCAGTGCACGGAATCCGAAGACAACTCGAGAATAAATACGACGATGAAGCAATAGCGGCGGTACGGTATGTTGAATAGGTGGGGGCAGCTGGGCGAAGGTAAAGAGCGTAGGTGCGCAGACGCAAGGCGATGTAAATGAGAAATAAGTGAGGGGCAAGGCGGGCTGTGACAGGCGGAGACCATCATCTTTTAGGACTAACCCGCATAGACTTTCTTCTTCTCCTGTCTCTCATAGAGGCTCGCATGCGAGGGATATATGATGGGGTGGGCATAGGCATGCGAACGAGGCGGGAGGGGAGAAGCGTTACATGATGGTACATTGGCAGCCCTGGCTTGCGGGTGGTGCGAAGGGGTCTTCGCCTTTGTTCACAGGTCCCCAGACGGATGGCACCTGCAGGCAGTGCATTAGGATCGAGGATGGCAAGATGACGTGCACATTGTTTCATGAACACCGCCCAGATGATCGTCGACAGCACGATGCGACCGATGGGCATGAAGCAAAACGCGTTGCACGGATCAGAGATAGGACCAAACACGTACTAGATGATCTGTCGTCGTCTTGCAATACCGTATAAGACTGGGGACACATGCATCAGCATTTCGCTCTCGAATCACCCAAGGGCATACAACGGGCAGCACATACCTTGAACTTGCCTCGCTCACTTTAATCCGTGGCCGCGACAGGTCCTCCTTCAACCGCTGATTGTGCTCCGTCAGACGGCGCAGCTTCAGCTCCGACATCGACTGCTTGTGTGGGCGCGCGTTCATGCTCATGAAGACGAGTTTGGCGGGGTCTCAGATGCAAGCTGCGGCAGGTGAACGGTGGATCGTGCACCAGGTATGATGACAGAGTCGGAAACAGAAAGAAAGGTGGGGTCCCGGGCGTGTTCTACAAGGTGAAGAGCACTGTGAGCGACGTGTTAGTGACAACAACGCAAGGAAACACTTACGAAGTAAAAGAGAGAGCGGGAGGGATGAAGAGAAAGTGATGGAGAGCGCGGTGACCGGCGACGACGACGAACGAGAGACCGAGCCTCCCCAGCCAGTCACAGCCGGGCGGACTTCAAATTTTCTCGTTCTACACATCCTTTTTTCGGCCGCCCTGCCTTTCTCACCTCACCGGCCTCACCATCATGTCTGTCTGCAGCAGCATTCTTCGCGTTGTATCGCATGCAGAAAAGTGCATAGTAAAGAAGTCTTGGAAAGTTTTTGCAGCCTACCTCGACGCCATTCGAAGACGGTGCTCGAAGACAGTCTTATCAGCACACTTGTCACACCCACGACTCCGGAATGTTACGGCTATAAAAGAACAGTATAGTCAAAATTTTTTCTCCCCAACTTCTCAGTGGCATCGACAGCTTCACGGAATGACCGTGACCATAAGCTCATATGAGCCTTACCTCGTATCATGACTGCGATCGCACCCGATATAAGTGATCAAGCTGATTCTTCGTGTTTCAGCGTAATATTTCGACCTCACGGTGGGTAACATTATATTTTGGAGCATCCGTAAAGTAACATCATGTGTTGATCATGTGCTTACTTTAGATGTACTTGTTTTCGAAGCCGGGCTGCGCAACGCATGTTTCTGACTTCTTTGCAAGTCCTATTCACCCCATCTGCCAGATCGTGCTGCGTCGAAGGTGCAATGCTCAGGAATGGCAGAGCTCGTACCATGAGCCATTGCATTTCTGCTGCGATCCCACTATCAGTCTCGATGGAGAACCTTTCACGAGGACAACGCGGCTTCTGATAAAACTGGGACGCGTGGTTCGGATGCAGTCCGATGTACATATATGCGGGCTCACACATGACAACCAGTCGCAATTTTCGGGCTCCATCTCCTCTCACTTCTCTCACTCATCTTCGTGCCGAAAATATGGAGAATTTCAATGTCCAAAGTGTTCTCGCCGGCCTTGACAAGATCGATTTTTCGCAGATCATATCACTATTCGCAGACCGCAGGCAATGCAGCAGCAGAGTTGGTCTCAGCAAGATACAGTTTGGTATTTGGAATCCCTTCCGACGAAATCCTCTTTCATTCGCAGTTGAAAAGGAATACTCGGCTGGCGACTTCTCAATTTACTTTCACCACCACCACAAGGCAATTTATATCAATTTCAAGGAAAGTCGTGTCTTCTACTTATCAAAACTTTTCTAAAATCCCACGTTTCATACAGAGAAACCGTGATATAACGCAGGATGGCGATGTGATCGTCAAATATCCTAATATTCGAGGTATGATCTTCGGGACCAACTCTGAGGAAGGCTGTTCGTACCGGTTTCTCCATTCGTCACGAGTGGCTAATTGATAGATTAAATCTGTAGATATTTGCTTGGAGTTATACATGCCGGCTACTATCGAAATCCGCACCCCACGTGATGGGGAGCAGCAGCGCGATGGCACGAATCGCGACAGGGTTCTGGCACTCGACGAAGACCATGAACGTATCGCCCAGTATGCACATGATCTTAGACTCGTGTTTGCTGTGCGTGAGGATGTGGACGACCTTCCAATCGCTGTCGAAGAAACGGATTGTCGGCCGCCCGCCAGACGGGATGACATCCCAGCCCAGCATGTCGGTCTCTATTCCACGGAGCAGCTAAGGAGCGTTCGCGATTGGATTAGGAATATGGACTGGGATAGCGCTTTTCAGATCGAGGCATTGCTACGTGGAGCCTGCGTTCTCCCGCACGAGCTTCTCCATGAGCTTCGAGGCCCCATCTATGACATGCAGCAACGTTTTAGCGGACGCACTGGCGATATCCTGAAACAGTTCTCAGTGGCGCTGCATTCGCCCGACCGAGGAACGATCTTGCAATATTTTCGGCGGGTCTGCTCGGAGCAAAGCTTTGCGGACATTTCTCTGCCGCACGGCAATTTTTCTTGCTGTCATGTCACCATCACTCCCACACGTATGATCCCCGAAGGTCCGATCGTAACGCTTTCCAATCGTATCATCCGCCGCTATCAGCAGGAAGGCGTGGATGTGACGAAACATTTCATTCGCGTCGCATTCAGGGATGAGGACCGTCGTTCCTATCGATGGGACCGCGAGGTCGACATGACAATACTTTTCCTTCAGCGCGTAGGCGCGATCCTCAAGGACGGTTTCGAGCTTGGAGGAGCGAGGTTCGAGTTCCTTGCAACTCCATGTCAGGCCTACGGGAGCATTCGGTCTGGTTTCTTCGGCCTTTCACGTTGCAAGGCGAGCTCGTTACAACGGAAAAAATACGCCGGTCTATTGGAAACTTTGCGAATACGAATCTGGATGAAGCAGCCATCAAAGTATGCTGCTCGGCTGGCTCTGGCGTTCACGGCCACGAGCCACTACATCACGCTCACGAAGGGTCAATGGTCTGAAATGCCCGATCTTGTTGGAAGAAGAGGAGCCACTCTGCTGGGACGAATAAAGTGCATACGGATGGTGTAGGAACTATCTCAGCGGATTTGATGGCTTTGGTTGCGAAGGATTCGTCTGCGGTAAGCACTTGCAGCTCGCGGTTATCTCTTCTTTTAGGATACTAAATCCTCGCATTTACCAGATCCAGGTCCGTATATTGGGTTATAAGGGTATGCTAGTCCGGGACGATCGGCTCAGCGGCACCTGTGTACGCCTGCGACCATCGATGCGCAAGTTCGCGGCTCATGATGCCGATGTAGCCAACCTGGAAATCGTCAGGACCTTTGAACGGCCCAATCCCGCATATCTCAATAGGTACGCTCACCAACTCAGATAGACTTTTCCAGTGCCTGATAATGTCATCATTTTCGAAGACCCTTGATAATGGTTCTCGAAGATCGTGGCGTTGACAAGCAGGCATTTCTTAAACTTCAAGAGCAAGCAAAGGGGCTGTCTCTTCAGCGGAGGAGTCCCTACAGGGTTTCTTATCTCTGCTCCAGATATCATAGCCTTGGTTCTGAATATCGACTTCCATTCATCTTGAAGCATTGTCGCAAGCTTGTGACCAGCCCAGCTCCAGGGCCGACCAAAGAGATGATCCCCGACGGCTTCTTGCGTCGGTTGGCTCGTTACACAGCTCATTCTGTTCTACGCGATATCAAGTATCGAGCTCGCATACCTATTCCGCATAGCTATTCCCTTGTCGGCGTAGCAGATGAGGGCCGTGTGTATATCGCGGAGGGTCTTCAATCGGAAGATGTGTTTACTCTAAACGAAGGGCAGATAGCAGGTGCGCCGCATCCATCTGAATCCTTGCCGCTGTTAGTCAGCTTTTGATACCTACTTCATTCAACACACTCCGATACCCAGCTTGCATCCAGGAGTTCCCAGATCCAGACCCTGTCTGGCTCGAAGGGGAATGTATCATCTCCCGAAGTCCGGTCGTACATCCTGGCGATGGTAAGCTTGAACACAGAACGACCATGGTCACATATTTTGGCATGCTCACTCGTACGTTCTAGTCCAGAAGGTCTACGCAGTTGGCAAGCCCCCTGACAAGAAATTTTGTTTCTTCAAAAATTTGAGCAATGTCATAATCCTTCCTGCAGTTGGAGATCGGTCTCTGGCTTCCTGCCTGGGAGGCGGCGATTTAGATGGGTATAAGATCGCTTCCCGTCGTCTTCAGTCGGAAACTAATATTTATTACCAGCGACATGTATGATATCATCATCGACAATCCCGGCCTTATTCAACCTCTCGATGACGAAGAGGCCGCAGATTACGACGGAGTCAGCACACGAACGCTGCAACGTGACTGTACTGTTTATGACATTTGTGACTTTGTTGTCGAGTACATCAACTCAGACGTGCTGGTGATTGCTGTCTCTCGCAAATTATCCTGAACCCACCTTTAAAATTCTCCCAGGGCCTCCTGTCAGAGAGGCACCTCACTATAGCAGGTAAGTAATATTCAAAGTTCTTACTACTAATTCCCCTTGTCTAAATTTTAAAATTCTAGACCAGTCTGACAAAGGCACACGGGATGACGATTGTGAAAGCCTCGCGAAGCTATGCAGCCAAGCAGTTGATTATGCGAAACACGGCACCTCGGTGGATCTCGTCGCCAATCCTTTACCTGAGCCGCGGAGAAAAGGCAAGCCAGACTGGCGAAGAGTCGACGAAAGCGATGGACGGAGCGGTGACTATTATGAATCGCCCCTGAGCCTTGGGCCATCTCTTCCGAAACATCGACCTGTCAAAGCCAGAGGAGTTCGAACAGTCTGTCGAAGACAGCCCCTCCGCCCCAGGACACCTTTCAGATCTGATTTTGCCGGCGCTTGCGCCGATAGTGACAGGCCAGCTGCTCGACTACAGAGACCGCAGCTCAGACTGCGAAGACGTCCCTACTTTATTCACTCGATATACGCGCGAAATGCGTTATATTCGGATATCATACATGCTCCAAGATGGGCCCGACGCGTGTCTGGCGGAGGAAGAAATGGTCCTCGGCACTATCCTCGCTTGGTCTTCGCAGACTCGGTGGCGCACAAAGCAGGATCGCGGACATGAAGCTCCAACTGGATGCACTAGTCAAGGGTATCCGCTGCCAGTTGCTGCCTCGTACCCGAGTTGCCTCGCCTGAACAATGGAAGGAGGGTCTGACGAAGGCGTGGGATGCCTGGGAATGGTGTTCAGATACTGCGGGAAAGGATGGCGTTGATAGCTTTGGCTTGATCACGCTAGGTGTGGTCCTCGAATGCTTAGAAAGGTTGGGCGCTCTGCCCGCTTGAAGTCCTTATATGTTTCTTATCCCGTCCTATTACGCTTTCTGACAAGATTTGATGCAGCTCCTATGTCTTAACAATGTATTATCACGTATATTGAGATGCCATCCGTCTTTGACTTGGCTTCGCACGTTCGAGGAGACGTTTGTACATTCGTCGCCTTCCATTCAACTTTTCGAGGACGACAATGAGAACCGCATTCGTATGATGAAGGAACACTAACTAAATCCTTTGTGTACCTATTGATGACGGCAAAATCGAGAGGTCCAGGCTCATCCACCACTTCTTCAATCCTGGGGCGTTAATATTGAGCGTATCATCCACTGTTTCCGGAAACTGCTCACCGCATCGGCACTTGGACCAGCTATCGACGCCTCTTCTTCCTCAGCTTCCTCCTCAGTACGCAACATCTGCATTCCTCCCTCGATCCCCGCTGTATGAGCCTCCCTGTCTGATGGAGAAGGGTCTGCAGGACGTGGGACCTCATCTTCATAAATGACCGGTCGGGGCAGCCGCGCCCGTACGGGGCAACCTCGCGGCAACGAGCCAGCCATGGGCCACCACATCTCCCGCCGCCCATGAAACCGCCGAAGAGTCTGCAACTGATGCTTCGTCGGGCATCCGTCTATCCCATAGCGGAGGACAGGAGGGACTTCGTCGCAGACTTCGTGAACATAAAACACCTGTTTAGGGCCCCTGCCTTGACTATCCACGCCATGTTGCTTTCCCGGACGACCAAAGCCCAGGTATTTGTAGGCCAGCTTGAAAATGACCCATTGGCCATGCGGCGTGGAAGGGTCGATATCTGCAGGATTTGAGCTCCGACACATATCCTTGTTACGGATAGCGAACTTCGAGAAATAGTCGGTCGACATTTCGTGACCAAGGACCTAGTCTCGTACCAAGACCCCGCGAGAGGCCGCGAGAGAGCGGTTTGGAATGAACCTAACCAAGGACCCAGGGCATTGCGAAGAGGATATGAGTAGGAAGCGGTTCGCTTTGAGGAAGAGGAACTGGAACAGATGTCGATGATGTCAGTCTGATACAGATCGAGCTTGAAGCCGAGGAAGACGACGCAGCAAGGTGGGCGAGCAAACTAGATAGGATGTACGATGAATAGTTCCATCGCCTTCCAAAACAACGCCTAAATGTGTTTTGTAAGTAGTATGTAATGAATTTCAAAAGCTTACGTCGCTAGTTGCCTCGAGGCTCGCGCACATACGAGTCGCATGGGCCTGGGAAGGATAGCTAGGAAGCTCTGAATTGATGACAACCAGCCACAAGCCACAAAATTGAAATGAAGCAGCTGTTTCTGTGACATAAGAACTGAACAATGCAAACGTTTGTAGACAGTGTGGGGTTGCTTTGATGCAACAAAGCTCGTGTCGTCCCGGACGTATTATTTTGCGTCCGAGTCGCATCCGAGTCATCGACCATCCTGTAACAATGAGAGCCATTGTGTAAAATGCCCGCTTTATGCTTCTAAACATGGCCTTGCCACGTCAAAGTCAACCCTGATCAACGTATATAAAAGCCCGTTTTGAATTTATTGAACAGACTCACGAACAACATGTCCGATACCGCCAGTGACGAACTCCTCAAGCCTCTCCGCGACACTGTTGTCAACAAACCTCCGTACATCAGTGGTACTTTGCCCCTGTCTCCTGAAAGCTTCAAACTCTACTATCTGAATGAGGGAATACCCAGGTAAGTCGCTTTTCACAGTCGACGAAACGTCTGGATCTTGATACACGCTTCGCAGCTATGTTGATTTCACAAATGCCACCGAGGAGCAGATGGCTGCCTTGGCAGCGGCTTGTCAACCTGCGACATTTGGTGTGAACCAGATGGACGTCCTCGACGAATCGTATCGGAAGGCCGGCAAAATGGATGCGTCCCATTTTGCCACACCTCTAGTCCCGGAGCGGACGGAGCTGATCAGATTCATCCGGGAAGAGCTTCTGGATGGAAACGATTCGCCGCGTCCTGTGAAGATCGAGTTGTATAAGCTCAATGTTTATGGTGAGCGGAGCCCATTATGCACCTATTTGACGGATGTCTAATAGCATTGTCAGGCAAAGACTCATTCTTCAAGGCACACCAGGACACACCTCGCGGCGAGCGCATGTTTGGCTCCCTTGTCCTCGTGTTCCCCACGCAGCATGAAGGCGGCGCCCTCATCCTTCGGCACCGCGGAGAGGAGTGGACGTTCGACTCTGCACAAGTTCTCAAGGACCAGCCTTTGCCAACGATGGGTTCATCGCCTTCTTCAGCGATGTCGAGCATGAAGTCTCCCGAGTGACAGCGGGATACCGCTTCACGCTAACCTACAACCTGTATTATGACGACACATCACCAACTGCCTCGAACTCTCTCGGCGCATCCTCCAGTGCTGCAAACCTAGTGTCATTCAAGACTGCATTCAGCCACTTACTACGCAATCGGGAGTTCCTGCCGTCGGGCGGATTAGTTGGCTTTGCACTCGAGCATGGATATCCTGTGGAGAAATCGGTCGAACACGTACCCAGTATCCTCAAGGGCAGCGATGCTATGGTTTGGCGCGCTTGCACTGATCTGGGCATACAGCCGAAGATCTATCTCGTTTATGGCGAGCAGCATGAAGACGCTTGGCGGGTCCTAGTCGACAGGGTCTGTGAAGGCCACACAGCATTCGATGGCGGGTATGCAGAAATGCTTACCTCCCGCGAAGGCGCTATCCCGTTTGAAATAATAGAGGAAGAGTATTTTCCCGAGTGGTATCGGGAGCGTTTGCAGCCTGTGAGCTGGGTACTGGCACCAAAGGCGACACACACGAAGGTGAAGACGCATTACGCCACGTATGGCAATGAAGCATCAACCTCGTACACATATGGTGAGGGATGCATCATAGTGACGGTCCCTACACTAGAGGAAAGGGAGAGAAGGCTGTAGATGAAGTCAGATGCCGATTGAAGGAACTGTATCATAGACATCACCGTGTTCTCGTGTGTCCGATGCAAATTGCACGTTTTTACTCCGAAGAACAAACACTTGACCGAATCTTATCCGCTCAATTTCGAGATTAATCTCGTTAATACTACAATGTTCGACAGGCATTCCCTCGCAACTACAGTCCCAGAGGTTAGACGCTTTGACCCTGAGACAGAATTGTTATATTGAGAATCAATCGAGTAGTGAAACTCTCGAGAAAAGTGCTCACCAAATTGGCGCTTGGGCCAGCTTTCGACATCTCATCCTCCTCGGCACCTTCCTCAATACGCAACATCCGCATTCCCTCTTCGACTCCCGATGCATAAGCCTCGCCATGTGATGGGGCAGAGTCTGCAATACGGGGGAACTCGTCTTCATAAACGACCGGCTGGGGCATCCGCGCCTCCGCCGGGCAATCCCAGGGTAGTGTGTCAGCCATAGGATACCACATCTCCCGTCGCCCGCCATGGAACTGCCGAAGACTCTTCAACTGATGCTGCGTTGGGCATCCATCTTCCCCACAACGAAGGATGGGAGGTACATCATCCCAAACTTGATGAACATAGTACACCTGTCGACCCCTGCCTTTGCTATCGATACCTATTTGCCTTTTTGGACGACCGAAGTTTAGGGATTCGTAACACTTGTCGAAAACCTTGAACTGGCCAAAGATTTGCGAGGTATTGACGGTGAGGTTGGGAAGTCGGTGTTTGTTACGGATAGCGAACTTCGCGAAGAGATCAGTCGACATGTCGTGACCAAGTACCCAAGGCATTGCGACGAGGATACGGGTATGCGAGCAGGAAGTCGTACGATCGAGATACTAGAGGAGAGCTATTGTCAGTCTAAGACAAATCGAACTTGAAGACGAAGACGACACACCGAACAAAGAACGCACGCCAGAACAAGATACAATAGGACAGAGAACAAACAGCTTCACCGCCTTCTCGGACGAGATCTAGATGCCTATTGTTATACGTAATGGATCTCAAGGCCTTACGCCGCGAGTTGCCTCGAGCACATACTGTATGTGTCGGATGGGCTTGGGTATGGTTTCTTTGAAATCAGAAGAAGTACATACGAGGCAGGGAAGATGGTGGAAGGTCAGCTGTGATTGCGATGATAGCTGTTTTCATCTGCTATACGAGCTGCATGTCTCAGCAACGAGCACTACTTGGTCCTCGGTGGTGGAAGATCGAAGAAGGTAGATCTACCGCGCTGGCCAGTGAGCACAGGATAGATCTGGTCTGCTATCATTGTCAACAGGAATCGCGAGTCAGAGAAAACGTGCTTGCCTTTTTCGCTATTCTTCAGCTTTTCAATGACGACAAAGCTATTTAAAGATAGGCAAGCGTCCCTGCACATTCCTCGCATGTGAGTGAATTCACACCTTTTCTTGATGGCGTACGATACCGGCACATTTATTTGCTTAGTTCAGGAAGAAACAGTAGATCGGAATCTTGAGCGGTCGCAGCTTGGTATCGACGATGAGTTTGTGTCCAAGATGTGTGTAGGCTCAAAGCAGTGCAAGCGCCCGAACGCGACGCGAAAGACTCTGACGGCGGCACGCGATCGATCGCCGCGTTCAAACTCGAACGTTCATCTTTCTTCACCGTCACCACCGTCGAGCTCTTGAAATATTTGAACGCGGGTACTGGAATATTCACTCCGGCACTCTACTTCCACTTCCAAATCGGCCCTTTACGCCGATCGCGCGATAGGACGCGCGTGCATCCTTTCCATGGCATGTCGAGGCCTGTGACCCATGTGCAGCACATCTGTAGATTCCACCACCACATAGCAAACTGCATAGCTTCGACCTCCTTTTTCTTATGTGACGTATGTTTATTTGGTCTATCTGTTTCCCGCGCTGAGTGAAAACTCCAGGCCAGATTGGCAGCGTCGACGAAAGCTCCAAGGTTGGGGCTATATTGACCCTGCCAAAGCCAGAGGTATCGAAGCTCGAGCAGGCTATCAAGGGCATCCGTTCTACCCGGGACTGATTCTTCAGTAAACCTGCTTATCTGGTGCAAGACGAGCGCAACTCAGCCTGCAGAGTCATACCCACTCTCTTTCCGCGATATACCCGCGAACAGTGCTGTATTCGCATGACACACATGCTCCAATTTAAAGATGTGCCTGATATGTGTCTAACGGAGCAATTGGTCTCCGATACTATCCCCCTGGATCTTCCAGATTCTACAAGCAGGAATGTAGCCCCGAAGTTTCAATAAGACATGCTAGTCAAGGGTATCTGACAATCGTCGTCATCACGCACCCAGGTTAGTACATCACCGGATTCGTGGAGTATGGCCGAGGATCGCCTGGATCGCCTGGCGATGGTGTCCGAATAACGGATACAAGTGCATCAAAAGCTTCGGCTGGATTACAGTAGATGCCATCCTGTTAGGTGCCCCGATTAAAGTCCGTACTTATTCTTGCTGTTGCCTCTTATTCCGCTTGAGAGAAAAATACAGTTCATACGTCACAACAATGCACCATGACCGATGATGACCACAGATGAGTTGAATGTGCATCCGCCAGGTTCCATAAGTCTGACAGAGGGTCGAGCGACCAGTGGCTTTAGATATGTGATGGACTTGGAACAGAACCCGTCAAAAAGAGGCGGAAGCGGCTAAGGAGCCGCATCTTTCCGTCGGGATTCAGTGACACCTGCGAAATGTCGCATGTCGCCGCCTCCTTCCAACGCAGTGGACCGCTACTCATCAGAAGAGAGTCATTGATCAGGCCTTTATAGATGGAGGATGCTACACAAACGATGCGACGAAGGCAGAATAAAAGGTCTATGGAAAGAGGCGCTCCTCGACAGTATCCTCGCCCTTCTCCGACCTCTCCAGATCGGCCAGCAGCTCCCGCCGCAACCACCCCTCGCTCACCGTCGGGAAACTACCCGGTCCTCCTTCAGCAGATGCAGAACGGCGACGACCCAGTTCTGGCAGTCCCAGTTGGAATCGTTACGGATGACCTCGATGGTGCCAATCCTCCGGGCTAGCCACTCCAGGCCGTCTGAGGTGACCCAGCCGACGTGGCAACCGCCGCGCAAGTCGGCGGATCGCTCGAAATCCGTGGTGTCCTCCACGACGTACGTGAAGGTGTCGGAGTTGCCCCTCAATTCGAAAACTCTTCCGACGAGCCGCGAGTGGAGGGCAACAAGGGACCAGTGTTCGGTCCGTCGGCGGTGGCCCACCAACTTGTATTGTGCCACGATCAGCGGAATTAGAGATTGCTTCTGGGGCATGGCTGGGCGGAGAGTGTATTTGGTAAGGAGGAGAGAACCGTCGACAGGTAGTACTCACTGCACTGTCACAGATAATCTTGATGCGAGTAGGTAGGGCTGACAACTGCAACAACTTGCAAGTGATGATGCGCAATGGCGAACATGGCGCAGTTCGGTCGTCCTTAAATGTAGGACAGCTCGATAGTATGGCAGGACTTTTCCCTGTCCTGAGTCGTGCATAGTGAGGTTAAGTGGTGCTCAGAAGAACCAAACACGTACCTAATTCACGTCCAAGATCTGCTGGATGATCCGCACGAAGACAAGGTGTCTCGCTCCGCGCCCCACCGACAGCGCTAATATCTGAAGCGAATAACCTTATGACGAATCCTTCTGCTCCAGAAGGTAATGAGTGTGATCTTGGCGGCCATGCAATCTCCGGGTACATGAGGATAAAGTGGGCCGCAGAGAACATTAATTTAGGTTGATCCGTCGATATCTGGCCGTTCCTCCGATGCAGATAGAAATTCGGGTACCTGTTGCTGATTGCTGGGTAACGTTAGTATTCCTGCTCAAGTAGCCTTTTTTCCAGGATTGTCACCGACCACGCTCGCAAGATGCCGTAGATGACAATCGTCCCTCGCCACGATATATAGTACTAAGTAAAGGACCCTACGAATGAAAGCGTTCCGAGTCGGTCGAGCCCAGCACCACCAGAGAGATGATCTTCCTTCAGTGGCAAGTCAACGTTATTCCAGCTGCCACCGAGACTTTTGGGGCGACTTCCGAATGAACAGAGTGATGAAGAGGCATGGACTCAACCATCTCTGGAAAATGGACGGGTGATAGCAAAGCAGCGTGTGTCAAGCACGAGCACTTATCGCCGGATCCACAAGGCGGCCGCCGCCACTGTGTGAATTCTGAGTGCCAGTTGGCGGGGATGGTAGGATCTACAGGGGGGGAGGGAACGGCTGGCACCGATGAGGAACTGTGATGATTAGAAAGACTGCCCTTGTTTCATTCAGATAGCTGCACTGTCTGTCTGTTAAGCTAAGTATCAGACAAGAGAAATCAGGTGTCAAATGATCAACTCAGGTCCCTGGTCCTGCACCGTTCCGCATGGCCGCACGACTAGAGATTTATTCGTCTTGTATAATTTTAGATCCCTGATTTCTGTCAGATTCTAATGTATACGCTAGACGCAGCATAGTTATAGCCAAGAGCGCTGAAGAAATTGCTTCATGAGCTTGTCAATGCGCCAGGTCGGAGATGAAACAATGAAAAGCCTCTCGGAAGACTAGCGCTTGATGACGAGACCAAAGTTTCCAAAATCAATCAAAAGTGACGCTGGAAAGTTCGCAAAAGATAAACATATGCAATAGGCCTTAGACGACAAAGAGCGAAGCTCGAAAGACGAATTGACCGTACAACGAGGAGATGACAGCGATGAAAGGAACCCGATAAGGGAGGAACCAGTCTATACGCGCAAACAACCGAGCCCGACATCTCCATTCAATCATCCCAACGTCCAATGCCTCCGAGCTGGGCGTCTTCAGTATAGTCCACGATGGATGCTATACGGGTCTCGAAGGTACGCCAGCATCCTTGGAAGCTACCAAGACACTAAGAATTGGGCAGGTGTCCGGCGTTCTTTGTGGTAAATCCAGCAAGACCCATGCCGGCACCCTCCACCTTACCGCCCACCATCTCATTTTCTCTCACAACGACAATGTAGAACCGGAGATGTGGGCAAGTGTCTTATTGACGATGCCGATGCTGTCATGCTGAATAATATGCTGTGGTCATGGAACAGGTACCATATCCCTTGATAGCTCTTGTGACACGCCTGCCGCAAACCTTGAGCGGCCAATGTCCCATCACCTTCCGATGTCGGACGTTCGAAACATTCTCCCTTTCAGTTGAGAAAGACAGTGATGCAGGGGATGTATTTGAAAGCATAAAAGAGTTGACTGTTGCCAGTGCGTCTCCATTTGACTATATTGCTCGCTCGCGGCGCTCAGGATTGTCTTACAGTGTCCGTCTTCCAACTCTACGCATTTTTTTACACCCCGAAACCCCCACTCACTTCTGACAATGGTTGGTCGCTGTACTCTCCTCGAGAAGAATTTGGCCGCATGGGTGTTGGTACTCGTTCAAAAGCGTGGCGATTTACCGACATCAATAAAGACTACTCCGTACGTCTCAAGCTCTCCTTTCTTCAAGATTACCCATCTTTAATAACCGTTATTTTCATGTAGTTTTGCTCCTCTTATCCGGCTCGTATGGTCGTGCCCACCCGAATAAGTGACACAACCTTGCAGTATGCGGTCAAGTACAGGAGCAAAGGCAGAATACCAGCTTTGACTTATCTACACTGGGCTAACTATGTAGGTCTACATGTCGTCATCATCTTCTTTAACGATCTCAACAATTCATTAGGGCAGCATCACAAGATCCAGCCAGCCGATGGTCGGATTGACGAATGCACGGTCAATACAGGATGAAAAGCTAGTGGAAGCCATTTTCCAGTCGCACTACTCGCCTGACTCGCGCGCGTCTACTGCACCCATATTTGGCGCTACTGCGACCAACATGATCGTTGACGCGCGGCCCACCACGAACGCCGTCGCTAACACTGCCAAAGGTGCCGGCACGGAAAACATGGACCACTACAAGGACTGCAAGAAAGCGTACCTCGGCATCGACCACATCCATACGATGCGCGAGTCCCTGGCGAAGGTGGTAGAGGCGCTGCAGGAGAGCGAGGTCCTCACTGCTACCGTCACACGCGATATACCCGGTACCGGCGCGACGGCCCTGCCTGTAGATAGGCAGGCCCTTCGACGGTCAGGCTGGCTCCGCCACATTTCCGCAATCCTTGAAGGGACGCTCGTGATCGTTCGCAATGTTCACATTAATTCCTCACATGTCCTTATCCACTGTTCGGACGGATGGGATCGTACGTCGCAACTCTCCTCAATATCACAGCTCTGCTTGGATCCATTCTATCGCACGATACGCGGTTTCGAGATCCTCATCGAAAAGGATTGGGTTAGCTTTGGGCACAAGTTCTTGGATCGATGTGGGCATCTCTCGTCAGAGAAGTTCTTTGTCGCGCCTGTCGAGAGCTCCGGCTCTGGCGGTGGCGCAGAAGCAGCTCAAGCGTTCTTCGCATCCGTGCAGAACCGCTTTGCCTCAAATCACCATATCAAGGAGACGAGCCCCGTCTTCCACCAATTTCTCGAAGCTGTGCGCAATATCCAACGACAGTTCCCCGAGCGCTTCGAATTCAACGAGCACTTCCTCCGACAACTACACTATCACCTCTACTCCTGTCAATTTGGTACATTCTTATTCAACACCGAGCAAGAGCGCAGGACTGGGGACCCAGCACCTTGTAACCGGACGGTGTCTGTCTGGGATTACCTTAATTCAGAACCTCGACGATCCGAATTCTTGAATCCCTCTTACCAGCCTGAGCTCGATGATCCGACCAGCAGGTTGCCAAAGGCGGATCAGGGAGTACTCATCCCCAATCCGAGGACGTCCGTTTCTGGAATGAGCTCTACGGGAGAGGAGACGAGGAGATGAATGGCCGCTCCGTTACAGCATCGATCCAGCCAGCCATGGAAGTTCTCGCGCCTGTGGAAATTGCCAGTGACGATCCTGCATTGCTCAGGTCTGCGACACCCACTTCAATCCACCCACCCCCGTCCCCTGCCATCTCTCCACCTCCTGCCATATCTCTGACGACGTCTGCATCTGCGACTGCACCGACATCGACCTCTGCATCCAGCATTGCGTCAGTCACCGAACTCGCAGCTCGCGAAAGAAGCCCATCCCCGTATCTGCAGCCTTTTTCCAGCTCACCAGGACCCTCATATCGTCCCCGTCAACCGCCTCCACGGCCATCTCCTCAGGACTTCTTCGCCAGCACCAGTGGCGTGAAGTCCATCTGGGGCCGGCTCTCCTCCGGCGCAACCACTGCGTTCTCGTCTGTACAGGACGCGTATGGCGGGCTCGCGAAGGACTTCCGCGTAATGAGCGTTGCCCCGCCCGCGTCGTCCCCGTCGGACTTATCGGAGAAGGACGGCGGGGAGTTGCGCAGCCGGGAGGAGCTCGCGGCCTGGGGTGCAGCGGACGGCGCAGCGCAATCCACGCGTCAGGCCGGCCTGAACACGGCAGGGCTGTCGACGCACACGAACCCATGGGCGACACATAGCTCGCCTGCGGTGCCGTCGATTGCGGTGGACAATCCGTGGAGCACTGCGCGCTCACCATCGAACGCGTCCGCACCGCGCGCGGACGCGAATCCGCTCGGTGACCTGTTCGGGTCGCCGGCTTGGGAAGCGACGTCGACGCTCGATCCGGCGCTCGCGCATCCTGCACCGCGGCGGGCGCAGACGTACAGCGCTGCAGGGAAGCCATTTGACACGGCGATGTCACCGAGCGCGACGTCGGCGCGGCCGAAAGACCAGCCGCCGCCCAAGCCGCCTTCAGCCCTCGCCTTCGCCCTCGCCTTCCGGCGGTCAGCAGGGCGCAACTGATCCTCTTGGCGTCAGCCTTCTGTCGTAAACGCGCAGGACTTGGTCAACGCGTGGGTAGATGGATTGGGGGCTGGTACGGATTAAGGCGATTTTTTGACACGTAGTATACCAGGTGCATGCCGTACTGTTACTGTAAGCGGTGTAACATACGCAGGATAGATGCGAATTTCGGGGACGTGTATTATGACTGCATTGAACACGCAACTTCCTGCAGGTCTTCGCTGCTCTGTTCGGGTGTCGGACGAGGTACGTCGGCGGGATATGATTGGGAGATGGCGTGATATGTTGCTGACTAAGCATTCGATGTCTGTCTATCGAGCGAGCCTGCAAAATACTTAAGCTCTTCCTCCCTTCCTTCGCCAACATCATCCCCTCGTCTCCTCCCATCCCCCGCACCCCCCATCTTTTGTCTTTGCAATGCCTGCCAACGGTTCCGCTCGTCCCGCCCTTCCGCCTGGCCACTTCCTCTTCACGTCCGAGTCGGTCGGTGAGGGTCACCCCGGTCAGTAGTTGAGACGCGTTGTCGCTGCATTCGGTGCATAGAATGCTCATTTCTCTCCAGATAAGATCTGTGACCAGGTCTCTGATGCCATTGTGAGTGCTTAGAATGTCTGCGCTGCAAACGAACAGGGCAGGGATCCTCATGCCCGTTTGCGTGCTGCGCAGCTCGACGCCTGCCTTGAGCAGGACCCCTCCTCCAAGGTCGCTTGCGAGACGGCCACCAAGACCGGCATGATCATGGTCTTCGGCGAGATCACGACCAAGGCGCATCTGGACTACCAGAAAATTATCCGTAACGCCATCAAGGACATCGGCTACGACGACTCGTCCAAGGGCTTCGACTATAAGACCTGCAACATCCTCGTCGCCATTGAGCAACAGTCGCCCGACATTGCCCAGGGCCTCGATCACGGCTCGCTTGAGGAGCACGGTGCTGGTGACCAGGGTATCATGTTCGGCTATGCGACGGACGAGACGGAGGAGCTCATGCCGCTGACCATCATGCTCGCACACAAGCTGAATGCGGCGATGGCCGTAGCGCGCCGGACGGGCGCCCTTCCGTGGCTCCGTCCCGACTCGAAGACCCAGGTCACCATCGAGTACAAAAAGGACGATGGTGCTACCATCCCCCTCCGCGTCGACACCGTCGTTATCTCTACGCAGCATGCCGAGGAGATCTCCACAGAGGACCTCCGCAAGGAGCTCCTTGAGAAGATTGTCAAGAAGGTCATCCCTGCCAACCTCCTCGATGACAGAACTGTATACCACGTGGGTATATCCTACCGCTTTATGCTTTCGCTTTACTCATCCTTCCCGCAGATTCAACCCTCAGGACGTTTCGTTATCGGTGGTCCCCAGGGTGACGCTGGTCTGACTGGCCGCAAGATCATCGTCGACACGTACGGTGGTTGGGGTGCCCACGGTGGAGGTGCCTTCTCCGGCAAGGACTTCTCCAAGGTCGACCGCTCTGCGGCCTACACTGCACGCTGGATTGGTCAGTAGTTGCTTCTATCTCGTGAGAACCCTAATCTCATTCCCACTCAGCCAAGTCCCTTGTCGCGGCCGGCCTTGCGCGCCGCGTGCTCGTGCAGCTCTCGTACGCCATTGGTGTCGCTGAGCCTCTATCGATCTATGTCGACACGTATGGCACCGGCAAGAAGAGCGACGAGGAGCTTGTTGAGATTATCCGCAAGAACTGGGATCTCCGTCCTGGTGTCATCGGTGCGTCTGGTTTGGCCACATGTTGATATCGGTGTCTGATCGTGATGATTGCCCTTAGTCAAGGAAGCTCGATCTGCAAAAACCCATTTACCGCAAGACTGCGGCTTACGGCCACTTCGGTATGCCAGGCTTGTTGCTGCATTTATGTCATTTCTTCTCATGGCATTTCTTTAGGCAACCCTGCGTACAACTGGGAGAAGCCCAAGAAGCTCATTCTCTAGATATATCAGCTCGTTACGAGACTGTTCAACACTATGCTTCAACTGCACGCATTGGAAGTTCATCCTTCCCATTATCTTTATTAGCTTTCCCGTCACCCTTACACATTACCACCTAGCAACTACATAGTAGAGCTGCCCCTGATGTACCCCGCGCGCGCACTGACATCCTTCACGCCCCTCATGACACTCATTGATTCCCTTCCTGCACCTAATTGTTTTGGTAGTTTGGTTGTCGTAGTCGCATCTATCCTGTATAGCGTACTGATTTGGAATCGAAGGCGCGCTCAACCGCGCTATATTCCATGTTTCATGCGAACAAGTTGCCAGTTTTCGCGAACAAACATGGCCGCGATTGACTGGTTACGCTGTGCCTTTCGGTCCGCCGACTTGTCACCAGTTTGTCTCCGGTGGCTTGCAATTGGTCGGAGATCCGTCCAAGATTCGATAAGATGTCCGTTCCGTTCCGGGGTAAAAAAAATTTGAGCAAATGTCTCCTTTACGAAAACAACCTTCCAGCTCCATCCCAACGCACGTTTGTGCACCCTAGAAGGGCTTTTGTCCACGCTAAAAGGCGACTTTGCGGTCGCTCGCCTTGTAAAACTCGTCTGTATCTATAGTCGATCATTTATTGGCCAGTGAGTGTCAATCCCGTTCCGATGTTGCTCGGCTGGACGCTGACAAGCCCAGTGTGTGGAATTTTAGGTCTGCTTTTGCATGACGCGAGCGTGGACGCTGCGCAAGGAAATCTGTGAGGGCCTTTCGTTGCTGCAGCATCGCGGGCAGGATGCGTGCGGGATCGTCACCTGCGGTCCGAAGGGGCGCTTCTACCAGTGCAAGGCGAACGGCATGGTCCGCGATGTGTTCGATGCGAATGCAGTGTCTCGCCTGATTGGCGGCATGGGTATTGGCCATGGTGAGCTGTGTGTGGGTCTTGTGCAGCAAGATGTTCGCTCATATGTTATGATCGTAGTGCGGTATCCGACGGCGGGCAGTTCTAACCACGCGGAAGCGCAGCCATTCTACGTTAACTCTCCATATGGTATCGTATTCGCTCATGTACGTCCAGACACCCGCTTCTATACTTCTTCACTAACCGCAGACCCGTGTAGAATGGAAACCTCATTAACACGGCGTCGCTGCTGCACTTCATGGACGCGGACGCGCACCGGCACATCAACACGTCCTCCGACTCGGAGGTCCTCCTCAACATCTTCGCGAACAACCTCCAGAAGACGGGCAAGTTCCGCATCAACGAGGAGGACATCTTCACCGCCATCGAGGGCGTCATGGCGCAGTGCCGCGGCGCGTACGCCTGCGTCGCGATGCTCGCGGGCTTCGGCATCATCGCGTTCCGCGACCCGAACGGCATCCGCCCCGTCGGCATGGCGTCGCGCAAGACGCCGACGGGCAAGGACTGGCTCTTCGCGAGCGAGAGCGTCGTCGCGGTCGCCAGCGGATTCGGCGACTGGGAGGATGTGAAGCCGGGTGCGTGCAGTCTTCGCATTCTCAGGGGCGTAGGACTGACCGGACGCAGGCGAGGCTGTCATCATCACGCGCACGTCCGTCTCGCGCCGCCAGGTTGCGCCGTCCGCCACGTTCGCCCCGGACATCTTCGAGTACGTTTATTTTGCGCGGCCGGACTCCGTCCTGGATGGCATCAGCGTATACCGGAGCCGCATGGCGATGGGTGACGCGCTCGCCGACGAGGTGCAGCGCGTGCTGGCAGAGAAAAATTTGTCCGTGGACGTCGTGATCCCCGTGCCGGACACGTCGCGGGTCGCGGCGCTGAATCTCGCGCAGAAGCTGAACCTCCCCTACCGAGAGGGGTTCATCAAGAACCGCTATGTCGGGCGGACGTTCATCATGCCTGGGACAGCAGATGAGGTGCGTACCCGCGGTTTGGGAAGTGTGCTTTGTCTGAGCGTCTTGCAGGACAAAGAACGTCAGACGGAAGCTGAACGCGATGGCGCTTGAGTTCATTGGGAAGAATGTTTTGCTTGTTGATGGTTCGTTGTTCTTCAACTAACTTAATTTCATGTCGCTGAAAACGAAGCGCAGATTCTATCGTGCGGGGCACGACATCGAAAGAGATCATCCAGATGGCAAAAGACGTTGGCGCGAAGAAGGTCATCGTCGCAAGTTGCGCACCGCCCATTCGGTAGTTGTCCATTCGTCCTTGTTCCATGTCGCCAGCTGACAGACTCGACCAGTTATCCCAACGTCTACGGCATCGACATGCCCTCGCGCTCAGAGCTCGTCGCATACGGCCGCACCACCGATGAAGTCGCCAGCGCCATCGGCGCAGACCTCGTCATATTCCAGACGCTGGCTGACCTCACCGCGTCCGTGCGCCAGCTGAACCCGTCGATATCGCAGTTCGACTGCTCCGTCTTCACGGGCGAGTACGTCACCGGCGGCGTCGACGAGGCGTACTTCAGCCGCCTCGAGGCGCTGCGCGCAGACAACGTGAAGGGCGAGGCGCTGATCGAGAACTTGGGCCCGCTCGCGGGCAAGGGTGGCGGTGGGGCGCGCCGCTCGGACGCGACCAACATGCATTCGCAAGTCACGGGGAACGGGGGGCTGATGAATGTGCATCGGACGATACCATAGGGTTGCATAATACGTGGCAGACGAAGGAAAGCAGCTAACCCGACATGCAGTGTATGCTTCATTAGACGATCTTGCACGGCAGTTCTTGCATCATAGACTTTCCATGTGCGCTGCGCTGCGCTGGATGGACAAAAATGGACCATCGGATTGCTGGTTGAATTCCCATGGGGTGATATCTTGATTCGGTCTTCGTGCATATACTTACTCACAGACTGGAGACCTGAAGGCTCTGCATGCTTCTCGCAGCTCATACTGATGTTCCACAGCGATGTCCAACTCACCATACCTAGTCGTATCCATGGTTCGCGCCAATAGGATTGCTACTCTCGCGCCTGGCTTTCATCTATGCTTTGATCGACAGCTGGAGTCCGGCTGATTGGATGGCGTCCTATTGAATCCCGACAGGTCGAGCATCTCACGAATTCATAGTCAATACTGGTCCTCGTTCTGCATATCAGGAGCTGCTGCCGTGGCCATCCTCCTTGCACAGTAGCCTTTCCCCCTTCTCGGTTATGTTACAGGTCGCGGTCAGCAATGGGGTTAACGACAAGCCAGCTAATGCCTTGCTTCCGCTGGACAAGAGTGGCATTATCTCGATCACCATGGAGGCAATATTGTATGGTAGGCAATCTTGAATCATTGTGTCACGTAAATCCATGAGATTAACTTAGTTCCTCGTCAACAGGGTTTTCTCTGTTCATGTACGGTTTCACGTTATGGGTGCTTCTTCGCCACAAAGCGACTGGAAGAATCAACTGGCCTATGGTGGCTGTCGCCACTGCTCTCTTTTCGTTCAGTACGATGGTATGCCTGTATCTCGTCACAGAGAGGATAACATTGACAACGCTGGATATCCAGCACATTGCTTCCGACATACACCGCATCATTCAAGGGTTAATCGATCACAGAGATACCCCAGGAGGTCCCACCGCTTGGTTCGAGGATGTTTCGACATTCACTTTCGTGTTCAAATCTGCCGTCTATACGTTTCCAGACGTTAACAGGCGACGGTGTTGTGGTGAGCTCGAAACCCGCATCACGCGGTTTTCCGCTATATCTCATATCTCTGGCGTAGGTCTATCGTGCTTACATGGTTTGGCGTTCCCTGTGGGTCGTCCTATACGGCGGGATCATGCTTTGCGGTGTTGCAGGTAAATTTCTTCGTGTCAGGAAAAGCAAGCGGGCCTGACTTATTGATTTTCTGCGAAGTTACTGCAGTAGGCAGCGTTTATGCCTGTTCACAGGCCAGTCCCACACAATCTGCGATTTTCCTCAATCAAACTGGCCGCTGGATCACATCGTTCTACGCGGCTACTCTCGCGGCCAATTTCTCATGCACGTGTGAGTTTCAAAATAGATATCCTCGTCTTTCGTTGATGAGATACGTCTTAAAGCCGCCGTGCTGTACTGATATCTTCTATTCTTACTCAATAGTTCTATTAGCCTTCCGGATATGGGTCGTAAACTCTCGAGTGCAACATTACTCCACGAAGAGTCTCATGCCCGTCCTGATCATCATCATCGATGCCGGCGCGTTGTACTCTGTCACGCAATTTACGACCCTCGTCTCCTTTGCATGCCACTCAAACGGGCAGTACATTGTCGTCGACATGGTACGCAAGCGCCCCTCACCATGTGCACGTCTCGTGTGCTGATTTGAGGGCGCCTTTTTGCTCAGGTTATGCCCATTATATCTATTGCATTTTACATGGTGATCATCCGTGTCGGACTGGCGAAGGGCATAAATCCGACAACGGTCGCAGAGGACGTCACAACTCTCCGTGCGGCGCCTCTGGGAACATGTTATCGGGAGGAGGGCATCGCCATGCGCCCGATGGAGGTGAGGATCACGCAGTTCGTCGACAAGGATGATGGCCTGCAGCAATCAGGCCAAAGAAGCCGTTCGCCTGATACGACTTCTGGAAAGGTTTAATTGGCGGGAGTATGACTGGCATATGCGTGATCCAGACGAATCTTGACAGACAGGCGTGTTATTTGTATTATACTGTCCCCATTGAGTTGGAGAATATGGGTCATCAAATCAGTACTTGAAGTGGGTGTTTTGACATACAAGTACAGCAGGATCCACGGAGCGCAGTCTTGTCAAACTCTCACAGCCATCAAGTACATGATTGGATGGCTCGATGCGTGCATCTGGTTTCACAGGGCGGCGGGTGGCCCACAGCTCAACAAGCGGAAGCTTCGTGCGTATCTTCCTAGGTCAATCTCCCATTATATCATGGAATTGCGGCAAGTCCATATTGTTGTTTATCTACAAGTTCCATGTTGAATTCCCTCAGCCCGTGACCAGCGTATCCGGTTTCTCGACGTCGAAAAGATATCCCGTCTCCGCGGTCAAACTAGGGCCATTCAAGGCATGGTAAACAAATCGATATAAACGCGACGTATGCGACGTCACTAGCAAACATGTATGCATACAGGTCTTCAATCGGTGCTAGACCCCATCTCTGCTCTTGCCTCTCTTTCCTCTAGTGCAGGTACATCCACTATCATGCATCCCTCGCCATAGGTGTACTCCACTGATGCCTCATTCCCATATGCAGCGTAATGTGTCTTCACTCGTGTGCGCGTTGCTTCTGGTGCCACCACCCAGCTCACAGGGGTGACATCCTTCGTGTCGTCCCAGCCTATGCTATGTACCCTCTCGAGTTTCTCGATTACAATGGCACCTGCCCACTCGGTGAGCAGCTCGATAAACCCACCCTCAACGTATGATGTATCCCATCCGTCGACCCGGTTCATGAGAACCCGCCAATTGTGTTCACCTGGTTCCCCATAGACGACAAAAATCTCTGGCTCCAAGTCCAGATCATCGCAGGCGCGCCAGACCATGGCGTCGCTGCCTTTAAGGATGCCGGGTATGTGTTCCAGATTGTTAGAGTTGTCTACAGGATATGCATGCTCGAGGGCAAAGCCAACTAATCCGCCCGATGGCAGGAACTCGCGGTTGAGTAGCAGGTCGCTGAACGCGGCCTTGAACGATGCTAGAGTTGCAGCATTAGAGGATGCGCCGACCGAATCGGACGTGGTGGGTGATAAGTCTTCGTAATACAAGTTATAGGTCAACGTGAAGCGGTATCCCGCCGTCACTCGGGAGACTTCGTGCTCGACGTCGCTGAAGAAGGCGATAAACCCGATCGTCGGCGAAGATTGGTTTTTGACAGCTTGGGCAGAGTCGAACATCCACTCTTTGCCATGGTGTCGAAGGACAAGGGCACCGCCTTCGTGCTGCGTTGGGAACACGAGGACGAGCGAGCCAAACATGCTCTCGCTACGAGGTGTGTCTTGATGTGCTTTGAAAAACGAGTCTACCCCTGACAAAACTATTAGATATCCGTCAAGTACTTACATTATGGGAGCTCTTCACCATATACGTTGAGTTTATAAAGCTCGACCTTTACAGGTCGAGGCGAGTCGTCACCGTCAAGAAGCTCTTCCCGAATGAATGTAATCAACTCAGTCCGCTCCGGAACAATGGGCGTCGAGAATTGGGATGCATCCAATTTTCCAGCCTTTCGATATGATTCGTCGAGGACATCTGATTGGTTGATACCGAACGATGCGGGCTGGCAGGCGCTTGCTAAGGCGACCAGTTGCTCCTCAGAGGCATCGGCGAAGTCTATGTAGCTGCGAAGTCTGCATCAAGACCGAGTCGATTTATCAAGTATCAAAGGGACTACCTTGGTGTTCCCTGGTCCAGGTAATGGAGTCTGAAGTCATCAGGAGACAGAGGCAGTGTACCACTGATGTACGGAGGTTTGTTGACAATGGCGTCACGGAGAGGCTGGAGAAGTTCGTCACTGGCAGTATCGGACATGTCGTTCGTGAGTCTGTTCAGTAGCCTAAGATCAGACAGGCTTTTATAGATGTTGAGGTGGGTTAATTTTGAGATGGCACAGCCATGCTTAGAGGCACAGAGCGGGCATTCTACCCAAGGGCTCTTATTGTTACAGGGTGGCATCGATGACTCGGATGTGACTCGGATGCAAAACAATACGCCCGGGACGACACGAGCTTTGTTGCATCAAGGCTGGGGATCTATGCAACCCGACACCGTCAACATGTTCAGATTTCATTTCAATTTTGTGGCTTGCCGCTGATCGTCATCAACTCACAGCTGCCTAGCTATCCTTCCCAGGTCCATACGACTCATGTATGCTCAAGCCTCGAGGCAACTAGCGACGTAAGCTCTTTAGATCCATTACATACTACTTACAATACACATCTAGCCATTGTCTTGGAAGGCGATAAAACTGTTCGTTATACGTCCTACTATGTAGTTTGCTTCCCCCTTGCTAGGTCGTGTTCCTCGGCTTCAAGCTCGATCTGTATCAAACTGACTTCATCGACATCTGTTCCAGTTCCTCTTCCTAAAAACGAACCTTTTCCTGCTCATACGCCCATATTCTCTTCGCAATGCGTTGGGTTCCTTGGTCACGACATGTCGTCTGACTACTTCGCGAAGTTCGCGGTCCGTAACAAGGGTGTTGTGAAAAGTCAGGATCCCGCAGATCGAGACGTCTCAACTATGCGTGGCCAATGGGTCATTTTCAAGCTAGGCTACCAATACATGGGCTTCGGTCGTCCAGGAAGGCAAATTGGGATGAGTAGCAATGCCAGAGGGCGACAGGTGTTCTACGTTTATCAAGTCCGGGATGAACTCCCTCCTGTCCTTCGTTATGGGGTAGACGGATGCCCGCCGAAGCATCAGTTGGAGACTCTTCGGCTGATGCATGGCGGGCGACGGGAGATGTGGTACCCTAAGGAGGACACATTGCCGTGGGATTCCCCCCTGGAGGCGAAGCTGCCACGACCAGTCGTTTATGAAGATGAAATTCCACGTTCTGCAAATCCTTCTCCATCAGATATGGAGGCTCGGGTGCCATGGATTGAGGGAGGAATGCGGATGTTGCGTATTGAGGAGGATACCGAGGAAGACGCCAACGCGGTGAGCAGTCTTCCAGAGACCATAGGTATCCGACTTAACCGCTGCTCCCAGGCTTGACATGTCAAATGACCGAAGCTCCCTTACAATACGGCAGTGGTGATGTAGCGAAGGCTTAATGAGCAGATCCTCGACGGACATATTCACGGGTTGCATTTCAGACCCGCGTCGAAGTAGTCGGAGTCGTTCTGGATGCCACGGCACTCATAGAAGGGAGCTTAAGTCAGAATTTGTCTATACTTTGCCTCAGTCGCATACGTGGAGGTACATAGACCATTAACCAGTCTACAGCCTAGCGTCGGAATCGGGTATGGTTGCTATAATGCAAACCTCCCTGTAAGAGAAACGGAGACGTGCCTCGTTTCCCATCGCAATCCAAGGTGTCTTCAGTTTGGTGCGTGTCATCTCCGATCGCATGACCCAGCTCACCGAAATAGACATCACAACACGGTTGAAATCACCGTACGCGTCTTTTGTCCCTCTTAATCTTGATAGCACCCTGACGATCGACGAGGTAACCTGGGAATACACAGTCCGTCCCCATGGATCCCACCACGAAGTGATAGACAATGACCCGCTCGTAATCTTCTTCGACACCACCATACACGATGTGGACCTTCGGAACCAGACGTAATTCGGCGCAGGCACGCCAGACTATCGCATCGCTGCCTTCAGGGATATTTGGGATGTGGTCGAGAGACTCGTCGATGGGATAACTTCAAGAACGCAGAATTGGACAATAAATCTTTGAGTGCTGCCTTGAATAAGTTGAAGCTGGTGGTGCTCGTCGACGGACGAGTGATTGTTGACGATGGCTCGTCGGCGTGGACGTCGTTATAATACAGGTTGTAGGTTAGCGTCACGCGGTAGCCAGCCTTGACAAGAGAGACCTCGTGGTCGACATCACTGCGCGAGCGGTCCAAGACCAGCCTTGTCCGACGATCGGATTCATGGCATTTTTCAGAGTCAAATGTCCACTCTTCCCCACGATGACG
The DNA here is from genome assembly GCA_033439255.1 of Hericium rajendrae. NCBI lineage: Eukaryota > Fungi > Basidiomycota > Agaricomycetes > Russulales > Hericiaceae > Hericium > Hericium rajendrae. The sequence continues at coordinate 213,533 of CM065889.1, forward strand.
GACTATCAAGGCTCCGCCTTCATGTTCTGTCGGGAATACGATGACAAGTGCATGCTTACACTCGCGGAGTATCCTTGTGCGTCTTGAAAAATGAGTCTTTGCCTGCAACATTGGTTCGAACAGCACGGCCTGTGTACGATCGAAAAAGCTCAGCTCACCATACACGTTCAACTTGTACAACTCAATTTTCATGAGGCGAAGGGCGTCGTCACCATCCAACAGGTCCTCTCGAATGACTTTAACCAGCTCGGTCCGCTCGGGCACAAGCATGGTGGAGAATTGAGAAACGTCCATCTTGCCAGCCTTCCGGTACGACTCATCCAGCACATCCTGTCTATTGAGACCGAACGTGGCAGGCTGGCATGCTTCAGCGAGCTTCGCCAGCTGTGGCTCAGAGGCATTCGCGAGGTCGAGATGGCTGCAGCAACGCCAACTGTATCAGGATGCTGGCAGCAGCTGCGTAGTGAAAGTAACTCACTTCGAGGACTCTTCGTGAAGATAGTGAAGCCTGAAACATTCTGATGACAATGGCAAGGTCCCGCTGATGTATGGTGGCTTGTTCACAATAGCATCGCGCAGAGGACTGAGAAAATCGTCGCTGGTTGGGATGGACATGGTAGCTGTTAATTGAGAATGGTTTCGAAGCCTTCATATACTAATCGGTTTCGTGAAAACGGACGGACAAGTTTCACCCCATGGTCAAGCGCTACGGGACTACTGTATGTGTCTTGGGCGCAAGTGACTCGCAGGCGAACAACAGGTTGAAACCACCACGAACATGCCGCGTTGCTCTTTATAGAAGAACTGCAACTGTGATCGAAAGGAAGCCGATCAAGGAAAGGTTGGTACAGCAGCTGGCATGCAGGTTTCATACGTTACAGAACCACCTAGCTTTGATTTCGCTGTGTTTCCTGGGAACGATTGCTTTCCGTTGTCCAAAAGATCGTGAATTTAATGAAGCGTCTTGAATCTGGATCATTTCAAAGTAGTTGACTTACTTTTAGACCTTTAGGGCCTGTACGAGAACCCGGTTATGAGCCTGGTTATGGTCAGAAATTTGGTTATCCGCTTACAAATCTGGTTATTTGCATTACAAATTAATTCCCACACGCACAAAAAAGCGTCAGATTCATAACCAAACCTGGTCGGTTATACATAACCAGGTTCCCGTACAGGCCCTTAGATTCCTCTACTATTACCCACATGACGCCGCAGCAATTGTACATGTTTGGTTGTAACCCTCCTCGCGCGTCTTTCTTGCCTTTGCTCGTGTTTGGTTGTACACTCTGTTGCGCAGTCTGTAGACTACCCCACTTCCGAGACACGAGTATAAAGGGCCAGTTGCTTTGCAACTGCAGAGGCGCTGTGCGCCCATTCTCAGACACAATGAGGTGCTTCGCACTCATGTGATTCTGAAGTAAGAATATAATTATCTCGTACATCTCTCAGCTTCGCTCATTCAGCAAAGGCCACACACTGAGACGCGTGGGGAGTGGGCACTTCGTGCCCGTTCAACGTCTCTCGAGGATTTTGTAGTATTACTATATATTCAATATCTATGTGAAACATGCCCAGTCATTTGATGCCAGTGAGAGCAATGTCGCCAGGTAGTAGCCATCCCGGTGATGAACTTTTAGTTATAAGTTATAACTTTCTGGACAGCTGTGGCATCAGCTGCTGTGATGAAAAAGTTCCCCCCCAACATGCCCCATGTTGTGTGGCACTGTGCAGCCATTCTTACGTCCATGCACAGAGAAGCCGCATGTCATAATTTGGGGGCCGCATTCCCTCAGAGCGATGAGCATCGCCAGTCGCCCGTTGAGCTCGGGCATCGGTCGTGCTCGGACGTCCGCGACTCCGGACGCTCGCGTGGCTAGCTGCTAGCCGCGGCCACATGGCTTTCTCGTGCTCGGCTGCAAGCAAGTTTCGCGGGCCACGCGAGCAACACATGGCCTCAGCCGGCGCGTATCAATTCCTCGTCCCATTCTCTTTTTAGATGTCGTTGTGGATCGAACGTCATTCCGCACTCGGATATGACGTACATCTTCCGCTGAGACTGTGCCCGCATCGATTCATAAAGCACGGAAGTCTCCCACAAAGGACTCAATTCTTTTCGATGCCGCCGCACTCCCCGCTCGACAGCCTATGCATGCTCCTGGCGCCTGACTGTGACATCTGGACAGGCTGTGCGCGACGCATGGTGCGCGATCGTCGAGAGGCGCAATGTGCCCTGGGCAGGCATCCCCTCCGACCCGAACCAGGTCTTGCGAGGTGCGCCGTCGCGTCCTTCTTCTGCGCTGATCAGTTGGTGATGCGAAACTGTAGGGTGTTCTTCGTTTATGAACAGGAGGTGCGCCTGTATTTCTATCTTTGCTTTGTGACTGCCAAGCTCAATGGCGCGCACGTCGTCGAGTAGTGCGAGATGTCTCACCCCATCCCACTCAGCGCGCCCTTGCTCGCGCTCATCCCCGAGCTGATCACTCTTAATGCCGGCGAGGTAGTATTCCCGCCGAGCCATAACATGCTTTTCTCCCATAACATGATGGACGGCCCCGCACTCGATGCGCCGATCTCGTACCGTATCACATCAATGCATACAGATATAACATCTCCCCACGCCGAACGCGGAGTGTCTTAAGGGTCTGCGCAGCAGCATCGCGCTCGTCTATAAGCCTTGCTTGCTTTGGATGAGGTACGCACTCTTGCATCCATATGTCATCGAGCAGTTGCAGCATCAAACCGGGTCTTGCGCTGCGTCGCATCGCGGGCGCCTTCGCGCGGTCGGCCACACTAAACGCGAAGAACGACGGCGATGTGGTGGACTACATTGCGAATCGGAAGGATTATATCAGGTGTGTACTGCCAATTTCTGTTTTCTTTCGCGCTTTTGATCAAGTCATAGTGCGATCGGGCGCATGTCCAATGTGCTCTACTCGTCGGGCAAAGTCTGCTTGAACACAGTGTCGATGATGTATCCCATCTCCGCGGTCGTGATACACATGGTCATGATGGTGATATGCGGGACACACGCGTCGCGGTCGATGTGTTGCGCGTGTCAGCTTAGACAGCTTAGATAGTGCTGGTACGCTTTTATGTGTTGGCATCTAGCCAGCCTGCGCCGGAAGGCACGGTCGCATATGTACATCGCGGAGTCGGCATATTTTTGTAGTATTTAATGGCTTTTATCCATGTATATCCTGCTATCTGTAATACCTTCTGCGGAATACGACGGTTCATGACATTTGGCCTCATAACTTCTGTCCAAATGGAACATGAGCATTGATTTTAACGTTCAGCAAGATTGGCGGAGCGCCAGCTCCGCCGTGTCTTGTCTCATCCAACGACGACGACGACTGAGTGTCGCCAGAAGAGACGTCAGCAAATCGCCCTTACGTCACAGTCAGGTGACCTTGACGCGTCGCGAAATGTTCGTGACTGTTTGTTGATTTCTGCCTTTCTGCTCTCCTCTACCGACTCCCAACTCTTCCTTGCTCTTCTGTCAGTCGGCCGCCTTTCTGTGGGCCAACTCCATAGTAACGGGCCCATATGATCCTTTTACACCTAGCCAGGTCTGTCTTGCTCGGCTGTCTACTGACGACCGCTTTCGCCCGGGAATCGGCATGGAACGGCCATACACTACCAGGATCAACCACGCCGAAGGCGTTTACACCTTACTATGTTCCATCTGGGGCCAAAAGCTATGACTCGTCGTCTCCTCTTGTCCACTATATCGGAAAGTGGTCTGACTCGTACTCTGCAAGCTATGTCGGCCACTCGCTGAAGTCCACTACCCATCCAAAAGCTGCCGTCACCTTCACGTTCACAGGAACTGGCATCGAGTGGTTTGGCAATACGGATAGGAAACATGGTCTCGCTCATGTATTCATTGATGGACAGTATGTCGACAAAGTCGACGCTTATACCGACGATACTTTTCGACAACAGCGGATCTTCTGGGACTTTGACTTGGTATATGGGAAGCACACGATCAAGATTGTGAATTCCGGCGACAGGAATGACGAGTCATCTGGGACTGTTCTCGATGTGGATGCCTTTGTCGTCACAAGAGGCTACGTGCCTCCTCGGCCTGTAGCTCTTGGGGAGAACAACCAAGCCTCTCTAGAGCCTGCTTCATCGTCACAGCCGAAAGGCCAGGACCTGGCAGATGCGGCCACTGTCTCAAGCGGCCCGCAATGGACATTGAGCCAGCAAGGTACGACTGGGGTGCACGCGATGCAGCTGGCCATAATTTCTCCTGCGCATGCTATCATCATGGACAAGGTCGAGCACAATCCCCTCAGCATCGACGGCCATCCCGCCTGGGGTGCGCTGTACAACCTTGACACGCACGCCGTCAAACCGCTCCATGTACAGTCCAATTCCTTCTGTGCAGGCGGGACCTTTCTGGGGAACGGCACCCTGATCAATGTCGGCGGCAATCCTGTTGTCGAGGACAACACCTCGTCTGCGGACTTTGGCGATGTCGATGGTCTTCAAGCCGTGCGTATCTTGGAGCCTTGTGATTCTGAAGACGTGGATGGATGCGATATTTACGAGAATCACGGTCGCATAAGGATGGCCAGTCCTCGTTGGTACAATACCGCTCTCCGGATCTCGGACGGTAGTGCCATGATCATCGGTGGTGCGAAGAAGGGCGGCTGGATGAACAATGGCACGACCAACAACCCGACGATCGAGTACTTCCCGCCCAAGAATATCGCTGGCTCGAACGGTCTTGCTGTCGACTCACCGTTCCTCAAGGACACGCTGAACTCAAACTTGTTCCCCATCGCCTTCTCTCTGCCGGACGGCAAGGTGTTCATCGCGGCGAACCGGGACGCGATGATCTACGACTGGCAATCGAACACGGAACGGAGGCTTCCACAGATCCCGAATGGCGTGCGCGTCACCTATCCCATGACGGGTACCGCGCTGCTCCTGCCTTTGTCCCCCGACAACAACTACACACCCGAGATCTTACTCTGCGGCGGCTCCTCCGTTGACGACACCAAAGCTAGCTGGGACCTCTCCTCTCAGGATCCCGCTTCGTCGCAGTGCTCCCGCATGGTGCTGAACGACGACGGGATCAACGCCGCTGGCTGGCAGGTCGAGCAAATGCCCGAGGCACGCATCATGCCCGACGCCGTCCTCCTGCCCACCGGCGACATCATCATCGTGAACGGTGGGCAGACTGGTATATCGGGATACGGCAACGTGAAGGACCGCGTCGGCGGATCCAACGCAGACAACCCCGCCTTCACGCCCGTGCTGTACAGCCCCTCTCAACAGGTCGGACAGCGCTTCTCTAGGAACGGGATGGACGGCGCGACGAGCAGCATCCCCCGATTGTACCATTCCGTTGCGACGCTCACGCCGAACGGCGATGTCATGATCGCGGGGAGCAATCCAAATCTGGATCGGAGCGAGGTGAAGTACGGGACGGAGTATCGCGTCGAGTGGCTCAAGCCGCCGTACATGTCGGCCGAGAGGCCTGTCATCTCCATTGCACCCAGTCAGATCGATTTTGGGCAGAGCGTACAGATCAAGGTGCAGCTTCCGGGAGCGAGCTCTGGAAGCTCGAATATCAAAGGTGCGCCCAAATCCGTCCGTGTCGATGATTCTTCACTGACATTGTCCGTCTGCAGTGAGCTTGATGGACCTGGGCTATGTGACGCATGCGGTCCATGCCAATTCTCGGCTCGTCTACCTGGCGACATCGCTATCAGACGACAGGCGAACTTTGACCGTTACTGGCCCACCAAATGGGAACATTTACCCGCCTGGTCCTGGTTGGCTGTATGTTGCGATTGACAACGTCCCAAGTGTCGGCGTCAAGATCATGGTCGGCAACGGCCAGAGTCCCCCTGTTGACCAGGGTGCCTTACAGAAGTACGTCGGCTAAGCCTGCTATGAGTATTCGGTATATTGACTGTCTGCTATCTGTTTGCTCCATGTAGCTTGCTGCAAAATTCGGATGTGGATCAGGACGAAGAATCGAAAGGCAAGAAAGGAGACGACGGGTCAAGAGTGATCGACTATCGCCAACTTGGAGATTGAACTCACTCGCTTGTCGCTGTGCACATCTCTATCGACGATGCATCTTTTGTCGTGCATATACTATCATCGCACGCATCCTAACCTACGCACTACTTACTCTTTACCTGTCACGTCTTCTTGATCCTCATATTGTTTTGATTTGTCGTCACTGTACATATCCATAATCATGGTATCCGGACTGCGTTGTCCAAAGCGTAATTAACATTTATAGATCGATACAAGGTGAGATCAAAGCTAGGAGGGCTATATTAGAATGCCCTCTGCTTCATACGGCTGCTGACGGTGCGCAGGCCAGCATATACTTTTCCAGGCGGAGAGCCGAGGATGAGAGAGACAATCGCGTCGCGGGCGATTTTGATATTTTGGAAGGCGCCGAGGATGTGGATTTTGCTGCAAACTCACATGAGACTCAATGTATACGATGGATATTTGAGAACTTACGTGTCGGCGAGGATGATGCGCGTGCGGCTGGCGTTTTCGATGGTGAATTTTGTCTTGCCATCTTGGCCGGCGATGCGACCTGGGAATGCGAAATTCAATGACCAAACTAGTGAAAAATAAAATTCAACGTACCGATAGCGCGGGATAAATGGTCTCCATGGAGCGTCTTGACATCCTTGATTTCGAAAGAATCCAGGTAAAGATCATCCAATCGGAGAAGGGCGATCGCATCCTAAGATATGGAAACCTGATTAGTTTTTGAATGACGCTGCAGAAGCAAGCTCTACATACGTTCACATCAAAACCGAGAGCAAATGCTTTCACAAAGTCTGCTCCTTTCTGCAGAGACCCAACGTCCTTCGTATGCTTTGAGGACTATTAAGTGCGAACTTTGCATTAGGTATCATCCTGCGAATGAGCACTGGACATTTCAGACGTACCCGAATCTCTACACATTTTCGCTGCAGGTTCATGCGGACCTGCAAACCCAGAATTTCCGTCAGGGGACCAAAAATATTGATCCAGTCCTTCTTCAGCGGTGTCATGCGGTGTGGTGGCATCGTTATCCGCCTCGTCTCTGACTTCAGCGCCGATCGTGTCGCGGAGGCGGGTGCTGCAGGGAAAGATGGGGCTTCGGTCTGCACGGGGAGAGATGCGTTTTCGGTGTCGATCATGAGATCGTCGTCGTCCGTGGCTGCCAGGGCATCTGCTGGGGCTTTCGAAGATGGTCCACCTGGCTGGTCGATTTCGAGCGCGGCGTCATCGTCCATCGCGGCATCGTTATCGTCGGCGAGTCGGGGTTCCTTCTTTTTCGACATTTTACGGCGGTTTTTGCGCGCAGGCGCGGAGGAGCTGGATTCAGCGTGTGCGACGACCATTGTGTGTGGATGAAGGTTTGAAAAGATGAAGAGGTGGTGGTATATACAGCGTTGCCCTGTTTCAGTACCGTCGTAGAGAAATTTCAGTGAGAAAGGCAGCAGCCTGCAGGATGTTCGGCAAATGCCGAGGTAAGGCGCCCTTACGTGACTGCACTTCGCTCATCGAGGACCTCGACTCCCACCTTCCCACTTTCTTGCTTGTCGCATTGCTCACATCTCGGAGACTCTGGTCTCAAGCGATGTCTACCTCAGCGTCTGGAAAGACACAAAATCTGAATGACAGCAGGACAGAAGGTAGTTCCGTTGCATTTACATCTGGCTTACAGATACGCGTCTAACCCGACTACAGCTTTGCAGGCTCTGCTGAATTCTCTCTCGCCCGCAGGCCCTTCCAGTGGTCAGCAGGGCTCCAAAATCACGAGCGAGCAGGCTCAGAGACTATCTCAAAACTGATGAGCTGTTAGGCGATGTCGCAGGCCAGGCTGGACCCACCCAGCAGCGGAATGAGCGTGGTGAGGTGAGGTCTCTTGCTCTGTAGTTTCCTGTCAATTTCTCATACTCATCTCTTTCGATGTATGAAATAGCTCTTGAATGAGGAGGGTCTACCCATCATCGACATCAGCGAGCCATGACCCGGTCCTGATGCTCCTCCTTTTGACCCTGGTTCGGCTGTCGAAGAACCCGATGTTGTCCCACTTCGAGCCCTTTCTCGCGGGAAAGGCACAGCAACGTGCGCAGATGGAAAGGATTCTTGATCTTCTCGAGGCAGAAGAGCAAGGCGAACTCGCACGGAATGAGAAGCTCGAGCATCAGCGGATGAAGGAGGAGTATGAGCAGCGCAAGTCAAATACGAGGAAGGAGCTTGAGAGGTTGAAGGCGGCGAAAGATATGCAGAAGAAGATGGGAAAAGCACTGTTGAGGAATCTGTCTGATGCGAGGGAGAGAGAGGAAAAGGAGAAAGAGGAGCAGCTGAAGCGGGATTTGGAGGCGGAGGCGAGCAGAAAGCAGAAGAAGCCAAACAAGAAGGTATCTTTCGCCGAGCTACCACATGAAGGCAAGGAAGACAAGGCCCTACTGCTGGGCCCTCCAAAAGAAGTCCGAGGGGAAGCGATGCATCTGGTAGACTCCATGCTCAAGAGCAGAAACCGACCATGAAAATCGATGTGGTCGAACGGTTCCCAAGACCAATGAAGACCAAGGTTATGTCTCCTCCGCCGCCGGGCGATGAGTCGGATGATAACGTTCAGCCCGGCTCGCCCGTTCCCGCTGACTCGGACGAAGGCGAAGCCATTGTTTCCGATCATGATTCGGAACACATTCCAACCAGTGATTCCGACGATGAGGAACCGCGTTCACTTGACGAGCCAGTCGTTGACGAAGAATTTGACTTCGACACGGCCCAACATCATCGAGAAATTGCGCTTGAATACTTCAAGAAGCGAGACAGTATCGGTGTCGATGCAGCGCGTGTTATGTCTGCGCATTCACACGAGCCTATGGACGAATGGGATCAACCTGTTCGTGTTCCGGTTTGATTATGGAGTATCATTAATTCAATTTTTACGTTACTAGGAAGTACCCCTCGAGGCGACACTATCAAGTCCACATCCGAAGCCACTCCAGTCAAAATTCAGATCGACAGTTTCCCAAGCCTACAATACAACGCTACCATCTGCCACACCGTCCACTTCTTTGGGTGATTCCGTGCTTCCCGGCACGAGCTCTACACTCAAAGGTGCAGTGCGAATCGGGAAATTGGAAGATGACAAGCTCGTCGGTGGCGAGGAGGGTGAGAGCGGCGAAGAGGACGATGACGACGTGAAGGAATTTATGGCCGCCTTGCGCAAGGGCGAGGTGACCAACGCTGGTGCAGAGCAGAATGCCGAAACGTTGGTCGCTGCTCTCATGAAAGCATACACAGCTCCCGAGAAGAGCGAGGAAGCTGCGAAGAAGGCGCTGGAAGATCAAATCAAGGTCGAAACTGCCCCACAAACACAGGTGGAAACTCCAGCACCTGTATCTGTGCCCTCGAAAGCGTCTAAATTCAAGCTCAATCGCTTTCCCGCCACCGCTCCTCGATCACCGTCTGACCTTTCGGATTCAGACCCCACGCCCATCTCAAACTCTGCGCGGTCGTCGCCCAAGCTCCCAACAAGCGACACCGTTCTCGAGCGCAAGCCCGGACAACCATCTAGACAAGCTCAATCTATATCATTCACGCCAACCCGTCCGCAAAACCGCTCGGCCTTGTCGCAAGCAGCTGCGAAGCCTAGCGGAATACCCGCCGTCGTCGAATCACCTTCGTTCCGACCTCCGCACACAGGCGCGAAGTCGGCGACGAGCCAAACATCCACTGCGCCAGCAGGCCCGTCGTCGTCTCGTCCACCCGCGCTTGGGCGAAACGTCGTGGCATCTCCCTCCTTCCCTTCCATGATCGTCGATTCACCGTCGTTCCTCCCGCCTTCGTCCGCAAAACCAGGCCAGATGCCGTCGATGGTGGTAGACTCGCCCTCGTTCCAGCCGCCGGCTTCGAGTCGTCCTTTGAGGCCTCCTGTTGTGATGTCCGCCGCGGTGCGGGAGTCCACCGGGCCTCGTGCTGGAGGACGAGCATCTGCGCCGGAGCCTGCGAAACGCGCATCTAGGTTCAAGACTGAACGATCGTAGGGAATCAGCTTTGAGTGTATGATCTTGGTTGCCATGCTTTATGCCAATGGCTGTAAATGTCATACCTTGTGCATGGCTATCGTCTCGGCCCTAAATATCTAGAGACATCTCACTTTAGCACGGCAAGGTTTTCTTCTCCGAAGATTAATTTATAAGGCCGGATCTTTCAGGTGAATCGACCTCAGCGGTTCCAATCAAACGAGTATGATGCAAATGCATGACAGGTGCTAATTGTTATACCCATGGCGGACAACACTATTTCGCAGAGAACGTATAGGACAAATTTCCACTTTAACGTACACCGTCACCGTTTCCCCGTCGTCCGTGACACCATGCTGCTCGCTCAGTCTTCCTCATCCGATTCGGAATCCTCCTCTGCATCCAGATCAATGCCATGATCAAGGAGAAAGGTACGGAAGACCGGTAGGTCTTTGATCCTCTTGGGCTGTGAACGAACCATGGCAATTGCGGCTTTCTCCTCTTCTCCTTGACTATTCGGGGTTCCCCAATTGTTCACTGGAGACCAGCCTTTGATGACTTCACCACAAATAACGTCTCGAAAGCAGCCCCTGTTGTCCATGTATGTCTGCCATATCTCTTCGAATATAGTCGGACCCTCCGGCTGAGGGATGACATTCAACTGGTCCGGAGAGTCCGATGCGATAAATGGAGGTTCCGGTGATCCTGCCGCAGAATCATCCGTAGTCTCCGACGGATCTGAGCCTGTCGACTGCGAGACATCCGCTTGGGGATCAGGGTCAGGACTGTTACTGGGAGAGCTGCTTCCGTCCCTAGGTATGGCCAAGTTAGGATCGACGTTGCATATCCATCCATCGAAATCAAGCAGCCAATGACGACTTACGATATCTTGGTGCGCTTTGGGGCAGGCCGCGTGTTATCTCTGTGTAGCACGTCAGTAGGCCGTTTCCATGAAATCCAGAATCCTGTTCTTACGGATGACTGAAATAGACAATTTCGTTAGAGAGCGCTCCGCCGTCTTGGGAATACGTTAGGACATACCTAGGCTGAGAGTCGGTTGACACACGCGGGCGTCGCTTACCACTGCATCGCGATGAAAGTTAGACAACAGATCATGTCTAAGAACTGAAAGCACGACTACCTCTTCTCTTGAGATTTAGCAGACGCAGGTGAAGATCCAAAGCTGGGGTCTCTACTCGCAGAACTGTCAGAGATGATCCGTAATCTCCCAAGTGGTAGGGCTACAACTCACGATGAAGGAGCTTCGAAGGTCCCCACAACGAACGGCCCACCATCCCCTATCTCACTGCGCTCAAACACTCGCCAGCACCATTTAAAGCCTGCCGTAGCAAAAACGACGACGGAGTCCCGATCTGGATTTTTCTTAAAGAAGTATTGTGCTTGTTCATGCGCTTGGTCGCAGGCCTGGACTAGATGCTGGAAGAACTCCCAGATCCACGTTTCCATGCAGTCGTCGAACATCCTATAATTGAATTTCAGACGCTTCCATGATGCTCCGGGTTTGATCTCTACAAAGGCTAGCAGGGAGTCCATTTGAACAGAAGGGATCCACCCATCGGCAAGGTCCCAGGAAATCAGCGATTGCACCGCTTCAAGCAACTCCACCTGAGAGCCTGGATTGTCGTTCAGATACCGAGCCTTGAACGCCTCAAAGTGGAGCTGTTCAGCTTTCCGGAAGCGAAGTGAAGCGTCTGGGACTCGAAAAGATTTCTTCTCCTTGTCTGTATCCCCACTGTCGTCAATCAAAGTGACAGCGAATACTTGTTGTGGAGTCACGTATAGGTCATCCTGGATGATTCGGGGAAAGTACGTCTTTATGAACTGAGACAGATATGCGTCCCATTCCCCGTATGACTCGTACTCTTTGCCATCAGGGTTAATCGAGGAAGACACGCTATGCGCTGCCGCAGTGCTGGACCTGGAGATGGACGTATCGTCTTGAGGCATCGGAATCGGGTCGTGGAAGGATGCGTTGGTAAGGATATGGTGAGAAAAGCGAGTATTGCGCTATGAGGAGATGCAAGGTATGTTGCCCGTTCATTGTATCAGCTTTCAGGTCTTCCCTTTATATACTCAGCAAGGACGAAGGATATCGGCGCTTGCTTTGAGCCATAACAGCACATTAGAGAGAACAATAAGATGGATCGTCGGGTGGAGAGGATCGGCGATCTTCCACAATATCACATACCATACGTGTGGCCGCTGCTGTCTGATGCGCTATTGTTCGTCATTGAGCACAAGTCCGTCGAGGGATGAGACCAAATAGCGTTTGAGGGAACAACAACTTCAGAGAAAACAATAGCTTCAGAGAGAACAATGTAAGACTTTCCGCGGCCTTATTTTTATTCTATGATATGTTTTGAAGCTCATTGAGATTCAGAGTCCGCTGATTTGCGCGACCTGATTGGATGTCGAGGTCATTTTGGACGTTAGCGAAGCATTTGAAATGGCCTCTGAAATATCATACCGTAAATTTAAGGCCGCGGAAAGTCATCCAAATAGCTTCAGAGAGAATAAGATAGCTTGAAAGAGAATAAGGCAGAGAGAACAAAGCAGAGAGAACAATGGCGTCAGAGAGAACAATGGCATCAGAGAGAACTATGGCATTATTGGAAATTCAAAGAACAACAGACGGATCGCGTCGAACCGGCGATCTGAATCAAAAATGATGTAAGCTGACGTAAGGCGGCGGCACGCCACAATTACTTGCGCATAGCGGAAACGCGGCGGTGCTTGTTATCTGTTCATATAAAATCCGTCTCCAATATCTCTACCACCTTAGCGTGAGCATACTCAACACCTACTCCAGTCCATCTTCCTAAAGCACACCGTCTCCTACTCATACCCTCATCCTCTTCGCAATGCCTTGGGTCCTTGGTCACGACATGTCGTCTGACTACTTCGCAAAGTTCGCGGTCCGTAACAGGGCTGTTGTGAAAAGTCAGGATCCCGAAGATCGAGACGTCTCAACTATGTATGGCCAATGGGTCATTTTCAAGTTGGGCTACCAATACATGGGCTTCGGTCGTCCAGGAAAGCAAATTGGGATGAGTAGCAATGCCAGAGGGCCTAGACAGGTATTCTACGTTTATCAAGTCCGGGATGAAGTCCCTCCTGTCCTTCGTTATGGGGTAGACGGATGCCCGCCGAAGCATCAGTTGGAGACTCTTCGGCTGATGCATGGCGGGCGACGGGAGATGTGGTACCCCAAGGAGGACACATTGCCGTGGGATTCTCCCCTGGAGGCGAAGCTGCCACGACCAGTCGTTTATGAAGATGAAATCCGACGTTCTGCAAATCCTTCTTCATCAGACAGGGAGGCTCGGGCGTCAGGGATTGAGAATCGAATGCGCATGATGCGTATTGACGAGGGTACCGAGTCGGCGCCGTCGACAGCTGGTCCAAGCGACAAGGTGAGTCGTTCATATTGTCCAGTGTTTTCCACCTCTTGACAAATGTCATGGCAAGGAGGTCGTCACTGGACGAGTCTAATCGTTGGCGTAATACCCAGATATGAAGACGGATGACGATGTGGCCACGCTCTTCAATCAACATTGTAGTATAATAGCATGGAAGGAGAAAGTTTATCATTGTGGATCGCAGGCTTTTATTATGGATACTGCTACGACGTGCACCGGGTATACTACTGTAAGCTCTGTCATTGGTCGTACTCATGCTGTTTTGTGTATTAGCGTCTAGAGACAGTCTTGTTCGAACTCATCCATACGCCAATCAGTTTCTAGAAGTGGCAAAAAAAAGCGGCGCAGCATAAAATAGAACCGTTAGCGGCCGCCGGCGTTGGAAGCGCTGCTGGAGGAGAGGTAGGTATGGGATTATCGGCGAACAGAATGCTTGAACGTTCAAAGGTTCATGCGCGGAGCTGCTTGCGGCAACGTGAGAAGGTTTGCGAACGGGTCTGCCTGCGGTTGCGGGGCCCCAGGTAGCACATGCGACCTTGGATTGATTTTCTCGTGAATACAGTGGCTGGACATGCCTGTATGCAGGGTGCCCTTCGCACTTTCCGGTAGATTTTCCCCGCTTCGACTTGTAATCCAATCGGCAGCCTGTGGAGGGCCTCCTATGGGAGTCTGCGGGTCGCCCGTGCTGGGGGAGCTTGCGGGGCCTGATTCAAGGCTGAGCGCTGGTCGATCGTATGTATGTATCTTGGGCTATAAGACGTGCTCGAACCTTAGTGCAACGTCGACCATTATATCCCGCCTGTGAAACGATCGATATATCGACGAAGCGGACCAAGGCATCGAGTCGACGCATACTCATACTCAGTAGATGTCTGGGATAACCCCTCTTGCGTGTATCGGCTCCCGTAGGAACGTACTTATTGTGGGACGATATCGATGTATAGGCCTAGTCAGTAATTGCCCCATCTACTTCTCCACAGCTTCAACTTGCGTCCGCCAGACTCAGCTATCCCCTCCGACTTTCGGCTCAGTGTGTCCTTCGTAGAATCACCATGCCACTTCTGAATCCACACCTGTCGTCCTCCTCTTCCCCGCGTGAAGTTATCTGCCTCCACCCTGTCTTTCTCTCGCGTGCAGTCTTCGGTCGGTGCGTTGTCTTCCTCAGCTTCAACGTGTCAACTTCGACCTGCATCGTACTGACAATGGCGCTTCACCTTCATCTCCAGGACCTCGCTCATAGAATCGCGCCACATCACACTCGTACCCTCATCGCAATGCCTTGGGTCCTTGGTCATGACATGTCATCTGACTCCCTTGCGAATTTTGCTATGCGTAACAAGATCCACTTTATGGACAAGGACTTCGATGTTTCCGGAATATTTGCTCAATTTGCTGTTTTGAAGAAGTGTTACGAAAACCTGAAGTTCGGACCCCTGAAAAAGCAAATCGGCATGGATAGCTATGGCAGGGGACCTAAACAGGTATACTACGTACACGAAGTACGCGATCAAGAGCCTCCCATCCTCCGCTTTGGGATAGATGGATGCTCGACGAAGCGTCAACTGCAGGCTCTTCGACTGGTCCATGGTAGGCGACGGGAGATGTGGTATCCTATGGCTTACACGTTGCCATCGAACTGCCCCATGGAGGCCAAGATGCCCCGAACTGTCATTTATGAAGATGAGGTCCCACCTTCCGCAGACACTCCTCCATCAAATGAGGAGGCTCATGCGTCGGGAGTTGAAGTGAAAATGCGGATGTTGCGTATTGAGGAGGGTGCCGAGGAGGATGAGGCATTGATGGCTGGTCCAAGCACTAAGATGGTGGGTAGTCCTAATCGACATACTGATAATCTTTGACTCAAATATCTTTTCTCAGGAGCAAAATGCCTGACGGATTTTCAGGCGGTGATTCACCTGCGACCAAATGATCAGTACATACGTTGCGTTGCAATTGTTTTCGCAGGCGTCCGGACGTAATAGTGTACGCAGTTCAGTGTGGTGTCATTACGCCAATATAAATAAACTCTCCCGGCACAAATGCACAATATGTCGATGAAATCGAGCAAAGCATGAGCGCATTGGCTATGGGCGGTTCTGAGCCGGTGAACACGGTCGCTTCAATCCCTGATCTGGCAGAGGACTCATATAAATACAGCCAGCCTCGGGATGCCCAAGACGCAGATACGCTCAGTTTTTCAGAACAGCTGAGAGATCACGATTACGTTGTACCCTTCACCGACAATTTACTCTTCTGATACGTATAAAATTGGCGACGAAGGTACAGCTGAGAAATACTGGTTCTACCTGATTCACGCACCGTTTTGGATTCACTACCGCACTCAAATAATGAGACGGATCGACTCATCATCTCTCTTCTTCAAGATCTGCCTGTGGGAGACTACTACCGCGAGGTGCGCCCACGTATAGTCAACCGCTTTCGATTACAACCAATTTATTCCAGCCATATCATTCTAACGACTTATGCCCTGGGTCCTAGGCCACGACTTGTCACACTCTGAAGTCAAAGACTTCGCGGTCTCCAGAGGTTGTACTTCCGATAGCCGTGTTGACATGTGGATGACCATATTTTCTGAGGTCGAGAAGATACTTCGTTATAAAGTCGACACGTGCTTCTGCCTTGGACGTCGTGCAGAAGAGATGAAATATGTTGTATACTTTCGGGCATCACGCCTGACGGATCCAATGTACAATCTTGCGACAGGACTGCGTCCAACGAAGGAGCAAATTATGGCGCTGCGACGCCTGTTTGGACGCCGGGAAATGTGGTATTGGGATTTCAACAATGGTGACCATGTCACCCAGAAACCTCCGAGATCCGCTATCTACGGGGACGATGAACTCGACAAAGACATAATAGAAGATGAGACGATTCGGGCAGGGATGGCACTGATGTCAGTCAAGGAGGAGGGTGAGGAGGGTGAGGATGCAAAGGAGTCCAATGAAGGCTGGCTCAAGCTAGGCAAGTAAATCGTGCACCGTCATTGTCAACCTGAGGACTATCTGATAATAAATATAATCCCAGATAGCTTTAGATGCCACATTTCGATCACGAGGGGCTTCGATTATAAGGAGATTAGTCAATGCCTGGGATACGGTGTCTGTGCGTCGGCCTTAGTAGGACTGTATCCCGGAATGATGACAGGCATGGAAGATATATTGAATCAGGAATCAATGTGAATATGAAAAATGACGATGCCTGCATCTTCGACTCTCATACCAGATTGCTAATAGAACTCTCCCGCCCTCAGTCTAGGCTCAGAGCCCTTATTCGCCGGCGTTTTCCAGTATCTGGACAACGCTGTGTATAGCTTGCACACAACGGCCCACGAGAATAGTCCTGCATCATGCATATCGCAAGAGACTTTGTGCATCCGATATCGATGGCCTTGACCGTATGCATTGAGTCTGTAACGGTCGCGACCCAGGCTGATGATGAGGTTCAAGACATCTTCCACCGCGTAGCCGGGTGGCGGATGTACTTGCACAGCCAGCCGGTAGTCGTACTCGTCGACAGGATATTTTCTCGTCCGGACAACGACGGTGCAAGTGGCGTTTGGGGTCTGACTTGCCGCGTGCAACTCGATGCTCACGGCGTGGTTGAAGTCCGTTTTGAGAAGCAGCGTCCATCGATTGCTCGGTGCAGGCTTTGTTCCGCGTCGTCCTTGCATGGATGTGCACAGAACTCGATGCTTCGAATCTCCTTGAGTAGATCGGCGAGGTCGAAGGATGATATGTCCCACGAACATCCGGGATCACGGAGCGACGACTCGAGGGTGTTTTGTCTGAGAAACATCATTAATCTTCATCGCCGCCAGGAAGGATGACACAGAGCCTTACTGAAGTTGCCATAATGAGGATGCGGACAAGAAGTGGGAAATGTATTGATGAGATACTTGAGTTCAAGGGATGCGTACTTCGTCTGAGTGTGCAAGCGATACAGTGCCATGCTGCTTATATATGCAAATCTACAGGTCTTCTCTGTGCAGGGTCCAAGCAGAAGTGATAAGTATTGTGGCCCAATGACAATATAAAGTACAAAAACACGGCGAGAGTCAAAGCGTTACCATGTGGATACGTACGTAATTCATTATTGCCCTGTAAGACTGCTTTTGTTGAAAGCTCGGGATAAAGCAGTGCCTTTGGGTGCACAAAAATGGCTGGTATTGACAAACTGGGACTTAACAATAGAGCGTCGAAATACTGGGAAAGAGATAAGGCAGCTGTTCTTGTTCTGCGATACGTAAAGCACAACGCACCACATTTTTTTTGTCGCAGAACATTGTCTTGGCGGTCGAGAGAAAAGCGTAGCAGCCTCATGCCTGTACGAAAAAGACGTGACAAGGAGAGGTTCGAGGAACATACTCCAGGGTACGAATATACCTATGCTACGAACAGATGCTGTGCGTATCAGACGCAAGCCTTCCAGCCAGCCAAAAGATGTGACATCCACGTACGTAGAACATACCTCGCATTTCCAAAAAGGCCATATCCAGAACTTGATGCAAGATTGTTTTCCTCCATCATCCTCGTTTCGAGTCCGGCCAATGGTGTTGGGTCTGTCTTTCCAAATGCAAAATATATTCAGGCTCACCAAACGCATGAGAGTGAGCCGCCCTGGTGTCGCGTTAGCAAATGCAGTTCGTTGAACCAAGCTCGATAAGTTTTGACATGGTGGTTTGAAGGAAAGTCATGGTGGACCAGGTGCGAGCCGGAGTTTGCCGTCGCGTCTCCCGCCCGCCGACCGAGCGCGACCCGTGTCCGAGACGCGTTCTTCGACTGACAACCTTCTTCACCTCCAACAGGTTCTTGCTACACGAACTTAAAGTGATTTACTGTGACAGATTCTGTCCGCAGCTTCTTTGAGGCCAAGGTCCGGCGAACTCGGCGCGATGCACTTGCCATCCACCACCGTCTTCGCCATCGCGACGCGTGTTCTGGTAGCCATCTGCACCCGTACATTCTTCCAGCCCGACGAATATTTCCAGTCGCTGGAGCCTGCACACGATGTGGTCTTTGGCTATGGCATGTTGACCTGGGAATGGGTTTCACCGCGTCCGATTCGGAGCATTCTATATCCTGCGCTGAACGTGCCCATTTACTGGATATTGAAGGTCTTAGGTCTGGACGATACGAGACTTCTGGTGGGTAGGTATCCTCAGATCTATGGCTGAGAATCTGTCGTTGACTTTCGAGATATCATGATCAGATTTTGGCACCGAAGATGCTACACGGCATACTGGCAGCTGGAACAGATATCTGGGTGCGCGAGCTGACACGGAAAGTTGTTGGTGAGCGATATATCTCAGCCACTGTAAGTAAGATAGCTTTCAAGAGATCACCAATTCATAATTTTCACAGTTTTTGTGTCCTTGACCAGCTTATTTCACGTCCTTGCCTTGTCTCGGTCGCTTTCGAACTCCCTGGAGACAACGCTTACGACAATTGCGCTAAGCTACTTTCCTTGGGATCCAGCAACGTTCGGTAGAAGGTAAGATTCCTATTGACTGATCTTGAGTTTAGACGTGAACTCAAATACACCATAGATATGATCTCCGGATTGTTGCTCTGCTTTGCAGCACTCGCGTGCTGTATTAGGATCACCAACGTAGTAATATGGGTGTTCTTACTGTCCCATCTACTTTGGCGTCTGCGCTTGCAGTCATGTCTGCTCCGCGCATTCCTCATTGACCTCTTCGCCATTGGGTGAGTATCTCAGTGCCGAAATAAGTGTCCTGCATTTGCTCATGATGATGACACGTTTATAAGGTCCATTGCCGTATTTATCCTCTTTGTGACGGATTCCATTTACTATGGACGTCCCGTCCTAACACCGTTCTTGTTCCTCCTGACTAATGCTTCCTCCGTCTCCCTGTTCTACGGCACATCACCGTGGCATTACTATCTCACGCAAGGCTTGCCCATTCTTTGCGGACCAACATTCCCTTTTGTGTTACATGGTGCATGGCGCACTATCCGCCCCAGTGACGCTCAGAGGTCTACTCCATCACAGACACTGCTCCTCGCGCTCGTCGGATGGACGATGGAATCTATTCGTTGGCTGGGCACAAGGAATGGCGATTTCTCCATCCGATCCTACCGCTCCTGCACATACTGGTGGCCAAGTCCCTCGTCGATCTGTACTATGCACACTGCGTCAAGTCCGAAGCTACCGCCCCGGGACCGTCACGCCTCGACAAGACCGGCCTCCCGATTCGCCCAAAGCATATGACATTGCTCCTTCTCTCGATGCCACTGAGCATCTACGTGTGTTTCTTCCACTCACACGCCCAGATCTGCGTCACGCGTTATCTGCACAATCTGCCGTCCGCAGAACTGAAAAGCGTGGGATTCCTCATGCCATGCCACTCGACGCCGGGACAGGCTTATCTCCATCGCAAGCTGGAGCCTGTGGAAGGCAGGCTGTGGGCGCTGGATGCGAGCCGCCACTGAAGTACGTTCTTCCTATTCCGGATCAGTCCCGAATAACTGCTGAACGTGCAACTAGTGGCCAGGATGTGGCGACGTACAAGGACCAAACGGACGTGTTCTACGAATCTCCACACGCGTATCTGATAACGCACTTCCCGCCACATGTCGACGCAACCTTCCCGCCTTCTCGGTATCCGCGCACAATCCCTGGGACATCGCCTCCCGAAGGCGAGATGGCGCCTGGGTACATGAATGGCCGAGCCACCTCGTGTTCTTTGGCGCGTTGCTGAAGAGCGAGGGCGTGGAAACTTTACTGGACAGATTGGGGTATCGTGAGGTGTGGCGGTCGGGGAATGGTCTCGAGGAAGACTGGAGAAGGAGAGGGGGCGTGAGAGTGTGGAGGTGGGAGCCGTAGAAAGTTGTTATATCATAAGAAAGCAGCGATACTCAAGGAGAATAAGATGGCATCAGCGCATGCTTGCTAGAACACGTTTGTTTTGTCCACGATGGCGTTGTCATCTGTATTGTTGACAGTGATAGTGTTCGATCGCCTGACAATAAAAAGTCTCAAGCGATCCAATAATGTTCGATGATCGTTCACCTACATGACCTCTTCGGTTAATGATTCGATTCCAATAATGTCAGTAGCTACGCCTACAAAAACCTAGTGCCTTGAGTCCAACCAAGAAATCCATTCATGAAGCCCTCAAGGTATCTTCTTCAAAAAGCAACCGAAAAGCTTTGGAAACACCCGTGTCATTCGCATCGATATCCCTGTGCCAGATCTGTCCGTCCCTCACAAACAGCTCGCCCTCCGCCGGGATGCTCATATCCGCATTCTCAGGCGGATCCGGAATCGGCACGAGCGGCGTCACAACCTCGAGCAAGCGCAGCACGACGATACGCCTGCCCTCATGTTCCGGAAGCGTCGACCGCTCAAAGCAGCACTGCGCCTTCCCTGCGCAATCCCAACAAACTCATCAGCACCACACCAACCAGAACGCACAGACGCATGGCCCACCAGTATACAGCAGCGCGCGCCCACAGCGCATGGGCTGCAGGAAAACCAGCTCCCGCCGCGCCCCCGCGCCGCGCACCCACATCAGCGTATCCTCGAGCGCAAAGTCGAGCAGAAACGGCCGCCCGAGCCCGCCCACCGCGCGCTTCACGCGGTTCTCCGCTGCGCCGCGCTGCGCGACGCGCGCGAGCAGCGCGCGGTCGACGAGGCCGTCGCGCAGGAGCAGCCGGCGCACGGCGGGCGCGCGCGCGAGGCGCGACAGGCGCATGTGCCACACGAGGCCCGCGCCGTACGTGAGGTCGCGCCCGGCGGCGAAGGACGCGGGGTCCGCGCTCGGCGTGATGCGGAAGCGGATTTGGGACTCGAGTGCGTCGTGCGGGTCGGTGTGGTAGTAGAGGAAGCCGCGCGTGCTGGGTGGGAAGGGCCGGTGCTTGTACGTGCTCGCGGCGGTGGGCGGCGGGCTGGAGGTGAAGAAGAGTTCGAGAGGACGCGCGGCCGGGCATCGTCGGCGGCGACTCTGCCCCAGACGCGGGTGTGCCCGACGCCGGTGAGGTCGATGTAGCATGAGCTGTCGAGGCGGTCGGGGTCGAGCGTCGTGATCGTTTTCACCGCGGCGCGGCCACGCAGTTTGCCTTCTTTGGTCAGTGCTCCTGGGAGGGGCGGGCTTGCTCTAGGGGAGGCGGTCTGTGGTTCAATTAGTTCGCGTGAAGCCAGTATGTTTATGAGGATGAATGCGCATACGGGTCGTGGTTTTGATTTGGTACGCAGCTTTAACACATGGTCATTGTGAACGGTACTCGTGGACGACGGCTCGGGAAGGGTCGAGCTCCACCTTGATAGATGTGTGACTAGAATCCTCTTCGAGGATGACGTTGGGCTGGAGGAGACAGCCATCGTTGCCCAGCGAGACGCACATTGTCTCAACCTAGACGTCATATCTATAGTGACCGACATCCTTAGTTTTGGAGCCCATATTACGAGGCAGATCATGGAAGGCGATTAAATATAACCTCACCTGTGCTCTTAGAGACGAATACTTTGGGCCAGAACTGATGCGATATTGCTGAAGGAATCAAGTCCGATTTCAACTCATGAGGCAAGCTGGGGACAGGCAGCGCCACCCTGTCGGAGCACTTCAGATGGTCTGTCATAAATGATAATCCGTCGTTCCCTTGCTTGTCAAGGTGTCTCGCACCCTCGTAATTATTAGCGCCCCGACTCACATCGTCAACAGTGACAAACAAAGGCTCGGCGCCTCGAGCGGTACACTCACTCTTCTCATGTACCGGAATTCTTTTTCTCATGCCTAGAGATCGTTTTTTATGCTTCTCATATGACTTGTTTCCATCCCTTGTCTCAGAATTTGACAGGCAAGAAGTTAAAACTTGAGGAGCCAAACATTGTGACTAGTCACGGCACCGGTAACTTGAGTCACTTCTTCCTATTTGTCGACAGTCGGCTCGCAATACTTACTGTATTAACTTGCAAGAACAGGCAAGAA
This sequence comes from Hericium rajendrae, assembly GCA_033439255.1. Lineage (NCBI taxonomy): Eukaryota > Fungi > Basidiomycota > Agaricomycetes > Russulales > Hericiaceae > Hericium > Hericium rajendrae. The sequence continues at coordinate 235,963 of CM065889.1, forward strand.
CTGGGGCATGCACTGGTGTCTCTGGATTCTGGCAGACCATCGCAGGTCCTCTGGCAAATCCTCTGGCAGGAGTTACCATCGCTATGAATCCGAAGATCTGCCGCTCGACTCGAAGACAACTTAAGCACAAGTCAAGTACAGTTCAACGAGTGTACAATTCACCAGCACGCAGGGCACAGTCAACGGCACTACAGTATGTCTTCAAAATCCAGATAACCCACCGGTGAGTTTGGAAGAAGTAGACTAACGGCTCTTTGAGCAAGCATCAGCTTCATTGCGCACGGGCCCCCTACACTCGCGTTCAAGCACCCTTGGTGCAACATTGCATAGGCGGAACACTCGCAGGACGATTTCCGGCAGGTTCTCAAGGTGTGATTCACAAGCCTGCGTCTGCAATGTGCAGTGCTTCTTCTCGGCCTCCGACGACGACCTGCACGACAGGGTCAGCGTCAAAGCCCTCAGCGTCTATGGCAACCCGTACTGCCGCGGTCCCACAGCGAAAAGGGGCTAGAACGGGATAAGGGTGTGCGCGAGGTCGACGGCACAGGGCGTCCGACAGGGTCAGTAAGCCTTCGTGCTTGGGCATGCGGGCGAGGGCGTGCTGACGATGCTGAGGCTTCTGCCGGTCCCTTTGATTTCGACGCGATCAGCTCGCGCGCGGCAAGGGTCTCGATCTCGTGGAAGACGCCCTCGCGGCGGAACGCGGAACGGTAGTCCTACTGTGAAGGACAGCGCCGAGGGCGACGACGTGTTCAGCACGCTGCGCCGGCTGGTCGAGCGCATTTCAGAGCCGAATGTGAGCGAGAAGGAGCTGGGCAGCGTGTTGAGGGAGCTGGCAGTGCTGTTTGCGTCGCTGCGTACTTCGGTGTCGAGCTTTGAGCTGCTGCAGAGCGGGGTTATTGATGGATTGCTCGGTCATTGAACGTCTGACGGAGCGAGGAAGGAAGCACAACTAGAAGATGAAAGGAATAACCCTGTACGGCGTATCTCTCGCCCATTTCTGCCACGCCTCTCCAAACTGCCCACTCAACAGCTTATCCTCCCTCTCCATCCGCACCAACAAACTCACCGCCTCCACGGTCCTAATCAGGCCCACGCCATCGCATAGCGCCGCCCGCCCGCCGTCCCCAGCTACCCACACATCCTGAACCACGAGCCCGCGCCAAAGTGCACGAGCGCGCTCCCGAGCATGTTGAGGAAGAGCCCCGTGTAGCTCGGGTGCCGCACGACGCCGTACGGGCCGTCTGCCGACCATCCGCTCTCGCAGTGCTCTCGCGCGCCATCCTGTCCACACTCGAGCGCGTCCCGGGCGGCGCATCGGGCATCGGCATCACGCCGCAGTTCCTCGCAGGCGCGGCGCTCGCGATCGGCGGCGCGCTCGAGGCAGATTGGTGGACTTCTGTCGCTCATTATAACCGGAACGTATCCGGCGTGGGGTACGGTCGATAAAGCCGTAGTCAAGAAGAACCTGGGCCTTCTCGCTCATCTTTATCTCAAGGCCGAGCAGGAGCGTCAGCACGGTTACCTGAAGGATGGTCCGTATATCAGTGCCGAAGAGGCTGTGGCGATTTATACCGCTACGGTTCATTGGCTTGAGAGTAGGAAATTCGCTCCCATCCCCTTCCCACCTTTGTCGTACAAGCATGACACGAAGTTGCTGGTCCTCGCCCTGGAGAAGCTGAAGGAGGCTTATTCCGTGAAGGGTCGTCTCAACCAATCGCAGCGCGAGGAGCTTGCTCTCATCGAGCAGGCTTACGACAATCCGCACGAGTGTCTTTCTCGTATCAAGTGTCTTCTCCTTACCCAGCGTGCATTCAAGGAATCAGGGATGGAGTTCTTCGACACTCACGACAAGCTCATTCCTTGCTACGACAACGAGCCGGTCGAGAAGATCACCGACGCCTACCTCGATCAGTTCCTCTTCTTCGAAGCTGACAAGGAGGTCTTTTCCCTGCTTGGATCAAGCCCTGTTCGCCCGGGATCCACATGCCTGCGAGATCATGGGTTGCGCAAGCGAGGCGTTCCCAAGCACCGCGTGGGCAGTTGCAAGCTTGCGATTTAGATTTTTATCGGCCCGTGGTTGATTTGAAGACAAAGAACAGCAATCGGGGAACCCGCGGTGTTCGAGCTTGCCATACATACGACACAACTACTTGTGCACCTTACTTGTCTAGTATTCCGTCACCCAGTAAGTAGCTTCATGTGTATGATGAGATCAATTATTTTTTGGAGTTATCTGTAATAAGGCCACAGACATACCGTACCCGAACTTTTCATTAATAGTCTTTAGGCTGACTCTAGCACCCTTAAGAACCATCTAGCACGAGGGAGATCACTTGGTAACAATTTTCCTTCGTCAAGACAAGCAAGGTTCATGCCGACGCAGTCGGCGCTTCCCTAGTACGGTATCGATCTGCACAAAGAACGGTCGTACACGTACGTTCCGTGAGGATGCTTGTGCAGCTCAGGCGTTCCCATAAATTCAGAGCTCATATGGACAATAGGCAAAGACGAGGAACAACGGGGTACGATAATTGGCATGCAATAGAACAGGTGAGCCGTAGCTGATGGAAATAGAAGTATTGAGTATGGATATGTGATTGTAGATACCAATCGGTCTGGTCTAAGTGGTCTATGGTGTCCCTTAGGTCCATACTACGCTAAGGAAACGAGACACACAACTACCGGCCGATCTTCAGACGATGCGCGCGGGATGCCTACGAAAGGACAGCACGTTAACAAATCAATCACCCAGTGCGGTTAAGACCAATTCAGCATACCTTTCGCCTCTTCTTCAACCTATCAAGAATGAGGATCAGTATTAGGCGATGATGCGGACGAGAACGATCACCCACTTATGCTTCTTCATCTTCTTCCTCCGCTTCCTCTTCGTGCTGTCCATATCAACCACCACTCCCGCCACCGACACACGCCCCTCGTTCACATCCAGGCCCATCTTCTGTAGCGCCGCATCCCAACTGAGTGTGGAACCAACCCTGTTCATGACGAGCGCCCTCGCGAGCTGCCGCGCGGCATCCGCGTCCGCCTCTGGTGATGCTTCAGGTACCTCATCGAAGTCGATGCCGGTCGAGGCGGATGCAGGCTCGTCCTTGCGCGCAGACGTGCGAGCACTCGTCTTGCCCAGGGACCCAAAGTCAAAGGTGGGTGCTGATGGCTCGAACAAGGCGGACGTCGGCTGATAAAGCGAAAGAGGGCGATGCAGGGAGAAGAATTGATGGAGCTTGAGATCCTGCGCGTTCAGTGGCGGGTAGCTGGGCAGTGGCGAGAAATGCATGGATGGCGCAGTGAATGACGCAGCGTGCTTCGGCGGCGCATCGGTGCCCTGAGCCTGCGTCACAGCTGGCACCGAAGATGGCGCGTCCTCGGGGGATTTGGATGCGCCCGCTGGGGAAGAAGCATCGCTTGCAGATGCGGAGGCATCTGCTCTGCTAGCCTTGCCATTGCCGCTGCCTGAGGTGGTGGGCACGACCTTTGATGGTTTGGCCGAATTGAAATATCGCCCGCCGCCCGACTTGGAGGAAAAGAAAGAATAGGATCTGCGCTGGGCGGTAGAGGTATTGGACGTAGAAATCGTGGATAACATGGACATCTGGGGATCAGATGAGGGTCGAGGAGACGAGGACAAGGGCCTCGTCGACGGTGGATGAGCAACAGAAAACGATTCGGGCAGTCGAGAGCTAGCGGTGGTTGAATCCTGTGGCGGCTTGCCGATGGACCGTGGACATGGTGCGTGGACCAGCACTGACGCGGCTGGATGACGCTCGCGGCCCAATTCGGCGCCCACTGCATTCAGGCGCTCGGAAACCGCGTCCGCTAACACCCATTCTCTTCAAGTTGTCTATTTATTCAGACCACTCGCTCCAATCCCCGCATTTTCGCTCCTTATCATAAACCGTCATCTTGTCTCCCATTCAATTCTCGTTTTCAAATGGCGTCGCCCACAGACGAGACCGTGGCAACCTGAAGTCTGCCACCTCTGGATTCGACTACATATTCAGTAATGAAATTGTTCAGGCAAAGGAGGTTTTCCAAACAAGAGACTCGCCATTTCATGCACTAGGTCTGGGTGTCTGCGCGTTTATGGAGGCGGCTTTGGGAATGGAGGTACGTATTCAACATGGTCACACATGCACAAAGTACTTATATCAGAAGTCCGCAGACGAAACTTATGGCTGAAGCCAGCAAACAGCTCACGCAAGCTGAGGCTGGCGCAAAGAAGCAAATAAAACTGCACAAGGGCTATAAGCATGTGGGACGTTTCGCTCCTGGCACGGAATGGGAGCTTGTCCATGCCGACATCATCATCCTCCTTGGACTGACAAATGCGTTGAAGTATGTGCCACCTATCCCATTTTGTTTCGCGCCTAATAAGAACACAGCGAATCATATATGGGCTATCTACAGTGTCTGTGAGTATGCTATACTTCTTGCCGATGTTCCCGCCTCATATTCCCTTTAGATATGCTCTAAACAAGTGAGATAATATTTTGAAATCATTCTTCGTCCTTTTAACACAAGCGCCCTTTCAAGCGCGCATGGCAAGTTTCATAAGTAAGCACTTAGATCATTTAAAGTCCATTTTACCTGCCATGATTGATGCCGCACCCCAAGGCTCTACAAGACCGTGTACCCCCACGGCGTCGACCAATACGCGACGCCCGCCACGTCCCGCGCACCCTCGCCCAAGCCCTCCATTGGGAGCCTGAAGTCCCATCTTAGCACCAAATCCAATGTCACGAGTACCACCGTCGCGCCGTCGGCCAAAGCACCGTCCATTTCCTCGTCGAAATCGGGGTTCTTCGGGCGGTGGGGCAGCACGCTCAGCATCCCCTCGCGAAATGTGTCGAGAGCGCCCTCACCGGCATCAACGGCACCTGCAGAGGACGGACCAATAGAAGACTTGATTATGTCCGGTGCTGCGTTCGGTAAGTTCTCCTGATGGCGATTATACCCATTTTGTCTGACTGCATGATCCAGGATACGGCTTATTTAATTTAATACTGTCATTGCTGCCTGCAAAGGTAAAGTGCGTAAATATGTCTAGTTTGCATCTGCAGAACGCGTTATCTGACTGAAAGATAGGAGTGTGGTCGGCTTCTTTGGATTTAACCACGATAGAAAACTCGCGCTGCAAGCCCTCGCCGTATCAGCAACGAAGAACGATGTGCATTCGGTATTTGCGGGGTATGTTTACGCGGATTTCGGCCTATGTCTGATTCGAAAGACTAAAGATGAATTGCAGCCTTGCACTTATGTCATATCACGGTGTTGTATTACTCATGTCTGGATATCAAGCGAATGAGCCGCGCATCCTCAAACAGTACAGGATCATCGTTGACAAGTGAAGATGTCATTTGCGCGGTCTTGTATCCATGCTGATGTCCGCATACAGACTAGAGTCACGATACCCGACTGGCACGCTTTGGATATTGAACCGAGTGCGCACGATCGGGATTTTTTCTCTGCTTTGGCTTACCCTCTGAATGCGTAGGCGAAGATTATGCGGATGTCAGGCGATGCAGAGGGTGCCATCAAGGTGCTGCAGAGTGGTCTCGAACCCGGTCGGCCGAGCATCTTCGTGCAAGCAGATGCTCTGGTAATTGCTCTAGTAACTACCAGGCGACTGGGCAACTAACACTTGCTGCATTCAGCTAATCTTCGAACTTGGCTGGACACTTCTGGGACAGCGGCGATACCAGGAGGCAGCAGATACGTTCATGAAGATGACGGAGATGAACAGCTGGTACATATGCTCTTTTTTCTGTAACTGTTTGGCATCTGATCGCCTTTGTGTGCAGGAGTCACGCCACGTACTACTTCATCGCCGCCGGCTGCCACTGGCAACTGAAAAACTATGCTGAGGCGCAACGGCTGATGGACACCATCCCTTCGCTCATGGATAAGAAGAAGATTGGTGGGAAGGATCTCCCTACCGAGGTGTTTATCAAGAAGCGACGTACGTATACTCATCTGAAAGCCAATTGGTAAAGAGGCTGACTTTCTTCATAGTGGCATTCTATAAGGGCAAACAGACTCGGTTGACTGGGTCCGAAACAGACTTTGTGCAGGCCGTGCGCATATGTCCTGCGGAAGGTGAGCCATGTCGTCTCTTGTATGCTAATTTTCTAACTCCGGTCTTCTTTAACCAGAACTCGCCATCTGTGTGTATCCATTTCGGTTTTAATGCCAACGACATACTGACCTATTTTAGTCTGGAACACCCACACGCGAATAAGCAAAGATATCGCGGAAGGCCACATCCGCGAATGGCTCGCGCTCAGCCCGCCCTCCGACGTCTCCTCGCCCTACGCCCCCACCAGGCCCGCACCCACCGACGCATCCCAGCTCCTCGACACGCCCGACGAGCTCGCGCTGCGCGCCCTCCTGCTTGGCATCGTCCACCGCACAGTCGGCGCCTACGCAAGCGCGCGCGCCTTCCTCACCGACGCGCACTCGCGGCAGGCGCAGCTCACCGTGAGCACGTGGATCGGCGGCGTCGCGCTCTTCGAGCTCGCGGTGCTCGAGCTGAAGGAGGCCGCGGAGGCGGAGGCGGCCGACGCGGCGGCGCTCGTGCGCGAGGAGCAAGAGGACGGGTGCGCGCCCGGCGCGGAGGTGTGCGCGGACGAGCGCACGGTGACGGAGGCGACGCGCGAGCGGTGGGGCGGCGTGCTGAAGAGCGCGGGGCGCACGCTCGATGCGGCGATTGCGCTTGCGGGGAGCGAGATCGATTTGTCGTCGCGGCTTGAGAGCCGGATTGCGATGCTGCGGGATGAGATGGGGCTCAAGCGGGAGATGCTGGGGCTGTAGACGGTGCATTTCGTTAGGGTTTGTTTTTTTCTTCGTGTATCACTGGAGGCTACGTCGTTTCTCGCTTTTCATATAGAGTCATATTGCGCTAATTACACCATCCTTACATACGCAACCTGTACAAATGAACAATTATCGCTTATAGATCTTAATGTCTCCACGGCCATTGCAAACAGGACGACAACGATATTCAGGTAATTCGCGCGGATGCCATACGATGTGTTATCTCGAGCCTGGCTTCGTCCATAAATTGAACACGGATCGTACCTAAAGTGGAACAGCAAGCCTGTTGACAAGAGCCTGTGACTCGATGATCTTATCTTTCCAGTCCCTCTCGACCTCGCCCAAGTCCCAGTTTGCCGACACATACCTGTCGCGCCGTGTCAGCCACTAACCGCACGGGAGGCACATGGCAGCACGTACCGGCCAGATAACCAGTCTACCTTGCCCGATGTCAAGTAGAGCACCGTCGCCGCAGGCAGCTGGACGGTGTCAATGTACGAAAACTGGGGGTTCTGCATGGCGAGCGCGGTCTTGACTGCCCCGGGGTGGACGGACATTGCCTTGACGAACGGGTTCTCTGCGTTGGTGCGGAGTGGTCAGCAGTGCAGGTGCAGCAAGATGCAAAATGTGACGCGCACCCAAAGCCACAAACTCCACGAAGCGGTTCACCGCATGTTTTGACAGGATATATGCGCTGCCGTTGGGTACGAGCATCTGCGCGGCCACGGAGCTGATGGCGATGAAGTAACCTTTCGTCTCCGAGAGATGGGGCAAGGCAGATCTGGACGACATGATGAGCATTCGCCAAACATTCGCGAGATAAGGCGAGTTGAAGGTGTGTGTTGCTTACTGAGCGGTATTGAATGTACCACGGAGGTTGACCTCCATGACCTTCCACCAGCGATCGGCATCCTCCTTCGCAATTGCTGTAGTAGAAGGTCATCAGCTGGTGATTCCAGGTGATGAGAAGACACTGACGCCGATCGGCTGGGTATACAGATCCTGCATTGGAGACGCATATATCGAGCTTGCCGAAGCGCTCTACGGTCGCTTTCACGGCACCTTGGACCTGCTCGGGCTGCGTCACGTCGACTGAAACAGTGAGCACCTCAGCTGCGGGCGCCAGACAGAGGATCGCCGCGCGGACGTCGTCCAGGGTTGCCTGGTTGCGTGCCGTGAGGACCACCGACGCGCCAGCCTGGGCGTAGAACGTCGCGATTTCCTGGCCGATGCCGCGTGAGGCGCCGGTCACGAACACGACCTTGCCCTTGTACGTTTGCCCCGAGAAGTGCGGCTCGGGGTCGATCGTGGGGTAGACGCTTGATACGTAAGCGTTGATGGATGAAGAGACTGATTAGAAGTTGGGATGCACTCACTCATGTCTGACGGCGACAGGAAGGTTTTGGTCGGGAACTTTGGATGCCATTGGATTGGTGACTATAATGTGATGCTTTCGCTTGTGCCCCTCTTAAATCGCGGGCTGTTGCACTGTTCGATAGTCGAAAAGGCGACATAGCCTATCTTGCGAAGGCCAAAATCCTTCAGAACGGGGACTGGCATGGGAAACTTGCTGACAGTCCCAATCATCATTGCTGATTGTGGGGAAATTGGGCAAGATGACGGGTCCATCAGGCGCCGCTTGCCGTCTCGTCACGAATGTCCGGCTGCATTGAACATGGGTGAGCAATTAATGGGCGTTCTCAGCAGGAAATTTCATTGGCCATGGGCATACCTTGAGAACGATGTGGCAGCATATTCGAGCGGGATCGAGTCATCTCGACGTTCTGAGGGTAACGCTCAAGAAGTCACATAACCGCTGGGAGGGACGGTCATCTGGCGCTGATGGGCGCACATGGGCGTTAGTGGTGGTTGCATGTCAGTGAATCGAGCGCCAGGGGGACAGCGATGCTCAACGCAAACTTTAACGCGAACAACGTCGCGATTATCAAGGCGCAGACGTTAACACAGATCATACGCAGGAAGTTCATGACAAGCATAGAATGCGTCGCTTGCAAGAAAGCGACAAATCAGAAACGGTAGGCCGGCTCACGAGACAGAAGGCTCTGAGAATACCGTGAATCGCGTTTCTGCGACTGGGCTCACCTTACTGTAAGGAGCTGTTGAACCTCGAGCACAGCGGACAAAACCCCAAGCTATAAGCGGCATCAGCGGCGCTGCAGGAGGAAAATGCGAGCTCACATATGTCTGACAAAATTCTCGGTCATGCATGAACCTGCTGCCAAGACCACTCCGCAGTCTCCGCCGTATCTTGTCTCGTTCCCATCTGATGTGCAGACTGATCGTCTAAAATATACACAAAAAAGTGCTGAATTACATCACAACAATGTAGCAAAGTATCACAACTCAAAACTTGAAGCCCTTTTCCCTCTTCCCTCTATCCCTATCAGACTCCATCTTCTGCCTCTTCTTCGCCATCTCCTTCGCCACCATATCCGAGAAGTCCTCACCTCTAGCACCCGGGACTCCCGCACTGCCCCGTGCATGCTCCTCATAACGCCGACGCAGCTCGTCCTCCGACAAGCCCTCGAGCTCCGCCGCATCGATCGACACGTCGACCCCATTTGCTTTGCGCTGTAAGCCACGAATTAGGATAAGTCATAGATGCAAGCAGCACCACAACGTACCTTCGTCCCTCTCTCGTCGCCCAGCACAGGCACCGGCGCGCCCGACACACCGCTAACATCGTATCCTCTCTCGCTGCCCATGAGCCCCCGCACATGCGTCTGCTTCTCGGGCACGACCTGGTACAGCGACCGCGGCCCGCTCGGCTCAGCCGCCTCTGACGGCGGCCGCGCCGCGTGCTTCCGCAGCTCCAGGAAGTCGGGCGTCTCGAGACCGCCGGCCACCGTGGACACGACGGACGCCATGCCCGATGGTGTCTCCAGGCCGGATGGCGTGACCAGACCGTCTGCGGGCGCGGCGGGCTCGGGTGCTTCTTCTTCTTCTTCCGATTCCTCTTCTTCTTCTTCTGATTCTTCTTCTGCAGATAGATGTGAGTGGAATCCAGGATATACGGAAAGAAAGAACGTACCTTCTTCCGGCTCGAGCTCTCCCCACAAGTTCTTATCAACTGGCTCGCCAATCTGTGGGATGATTTAGAACGTGTGAGAAGAGGATTAATAATCAAACTCACATCTGTATCACTCGTCTTCGGTAGCACACCAAACACATCACCATATAATGGCCGATTGTACTCGTCTAGCGGTGGTTTGCCCCAACCACCGGGATGGAAGCCCCATTGTGCCCTGTACGACGTGATTAGCGACACTGAACAATATGAGCTGATGCATGACAAACCCTTCAGGAATGGGCGCATTCAGACCAGGTATCCGTAGTGTCGGATAGCTTGGTGGCGGCCCGAATCGTTGCATGCTGATAAGCCAAGGCGGAGGTGCGAGCGGTGGTATCGACAACGCCTCCACGAGCTCAGGCGACAGATCACCCGGCCGCTTCTCTTTCAGCGACGTCTCGAACTCCTTGCCTTCATAATACCTGTGTCCCAAAATGCAATGTCAGCACTAGACCAAGAACAACGGCTGACCCACGCACATCTCGCCAAAGTCCGTGACCGGCGGCTTCGTCTGGAATTTGAAGAACGCATCGTGCAGCTTCTGGTAGTCGATGTCGATCTTGCCCATCTTCGGCTGCACGCGCTCCCGCGTCTTGGCCTTCAGACTCATATTCGCCTCCTTCTCCTTGACCGCATCGCGCTGCGTCGCGATGCCCGTGTCAGCGATGTACGACGGCAGCTGGAACGGCGGTTTCTCGATACCGCGCTTGCCCTGCAAGTAGTCGCGCTTCGCACTCCAGTGCACGGGAATCGGCACGGTGTTGCGGTATGATTTGAGGTGCAACAGGAGGCGCGGGTCTGCGGCGGAGACGTCCGTCCACTCGACGACTTCGGGCTTCTTGACGAGCTGCTTGAGCTCCGCGACGGTGAGGCGATTCATCTTGCGCTGCTTCTTCTTCGAGAGCGGCTTTTTGACACCGCCCTCCGCCTCCGACTCGGTCTCGGAGGCCATGTCGTCGTCCGAGTAGATGACCTCGCCTTTCGAGGGCTCTTCGGCTTTCACCTGCAGGCAGAGGATGAGACGGAATGGAGAGGTCGGAAGGTCATTAAACTCACTGCTTCGGCTTCAGGGGAGAACTGGAAACGGGCAAAGACATCGGAGAAAGCTTCGAGAGCAGCGTCGGCACCCAACTGCTCAGACACGTACTCGACATTTTCAGCCTGAGGCTCCGGCTTTGGCTTTACATCCTCCTCCTTCTTAATTTCAGCCTTGCGCTCCTGGAGAATAGACGCCCGACAAGGTCAGCTCAACCTGCACGCATACACGGAACGAGAAAGCGCACCTGGGCACCGTTCACATGCGCAGCCTTCTTCTGCTTCAGCTTTTGCCGGCGCAGTTGGTTCTTTGAGCGTATCTTGCCTGCTCCATTTCTCTTGAGTTCATTCGTGTGTCCGTTGAGCGCGTGGGCGGACTGGACGGCGGTCGCCATGGGTAAAGAGCGTGCGGGACGGTGAGGATGGTGGGGGTTGCAGACAAAGGACCTGGTCTGACGTAAGCAACGATGTCGGTGGTCAATAAGCGCAAATAAAGACGCGCGTGCGCATACGCGTCGTGGACGTGCATACCGTCTGCTACTTCAATTACTGACTTTACCTGCTTTCACTATGGTCGCGACGGAATCAGAACAAGTACGTTGATGCGCTGTATGATTCAGGCTCGTACTGACTGGTTGAATAGCTAGCAGCGCTCTCGGGAACGACCGTCGGTACGAATTGCTCTTCTCCAGAGGCCATTAACCACTCATATCCGGAAACATAGTCGTACACCCGCTTGTCCTTCTCTCCGTCGCCGACCACCATGCGCGCTCCGTCTCGCGTAACACCTCGAAGCGCGTCGTGGGCATTCTCCTAGGACAGGACAACGGCAAAACAATCAACGTCGCGAACTCGTTCGGGATCCCGTTCGAGGAGGACGAGCGGGACACCAAGACGTGGTTCCTCGACCACAACTACATCGAGGGCATGTTCGAGATGTTCAAGAAGGTCAACGGTCCGTGAGTCGTGCTCCGCCCGCGCCCGCGCCGTGCTCACGCATCTCTCCACAGCGCGCGAGCGGATGATCGGGTGGTACCACACAGGACCGAAGCTGCGCGCGTCGGATCTGGAGATCAATGAGCTGTTCAAGCGATTCATTGCACGGCCGGTGATGGTCATCGTCGACGTGCGGCCACAAACAGTCGGCATCCCGACAGACGCATACTTCGCAGTCGAAGAGATCAAAGACGTGAGCTCCCACGCGCGCAACCCTACCCACCACTAACCACCCCCACCCGTAGGACGGCACGGAGACCCGAAAAACCTTCCTGCACGCGCCCTCCGCAATCGAGGCCGAAGAGGCCGAGGAGATCGGCGTGGAGCACCTCCTGCGCGACATCAAGGACTCGACGACGACGACGCTCTCGACGCGCGTCTCGGAGCAGCTCGCGTCGCTGCGCGGGCTCGAGTCGCGCATCGCGGACATCCAGAAGTACCTCGTCGACGTCGCCGCGGGGCACATGCCCGTGAACCACCAGATCGCGTACCATCTCCAGGACGCGCTCAACCTCCTGCCCGACCTCAGCGAGCCCGCGCTCACGAGCAGCTTCGCGGCGACGACGAACGACGAGCTGCTTGTCGTGTACCTGAGCAGCCTGTTGCGCGCGGTGATTGCGCTGCATGCGCTCGTGGATAATAAGGCGACGATTGGGCGGGCGGAGCTTGAGGAGGGAGGCAAGGCGGAAGAAAAGGAGACAAAGAAGGGCGAGAAGAAGGAAGCGAAAGAGGACAAGGAGAAGTCGGAGAAGGAGAAGAGTCCAGGAAACGATGAGATGAAGGGGGTGTAGACTTAGGCTTTGTTCTCTCTCACTTGTATCCTATTCTTGCATGCTACTCGGCACTCGCATTCACAACTTCAATTCAGACTGACGGACTGCACAAATGCGCCAACATTGGCATTGAACATTCAGAAGGCAACACCGTTGCCAGCAACCCTCAAGCACACGAGATTCGCGCCATCCGAAGTCAATGGCAATTACGAAATCGCCCCCGACAACACATCCCCATGGCAAGGAGCGGGTAAAAGAGGAAAGCATCCATATATTATTCGCAGCCTACAGACGCAGCAGTAGAACACGAGCACGATCATCGTTCGCTCTTTTAAGAGTGCGCATCCACCCGACCAGTACCTATGCACGCTAGCGCCGCAAAAGGCAGGCGATCTACTTGTGCTGGACGAATCCAGGGCCCTTGTATCCCTCTGACGAGATACCTGCAGCAAAACGCCGTCTGAGCGACACTGTAAGAATGCGTGAGGCGACGAAAAACTGTACCGGAGATAGGGTTGAGGTTCATCTCCTTGGCGCGCTCGTTGGTCGCGTCCTCCCATTCCTTCGTCAGCGTACGCGGCGGCGCAGGGGCTGCATTAAGACAGACAGCCACCCATCAGCACTCGACTTACAGTACACACGCGACGAGACGTACCGAGCATGCGGAGGCCGAAGTGGACGGCGCCAGCGGCGCCGATGAGGGCAGCGACGCCGAGGATGACCTTCGGGACGGTCCCGGGCGGGTTAATCGGCTTCCGCGGGCCATGCGGCCCAAACGCGACGTAGTACGCTACACAAAAAGACGCGCATCAGCACCGACGCGGCGGGGAGCCACGACACGCGGCACGCAACGCAACGCACCGGCCTTCTTCTCGTCGAGGCTGAGCTCCTTCCAGTCCTTCTTCTGGATCGCCTCGAGCTGCCGGTGCACGGCGAGCTGCTCGTCGGCGCTGAGCTTCTCCCACTGCGCCTCGACGTTCGACAGCGGGATGAGCGACGACTGTCCGGTGGACGAGGACGCGATGGGGTGCGCGACGGTCGCGAGGCAGCGGCGGGCGGGGGCACGCGCGACGGCGCGGAGAGCGAGAGCGGGATGCATGGGTGCGAGGAGGAGGAGAGATGCAGAAGGGAAGAGTCTATGAAGATGTCGGACGAGGAGGAAGAGGGGGAAATAGAAATAATGTGATACGCGGACAGGCGTCGTGGGAACCAAGCTCGGGACGGACCGGGCCACAGATCGCGGCCGACGCTGGGCTGCTCGAGCCATTAATCGAGACTCTACACCCTGCACACTAGACTCTTCATTTCGCGCTTGTACAATTCGATGCCATTGGCACGTGTATTTTCCACAACAACGAATATACCGACAGAGCATACAGACAGACGCGTAATGCACCGTGAAACAAGAAAATGCAAGCAGTCACTTCATCTCATCGCACAACAGTCCGTTCCTTCTTCAAGCAGCAGCACCGCCCTCCGTCGCAGCGCCGGGGCAGTCACGCGAGATGTGGCTGCAAAATCCGTCAGCAATGGTCAGGATATGTAGCGAGAAAAGGCGCACCCTTCCGAGCCACAAGTGTAGCATGCGCGCCTCTGGGGCTGCGGGCAGTCGCGGCTGATGTGACCCTACAAACAACGCATCAGCCTAATCAAATATCCGTCAGACTAGCCGCAACTCACGATGCCCGAGCAGTTGTAGCACTTCGAGCCCTGTACGCAGTCGCGCGACAAGTGGCCTACGCCACCGCAGGTGTAGCTGTCAAGGAATCGCAATCAATATCTGGTTTGTAAATCCGTAACAACAGCACGTACCAAGTCCTCTGCTGACCTCCACCGCCAAAGCCGCCACCAAAGCCTCCGCCAAAGCCGCCACGGCCACCTGCCGCACCACCCGCCTCGGGGCACGCACGCGCGATATGGCCGACCTTACCGCAGCGGTAGCACTCGGCGCCAGAGCCTCCGGCGCCGCCTCCACCAAAGCTGTTGTAGCCACCGGCAGCAGGAGCAGGAGCGCCGCCAGCTGCGGCAGCTTCAGGGCAGTCACGGGACTGTAAGCAGGTAAATGAGCGGGAGCGCTACTGAGATCCACGGGAAAACATACAAGATGGCCTTCCTGGCCGCAGCGGTAGCAGCTCTTTGCCTTTTGTTCCATCTGGCAGTCGCGGGAAACGTGTCCCTCGAGGCCGCCTGCAAATAGACGATAAATAAAGTGCATTTCCACCACTGCAAAATAGACCCACAGTTATAGCTGCCATGCGATCGTAGCCAACGTCAGCCTCAACATCTCCCACAAAAAATTCAGTATGATTTTACCAGGTCGGCGTGCCTGCCTTGGGGCAGTTGGCAGCCTGGTGGCCAACTGATCGACGCGATCGCATGCATCGATGTTTGCGGACAAATTGCGCAACGACACCCCCCGCGAACGCAACGGCACGCCACGCGCGATGAGGAACGGCAATCGTCATTTTATTATTGCGACGCGTCGTGTCGAGCAGCGACGAATAGGACATATGTGAAAATAAACGCGGCCCCGTCAGCACCGCACCACGAGGAAAAACGATGAGATAAAATAGAGCAGGCGAGCACGGGGCGAGCAGTAGCTACTACTGTCTGTCTGTCGTTTCTACGAAATGGCATGCCATCTCAACAGCAACGCGACCGGCGACAGCACCGCGAGCGAACAGCCACAACAACGCGAAAACACCACGCACAGCCACCACAGTTGAAGCATCCACGGGCACCGGCGGCCATTGTGTCTTGTTTTTGTTCGTTGGGGGTAGGGAACTGGATCTGCGAGCGCAGAGATGCGAGGCAGGGGGTCAGAGCGGTCCTTTGTAAGCGCTGCACCGCCGCAGGGACCACACGAGCTCTCCTGGCTACGGCAGCCCGCACAGGGCGCATCGCAATGGGGACGTACAATGAGTTCACGGAGAGTCGTCAAGGACGGGCCTGGAAGTCGTTCGGGGATAGTAGAGGGGATGAGGAGAAAGGAGATGTGGTGGAGCGAAAGAAAAGAAAAAAGCCGGAGATGCGCGGCGCGCGCGTCTTTGTATCCGGCGCTCATCCGCCCGGCTTGCCCACGTGGGCGCAAACCTTGCGCCGGATCGGGACGCGGCGAGCTCGGCGCCTCTGCGCTGGGTGCGCGTTGCCATAGCCGACGCCGCCGCCGCACAACGAGGCCGCGCGCAGGCCGTGGATCCTGGGAGGAAGAAGGGCGGCCTTTGGCAGATAGGAGCGCGCCTTGCCTCTTATATGGCCCGCGAGGCGACCGAAGCGGTCCTCGCGGTCGCGACGGGGCAGATGACACGCGGGTCGCACCTTCTCGGTCGTCGATGTGATTTTTCGACGGCATTATCACGCGTATTGACGACAGAAATTACGAGGGCGGACTGGACGACATATTGCCTCGTGAGAGTCCATGATGACAAGACTGACAATTGATAATATTGATAGGCAAAGCAAATGCTACAGCAGGGTACGGAGATCGCGCCCAAATGTGAATTATGGTTAGCAGTTCTCGAAGAAGCGGCCCAGGGAAGCTCAAAAGCAGCTGCGGATAGCAGGCCGTGTATCATGATAGCATCCTCATGGTCCTTGCGCGCTCTAATTCCGTCGACAGCGAAACCTCATGGCTCGGCATCCCGACCGAGATCAGCGGGTACTGCACCCGCTGCCTCCGACGAAACATGAAACATGAATAACCTCGACGAGCTTCACACACATTCATGGACAGACGGCCATGATCGGACGTCTGCTCAAAGACCCGGCCGAAGCGAGCAGCCTCATCGCCGCAAGAATGAAGCACCTCCGCTCCAAACTTCAGCATCTACGCACCAGCATGCTGTACACGCACCGCGGAAGCAGGAATCATTTCCACACGAAAACCATTCGCACAAACGCGTTGTGAACGATCGAAAGACAGCAGTCGATTTTCGAGCGCAGGCGGGCGCTACAGTCTATGAAGAGTTCCGTTCCGCTCCAGCTCCTCTTTCGCCATCCTTAGACACGCGCAGAAGACAGCGCGTGTTATACGGCGGCCGATTTCTTCGGAGGCTTGATCTCCTCAGGCGGGTTCAGGTAGACCTACAGAGCGTCCACGTCGATCAGTACGTGTGCTGGAAACAGTCGCGGGCGGGCCAAAGCGCACCTGCTCGCCACCCTTGCCGTGCTCCCAGCGCTGGTAGCGCAGCGCGGTGAGACCACGCTTGTCGGCCACGAGACGCTCCTCCTCCTTGAGCGACTGGCGCACAGCGCGCGCGGCGATCTGGGTGTATTTGTTGTACCTGCAGTTTCATAGCACGGCATTAACGAGAAGTTAGTGACTGCAGCATGGCTACCGCGCAGGATACGTACGAGAAGAACTGGCGCCAGTTAGCAGACGACATGGTGGGTGGTGTGAGGACGGTCGGGTGGGATGGTGTTGGCGATGGCGAGCGAACAAATGTGTGCGGCGGGACCCGGGTGCTGTAGTCTCGCGGACCGGCGGACTCCCATGCGTCACTGGCGGACTTGCCATTACAACGCGAGCCTGCATGCTCATTACAGTATATCTTCTACACCGTATCCAGCCTTCACAACCGTCTCCAACGCGGAGACAAGGCCTTATATCTATCGCATTATTTCCCACAAGCAAGATACCCGTATTCAGCACTCCCCCCGCCATTGCAATAACGACCCAGCATGGCCGGCATATCGTGGCACTACGTCCTCAAATTCATAATCACAGGTGCGCACGCACACCACACTGATCAGCCGCGCACCCGCGCTGAGCGCGAACGCAGGCGACGCCGCAGTGGGCAAGTCCTCGCTGCTCATCCGCCTCACGGACCAGCGTTTCCTCGCCAACCCCGATCCGACGGTACGCGTCCCCTCCCCGTTCGGCTCTGCCATCTGCTGGGCTAACGCGCGCGCGATCGTAGCTGGGTGTCGAGTTCGGCTCGAAGCTGATTACGATACCCGAGGAGAACAAGGTCGTGAAGCTGCAGTGTGCGTCTCTCACCGGCGAGCCTTGAAACGCGTCCGTGCCACTGACGATCGCCCTTTCTCTACCGATCTGCCTTGCTCTTCATACATCCTACATGTATTGCGCTGCCTTTTCGTGCCGGCGCGGGCATTGCGGCGTGCAGGCTGGGATACTGCAGGCACGGAGTCCTTCCGCTCCATCACGCGCTCGTACTATCGCGGCGCGGCAGGCTGTCTGCTCGTCTACGACGTGACATCTCGACAAAGTGCGTTCCACTCCCATCTCCACTCTCATGCCTCGCGGCGATCGTCTCGCCTCGCACAACGTATCAGCAGTGCGCGCTCTGCAAGGATCAGCTTGCCCGCGACTATGTTCCGCGTCGCGAGGAAGTCCCAGTCCTTTCCCTGCACCGCTGCAATACGGCGCGCTGGGGAGGAGGACGCGGGGACGGGACATGGGAAGCCCAACTGAGCGAGAATGGCATCCGTGACGCGTCATTCGCTGATGCATCCTCTACCCCGCGTCTCGCTGATGCATCCTCACGCATGCCTTCTATCATCTATTGCTCACACGCGTCTCACAGGCTTCCAGAACGCACGCTCGTGGCTCGCAGACGTGCGCGCGCACGCGGACCCGCATCTCACCTGCATCCTCGTCGGGAACAAGGTGGACCTATGCGCGGACGACGGCGCGCGGCGGCAGGTGAGCACGGACGAGGCGGAAATTTGGGCGCGCGAGGAGGGCCTGCTGTTCGTGGAGGCGAGCGCGAAGAGCGGGCAGAACGTCGACATGGCGTTCGAGCAGGCGTGCCGCGACATCCTCGAGAAGATCCGGCGCGGGGTGTTTGACGACGATCGGGTGCGTGGTTCTTTTCGTAATGGGCTCGATGCTCATGTGCTTGTGCAGTCGCCGGGCGTCAAGCTCTCGAAACCACGGGCAACGGCCTGACACTCGATCCGCCCAAACGCGCGTCCTCGTCGTGTTGCGGGACATGATCGCCCTTTCTCTGGTCTGTTGGTTTGTATTACTCGGGCTTGCTGCCACGGACGTGCGCAATGTACAGTATAATATCTGGTGTGTGTATTAGTGCCTATGTCTGCTATGTAGGAGGTGTCGCGGGCGTGCATGACATGTGAATCGAATATATGGTAATTTTGGCAGTAAATTACAAGCGTATAGCCTACAGACCGCGAGCGCGCACTGTCCCAGCAGCCAATGTTCGTGACCAATAAGTTACAGCCCGGCGGGGGCAGGGTATAGGCATCACCGGCGCAGCGAGGCGCGGTACTCGTGCAGCTGTGCGACGAAACCCGCGTTCGGGTCCGCGGCGGCGCGGCGCTCCTTGACGAAGCGCACGGCGGCGTCGGGGTCGAGCCCGGCGCACGCGACGAGGTACGCGCAGACGACGGCGACGGAGCGGCTGGAGCCGAGCGCGCAGTGCACGAGCACGGCGGCGCGCGGATCGCCGAGCGCGTCGCGGATGAACGCGGTCGCGCGCGGGAGGTGCGCGGCGAGCTCCGCGAACGGCGTGTCGTGCAGCGCGATCTGGAGGTGGCGCGTGCCGTGCGGGAGGCGCACGGCGCCGGGGAGCGCGCTGAGGACGTGCGTGATGCCGTGGGCGGCGAGCTGCGCGGGGTCCTCGGCCGCGGCGAGGTCCGAGACGAAGAGGCGCGGGAGGATCTCGCTGAGCTGCGAGGCGTGCGTGTGCGGGTAGTGTGCGGTGTGTGCGGAGGCGGGGCATGGGGCGGGGCTGGGGCGGACGACGAGGGAGAGGGTCTGTGCGCGTGGGCGGCGGGCGGAGAAGGAGGTGGGGTAGGGAAGATTCGTCAACATGGGCAGCGGGGGGAGTGGCGGACCGGGGACGCACCGGAGGGTATTTATACGGCATGCCAGAGAACGGTGGCCGGTTCAAGCTCAGTTCGACCAAGGCCATGACACAAGGGCGGTTAGGATAAAGCCGATCGGTGTGGGCGGGGGAAGGGGGGCGTTTGGATAGAGTGGGTCGGAGGGTCGGCCACGGTGACAATGGGTGCTTTATAGCGACAGCAGCGCGCACCGCACGCTGTCCAGAGCAAAACGGTCGCTGTATGGGGCCAAGTGGCACTGTCGAAGATAATAGCAAGATAAAAGCGTGGAGACAGTGGGACGATACGGGCGAAAGCGTGGCGCCTTTGTTGTCCTTTAAAGGTAGACAAACGACCAGAGACCGGGGGAGAGTTTGATTTTGTTGGCGCACGGCGGGCCGTACATAAATCAGTGGTCACCGATTACGAAAAGGGCCCGGGTGGAGAGCATGAGCCCCGCATCATACGATGGGGCTGCTCTCAGGTCCGAGAGCGATGTCGACTGAGAAGCTGTCGTACCGCGATCTAGCGAGGCTGAGCAATGGTCGGCGCAACGTCGGGGCCATGAATCCTGTGCTCTTCTTGTCGGCGTCTCGACTGCACAGGCTTGCACCCAGGGCCCGACAAGGCTGTATAGCTGCTATTGTGTCGAATTCTGGGTTGCATGCTCCGTGTGCCTCGTGAAGAAACCTGTAATGAACTCTCTGACTGCTGAAGGTAAGTAGGAAGGAAGAAAGGAGCGCGTCCAGTCATCCTCAGACGAGCCAGCATCGGGACAGCTGCTGCTCAGGACGGCTTCCATTTGTCTCCGTCTCGCACTCACGCACTCTCATCATTGTCAAGAAATTACATCATGATTTCAACCCTCTTCGCTGCGATATCAATATCATCGGTAAATGAGCACAGTAATCAACAGGGAAATTTCGAGCTAGTTTGGTGATCAATGCACACATATAGCTGCAATCTCACCTTACCTGCTTCTCTTATACATCGCAATGAGATCATCAGCACACACAGAATTACAGGTTGTTGCAGTCGCTCTACAACAGCGCCACGCATATTATTGAAACAGACACAGAGATAGCACTGGCCAATGCCCGCCCTAGCGACGACACAGAAGCCTCGAGCTTTTGCAAGTGGAACAATCGGGTAAGATAAACAGAGCACGGGGCGCGGATCAAGAAACACAGAAGAATGATGATCGTGAGCAACAAAATCGAAAGCTCGTACAGTACGGTTGGTGGGACGTAGGAACGAAATTGTCTGTCGTGCCGAAATCCTGGAATGGTGGTGGGCATATGCGTCTAGATGAGATCGCTGGAGATGAGGCCGGTTGTCAGCACAGGGTCAATCAAACGGCAATCACAGAGTACGCACGCGACGTTAAGAGGCATTTCATCGATTTGCGTGTTGTAGAATTCTGAAACCGGATCAGGATCGGGGCTGAGAACCTATACCGATGAGCACTCACGTTCAATATCTCTCAGCATCCGCACGTCCTCCGTGGTGACGAAGTTGATGGCGACACCCTTACGACCGAAACGACCACCACGACCGATACGGTGAATGTAGTTCTCGCGGTTCGTTGGCAGGTCGTAGTTGATGACAAGAGACACCTGCTGCACATCAATACCACGGGCAAGCAGATCGGTCGTGATCAGGACACGAGACGAGCCCGAGCGGAACTCCTTCATCAGGACCTCGCGCTGCTTCTGCTCCATGTCTCCGTGCTGCATGACTCCCATTAGCAAGGAATAAACCGTGCGCATCGCATATTACGTACCATGGCAGACACAGTGAACTCTCTCGAGTGCATCTTCTCAGTCAACCAGTCAACCTTTCGCCTCGTGTTGCAGAAGATAACGGCCTGGGTGATGGTGACGGTCTCGTAGAGATCGCAGAGCGTGTCCAGCTTCCACTCTTCCTTTTCAACCGCAATGTAGAACTGCTTGATACCTTCGAGGGTCAACTCGTCCCGCTTGACGAGGATCCTGATGGGGTCACGCATGAACTTCTTCGTCACCTCCAGCACGTCCGCGGGCATGGTGGCCGAGAGCAGGACGACCTGGGTGTCCTGGGGGAGAAGCTGGAAGAGCTCGTAGATCTGGTCCTTGAAGCCGCGCGACAACATCTCGTCCGCCTCGTCAAGACAGAAGATCTTGATATGGTCCGTGCGGAGCGCACGGCGGTTGATCATGTCGTACACACGGCCGGGCGTGCCGACGACGACCTGGACGCCCTCCTGGAGCTTCGCCATGTCCTCGCGCACGTTCGTGCCGCCGACGCACGCATGGCACTCGACATTCATGTAGTCGCCGAGTGCAACGACGACTTTTTGGATCTGCTGCGCCAGCTCGCGCGTAGGCGCGAGGATGAGCGCCTGGGTGCCCTTGATGTTTGGGTCGAGCTTTTGGAGGATGGAGATGGAGAAAGTGGCGGTCTTGCCCGTGCCCGACTGGGCCTGTGCGATGACATCGTGGCCTTGCACGACAGGGACGATGGCGCGCTGCTGGATAGCCGAAGGACGCTCGAAACTGCATGCAAAGTCAGCCTTGACATACCTTCCACCAACGAGAAAAACGACTCACCCGTATGCGTAAACACCCCGGAGGAGCTCCGGCTTCAGCTCCATATTGTCGAAGCTGTTCGCAACAATAAGCAATGCTTTTTTCTTCCGCTGTATGAACAAGAAACGCACTTGTCGACGACCTGGTCCCAGTTGGACTCAATCTCCCCCTCGGGGATGTCCTGGAGAGTTTCTTCTCTGTATGACAAAGTGCGTCAGATGCGATCAGACCCTTCTCAACTCTCGCTACGTACGCTGACATGTTGTGCTTTTAGGTTCTGATCCAAGTGTCGACTGCTGGGGTCGACGAGTTCTTGGAAAGGACGGGTGTGTTGTCTTGGATGTACCGATCGATTTGACGGTCGTGGGTTGAGACGTTGAGCTCAGTGATAACAATTTTTCAGCCTCCATCCTCTCGTGCCTTCGGCAGTCGCCGAACGGATTTCAAACTCAGTGGGCATGCTCGTAAGCTTCCAAGTTCAACTGATTCAACATGTTCCGTCCGTCAGCAAGTTGAAGAGAAATTTCCTGCCTCAAAAACTTGGAATCCTCGACAGAGTCATGACCGAGAAGGAGAGCCTTTTCGGAAAGACAATTGCGTGTTTGTAAGCATTTGTGCCGCTAATTGTTTGCAGTGATACGAGGACATGCATAGCCCGGCGCGCTGCATGGCGGCGAACCTCAATCGTGTTGTGCCTCGTTAGCGGTAGACATCTGTGCAGGCGCAGATTCATTTTGATAGCCCGTACCGCCTCTGGAATAAATCAGAGGCGGCGAGCACTTTCGTCTTCGAACTACAGGTATGCCACATTGATGAATATCTGATAGTGGTCATCACACTGAACCGGGATCGCAGCAATATAGCCCTGCTCCGAGATTGGGGCAGGATATGTTCATTGCTATCGATTCACATGAGGAGATCTGGATCACCATCTCTCTGGCATCTCACATGCGAGATAATCACAATTTTGATCCCGGTGCCGGAAATAGACAGAACACAATAAGGTGAAGCGATGTTTGACGAGAGGATACAATCGCGATGTGGTTATTTCAGTCTCTATCATGTTGGAGCGTTGCGAGCACGATCATACAGCCGCCAGGACCGATCTTAGCCATCGGGACCGGTGCTATCAAACTTGAAACCGGCCTTTAAATTCCAGCATTCTGAGATGTGCAGTGGCGCGTCTTGTGTATTGACCATCGACAAATTGCGTTGCGTCGCTCGTTTTCATTCATACACACGTGTCAATGATACTTGTAAAGCTGTAAGTTCTGCACTCGACATTATTCAGTCCGACGCTATCTGGATTTCTAATTTTGCAGTGCAATGGAGAAAATGCACTCAATGCGCGCCAATGACACCGGTATAACATCTCCATCTCTGTTCTGATCATATGTCTCCACAGCGTACAGAGGAACATCTTTGAAATGCAAACCCGCAAAGATTGGTATGCACTTGCCACTGATATTATAGACATAGCTTGCAGGTCAAATTCCCTGGAGACCGGTAGTATCATAGGCGGGGAACAGGTTCAGACAGATCTGGTCCTACAGGGTAGTAAGTTAGCTTGTAGTTTCAAAATTTTTACGATGTCAGCTCAGAGGTAAATCTCACAATCTCTGGCAGGCGATATGTCGAATCGATAATGACTGCTGACGCCGTCAAGGCATCCTCCAGTCTTCATTCATCCGCCTCCAATCCGCTCGTTCAGCTTCTAGAGTTTCGGGGCCCCAGAGTGTCATCATTCTCCGCAAGGCTATTACGCCATCCTCGGTGTCACCCTCAGCGTATGCTCATCGTATATAGCAATTTCTTCTGGTAGCCTTTATCGATTGCTAATCCATACAGCAGTTGAAGACGGTAGCCTGTCCGAGGTTGTGAACACATTTTCCCCCGATCTTTCCCCAATTATGCAGCTGTGGCCAGAGGTCAGCGCAGGTTGAGATCGATACGACCCGCATGGCATTCGTGTCTTAGATTCCCAACGTGCGGGAGAAGGCAACTGCAACTGCGCATGAATAGGATATCCTTGTCCTCGTCGTCACAACGTATGCCCCGATCCAATGGCGTTTGGAGTCATTATCGAGGACCCTGCTGTTGCCGTCCATGAGTGTTTTCCATCATCTATGTTCTGTTCATCTTACTGAAGCTCGTAAGTCAAGCACTTTCTGTTTCACCGTTATTGCCCAAGCTGCAGCTCACAGGGCAGACATACAAGCACTATGTCGTGCTCGTGACCGGGTCATGAGGAGTCAAGCTAGGCCCGAACGGAGTTGTGTTGAAGGTTCACCATCTGTTCCAGCGGCCTACAGGGAGGAGTTCCGGGACGAGTCTTGGCTGCTCTCCCTTTGCGATAGAGTTCTAAATTTCCTCAACTGGCCTTGATTTCGAAGCGGTTCCTAAAGCTCAGCCGACTTCTCAGATCTACATAAATTTCTGTCGTGGACGTTACGGCAAGTCATCTACTTACTTATACGCAGGGAACTGAGCCCTGTTTCTTGTCGACTTGTCGAAAGCATATCAGAACTACCGAGATGCCCCGAGGTGCATTGCCGCGCGTCAAGTATAGAGCGGATACGGGAAGGAGATCAACATATGGCTGGGTACCACCATCATCGACCAGTGTCCGTGCCTCACTCGCCCGACGTCCAGTCCATGTCTCGCCCTGTGAACACTTCTCTGCAGTGATTTTTACTCCCATTTTGCGGTTTGTATGACTTCTAGAGCAGTCGATCAACACTGACCAGCATTGACCAGCACTGCTTTACATTCGAAGGCACTTCCGCGCGACTCAACAGGTCTCATTCGGCGGAAGTTGGGGGGCGCTTCACGGTGAGTGGTGTAACCCGAAGCCAGGTGCACAAGCGCATTACACTTACACTGCTATGGCTGACGCGGTATGTATGATCTCGCGCAGGGACACGTTTAACCCGCCCCAGGAAATCACGAATCTCACTGGTACAATCTCACTGGTTACGAACGGCATTATCACTGGCCGCGAGTATCATGATCACATTTGAGTGCAGAGCCCGTTCTCATTGTCTGCACCGTTCAGCGACCTTAGCCTCGTGCTTCAACATTTTAAACGGCCGCGTCGTGGTGCAGGTTTCCGATGTGGCGCCTGGCGACTATCAGCTCGTTCGTGAGTTAGCTTCCTACCTTTCACAGTACTGGTATCGACTGATTCCGACCATCAGTGTTCGGTGACTCCGGAAACGACAGTCCTGTTTTCCAGATCACCGATTGATCGCCCTTCTATCTGATCGCGTACGCTCGGACATCTATTCCATTGTGAGATTTGGTAATCCTGCGTTTCGTCTTTCACGGGCAGCTTCGAGGTCGTAGGAGGTGTTGTATAACTTGTCTCATATCATGTCGTCGCGTGGATTAAGAATCAATAGCACTTATTCGGATCGTAGTCCCCATGGAGCGTCTTGACACTGCAGCAGGACCGAAACATGGTGTTCCCGAATTCTGCTCGAAACAAGGTCACCTATTTCATTTCAATAAAACGCGTACCAAGGCTGACGAGAGACGTAGTGGTGAATGTGTCCTACTCGAGCAGAGATGGAAAATAGCAACACCAGGTTGCGTAAGTGTAGTTAATGACAGCGTCGAGTACTCAACGCGAAGTTAACGTTGACAGGAAGTTGAAGGATTGCCGCGCAGGCGGTGCGGCGGGCCGGGCTGTGCATGACCGAATATGAATACGACAGGCGCCCATGATATGTGGTCAGGGCCCAACGCCATCCACGTTCCGATCATCCTCTCCTCCTCCATCTCATGGCTCAGGCCACGAAATTGTAACCTTTTGCTCTGGAGTTTCCATGTCCTATACTGATCACTTTCTATAGGACCATCAGGCCGCCGCCCAACGTCGAGTTCGTGCAAGGTATGTTCGGCGCGTCACGAGTTTCCCTGTCTCAGCGCGCTCACTATCTTCCAGGATATCCTGGAATCCCCCCAGGTGCGCCGGACAGGCCCCAGGCGGCCGTCAAGGGAGTGAGTATCGTTATCTGAGATCCTGAGGCTGAATGATGTGACGTGCTGCTTGACAGGCTATCGAGGTGCGCATGGGACCGCAAGGCGTCAAGGCCAAGTACGTGCGCATCGAGCTCCGCAAGATCGAGACTCTGCCCGGAGGTGGGACGCAGAACGCTTTCTTCGATTATGTGGGACAGAGCCCCATCAACTTGTGGCAGTCGAGTGAGGAGTTTAGTATGTTGCAGATGGTGAGTGACTTGCTCATGGTAGACTCGGGCTCCTCAGCGCTGACCTGTCACACAGAAAGAGATCCCGTTCTACATTCGAATACCGGAATCAATTCCTCCAAGTCTGACGCTCGAGAAAGGAGGTAAATAATCATGAATTTAGGGCACGGTCTCACAGCCTGATTCATTGTGTTTTGAAAGCTGGGGTGAAGTACGAATTAGTGGGGCAGATGTGCGTTCAGGGGAAGTCGTGCGTAACTTCCGTGCATCTTATTGTGGGACTTCCTACTGATTGCGCTGCAGAGGTTTCTTACGTAGAAACAAATCAATTATCCTAACATCCTCAACACCTATCATCATCGACAAGCACGAACTACACTCAACATGGCCAATCTATCAACAGCCCGAGTCACGCGATCTCATGCAAGACGCTGTGGTGCTAACGGTGGAGCGCACGCAGAACTGCTATGGGCCAGGCGACCGCGTCGCCGTGCACGCCATCGTGAAATCGGACAGCCTGCACACAGTCATTCTACGAGGCTTCGAGTTCACGCTTAAGGAGACGACAATTTTTCGCGCGGGCCCACATTCGACAGGGAAGAAAGCGGCGCCTCAAGTGAAGATCAACATTATAGGCGACCAGAAGATGCCCGTGAACGCGACGCTATATGGCGGAACTAGTCACAAGGTGCAGTTGTCATGCATGATTCCCCAATCGCATACGACGGCAACCCTCACATCTGCGCGGCACATCGACATTAACTACGTCTGCATCGTGAAAGCGCTCATGGGCACGGGTAAACCGTTGATTACAGAGCTACCAGTGATCGTATCGAATTGGCCGAGGTACGTGTCTCCTGTAAACCGATGCGAATACAAGCTGATATTTTACCAGATATGTCTCTACTGAAGCTATTCGGTGAGCTCAGCTTTCGGGAACTGATAGACGACACTAAATTAGCTTACAGACGCATAGGAAACGCGACCACGCTCACCCTTCAGCCTACGTCCTCGATGACCCTGACGCCGTCGGAAGGCCGCACGCAACCATCCCGTCCTTTCAGCGGGAACGCGCCCAGCATAATCCAAGTCCAATCAATGAACGAGCGCATGCGCTCAGAATCTGTCGATTTCGGCCATAATCCATCTGCGCAGACGATGCCGAACATGAACGGGCATGCGCCGCAATCGTCTCTGGGGCGACCAGACGAGTTCGGGCTGTTGCGTCCTGCGACGTCCGGGGCCGACTCACCGTCGCAGCGGCACACGACGAGCTTGCAGGCCCGGCCGCGTACCGCGGACGGCAATCCCTCCGAGGTCAGCGTGAATGGTGTCGGAACTGGCCGGCGCCAGCGCGCGAGCACGCTCGGACAAATGAATAGATTCACCATTGTTAATGCGCTGGACGACGAGATTCCAGAAGAGGACGATGCGCCTGGCTCGCCGGAGCATCCAGACTCGGCGCTCCCTGTGACGACGCCGTCGCCCAAGCAGCCCGCCGCTCGTTCGGCCTGGCTAACTGCAGAAGAGGAGAAAGCGAGACTGTATCAGCAGGCGAAAGCCGAGGTGGAGAGAACGCAGAACCGGATCGATCGGACTCCTAGCCCACAGGTAAATATTGACCCAATTCCTGGAGTTCACAATTGCTCACTGACACTCGTGGCAGCGGACAGCTATGTCGCCCGTTGGTAGTCCGCCACCGTCATCACCTGGAAGCTGGCCAACCGCCGAGGAAGAGAAAGTTCGACTGTTCAACCAGGCGCAGAACAACGCACGTATTTTGCAGAGCTCTGTAACCCAGTATTCGATGTCGCCGCCTGCGAGCTCACATACACGAGGGGACTCGCGAGAGTCGGCAAAGAACTTCCAGACGCCAGGCAAACCTGCGGTGTCCGCCGGCGCCGCGCTATACTCTGCTGCCATCTCTTCCATGGGCAAGCAGCCGGTGACACCTCCGAATGGATGGAACTCAAGGCAACCTGTTACGCCCCCTCATCAGACCTCTCGCTCCAATTCCGCAGGCCCTCTTCCATCCGCAGAAGAAGAAAAAGGAGATGCTCCGGCGCTATCAGTACGCGAAGCACGCTGTCTCCCGCCACCAAGAAGCCCATTTCGGACCCATGGACAGTGGCATGTCCTCGTTCCCGTCCGCAATGTATATACCCAATGGTGGCGACCCCTCGTATCAACCCCATCTCGGCCGCTCAGTCTCCGCCATCTCGCACATGAGCAATGGCGAAGACCTCCCGCCCCCTTGGGTGCCGAGCAGCGAATACCCTCAGGGACAGCCACAGAATCAACCTATCCAGAGCCAGCTGTCTGAGAAGGAGAGGTACAGACAGGCATACGAGGCGCGAGACGCCATCGCGGCCGCCCAGGCAGCCGCACCACCACCGCCCGTGTCTCCTCCGAACCATCAGCCAATGTCTGCCGCCGAGGAGAAGGAGCTGCTGCGCAGGCAATACGCCGCACAGGAGACACCGGCGTCATCCCCCCGCCCGTATTCCAACCCGCACCGCCGTCCGGCGAGCTGCCCGCTCACATCCGCTCGCGAGCACCACCAGCACCGCCCGTGCCGTCCGGGAACAACAGACCCCTGACAGCGGCCGAGGAGAAGGCGATGCTGAGGGCGCGATACGAGGCTGAAGAACGCGGTGCCGGCCCTCCACCCACGGACCCTTCCCCCGCCTCCCCGCCTCCCTTCGACGCACCCACGAGCCCCGCGCCCGCCAGCTCCGCCGGCCCACCGAGCCTCAACGGCCCCACGACCCCGCGGACGCCGCCCCCACCCCCGCCGCTCATGCCCCGCCCGCCCGTGGACTACATCCGCGAGACGCAGGAGGAAGACGCGCGCTCGATCGCGCACGCGCACTCGCTCTCGAGCGTGCACGCGACGCTGCTGCAGTCCGACGCGGAGAACGACACGTTCGGCCTCAAGCTGCGCCCGCTCTCGCCGTTCACCGTCGGCGACATGATGCAGAGCATGGCGCGCCCACGGCATCGGCGTCGCGAGCCCGCCGCCGCGCCCGCCGAAGGTCCCGCTCGACAGCTGAGCCCTGTGCTGTCAGTGTATATACCCGAATTCGTGACACCTGCCATTCGTTACCCGTTTACTGCGTTTCTTTCTCTCTCTATCTGACTGCGGATCCCTTTCGCCTGACGTTCATTTTTGTTTTTGTATGCTTTGCAATTGCTTGTTGTAGGTACTTCCTCCATATGGGGCACGCTTTATCTATTTCATTGCGCAGACGAGCTGCGTCTGTCCTATCTCTCAAACGCCCGCCGAAGGTGTCTCAAACCTCACGTTCCTTGTCGTTAGTTACTTCATACATTATTGAATAATTTGTTCAGCCCATTGCTGCTATAACATTGTGATGGCTTCGCGTTCCAAGGACGAAAGACTCAAAAAAACCCGCGAATGAATTCTACAGCTGCTCGCATTTACAATACTTTAGCTAGTGATTGGCTATAGCGCGTTGGTACAAAGCGGACTAGAACGAGAGACAACATGCAATCAAAAATACACGAACTAGACAGGACGTATGAGTATCTGGTCAAATACGAGAATCCCCTGAGTACCCAAAAGCACACGACAACAAAAATGGGGCGGAGAGAGTCAAACACGCAACATCTTCGCCTCGTACACAGACCCTGCTGCACAAGGGAACGGCGCGCTACTTCTTGTTGCGCTTCGCCCGCGGCGACGCGATCTGCCCCGTGCGCAGAGGCAGCTCCTGCGCCAGCTCCGCAACGTCCGACTTGCGCTTGTGGCCCGTCGCCGCGGCAGCGACCGCCTGCGCCTTCTGGCGCGTCGGGCTCGTCGGCCCGTCCGCCGCCTCGTCCAGGAACGTCTGCATCTGCGCGAGCGGCGACGCGTCCCGCGTATTGCTGCCCGTGATGTCGTTGACGTCGCCGTCGGGGATGCCCCCGCCCGCGGGCGCGCCGAACTGCGTGAGGAACGCGTCGAGGTCGAAGTCGTTGTTTTGCTGGTCCTCGTGCGCTAACGCGTCGTTAGCCGGGAGATCGCACTGCGACGGCGGCTGCGGCTGCTGATAGAGCGTACCGGGATCTAGCCCCATATTCTCTATGAGCGTGTTGATGCTTGCTTGGAGCGCGTCGACGTCCGCGTCTATCTCTGCCGAGTCTTTGTACGACTTCTGCAGCTGCGCGTGGTCGTCTAGGAGGGGCTCTAGCGCGGGACCTTCGTCGGGTTTGGGAAGAAGTGCGCTGACGCTCGCAGCTGGTTCAGTCGGGAATGTCGCCTCGTACTCCACACGGGGATCATAAGGCGCGATCTGAGTCACGGCTTGCTGATTAGGTGGTGGAGGGGCATATTGGGGGGAAACGAGGGATTGGGAAGGGAATCCAGGAGAGTTTGACAGTGCTTGGATGAAACGCTGCATTTGTGAGGGCGAATGCATGAGTTGTTGGAAAGCGGCCTGAAGGACAGCGTCTTGTGACGATGGTGACGCTTGTAAGTTTGGCATGGAAGTAGTAGATTGGGTGGACTGTGAACGACGTAATCCCAACGCAGAATCATTAGAAGTACCAATGTTAGAAGACTGAGTCGAAGCGGCTGATGTCCATGGTTGCTGCGCTGAGACATGGGGAGGTTGTTCGGGGAGAAATGGGGTAGGTGCGGTTGAGGACATAGTAGGAGAGAACGTATCGACTGACTGGACGGCGGGTGATACAACTGGAGGCGTGTCAATCGTATATGAACCTACAGATCAAATGCGGTAAATAAATAATGCAGAATCCAGACGATTTACTCCCTTACTTGGAGATCTTGGGCTGAAGCGGACCGAGTCAGCAGGTATACTCTTGCCTCGCTCATTGTCCATGTCAACAACAACGGGCGCGGTCTGTTTGCGGTCTTTCCCATCATCAATCATGAGTCTTTGACGTTTCCTTGAGACCACTTGCTGAGGCGAAGCATGGCTATCGCTGTCCTTGTCGTCGTGAGTGTTTGCACGACCAAAGACACTCGCCAAGAACTTCAGAATGCGGTTGATAGTGTCTTGATGGCTCTTGTGCCGTTCGCGAGCAGTGATGGCCTCTTGCCACAACAGCTGGTTTGAGTTCTTGAGCTCATTGAGGTCTGCTGAGATGGTTTGCTGGTGTCGCTTGACAGCGGCGATGCCATTGATGATGGAATTGATATCGAGGACCTGAGCGTTGTCGGGATACCCTGCAGCATGAGCGGCATCCTTCTGCTCTGGAATAGCCTCATCTGCCGTAGTGCCCTGATTTGCCTGTTTCTTCCGCTGAATAAGGCAGAGCAAATCAGGTTGCCCACGATGAAAATGGGGGTGCTCAAAGTTCCAAAGCTCTGTGTCGGTGTCGCTCTTTAGGACCCCTTGTTGCAGATGTGGGATCTTGTGGAAGCCGTACATATTCAGCTGCCGGACGAAGGATGCGAAGTTCTGGTGTTTGAACCATCGCCCGAGTACTTCTCGCGCGAAACGCTCGTGGTCGAGCACTGTCGGAGAAGGGGGATGAGGAAGCCGATGGAAGGGACAAGAAAGAGAAGCACGAACCGAAAAATGAATCTCCGCTGTCTGCCCATCTGATCAGTTCGTTGTTGTTTGCGTCGTTGACCATCCTATAAGCATTTGTGATAAGATACATGGAGCACAAAGACAGATGGGTAAGGCGGAGCACATACTCGTAAAGTTTCTGCAGGAACTGGGGCACGACCTGCCTGGTCGTCCTGCTGAGATTCGTTGACCCCGCGCGATACGATCTCGACAATACCATTTGAGGATCTGCCGACATTGTGAGGAGATGGAAGGGGGGAGATGGAGCTTGAGTGCAATAGAGCACTGGAGTGGCCCGGGAAGGTAAATCGCGTTTGCCACACCGGCTGCCTCCGGCGCACGTGGCCCGGAGTCCGCCGCGGTCCCGTCGACGTCACCGACGACGTACACAAGATATTGTTCTGCACACTGGCTACTCAACAACGTTACATTCTATCATACAGTACATGTCGAGAGCTACGATCACGAACTGCGCCGTATGTTGCTCCGCGACCGACGGACCCGCCGCCATAGCAATGTCCACGCCGCAGACACCAACGCCCACGGTGGAAACAACCAACTTACGCGCCACGTCCATCCAGCATCCCGCTGCAGTCGCCGTGCAAACGACTGTATCTGCTCCTGGAGCTCCTGTGGTGCGCCAGAATTCTCGATCACATGATCTGCGTACTCGAGCTTGTCCGTGATGGGCATTTGCGCCGTCAGCCGCGACATCGCTGCTTCCCGTGTAGAACTGTCGCGCTTCATGAGACGCTGCAGTTGCAACTCTGCTGAGCTATACCAAGACGGTGACGGTGAGATGCCGGCGGTGCGTGCAGTAGAGGACGGGAAACGCACCAGTACACAACGACCACTTTGCCAACCCACTTGTGTATCCCGGCCTCGATCAACAGCGGCACGTCCAGCACGCACACTCGTTCCCCATGCATCCAAAGTCTCAGCACATGTCGCGCCATAGCACGCCTGACAGCGGGATGTACAATGGCATTCAGTTTCTTCCTCTTCGCCTCGTCGTTGAATACGATAGCACCCAGCTTTGGGCGGTCAATGTACCCATCCGCCTGGATAACTCTCCTCTCCAAACGTCTGGGCAATCCGTTTGTAGGCCCGTGTCCCAGGGAGGACAACCTCCCGTGCAAGGACGTCGGCGTCGATGACCGGGATATCTTGGGCCTTGAGCAGCGCAGAAACGGTAGATTTTCCAGTTGCGATGCCCCCCGTCAATCCGACGACTGCAACGCTGATTAGTTTATAGCTCAAGAGTCAGGTCAGAACGCACGTACCCAACATTCCGGTCTACGTCGCGTGTGTTGGGAGTCGGAGTCTTGGTGTCCAGCTCACCATGAACCGGCCCGACATGGCCGGTGAACGTGACTATGGTGGCTCGTCACCTGATGCCAAGCGCGTACGGCCCTATCCCGTGCCCGAATTCGATCTGCGATGCTCGTAGAGACCACTGGAAATCTCTTCGGAACACCACTATTCAAATTCAGAAATTATGACGCTCAATGACCTCAACAATATGGCTCAGGAGAATTCTGCGGCCTGTTCGAGTCTCGTCGAGAGCACCGTCGCTTCCCTATTTGGCGACCCGCACAAGACGAATCCGGTACTGATGACGTCCACAAAGAATTTGTCGAGTCTAGAAAACTCTTCAACATACTCTGCTCAAGGGGTGGCCCCTGCGCAACAGGTTATTTAAACGGTGCGACCATCGAAAGGTCCTGCACTTCAACGACAAGCGAAGCACTCACATCGAATTCCTCTCCTAACTTCTTACCTGTAATCAACATGTCTATTTCTCGCTTCCTTTACGAGCCATACTACTCTGTTTCCGACTTCGACAGGCTCTTTGATGAAGCGTTCTCCACGCGGGGTGTTACCCCTAGCACCACGTCGCTCACCGCCCCGCTCACCCGCCGCAGCAGGAGCCTGATGGAGCCCGGCGCGGCAACCCTCACGAGGCCAAAGTATGTTCCCGCCTTTGACACGCTCCAAAGCAGCGCTGACGTCGTCTCGATAGGATGGACATGTACGAGGACGCCAAGACGAACACCGTGACGGCGACCTTCGAGCTGCCGGGCCTCAAGAAGGAAGACGTCCAGATCGACGTGGCCAACAACCTGCTCACCGTCTCGGGAGAGACGAGCGCCGCCGAGGAGCGCGACGAGCCTGGCTGGACTGTGCGCGAGCGGCGCTACGGGAGGTTCTCTAGGACGATGCCGGTGCCCCAGGGCGTCAAGGTGAGTACTTTGAGTTGGCTTTGGAGCGTCGGGATGTTGACCAGGTCCTACAGCCCGAGGATATCAAGGCCTCCATGGAGAGTGGTGTCCTGACGGTCAACTACCCGAAGACATCGCCCGAGCAGGCGGCCAAGCGCATCACCATCGCCTAAGCCTTGTCTGAGGGAATCGGAATCGGGATTTGGGTTTGAATACGAATTGGCATTGTAGCTCAAAATTGTTAGCACTTTGTATTATAGTCGCACCTCATCGTGTGGAAATATATGGGTCTTCTCATTGATTTGATTCCTGGATTGATTGATTGAGTAGTCCAAAGGACTTCTGAGATTCTGGAACGAAGTATGTCGATATATCTTTGAGTTCTGAGTCGACAACAGCGCGACTTGAGATCCCTTCTGCCAACAGCAAACGGTAACGTCGGTTTGATTTGCCCTGAGGTCGGCCAATGTCCACCGCTCCCGTTTCTCCGCTTTGCAGACTCTGCAGTCGTCGACTTTTCGGTGGGCGACACGGAGGATCACGTTCTTGCAGTTCCTGACATGTCGCTGCAGCGCTCAGTTCGATATTCGTGCGAGGCCTCATTACGGCGGGCCGGCAAGCGCATTAGGAATACTAGTGTGTAGGCGTCAACATGCGCGCGACGTCGAAGTGAGGAAATCCGGACGTCATCATCGTCGATACATTGGTCGCAAAAAAGCAAACTAATGTCGTCTATAGTGTCATAGATAATCTGGTCGTGTCTATTGACCTATTGTGTCATAATAGGAACAGCAATCATGCAAAAGGATCTGAAGCTTGTCTCATTGGACTTTTTCTCATAGCCTTTGACGTCAAAGTATCGAGTGAGGTACATCCCCACGACGGCGACCATGATAGCTGAGCCTATAAGCAAAGTTCAGCACTCAACTCGTTAAAAACCCTTGTCGGACAAGATGCACCTGCGTAGATACCGACAGGCTTATAGCTGCCTGTCGCGTTGTTGATCGCGCCCGAGATCGGAGGGCCTGCGACAGCGCCAAACGCCATCGTCGTAAAGTACATCCCAGTACGACGACCAGAATCGCCCGGCTCGCCGAAGTTGATCATGGGCGCGGGGCATAGCCCGATGTACGCGCCAGAAGCGTATCTGCAGTCACAGGCCAGGTCAGCACATACCAGTAGGATCAAAGCTCAGAAGAGTACCGTCAAACGCACCCGTAGAAAATGGCGATGATGGTCACGGCGGCCTTGCCGTGCACGAAGGGCCAGATGTAAGTGAAGACGCCCGTGAAGGCCATCATCGGAGCCATGATGTTTATCGGACCTGCATAAGTGTGACTGATGAGGACATGGACTTTGGATGGGGGCGGCGCGAGGACTGACCTATACGATCTGCAATTACCCCACTGGTCAGCCGCCCGAAACCTGACGCCGCGTTGGCGATGGCCACCAGATAGAATGAATAATTCTCTGTGAGGCCCTGAGTGGGTCCGCTAGCGCCGATGTATGTCAGGACTATCCACTCCAGTCAGTGCAGGCCCCACGAGGTCATGTAGTGTCCCTTACCGGTATAAAGACCAAGGAATGATATTAATCCCGAGACGGTATAAACTAAGAACGCGGGATTCTTCCAGACGCCGAAGTTGAACAATCCGCCCGTCACGTTGACGGAGGCAAACGGCGCCTCAATGTCTAGCGGATAATTGTTGAGTCTTCCACTCTGGGCATCTGCCGGACCAGAGACTGACCAAACTCGCGAAACCCAAAGTAAACATAAGAAAGAAGCCGAAGATCCTCATAGTCCACTTAAATCTACGGGATTGAAGGTCAAATGAGAGTGCGACTAACGTATATCTCAAAGCGTACCCGACTTCGGTTTGTAGGTTGCGAAACATAATCGGAAAGATCGTCCCTCCAATCGAAGAGCCACATGCATTGACCCCCAGCGCTATGCCGCGCTTCTTCTTGAACCACTGGGAGACAATACTGACCACTGGGCCAAAGACAGCACCACAGGCAAGCTGATGATATATCAGTTCAGTTGTTGATCAAGTCTTTCGAACCGGGACTTACACCAAGAGCAATCCCTTGACAGAGAAGCAGTTGCCAATACGTTGTGCATTCTGCAATCAAGAACGTAGCGACGACAAGCAGAACACTGGCTGCGCCGAAAAAGCTTTTGAAGTATCCGAGATCAAACAGCCGACCGAATATAATGCAAGGGAGGAAACAGAGCGCATACTTAAATGGAGTGGTCAGACATTATACACATGGTTGTGTTCAGCAACTCACTTGAATTGATCCGATCCATGCTCTTCAGGAATATTAGTCCATAGGCGTGGAGAGTTATTACTTACAACAGGTTGGGAGACGTACATGGTTGATGGTGATGTACCCTCCAGGAGGACAGTTTCATAGTATGCCTGGAATGTCTGCGAAACGCATGATTAGCACTCGCAAAACGGCCGAGGAATAGAGACATGTTCACGTACCCCCCAAGCATTGACATAACCGAATCTGTCCAGGATGAAATCAGTCAAATGGAGGACAAAGATGGATGTGACTCATATTGAATTGCTCACGTCGACATTTCCGCAGTCAATGCCTAGAATATTGTCAGATCTATAAAATGACATCTCGGGGGAGAAGGAATACTTACCCCAATGATCACAAGCCAAGCTGCAAGCCCGCCATCCGGGTAGTCATCCTCTTCACCGACGAGAATATTGGAGACCTCAGCGTTCGTAGTGTGTCTCCACTATGGTCCACATTCTTCATAGACTTGATATCATGCTCGCAATGGGGGCGACGTCCGGCCTAAGCCAGCGAGGGATATGTCCTCACTGTTTTCGGTTCCTGTGGCCGACATGGACAAATTGACTACGGCCGGTGGAGCAAGGGACGCAGCGCGAGGCTCTGGCTCTGGATCGTAGCGTGAGCCTACGATGTGTGGAAATAGGACGGAGAAACCTGCCTCCATTATTAGCCGGGTTTTATGTACTTTCGTTGTTTGTTGTGTTTGACTCATGGTGGAATGTGATCGTCAGATAAGCAGCCGGCGGTACCATAATCGCATCATTGCATCATGTTGAATCTTTACATACCGACTGTTGCCCTATGTCCCAGTTCTAGCCATGACAGCACGTTCTAGATTACCTTCTTACTTGGTCAGAAGGCGATATGTGCCGTTTTGGTATACTCACTTGAGCGAAGTACTAGAATGTCTGGTCAGAAAACGACCTTGAGCGACAAGGCACGGACAGTCTGAATGAATTTCCCCACACATGATCGCGATCAAGTATCGAATCGATGCGCGGACGAGAGAAAGAATGAACTGTGTCCTTCTCGCGAACAACAGCGTGCCCCATTTCGGAGCCAACCTACCACGATAGACATGCGCGCGCATGTCGTCAACTGAGCACATGAAAGCAAAACGCAATCCTTGAGGTGATATAGAATATAAAACAGTACCATTAGCATGTCCTTCCGCATGATGGAGCCCAGGATGTGCACTCATAGCGTCTATTCCACATCGGAATTATCACCGGCTAAATTCTCACTCTCCTCTCCCCGCGTCTCCAGCGACGATTCTGCTCGGTGGATGCTAGGCTGTTGCAGCGAGATCATGGATACTGACCGCCCCTTCAGCGCAGGGCTGCCTCCTGGCCTTCCATGACCGAACGATGCGCTGCGCATCCCCAGCCCCAGCATGTACATCCCGGACGTCGTCCTGGCTCTCGGCGAAGGTCTCGCAGGAGACGATGGCATTTGCAGCACGTGTTCGGGCATCGGAATGCGCAGATCCAGGGCTGCAAAAGGGCTCAAGGGACGGCTTCTCGCCGCCTGCCTCAGAGGAGGGCACGCGCGCATGTATTTGCACGGTTGATGGGCACGGCGCAGGCGGGAGGATGTCATTACGGAGCCAAACGTCGGCGCAGGACTAGTGGGTCGTGATGAAGGTGTGAATAGTCCAGCTGCGAGCGTCGTCCACGATGCGTTAGCACCGGACTGTACCTGGTCTTCCTCGGGCGTCGTGGGCAGTTCGTGTAGGGCACGCTTCACTGCGGCAACATCATGCTCCAAATCGTCCAGCTTGCGCGCGAACAGACTCTGTGCACGCGCAACTGCGGTATCCGTTCCATCGATGAATGCCCGCACCGCTGTCTCAACTTCCGCTTCTTCAGCCTCGGGAATGGCATCCGGTATTGACAGTAACGTTTCATAACCTCGCGCGATACGCTCTTCGTCCGAGACACGGATCTCCAGCTCCACACGGGTATCCTCGTTGTAGTCATCGAGGCGGGCCACAGCCGTCTGCAGAACAGCCAGGAAGAAGAAGAGGGAAGAGTGGGCAAGGTTTGGTGAGATCGCGAAGAGCCAGGTGACAATCACGGAAAGCACGCTGCAGAGTGTCATAGCGATTCCTCGTTCGAGTCAACTCGGTGAGCAGATGTTCCTTCTCGGAAGGCAGTGAGACAGGGCCTGATGCAAGAGATGTTTGGATGTCGTCTGCGTCCTTGGTTGTATGCACTTGCTCACGACCATTCATTGTAGGAACCCCGGCTGATTCGTTCGATATGATAGTTGGTTCTTGCGTTTGGATAGCAGGAAATGATATCGAAATGTCAAGTGGAGTTGGGGACGGAACCACAGACGATTGCAAAGATTTAAGTCCCTCCGAATCATGTACAGCTCGCGGAGATGGTTGATGAATGATAGTGGAATGTGACTTCGCTTCTGTGGTTAATTCTCGTTCTTGATCCAGTGACAATGATGTCAACGTCGAGTCTACAGGGAAAATGGACGTCGGAGGGTGCTGATCGCTGCTAACCCCCGAGACTGCATGACCATCTCCCAGAATCGGGGAAGGTGGAGAAATAGGTGAAGTCGCAGCGTCTACCTGCGTTCGTTTTGGAAGTAGGCCACCCATTTTCTTCTCACCCAGAGGAAGAAGTGGTACTTTGGCCGATGGTGGTGCAGGAGGGGGAGATGGAGGGATAATTTCCCCGTCCTCTGTCACTTCCGCCCGACCTAGGATTCTCTCCAGCCGCATCCTCTTCTCCGTTTCCATTTGCAGCTCTTCCACAAGTGTCTTGACAGCTTGTTCTGCCGCCAAAATCCTGGCGACACTCCCTAGACCGTCATGAGCATCTGCTCCCACCCGCGTAGACTCGTCGTCGCCATCCACGATACCAAGCAGCTGTATCCCATCGTCAACAACTTGCTCGAATCCTTCTCGGACAAGATTCGGATTGTCAACAGTCCGTTGGAGCGTTTCCTGTGCTCTTCTTGTCCAGCGACGCAATGCCTCTGCAAGGCCATCTTCTCTCCCGACCACAGCAAGTCGAAGAGCAATCTCGCGCCTTCTGCCATAGGATTCGCGACCAAGCTGCTCACTCAGTTCATCCAAGGCATCTCTGAGCCGCCCGGTCTGTTTGCGTTCCGTAGCCAATGTTGATTGCAAGTTCGAAATCTGCAAATTCAGAGTGGCAGTCGTAGCTTCATGCCGTGCTTTGAGATTATCAATGGATTTTTGGAGGGTATCGGTCGTAGACTGGGAAAACTTCCTGAACAAATAGGATGTTGTGAGCGAGTATAGAATGTAATAAGGAGAATACACTGTACATATATCGAGACACCATTTGTGCGGCCGACTTATCGTCAGCTCTGTACTTTTCGAGCTCGACTTGGACCTCAGCCAAATGTGCACGATCTTGCTCTGCTGCTTTCATTTCAGCCTCGCGCTTGGTTTCGACGACTGCTAGCTCCGCGTGAAGCCTTCCAATTTCTTGCTCCAACCTTTCCGTCTCCGCGTTGAACTCCTGAAGTAGTCTCTGCAAGCCCAACTTGCCGTCCTTCAGCCCATCAAGTAGTGCAGCATTCGACGCATGTACGGCTCCATTCTCTCTCCCAGGCGAGACATGGTGGGACGCTGTTGAACTCCTGCTCGGTCTTCCCTCCAGTGTCCGGACGAGATCTGCATACTGCTGCACGACGCGGTCCATCATCTGACGCTCCTCCTCGGCTGCCCGCACTTTCCTATGCATCTCGCGCTCTCGTGCTTTCGCCTCCTCCCCTCGAGCATGTACGTTCGCTGAAGCCTGATACGCACCTGCGGCCTCGTGCTTCAGTTTATTGACGTCACTGAGCGCATTGGCGAGCTCTCGCGTCCTTGATACAAGCGTTCCCTCGGTCTCCGTAAGCTTGTCCGACAATCGACGCAAAGATATCGTCATCTCCGGTACCTGCAGCGCCGCCGGATGAGGCGACGTGTCCGGATGGCCATGTAATGCTGCCAGTTCCTCGCGAAGCGCCGCGTTCTCGCGCTGCAAGGTCTGCGCCCGTTCCAAAGCATACGTGGAGTCGAGCGAGTGCCTCTGCAATTTCAGTGCGGATGCGTGCGCTTCATGCTATACAAATTCCAAGCAACGTAGTCAAGGTCTAGAATGAGCGAACCATTTAGACGGCGTACGAATGAGCTGCACCTGAAAGCGCTTCACAGCGACCTTGAGACTGCTGAGTTCGAGCGCAAGGGGGTGATCATCGTTGATTGTGAGCTCTGCAGCGCTCATTACGATGCATCGAGTTCGAAATGGTGTGAAGCTGGACTGCGATCTGCTGCGAGACTACTCAGTACTGGATGTCCAGGAAGTTCATCACCGAATCTTGCTGTCGGTGACCAGTGATCCGGGAGAGATCACCGGATCCGACACGAATATGCCAAATCATAGCGAAAAGCTCCGGTTGTGGCCGTTATGGCCCGATTAGACCTATTTCACGGAACGGTAATTTCCTTTCCTGGATTATCATCGCAAGACTCCGAGACACAAACGTGCTCTTCTTGGATCCACCACCATCCATCCGCAGCTCCTCACACACCCACACATATCTCAAGACATACAGTACCAATGGCTGACGTCGCCATTCAGACCCAAAGTCGCCAGCCTTCGCAGGGTCAGGCTCAGCGGGGCAGGAGGACGAACCGCAAGAGAGGAGGTGACTCCGGACGGGGTGCCGCGAAAGCCGACGGGGGCAAGCCAGGTAGGACAGCTCCTTCCACAAAGAAGGAGGAAGCGGAGAAGGTTGTGAAGGAAGAAGTGAAGCCAGCTGTCGAGGTGGACGAGAGCAGACTGTGCTGGATCTGTGCGGAGCCCGCCAAATATTACTCGGTCTCTGAGTGCAACCATCGAACATGCCATGTCTGTGCATTGCGGCTGCGTGCACTTTACAAGAAAATGGATTGTACATTTTGCAAGGTGTGCAGTATCTGACCACGCGTTTGACTTTCCCGTATCTGATGCGGTGAAATGATATAGGAACCACAACCCACCGTCATATTCACGGAGTCTGCAGATAGGCCGTTTTCTTCATACACGCCAGAAGAGATACCACACAAGGACTCGAAGCTGTCTATCTATTTTGAGACGGAAGAGATGATGGAGGAGACTTTGGTTCTTCTTCGCTTTAACTGCCCCGACCCGGACTGTGACTACACGGCGTCGGGTTGGAATGACTGAAATTGCACGCCCGAGGACAGCATGGAAAATTAATGTGGTACGTCCGCATCAGGGAGGTTCCTGTGATTCATAATCTCATTTTGTGTTCAGTGATCTATGCATTCGACACAAGAAAGTGTTTTCCCATGAACATGCATTATATTCGCCGAGCCAATTAGCCCTGCATCTACCATCGATGCCTCAGCGACATGGTCAAAAACAAGTAACGTCGGATAAAGTGGAAGGTGGCATCCATCCTTATTGTGAATTTTGTCGCGACTGCTTCTTTGGGGACGACGAACTGTACTCGCACATGAGAGAAAGGCACGAGGAGTGTTTCGTCTGCAAACGAAACGAGGTCAGGGACCAATAGTCAGTGACTCCGTGTTATATCTCTGTACTATGTCTGACGATTTGTCCAGCTTCAAAAATTACGAGGCCTTGGTATGTGGTATATTTTTGTGAACAGTGTGTCTTATTGATTTATCTGTAGGAGAAACATTTCGACCATGCGCACCATCCATGTCCCA
This sequence comes from Hericium rajendrae, assembly GCA_033439255.1. NCBI lineage: Eukaryota > Fungi > Basidiomycota > Agaricomycetes > Russulales > Hericiaceae > Hericium > Hericium rajendrae. The sequence goes on from CM065889.1 coordinate 278,062, forward strand.
ACTCATCTTGTCAAGCACGGAAGTTTGTCGTGTTTGGGTCGCTGCTCGATCTGCAAGCACACATGGTCGAGGAGCACGGCGCAGAGATGACCCCGCGCGACAAGAAAATCGCACAACGTGTGGATGCTGGCTTTGGGTTTCAAGAATCCGCCGCGGGAAGAAGAAGAGGTCCAAGAGAACGAGAGCCTCCACCGCACACAAACAGGAGGGACAGATTTGGTGGACATCTGACCACTGACGGCGGGGCGATTACCACACCCAGTTCTGCTGGCCCAAGTCGTCGTCAGTCACCCTCGCCGCCGCCAGTGGACATGGACCCTGTCACCTTTGAGTACGCTTTCTTCACTGCACTGCCATGCTTTTCTTTTTAACTGGCGTTTTAGGCGTCAAAATGCCTTATACACTCGTCTCAGAGCTTTGGCGCCCAACCCCACGAATGCCATTGCTGCTGTGAAGTTGTCGCTCCGGTCTTATGTGGCATCGGAATCTGCTGCGAGCGACCTCATATCTACCGTTTGGAATATCTTGGATCGTGATCTCGACAACACCGCCAGCGTCGTAAATCTCCTTGTCGACCTTGTCGACGATGAAGAGAAAAAGACGTTGTTACTTGGGGCGTGGAATGGTTTCAAGATCGAGGTGCGCTCTTTTCGTCTTCAACTTCCATCGATCAGCCAACTCACCTATCATCTAGCAACGTCGACAATTCCCGGACCTGATCCCAACTGCTCAAGGCAACAACTATGCCGGAGTCACAGGTGGCCGTGTGCTCAACATCAAGCAATCGACTGCAACTCGCTCCTCCCGACGTCCCTCCCGCGCAGTATGGGATCGTGTCGCGCAAGCAGCCTCGTCAGCCGGCCCCTCCACCCCCTCGCCTCCACCACCGGAACGTTTTCCCACTTTGCAGCCGTCTGCTCCCTCCATAACCGCCGGCCATCGTCAACCACGAAGCACCACGGCGTGGTCGGCCTCCGCTTCGGGACACGCTCCTCCTGCTCCTAGGTCGGTACCCGCCGCAAAACCGAGCACACAGCCTGCTGCACCTAAATTCTCCAGCTCGCTGTTCCCGGAGCTTCCGAGCGCGTCGAGCCAACGAGCGAGACCGGTAGCTGGGGGCAAGACGTCGCTCCAGAAAATTCTCGGCAGTTCGGCACCTGCAACATCTGCGTGGGCCCCAGGGGTCAGCGGTGATACAGCTGTTCAGGAAGCCCCGAATGGCAACATTCCTGAAACAGTCGGAAAGAAGAAGGGCAAGGGGAAGCAGAAACAGACGCTCTTTACGTTGGGAAGCTTTCCGACGTAACATGCAGTGATGAACGATGGATATACCTTACGGTTTGGGAATGAACTTAGAGCGGGTGTGAAGCTGATCCATGCATGTTGTAGGTTAGAGTATTCCATGAGAAAGATGATCTTTGCGATGTTGTTCGCGAGGACACAGCTTGTCCCTTGGTCAGTGACCGGCGTTGGAACGCTGATGACTCTCACGTTGACTGCTTGTGTCTCATAATCGCCTGGTCAAACAGGTTCAGCCTATCTCCGAAGTATCCGATTCTGGCCCTCTTCACCCTGCTTTAATTTAGAAACGTTAGGGAAAGAACTGTTATAAACGTGTTCGGCCGAGTTCATTCATTTGCACACCCTACAACCCATGATGAAGTGGAAGGAGCTTAAGAGCGCTTAAGCTAGGGACCGCACCGGACCGTGACGCCTACTGCGGGTTGAGGATGAGCCATGTCCGCGCTTGTCCAGTCTTGTCCGCGCATCGATACGATCCAGTCTCGGCCGATTGGCTCGCGATCATGTGCGGGGAAGATCATTCGAATTGGGGTAGACTGTCCGTGCCTTGTAGCTCAAAATCGTATTCTGACCAAAAATTCAAGCACTTCGCGCAGGCGAGTACACATACCAGAACGGCACTGTCACCTTCTGACCAGGTCAAGGAAGTAACCCAGAACGTACTGCGTGGCTAGAACTGGGACGCAGGGCAGGCAATCGGTACGTAAAGAACACGAGAACCCGATTATATGACATATTGACAGTGCATGATGCATGCGGTTACGGGAGACCGTACCGCCGGCTAATTATGTTCGCACGAACAAGGCAATGATCATATTCCCGACCATGAGCCATAACAAACAACGAAAATACATAAAGCGCGGCTAACGATGGAAGAGTTTCTCCGTCCTATCCCCACACATCGTAGGCTCACGCTACGGTCCTGCGTCAAGGCCTCCCGCTGCGTCCTTTTCCCCATAGGCTGTAGTTGATTTGTCCATGTCGGCCACAGGACTCGAAAACAGCGAGGACAGAACCCTGGCTGGCTCAGGCAGGGCATCTGCCGTTGGCGATTACGAGCATGATATCAAGTCTTTGAAAGATGGATACGACAGCGACGTCAAGAATGCTGAGGTCTCCGATATTCCTGTCGGTGAAGAGGATGACTACCCAGATGGCGGGCTTGCAGCTTGGCTTGTGATCATTGGGGTGAGTGCTCTGTCTCGCCCGGAGTCATTTTATAGCTCTGACAGCATTTCAGGCATTGGCTGCAAACACTTCCACGTGAGCAACTCAGTACGAGTCACGTCCATTTTTTTCTGCATCTAACTTATTTCACCCTGGATAGATTCGGTTATGTCAATGCCTGGGGAGTGAGTGAACATGTCTCTATTCCGCGGGCCCTTTGCGAAGTCTCTGCCGCCGTTAAACCGGTGCTAATTATGCGTTTCGCAGACTTTTCAGGCATACTACGAAACCGTCCTCCTGGAAGGTACATCACCATCAACAATGTACGTCTCCCAATTTGTTGTAATAACCATTCACGCCTGTGTGTTAATGTTCCTGAAGAGCATGGATCGGATCAATTCAAGTGAGTTGATGAACATAACCATGTGTATAATGCCTGACCACTCCATTGAAGTATGCACTCTGTTTCCTCCCTTGCATTATATTCGGTCGGCTGTTTGATCTCGGACACTTCAAAAGCTTTTTCGGCGCAGCCAGCATTTTGCTCGTCATCGCTACGTTCCTGATCGCGGAATGCACAACGTATTGGCAGCTGCTTCTTTGTCAAGGAATTGCTCTCGGTGTAAGCCCCGGCTCAAAAGACTCGATCGTTAACTGGACTGACATATTCTCAGCTTTCCTGTGGTGCTATCTTTGGTCCAGTGGTCAGTATTGTCTCCCAGTGGTTCAAGAAGAAGCGCGGCATAGCGCTAGGCATCATTGCGTGCGGTTCTTCGATTGGAGGGACGATCTTTCCGATTATGTTTCGCAACTTGCAAACCGAAATCGGGTGCGCTTTGCGATACATCGTAGTCACACTGCCAACTTACCTTCGACTCGCGTAGATTCAAATGGACCATGAGAATCTTCGGTTTCTTGCTCATGTTTACTCTGGGTCTCGCGAATTTGGTGAGTCGCTAATATGGCAGGTGCCAAGAGCGGAAGAGCTAGAACTCAACAATTATCCTGTAGACATTGAGGCGTCGTTTACATCCAGTCAATGTGACAGGCGGATTGTTCAACTTCGGTGTCTGGAAGAACCCGCGTTCTCAGTCTATACCGCCTCGGGATTCGTATCATTCCTTGGTCTTTATACCGGTAAGGCCCAGTACACGATCCCGCGGAGTATGCACTGACTGCAATGGTAGTCCTGACATACATCGACGCGAGCGGACTGACACAGGGCCTCACAGAGAGCTATTCATTCTACCTGGTGGCCATCGCCAACGCGGCGTCAGGGTTTGGGCGGCTGACCAGCGGAGTAATTGCAGATCGCATAGGTCAGTCCTCACGCCGCCTCCATTCAGATTGTGTTTCCCCGTCGTTTACACCAATACAGGTCCGATTAACATCATGGCTCCGATGATGGCCTTCACGGGCATCATCACTTTCATCTGGCCCTTCGTGCACGGCACAGCCGCCGTGACCATCATCGCCATCTTCTACGGGTGCGTTTAACGGGTACTTTTCTGAGCCTTGATCCTATGGGTTGACACTGGCCTGCAGATACGCTTCCGGCGCGTACGTCGGACTGTGCGCCGCGCCCATGATCAACTTCGGCGAGTCGGGCGATTCTGGGCGTCGTCTCGGGATGTATTTTACGACGATGGCGTTTGGTGCTCTCGCGGGACCTCCGATCTCGGGCGCGATCAACAACACGACAGGCAGCTATAAGCCTGTCGGTATCTACGCAGGTGCATCCCGCCCGACAAGCGCTTTTTGTACGAGATGAATGCTAAACTTTGCTCGCAGGCTCAACGATCATGGTCGCCGTCGTGGGGATGTACCTTACTCGATACCTTGTCCTCAGAGGCTGGTGGGGAAAAGTCTAGATGAGACGAGCTTCAGTCCTTTTTGCATGATTGTGGCTCCTGTTATGACACAGTGGGCCAATAGACACGAGTAGACTATTAACGACACTATAGACGACATTAATTTGCTTTTTTCTCACCTACGTATCCGATATCGGCCACTCGGACAGTCCGCGTCTTCCTCACTTCGCGTAGTCGCGCGTATTAATGGCGCCCGACGAGCGTTTACACGCTTGCCGGCCCGCCATAGTGCGGCCTCGCACGAACGTCGATCAGCATTGCACCGATATGTCAGGAACTGCAATAACGTGATCCCCCATGTCGCCCTCTGCGAGATCGACAATGTTTGCAAAGCGGAACAACGGAAGAGCGGTGGACAGGGCAGACGACAAATGACGCAACCGCGATGCTACGCTTTCTCATACCTCCACGACTGCTGGTAGCCACCACTCGACTCTCTCAGATTCATTCCCACTTGGCGAAACGTGCACAGTTCAGTAGCATGTCGTACCCGAAGACTATCAAGGCCGTTGGCATCCAGAAGACGGGGGGCGTCGAGGTCATCGAGGACCTCGAGCTGCCTTTCCCCGAGGTCAAGCCTGATCATCTTCTGATTAAGGTGCGGGGACACGACGGTGTCGTGGATTTCAGCGTTGTACTGACCTCTGAGAACGGCAGGTTCAATGGGGTGGTGTCAATTTCATCGACACCTATCTGAGGTATGAGTTGCAGGATTTTGTAAAGTGCGCGCACTGACTATATCTGTGACGTTTCGCCGATTAGGTCAGGGCTTTATCCCACACCGTTCCTTCCCCTTCCCATCGTGAAGGAGATCGCCGGTGTCATCGTCGAGCTTCCAACCGATGCATCCGTCCTTAATAACCCGCAATACCGGAAGCGCGGTTTCAAGAAAGGCGGAAGCGTCACCCTCGTACGCCTCTGTCTTCTCTGCGCTTCTCTGCGCTCACCATCCAGCAGGACGTGACCGGCGGCCTCAAAGAGTACGTCTCCGTGCCGTGGGATGTCGCATTCCCCCTCCCGGACGGCATATCGACGCGTACGGCCGCGGCGTCGGTCCTACAGGGCCTGACGGCGCTCACGCTGCTCACGGAGTCGCACAACGTGCAAAAGGGCGAGACGGTGCTCATACACACCGTCGCGGGCGGCGTCGGGCTGCTGATGGCGCAAATCGCGAAGGCGCGCGGTGCGACGGTCATTGGCACGACGTCGACGCCGCAGAAGGCGGAGCTTGCGAAGCGGCACGGTGCAGACCATGTTATCCTGTATAAGCAGGAGAACACATTGCAGCGCGTGCTGGAGATAACGGGTGGGGAGGGCGTGCATGCTATTTTCGATGGTGTTGGAAAGGATACGTGAGTTTAACCCCCGATGCGGAGGGACATGGCACTAATGGCATATTCAATTCGCAGGTTCGACAGTGACTTCGAGATGATCAGGCGTAAGGGAACGCTTGTCTCCTTCGGCAACGCGTCGGGCGCTGTCCCACCCGTCCCGCTGATGAAGCTGACCCCCAAGAATGTGAAGCTTCTCCGCCCAACGTAAGCACTGCAAATGTTTGCCCATGTGCATTCATCTGAAACTGTCCCGATAGCGTAATGAACTATACGGCGACTGTTGAGGAACGCGATTACTACGGCACGCAGCTGTTCAAGCTCATCGCGGATGGTGATTTGAAGATCAACATCCATGGAGAGTATCCCTTCACGGCCGACGGCGTGAGACAAGCGCAGCTGGATCTAGTCGGAGGTAAGACGACCGGCAAGCTGATCGTCAAGGTGTCCGATTAGATGGTTGAGTCGAGGACTTGAAATGCAGAAGTATGGTGTATAAATTGTATGTTTACGACGTTGGCAGAAGACATATCAAATTGCGCTGTTGTGCTTGTGGCATGACGTGTAAGTGAAGGTTCGGCTTTTGATATCATAATCTTCTGACTCATGTGAGACAAAGCAACATTTCTTGCATTCTGCACATATCGTGGATTTCATTTATCTCATTCGATCCTCGAGATATGTAATGGGTGCAGCAGACATTACTTACTAGTAGTCCGCAGTACGTGAGGGCAGCCTGCGGCGGCGTGGCAAGGATGAGGCCGTCGATGTCAGCGATGTTGATCCTTGTTTGGCTTGCGCGTGAGCGAGTCGTCGTCCACAGTCGTCCACTGTCCACAGCCTCCTGTATCGTCCTCTCCGCCCTCTCCATTGTCGTAGTCGTCTCTCTACTCGGTTTCAGCAACATCATCGAGGCTATCATAACCACTGTTCAGCAGTAGGCGGTGCGAACCTCACTCTGCCGGTATCAGATCCATCTCACGTCGCTATATTGTAAGTCATTAGAACTGCAAGGATGCGTCCGACGCAACCTGTTTTTTCTGGATAACACTAAAAATTGTACTTCAATCTGCGTTGTGCACCGACTTCCTGTGTTTATAGATCTGTTGTCACCTCGTTTCGTCAAGATCACTGGCATCCACATTCGTACCCATTCCTGTACGTTTTGCATCTAATCGGGAAAGCCTTCGTATTCACTCATCGGGGATCATTCCTTTGAAGGTGCATAGTTAGGATCCATGAGTATGCCTGCTCAGCAACCTCCATACGGTCACCCGGGACCGTCGACATACTTTCATCAGCCTCCACCGATGTCCCTTACTCGTACGCTGCCGGCAACGGCCATGTCCCACCGCCATATCCGTACCACTATGCGGCTCAACCTCTAAACGGACATGCTAACATCCCACCCTCTTCGCCTCGCGCCCCCATCCCTGGACAAGGCCGCGGTGCATATCATGGCCCTCGCGGTGCTGGTCCCAGCTACCCAAATTACCATCCTCACCCACCCGTCCATCATCAACCTCATCCGGCCCAGCAACTGCAACAATCTCAGCATGCTGCTTACTTACATCATCCTGGTCACATGTCCATACATTCGCCACAGCCGTCACCTACGAGTCCTCAACCTTTTCCATCACAGCAACCTCAAAAGTACCCGCCGCCGCCGCACCACGTACCATTTTCTCCACCGTACGTTCTTGGCCCGTCCAATGGACTTTACGCACAAAACTATCATCAACTGCAGCCTACTTCCCCTCTTTCGAAGCAGCTCTCCGCGCCACTACCACCACCTTTGTCACCGCTGATGGTGCCTGCGCATCCCCCTCCACGGCACGATAAACCACCACCCATATCTATGACCAACGAAGCCATAGTAGAAACAGCACCTTTAGACTTCATACCATCGCATGGAGAGCTGCCTAGAGACGAGCCACAGAGTGATGCGGCTCCTGCATCTCCCCATGAAGCTTTCGTTGATGTGTCAACCAACTTTCAGCCATCGTCCCGACCGCAAACGCCTGCATCCCCTCGCAGCTCTGCTGGCTCCGTCGCGGCGTCGGTATCATCCATGACCAACTCAAAACACTTGTTTGGCGGCTGGGCAATATGGTCTCGCCGCCCACACGACCCAAGTCGAGCGCCAGGCATCATCATCTCTCCACGTGCATGCCCTCCGCCTGACGTTGTGGAGAAGTCTCTGCAACTTCCTACACCCCCATCCACGCCGCGGTTGCGACCTATGTCCATCGTACAAGCAGGACCATCAGCATCAGAGCATGGTCCTGTTCATATTGACGTATCTCAGCCTGGCGACGAAGCGCTGCCCAAGATCGTGGCTGATGAGTCTCCACTGCCTGACCAGCTATCGTCTTCCGCTACCGAGACAGAGACCACGCCATCGACTGCACCTGATACGCCCATACCGGGCTCGCCCTTGTCCACCAATACCTCCATCTCCGTTACAGGTGCCGCTTTGTCTCATGGAAAGGCGGGTTCCCAACCGTCGAAGTCGCCGAAGGCAAGGATCATTGCTGCTGACGGCTTGAATGCTACTCCCTCGAGCGAGTCGCAGTCTTCCGATGCTTCTGCAGCTCTAGTAGCGACGCCGCAGCCCGAGGCTTCAACTTCTACACCCTCCGAGTCCGTACCCGCAGTGATGCCTGCCCCTGCTCCGACTGCGGCAGCCCCGAGGAAATCTTGGGCTGACATGCTGCGCAAACCGGGCGCTGCTGCTGCATCCAAAGGTTTCAATGCTTTGCCCACTTCGTCTGTTGTCGGCTTCTCCATCCCAGCGTCGGCATCTCCCGATTCACAGGCCCGTGCCACGCCCCGTCGTCCAGAGCTCGTCAACCTTCTGTCGGGAATTCCTCCTGCGCAGACCGGCGCCCCGCGCATCCGTCCTCGCGGTCTTATCAACACTGGGAACATGTGCTTCGCCAATGCAGTGCTCCAGCTGCTCGTCTACTGCCCACCATTCTGGCGTCTCTTCAATGAGCTTGGGAAGTACCTGCCTGCCGAGCAAGAGGACGCTGTAAAGAGTCCAACGCCGTTTGTTGACGCTACTGTCACATTCCTCACGGAGTTCCGGCCTGAGGAAAAGAGCCAGAGCGCGAGCGGCTTCTTCAATGGGAACGCTAGAGTGAATGGCAACGGAAAGGGCAAGGAGGTGGAGATGCATGAGGAGGAGGAAGATCGTATGGATTCATTCATTCCTTCGTATATATACGAAGCGATGAAGGAGACCAAACGGTTCGAGAACATGAGGGTAAGCCTTTGTCTTGTGTTTTCTCCCCTCATCTTTTCTTACGTTATTCTTTTCGTTCAGGGTGGACATCAAGAGGATGCTGAAGAATTTTTGGGCTTCTACCTCGACACTCTCGAGGAAGAATTGCTTTCCCTCCTTTCGAGGCTCAACCCGTCAAAGGCTGCTCCCACACCAGCGCCGGCGAATACCAAGGCGGTTGAGGAGCGCGAGGAGGAATCGCCCAAGGAGGACGGTTGGTTGGAAGTTGGCAAGCGGAACAAATTGGTCGTCACTAGAACGGTAAGCTGCGATTGCCATATGTATGCCGTGCGATTGTTGACCAAGGCTCGTCTGTGATAGGTGAAGTCGACGGAGTCGCCCGTAACAAGGATATTCGGAGGGAAGTTCCGCTCCACTCTGCGCGCCCCGCATCAGCGGGATTCAGTCATGGTCGAGGACTGGAGAGCTCTGCAGTTGGACATCCAAGTACGTGAACATTACAATCTTGTTACAGCGTTTGGCTCATCTGTATTGTTTTAGCCCGACACCGTGCGCACAATTAAGGACGCACTGTCTCACATATCACATCCGCAATCTGTGCAAGTCACCTCGCCGACAAAACCCGGAGTCGTAATCGAGGCCAGCCAACAGATCCTCATTGAATCATTGCCACCGATTCTCGTGCTCCACCTGAAGCGCTTTTTGTACGATACCACTACCAAGGGTGTGGTCAAGATCGGAAAGATGGTCGAGTTCTCGCCAGAGCTGGAGATTCCCAATGGTGGGTATCTTTGCGACTATCCTTGTGCGCATGAGACTAAATCATGTTGCAGATATCATGGCTCCTGGTCGAAGATCCGCCCATGCCATGCGATACCAACTGTATGGTGGTAAGTGTCGAACGTGGCTCCATCTCGACCATCTCATACTTACTACCTTGTGTTTTGCAGTGCTATACCACCATGGCATGTCCGCCTCGGGAGGACACTATACCCTCGACGTTCTGCACCCGAACCGGGATCTCAGCACGAAGCCGCGCGAGGCGTGGATCCGCATCGACGACGAGCTCGTCTCGGACGTGCGTCCGGCGGACGTGTTCGATGGCCTGGACCGCGATGATCGGTGTGCGTATCTGCTGTTCTACCGCCGCGTCGGTGCAGGAGCACGGTCGTAGCATCTGTATTGGATGCGGGTTGTATTTTGTATGCAGTATGTTTGTCTGCCAATCCATGGTTGCTTTTGTATTCGTGCTTTGTGATTGTGATAACTTGCACATATATATCTGATTCCAATCCGCTAGCATCTGCAGCGAGTTCAAGTGTCACTACGTCGCTGGTAAATTCGGTTCAAAAAACGGAACAGAGTGATTGTCTATTTCGCATGATGGTCTTCTTTGGAATCAAGGGAACAAGATCATGATTTCTGTTTTGTACATTTTAATAGTGTTAGAGGATCTCAGGGAGAGCCGAGATCTCCGATCAAACATCAAACAGAAGATAGTCGTTCTGTGATAAAGAGGAGAGCTGCACTTTCGGGTTCCCCACTGGAACAGCGCTAGGTGATACAGGCCTGGAAACCCATTCATTCTAGGAGCAGTCCCAACTATCAAACTCAATCCTGTCTCCCCTTGGTCCAGAGCGGGCTAATTGTATGTAGATTATCCCTTATGGGACAGTAGATCACTACATGTGTATAAACGCTCAGCTTGCTTGAGTGCAGAACAGTGTATAGGCTGAATGACACAATATATAATTTAGGGATATCTATCGAGAGTCCAGCACCATTTACAATCGAAGTGACAGCACTCTGCTCAGGTAAGTCAGTGATCGTAGATATTCCATGTCTGTACACGATCCAAAAGAATCAGACTTGCTCGATGAAGCGTGATAAGCGAGGACTACACTGCGCCACTCCAGACCCCAATGCTCGTTGACGGGGCCATCGATGCCAAATGCCACACTGCGGAACCACCAGAACGTGAGAACGATGGTCGAAGCTAGTGTCGCAAAGACGATCCACTTCGCACGCTCGGAAAGCCGGCGGGACGTGAAGAAGAAATGGTCGACGAGATGTGCAGCCATCAGGACGGCGAAGTACAGCGTCGGCAGCTGGAGCGAAACTCGATGTCAAAATCGTGAGACATACGGAATACGGTATAGCTCACATAGTGATGAATGTATGTCACTCGGCCCATGATCATGAACGGACTGCAAATTTCCGCCGTTAATATCGCTGATCGAGTATAAACCAAAGCAGTCTTACCGAAGTGCAACACCCAGCCGAACAACGCTATTTTACCAACGTACAAGAAGTGGTCCCACTCCCCTGTGAACTTGAGACGTCAGGCATCGAATAGATAAGCATTATGGAAACACCGACTTGGATCCATATCGACATATTTCCTCTGTGCTCGGAACATGTAGACACCAAACGCTAACACAGCGAGGACTAAACTGATCGTGCTGCCCCACCAGATGACCGGCGTTCCAATCAGGTAATACTTCGTCTGGTTATCACCCCAGCCGCACATCCGCAAACCAAGGCGGAGGAAAGGCCAGTCGGAGGGCGCAGATGCGAGGATGTCCTCCTTATCGGGATCCGGAACGAGCGCGTTGTTGGACGTCATCATCGCAACGTTGAGATGCCAGAAGTCACGAAGGAAGGGCGAGCGGTAGAGTTTCATATCTCCAGCAGGCACTAAAAACATAGCACACGCATCAGCTTTGGAAGGTTGAACGCAGATTAGCGGTAAGATCTACGCACGTCTGTCGTTCCAATGACTCTCGACGTTCCAATAGGTATGCGCGTCTCCAGGGTTGTTCTCCTTGTCGCAGCTGACCTCGATTTGCTTGAAGCCCCACTCGGGCAACGGATTGTTCGCAGCACGGATGTAGCATCCGAGTGTTTGGTGCCGGAAACGAAGACGCGTGGTGAGCGAATGGATGCGGTCAACGTTCGATCCCTGGTTGATATCGTCCACAACCTCGACGACCCAGTAATCGTGATAATCGCCGATCGTTTCGTTTCCGTAGCACGAGACTTCATGGTTCAACTTGGTGTAATCGGTGCCGGAATGTTGTGAGAGTGCAGATTGCGACCCGTTGAGGCATGGACAAGACGGATCACGTCGCCGTCCTTCAGATAGCGAATTGGCCCTTGGAGATCGAGGTCAGGCTCGTCCCATCGAGGCGTGATGAGCCAGTCGTTGTTGGTATCTTTGTAGTGATAGCAGGTAACTTGTTGCTGATTCGAGCCGACTGGGTACGTCTGGACGTGAGAATGCAGCAAACCACCACCCCATCCCATGTTCTTCAGCGTGACTTTCGAGCCGTACGCAATTTCTAAAGACTAATGTTAATTATATCTTGTGAGATCCGCATACACAAGCGTACCGAGAGGGTTGGAAGCGAAGTCGTTGCCGACGAGATTTGCCTGGAAAAGCGAACTCATCTGTGCGTCGCCAGGACCGGAATGATTCAGGATCAGGAAGTGCAGTTTGAATGACGCCATGTAAACGAGGATCGGGAGGACTATAAGACACGCGACTCGCGCACCCCAATGCCACAGCTGTGTTCGCTGCACGATGATAAGAACATATTGCTCTGAGATGACAACTATAAGAATACGTACGGCAGACATCCGAAGATTTCCGAATTTCTCCCAAAGGTCCTCGATAGTGTATAGACCAACAAGAGCCGTCACAAATAGTCCGACCCATTTGACACTAGAGGAGATGAGAAGAAATTCAGGAATTAGGCTGAAATACTTACCTGGACACACATCCTATAGAGATACCGGTGAGGCTTAGCCATAGCCACCAATCGAACGAGAAGGACCTAATCACAGATAAGTGAACTGGCCAGTTCGGTGGGGATTGTACATAGGGACGTACTGATATTGTTGGTTGTGGAACTTCGTAAGACAGAAGACGGTAGTAAATGTGAAGAATAGTAACATAGAGTCCAAAAGAATGAAGCGGGATATACACAACCATGCGACGTCTAAAGGCCGGTCAGTCATGAGCCTGCCGAATTGACCTTGACGACATTTAGGCTTACCGCATAAGTACCATTAACGCAACAAGATGGCATGCCCTCCGACTCATCCCCAGTTCAACTGCGGTATACCAGCCCAGGGGCACCATCGCGACACCGAACATGGCCATGAGGACGCGCATAGCAACATACGGGACCTCGTCCGGATATGTAGCTCCACTCTTGAACTCGAAGCTCCCGTCGTAGCCTGACAACAGTCCGGCCAGGCCGACAAGCATCTTCCCGAGAGGGGGATGGACATCGAAGTAGAACTCGCGCTTGAGATAGTGCGAGCCGAATTTTCCGAAATGCGCCTCATCCCAGACCACCACATTCGACTTTCCGATCTTGTGGAATCGTGTCCAGCAGGAAAGGAGGGTGTAGATGGCTGGTGGAACATGCTCCATGTTCTGTTCGACGAACTCGCGCTGCGCACTGTCAGAACAGGATGAACCACAACGACTAGCATACGCACAATGCTCGTTGGTGGTGGGGGAGGGGCCTTCCTCACTGCCCGCCCACTGAAGCCCTGACCCCCAGATTTCGAATATACGTCCTTGCCGTCATCATCGTACATCCAGCTCTTCTCCGACACCGGGTTCTCCGCCTGGTCCTCGCCCGCGGAAGGGGTGTGCCCCACCCTCCTGCGAGCTGTTTCCTCGGTCATGTAGTGCAATGGAAGCTCCTCTTCCCTCTGTGATGGCGTTCGGCTGAACGATGCGTGGCTGGGATAATTGATTTCTTCAAATTCGGAAGAAGAATTGCGAAGCGGGGTAGTTGGCGGCGAGTCAACTGTGATTGCGATGTCGCCTGAGTTCATCGGCTATGTGGGCTGCCTATGCTGCCTCGACAGCGAGGGAGTTACGGTGATGGGGGAGAGGCAGACTTGTAGCGCTGGCAAGGGAATTCAGGATGTACTATAGATGGTCTTGCTATGGCAGGGACGCAGGCACTGCATTATGGTGCATACGTGACACGTCGACCCAGTGCGCAGCGCGTCACCCTAAATGGCAAGTCTGCGAGATCCTCGCGAAAAATAATCACTCGCGGACATCATTTTTTTCAACCTCACTGATGATACATCACCAGCCAAAATTGCAACAAAATATAATGTATAGGAGCAGAAAATAAGAAACAAGATAGCACAGCAAAATAGTAAAGTACACCCAGATGACCCGACATGGAATGTATGATCCCTGCCCAGACATCACTTATTTTGTCAAATGCCGGAGGTACTGAGCTGATCAAATAGCCACGTTAGTGTTCGCATCAGTGCTTGGGATGTGCAGACATACCAGTAACCATGGCATGGTCGCGTTCATATGGCTCCAGCGTGATTTGCTCCAGAGGCTTGAACTTTTCCGCCCGAAGCGCCTGAACCTCCTTGGTGAAGACAGCTTCCGCTGGTGCTGTGGAGTCGATACAGTTTGCTTTGATCGAAATCACAGCATGACCACCTTCCTTCAAAAAGCAGTGGGCATTGTGCGCCACAATACGAGCTTGGTCCGGTTGCGCGACATCAGCGAAGATAACATCGACAGTGGACATGAGCATCCTGTATTTTTGAGGGAAACGCGCATCCTCAATAATTGCTAGGACATATATGAGACTTCGCTGAGACGACCAAAGTTATGAAAAGGACCTACGAATGACATTGGTTCGCTTTTTCGCCATGTTAATTAGGTCTCGGCCCGACCGAGGTGAGAACTCGACGGCGTACACAACACCCTCCTGTTAACAAGACACATTAGTCACACCCCATGTCAATTGAACAGCCAGCAATACTCACGGGACCCACGATGTCAGCTACATGACTGACACTAGTGCCGCTAGCTGCACCAAGATACAGCACCTTCTTACCGGGCGCAATGAAGATGTTCTCCATACCACCCAGAACACCAGCAGCGAGCTTACTCCGGAAGGGATTCCAAACCCGGTACTCAGTCTTCGTGTCGTCGGCGCCATTTTCGATGCTGATGCGTTTTTCGCCGTAGACTGACTCGCCGGGCACGAGGTTCTTCGTGACAAGCATCGAGTCCTTGCCCTTCGCGATGAAAATGCCGGCATGTCTATGGGGTTCCAAAATCACGCTCGAGCCGCCTCTGGCCTCCAAACTTCCCACCACGTCCTCCTCCTCTTGGACCGCCGCGAGGTGCTCCACGACCTCCACCCCTTCCTCGGGACTGAACGCCTCCGCCTCGGACACCGCCGCCTGAGATTCGAGATTAGAGAAAAGCCTTATCCCAAACCAGAGCACACGCACCACGTCCCCCTCTTCCTCCAAATCCGCCTCCACCTCTACCACCGCCCCGACCACCACGGTCTCCGCCTCCTCCTCTTGAACCACCACGGAATCCACCACGTCCTCCTGGAGCACCTAAAGATGCGACGACGAATCACGATGTTAGTTACAACACCATTCCATGAGTTGATTATTAACGCACCAAATGCCATGTTCCTATGTTTGAGTGTTGGCTTTTTGACGGAGCCTTGGACGCTGTTCTTCTCAGAAATTTTGATGTCGAATTGGTCTGCGGCTGAAAAAGTTAGGCGGCCAAATACGCGCAAAGTACCTGGCGCCCGCGCTCCATGATCTATCGATCTATTGATAATGCTTTCCTCGAGGCCTGCCCTGCTCCGCCGGCTCGCTTGGACGTGACCATCGCCATCATCGAGATCAGAAGGAATGGCACTGTTGGCATGCTTGTCAACCCGGTATCAACCAGCTCAGTGATGTAGAGAAGGGTGACATTTTCTGTGAGCCTTTATTATCGTCACTTGTGCATGCTATTGTCGCTGATGTACTTTGCCCGACCTAGGATTGTCGCGATCAGATTTTTTATTGAGTTGTTGTGTCCATCTTCGGACCATGGTATATCTAGGCATGAGCACCTTATGTCTGGGATTCTGCTCGCCTGTATTTCTAAAATTACAGGATTGCTTCATCAGAGCGCGTGATAAGATGAGTCCCTGCTGACTTGTACCCGAGGCCTGCCCGATACTTGCGAATCACTTCATAATCCTACCTATCTTTGGCATTCAGGCTTCGAACTCATAATCTTGTGTTTTCGTGTGAACAGCTATCAGAACTACATAAATCCGAAATGAGACCTCACGCGCCTTCCTAGATCCCCCCGCAGCGTCGCATCGTGCTCTGTGCAGATGGTTGCGACCAAGTTACCCACCAGAATCACCTTCTTCGACCTCCCCACGCAGGTGGGTATACCCACGTCTGTAAACACCTGGAAACTTCGGTATGGAATACCGACCTTATTTTCTTCGTTCACTGAATTCAACATTCTAGTATGGTGCTTAATTTCAAGAGACTTTCGTACACGACACATTGGACTCCCACCTCCCTAGCCACCGAAATCTTGCAGCAGCATAACATTCCTCCTAGCGGAAAGCACTCGGATGAACGTCCACACTATACTGTACCAGCACTCATCGACCACACCCCGCAAGACATGAACCCGTCTGCACAGTCCGTGCGTCTATCGGACTCCACACGCATTATCGAATACCTGGAACGCGCGTACCCCGAGGCATCTCTCCCGCCCCAGATGCAGGCGATGATTACCCCTTCTCACGAGAATTATTCCCCATGAACTCTCGTGCGCTGCATGCGTTCGTTGAAAACCACATACAGAACGTGATGAAGCCTCCGATCTACAATTTGTACACCGTAGCGCTTTACAAATCGAAGCTTCCCCGCGACCAGGTCGACTACGCCGCTCGGAAGCTCGGCGCTCGAGGCGTAGCTTCGATTGAGGACCTCGAGGTGAATGGGACAGAAGCTCGAGCCGCTAAGGAATGGGAGAAGCTGCGCGACGCGTTCAGAGTGCTCGAGGAGGTACAGAAGGAGGCCGAGGCTTACTATCGCCAAACGCAGGATCCAGGCAAACTATCGCGAGATGGCACTGGAATACCGGTCTTCCAGCCTCCGGGTTTAACGTACTCGGATTTCGCGGTCGCCGCGGTCTTGATGATGATTCGCAACCTCAGCCCTGACGAGGCGTGGCCGAAGGTGACGGAGTGGGACAGTGGACGATGGGGACGACTGTTCCAAGAAGTGGAACGGCGATGGGCAACTGTAGAGGGCGAGATGAAGACGGAGACGTAACTGTTGCGTCCTGGGACTCAAATAAAATGGTGCAATATATGCATATGAATAAGTCACCTACAGATGCCATCGATCTATTAATTTTCCAGGTTTGCTCGGAATCTTCGATCCTGCGTAAACGATATATGGATTGTATAGATGTAAACTGGAGCTACACCGCGACGAAAAGACTGTGTGCTACTTGCATAGTGTTATAACATATCACAACTTGGCCGAGACAGAACGCGAATCAGAATGCTGCAGCCGGATGACGATCTTGCCGAACTGCCCACTCCGATTCATCAGTTCAAACCCTTCTTCGGCACCATCAAGGCCCTCGAAGACATGTGAGACCACTGGTACGATCCCATGCTCGGCGATAAAGCGAGTCCCATCGATGAGATCCTGGTGCGAACCCATCGTAGATCCTAAAGGTTGAGGAGACCAAGATCGTCAGCACGCAGCACACGATGAACTCTGGGTCAGAATTCACCTATGAGCTGATGGTTCTTCAGGACTTCGCGCATCGAGAATGAAATCTGAGGATTGCCGGTCATGCCGTAGCAGACAATGCGACCGCCCTGTTTCAAAACCTTATTCAGCTTGCGGGCGATGTCGTCTCCTCCAGAATCAACGACAGAATTCAAGCTGGTTTGGCCGTTGGCCTTCAGAAGCCTCTCCAGCTGAGATGGCCAATCGGCTGTCATTCCGACGATCAGAAAATAGATCGAGGAGGGATGATAAAAACTGACCATGCTTGTAGTTGACGCCACCTGAAGCACCCAGAGCTACGGCTTGTGCAATTTTCGTTTCGCTGCTACTGGTTACATACACATTGGCACCCTTCGCGAGGCACAGCTGGAGTGACAGCAGGGCAACGCCACCGCCTATCCCGGTGATGAGGACATTATGACCTTTTTCGACGCGAGCATTGATAGCAACAGCCCTTCAATCACCAGTGAGCATGCACTGGTATGCGCTTGCAAGGAGAATAGCCCAAGGACAGACCTCCACGATGTCACACCACCAAGAGGCCATGCCGCTACATGAACGTCATCGAGGTGTGCCGGACTCAGGATAACCTGGTCACGCTCCACTATAACGTACTCCGAGAAGGTGCCGATGGGAGGACGCGCGCCTCCACCCATGATGCCAACGCCCTGTCTGCGGACTATTCACATAGAACGGATGCTGCAAGTGCCAACATCTGCGTACGGTGATTCTGGTGACTCCGGGTCTTTCTCCCATCCGCGCATGGGGACGAGGAATACACGCTTGTTCAGCAGTTCATCAAAGCTTTTCGATGAGGCAACGACGATCCCTGCCCTGAAATATGAATGGCAGCATTACGACCCAAAGGCAGAATGTATATACCTGCGCCGTCTGAACCAAACGTGCTACCAAAGACAATTCCGGGATATAGTCCCTTTCGAATCCAAACCTGTCGAGGTCAGACGACCAGATGTATGAGGGAGTTTGTAGCTCGTAATATGGGACAACGAACGAACGTCTCTATGGTTGAACGCGGCTGCATTGATCTTCACCAAGACTTCGCCATCTTTCAGCGAAGAGATTGACTTCTCCTCAACCGTTGCATCATGGTAGACTGGCTTGCTCTTCTTGGCGGCTTGCCGAACAACAAGGGCTCGGGTGGTTGCTGGTATCGAGCGCACGCTGTGCATAGTTCCTGAGTAAAGTGCGAACAGTGCCCTCTGGTCAAAACTGCCTTTCAATCATCAGTTAGTTAATGCTTTCTCACCTATAAGCTATGAAAGCTGGTGAGTGAGGACTGTGATGGACTGCGCCGGAGCACCGTGAGAAATCCCCGACATTTACATGGAGTTGGCGAAGTAGCAATCGTGGGAATCGTCAGTGAATCGTCTCCCTACAGCTGCTCCGTCCTTACTTTGGTCAACGACTTCGTCCGCGGCCTCTTTCGACGTTTCTGCCCCCATCCGTCATCATATATGTACGATACGAAGTTAATGTGACCATTTATCTTGCTACATTGACGTTTCTAATCTCACGAGAAGTCATACCAAGCCAAGTACGTGGAAGCGCTGCTAAATTTTGATGTTCATCAGTGTCGAACCTCTTCATCCGGACTTTTTTCGATAGGTCTCCAAGACGAAACATGGACCGAGAGCTTCGTCCGCGCAAGTCTCGACAGAGCTACGCTTATCTGTTTGCTGAGGAAGACGAAAACGGTGCCGGCCCCTCTGTACCAAAGGCGACGTTCGATGAGGACGGCGACAGCGAGAGCGATTTCGCTCCTGCAGAAGCCGAAGCCGCCGTATCAGAGGACGAAGAAATCACTGATGCGGACCTCCTAGATGAACAGGAAGGCGCCATCCCACTGGACACCAACGAGCGCGAGGGATCATTTGCTCCCTCCACTTCCACAGCGCCTGCAGCAAGAGGCAAAGGCAAGAGTTCCAACAAGAAGTCGACGGAAAAGAAAAGCGCGTCGATAACAGCGCCTGGTGTCTCTCTCCCACAGAATCGGCAGATGTATTCTCTTCCTACGCCAAGCGTCCATCATCGCCATAAGGCAATACCTATTTTTCACCGTACTGGGCCCGTTGAGCGGCTGGTGCATCTCCCAAGGCCATTTGGTGCCAACGAGACAGTTCCAACAAATAATTACACCACCGATGATGATGTCATTGCCAGACTGAATAAAGCCTGGGGCTACAATGTTGGTCCTGGTCCTCTTTGGGAGCTTCTTGAGGATCGCGGCTGGTATAAGGAGGCTCTCATTCCTGACGAAGGTCAAGAAAAAGAAGAAAACCGTCGTCCGCGAGTTCACCAAGACGTTCAGCTCCAAAATTTCTCTGTCCTGTGTCCCGCGTGCGCATTTATCTCACGCATTGTCGTGTCTTTCCTTCTAACTTTCCCTTCAGCGACGCGGCGCCCTATTTGCCCAAGGGAGATTCAAGCGGGGACGCAACGCAACGCTCTCCCGTGTCATGCTATCTCGGTCCCTTTGCAAAGCAGACCCTCGTCCAAATGAACGTGTTCGATTCAATCCCGATTTGTACGTTCTTTCAGCCTTCTCATAAACGATCACGCTGATACGTGATAGCTCAATTCATCCCAGAAAGCAAGTCCCACGTTTTTAATGCAGGAGGGCCCGTGTGGGGCCTTGACTGGTGCCCAATCCATCCTCTCGATCGTCCGCGTAAGTCTCCTGCTTAATCTTACGCAGCCAAGCACAACATTCACATCGCAAATATAGATTGTT
The DNA here is from genome assembly GCA_033439255.1 of Hericium rajendrae. Lineage (NCBI taxonomy): Eukaryota > Fungi > Basidiomycota > Agaricomycetes > Russulales > Hericiaceae > Hericium > Hericium rajendrae. The sequence continues at coordinate 298,360 of CM065889.1, forward strand.
CGTTCAATCAATATCTAGCTATCGCACCTTTTCCATCTACATCCCATTCTCCTATCGTCGGAAAGAAGGCCGCACGTCCTTCTCATGCCTGTATACAAATTTGGAGCTTGGGTCCCAGCCGTCATGTTGAAGATGGCAATGCCGCCGCCACTGGCGGCGACGATGAGCATGGCGAGATGCGGTGCGAAATGATACTGTGCATCGAGAGCGGGCCCGCATTTGAGCTGAAATGGTGCCCTCTTCCATCTCATGATTCGGTCAGTTCGCAGGTCTTCTCAGAATCACAACGACTAAAAGTCCGTTTCAGCTCTCGGCTTCTCGTTCCGATCTCCAGAAGCGCAAGCTTGGTTTACTCGGAGGCACATTCGAGGATGGCTCCGTCTCCATCTATGCTGTCCCGTATCCTGCGGACCTGCGGAGTCCCGATGATGATCCTGCATCGCCTGTGTTTGGTACGATTCCATGCAGTGTCTCGATGTCTGTACGCTGAGAAGCTCGACACACAGTTAGACATTCTGAACCACTTGTCCGCATCGAGTTGGAGGAGGCGTCCTGTTGGTCCTTTGACTGGGCAAATAGCGAGGTCATCGCCGTGGGTTGCACCAACGGTACGTAGTTTTCTTGCATGAATATTTTCTCGCTCACCTCCAAATTCCACAGGGGTAATAGCCGTGTATGACGTGGGTCGTATTCTCAAAGCACCACAAGGCAGCAATCAAGGTAGGTTGCTGCTTTCATTCATTCATGCGGACATTCATGTCTCGGCAGATATCCTACCAACGCACTATATCCCCGTACATCAATCTGCCATTCGTGCCATTTCGTGGGTCCGCGCGCCGCCCTCATCCGCGTCTGGAGAGACACTCATGAACGAAGACCCGACCATCATCGCCAGTGGTGGTTATGACGGGATGGAGTGCCTCACAGACATCCGCGAACTATCAGGGAACTTCATGAACAGGACACGAGGTGAACATTCTTGTCATTTTCCAAGCGGAAGGCCATCACCTCATCGTCTGTCTCCAGATGTCATCAACATCATACCGTACTCGCCGTACGCAGGAGGCCCAGTGACGATTGATCGTGATAACATTGTCAAGCTTTACTCTGTATCGCCCAGCATGCTGGGGAGAGGGCATATGCTAATAGAGCCAATGGGCCCAGTATGGGTGGGTCATCCAGCACCGGTGGCAGTCTCTTATCAGCTTATGCAGCCGTCTAGTGCGCCAGCCCGTCAGATTATCATCCGCAACTAGCCGTCGGCTCCGCGGACGGATGCTGCAGCACCACGAACATGCTCAGATCGACAAGACGAGGCGGCTCCGTCGTACGTCCCCGCTCTGTCCTCCGTCCCTTCTGCTGACATGACCGAAACGCCCAGCCCTTCCTCACGCACAAGATCTACCAGCTCGACTACAGCCGCAGCGCAAAGACGTTCCGCATGCTGGAGCGCTTCCTCCCGCAGGAGATGCCCGACCGCTCGTCCGCGACGACGCGCGCGAAGAGGGGCGCGCCGTCCCCGCCCGTCGGCACGGGCGCGTGGCCCGCCGAGGTGGGCGTGCTGCGCGTCGCGTGGCATGCGGGCGGCGGGCTTGGCTGCCGCGCCGCTGCTCGCGAGCGGGACGGCGTCGGGGCTGTGTCGCGTCGATTGGCTCATGGGCCGCTGGGCGCGGGATAGGATGCCGTATGGGAGCGTGGAGACGATGCGGGGTGAGGCGGGCGCGATGGACGTCGATATGGCGGACGAGGACGAGGATTCTAGTTGAAACTGCGAATGAGGGCGGGTGAGGGACAGATGAATGAACGGAGATGAAGATTAAGCCTTGAGAGAAGAAGACGAAATGAAACGATGTACTATTCTGGACGATGCGTATCGATTCAGGGTGAGGCAGGAAATGAACGATGACAGCATATATACACGCTGACATGAAAAAACTCTGCACATGAAGAATTGACGCCTCATTGAACCCGTGCTACTAGTTCAGGGTCTGCTGCCGCTCAGTAGCCCGAAGCGTCTCTCCGCTTCGTATAGTTCCCAACATTCTATGACAGGCGGGTTGCGAAAATCGACCTCAGCGAGGGCCGGAATGCCATTGCGGCACGCATGGCGCTCAGCCCTGGCAAAGTCGACGAGGTACACCGACCTGTCCTTCATCACGAAATGGTGGTAGTCGCCCAGACCTCTGTGCAAGATGCCCGCCTGGTGCACCCGGCAGGCCGCGAGCATCACAAGGCGGCTACAGGAACGCGTGTAAAAAATGGCAAAGGGACGCCCAGGATACGGACACGCACTTGAATTCTTCCACGTCCTTGAGAATGACGTCGGTGCCAGTACAGAGCTCCATGACCAAGCACGCCGCGACGTTGGAGCCCACCGAGCCCGTGTACATGCCGTAGAAGCTAGGCACGGCCAGGCCGTAGAGGTGGCGGAGCTCGTAGCTGTAGAACTGACACTCGCGCGCGAGCTGGGCGACGCCGCCGGATCCGGTGGCGAACTTGATGCAGACGCGCTTGGGCCATGGCACGTCCTCTCCCTCGTAGGCAACCGTGGCCGCGAACACCTTGCGCTTCGGATTATCGACGATAGGGTGATAGGGGACGTGTTCGCGGGCGGTAGGACAGATGCCGAAAAGCCGCTCATCGATGGTCACGGTGGCATGAAATGCCTCCCGTGTCCAGCCAGTGCTGATGAAATGGTGGGTGCGGTCTTTATGGAAGACAAGGTCGAGAGTGCTGTTTTTGCTATTGGAGTCGGCATAAGGCCCGACGGCGAAGGGTGGAGGGATCATGGCGGACGGGCGGGCGGGCGGTTCGCAAACTGCAAGGACAGTGGGGTCATGGCTCAAAAAATGACGGTAGTTTTATTGCAGAAAGAGCAACAATAGCGGTGGATATGTGGCCTTTGCCCTTTGATCGTCGTCTAGGCGTTTGTGGACTGCTAAAGCGAGGTGCCCCTTCAAGCCCGCGTGGCTTAAAGTCAGCGAAGTCGATATATTGCAGGGCATTGTCCAATGAGATCCACCCATCCGAAAATACTGCCAGCAGCGGCTACTATGGAACAGATGAACCAAGTGCTGGGTGTTGAAAAGATTTGAGCGACTCTCATTGTGACGACGAGGTCCGAGGACCACGCTCCACAGTGATCACAGAGATTCTAGATAACAGACAGTGGGTGCTGAAGAAAAATGAAGAGCAAAATGTGAGAAACAAGAGATGCAGCGGGTTGGACGTGCCGTCGACACAGGGTTAGAGACTGGAGATGGTGGCGGAAAGCAGGAGAACATGTGCGGCGGTTGAATTGATTTGTCGCGAGGCTGGACGCGGTTCCCTTGCCGAACTCAGAAATTCCAGAATACGAAATAATTGTTCGCGATGTCGCTTGGCCACTTTTCCGCACATCATCCACGACATATTGCTCTTTTGCGACCGTGGCCTTTCTTCAACTGAACTCTCCTTACCGTACGCTGACGCGCCCGACAACGACGATTGTTCATGACCATGTGCTTGATCTTGTGATTTGGCGTTGTATCAACCGCCCAAGGGGATCTATTTTCAGCGACGTCCAGCTGCAGGAATCGGTGTCCTTCAGTTTCGCATTCTCATCGGATTCACACATCTTGTCTTCACAGGCCGTTCAGGATGCTTGTCTTTGGACGTGTCGATGTCCTTGCCGTGGGTCTCGCAGGTTTTGCTGCCTGGGAAGAACAGCCGGCCCACAATAGCTGGCTCGAACCATCCATGGCAGATTTTGTATGGTTACGACCAGCGCTTCATCCCATCTTTGCCGCACAATCGTGCGGAAAAGGCCAGGGGATGCGCCGGTCAATGCTCAGATCAGCCCACCGTGCGTGTATCAGTCATAATTCTCTTGCTTCATTTGCGTCCTGTGCAGTAACGAGCTGGAGGCCATCGCATGGCGTGTGCATGGGCCGCCGCCAGAGAGGAGAGCAGCTCTGTGACGATGCGTTCGTCGTCTTCATGTGCTTGGCTCGCCCATGACGTGCGGGTCCTCACCATGTGTACGCGCTTCTGTGGTGATCTTGTGGCACAACATTTTCTGTTCAGATGTTGATGTCAAACATGGCTTCGGGCATGGTTGGATCAGGCACTCGTAGTTGGAAGAAGGCAGAGATGACTCGCCTTTCAAAATCTACAGACCGTCCATCAGTGGCCCGTGATGTGACATCACTTATGTGACGCTAATGTCACGGGCCCGCGAGTCGAGGACACTCCATTTGTGCGTGGTTCGTTGATGTCTGCTGTCTGGACCTTGGAAAGGGTGCTATCCGGAGGAATGTGTCTAGGGGCTCTCTGGCGAGATACTGCTTGTGCCAGCTGCGGACTCGATGTGGAGAGCTCGGCCTAGGATCAAAAGGCAGAGTTGGAGGGCAGCAGGATGCTGGCTACGCCAGTGACCAATTCGTCCCGTGGCTTATGTGCCGTGTGCTAGCTCTCTGTCAGGTGTAACATGGCAGGATACATGGATAAAATGGGTAGCGTGGGACCGCAGGGCTGGTAATTGCTGGGCTTTGCACGCTTGAGCGTCCCGGACGCTCAATTTGCTGCACCAGGATCTCCAAGGGGAAGTCGCTGGACGGGGTGGATGGCGAAAGGATGGTGTCCATGGTTTGATGGGAGCTAGCGGTGAGGCTCAACGGCCAAGCCCTGCACGCATATAACCGTCGCGGATGGGCACTGTGCTACACCGGCTGCATCTGGGTAGGATGGGCCCTCAGCGAGACCGTCTTCCATATGAGCAGCGGCGAGGCGCAGCTGCCGAGTCATGCATACTCACCATGCCGGATTATTGTCGTGTTGCAGCCATCCCCGCATGCAGAAGCGCATCAACAGCGCCTGTGCTTGCAATACGAGCGGTATCGAAACGTGACTGCTGTGGTTGTGTAGTGAAGCATCCGCAGACGCTCAGCGGACTGCACTGGCCTGTGGATGGACGGTCGGCAAACGTTGGGGGAGTGGGTAAGTGGGTCGTGCACCGTCCTTGTTGAACTTGATGCAGGGTGTTCGTGCGGGAAGGATGAATCTGTGGCGGAGACTTCTGGGACCGTCTCTCTCGGCTTCTGATCCCATCCAAAACGAGAATATTATTGACGATGGCATTTTTATTAATTGCAGGACTCCAAATTCTAGAAGGGATGCATTTTGGGGAGAAAAGAACAAGGCCTATGGTAGGGTTATCTGGGAATATGATGGTATAGGCCAGAAAGTTTGCACGAAGACGCGGGATATCAGCGCGCGCAGGTCGCCGCATCCCCAAATGGCCTACGGTCTCGCCCAAACCAGCAGGACGTGGTCTTCTTCGCACCCGCGATGTGAATATTACAACACCGTTGCCGAGTCTATTAAATGCCATCGAGATATAAGGCTTCGCCTTCTCGCTGTCAGACCTGGATGTCCCCCCCTCCACGACTTCCGTCACCTGAAACATTTTCCCTCCCTCGGTCCCTTCCGCCATGCACCGTGATTCTGGCCGTTTACCGTCATACCGACATTCGTACCTCTACAGGTACCATCCCTATCCCTATACCTTCCGGCCCATCATAAAGAGGATTCCGGTATGCACCCGCTTGACTATTGCCAGTTTTTCCATCAGCTTCGGTGCCAACATGCGGTTTACCCAGCGCCTCGTCAACGACAGTCGCAGCGACGTTTTCCGTTGGAGTGATTCCACTGCGCAGGTGCGTCTGGTTCGGCGCCGCCCATCCTCTTTCGTTGTTAAATTTAACCGCGACCTTCAGCTACATCCTGGCGGGCTACAATGCCCCGAAGCCTCCGGCACCCTGGACACGAAGGCTGCCTCGGGACGAGGACAGGTCGCGCCTCTGAACGGACTCGAAAGCGATGATGTGATGGACATGGACGAGCAACCGCAGAATCCCGAGGCTCGAGAGGAAACGACAGGCGGAGATCGCGCGGTGAGTTTTCTTCAGTATCGCCACATTCCAACTCAGACCATCCGTGCGCAAACGCTGAAATTGCGTCTAGCAGATCCAGCAATCATCCACCATGTGATCCGCCGCTTCTGCGGGACGAGCACATCCTGCTCCGCCGCCGCTTCTTTCTTGGACTCCGTCGCGACGCAATGGCGACTTGGTACACAACTTCAATTCGGCTCGATCTATCTCGCGCGCCGGCAGGTGCTGGCAGCTGGCTATCAAAAGCGGACACTCCATCCGCAGACCATCTCTTGAATGTACATAATTGTTTCGTGCAGCTATTCAAGGTTGAGGACGGACGTGAGTCTGTGCTGAATTTCTGCTCTACAATTTTGTGCTGATTTTGTGGCGTTTGTAGAATCTTTGCTACCGAACCGCTTGTGGATTCCCAGATTGCAAGCCGGCGCTCGCCAGGTTGGATGGGCATCTTCACGTCACCCTACCTTACTTGATCGTCGCCCAGCCGATGCAGGACGCATCCTGGTGGGTTCAGATAGATACAAAAGCGACCGCTGTGGTGGGCGCGTGATATTCTAGATCCGTCATGGCTTTTAATCTAATACTTACCCATCTCCTCCTGTCTTCCTTCCTTTGAAGAATCCCATCTTGGGATCCACTTTTGGTAGCGGACGTTGTCCTCGGTTCCGATCCTGAGCCTATATTGAAGCTCTAACTACGGTTATGTCTTGAATGTCTGATCCTCTGATAGAAGTCTTTGCAAGGGCGGAAAAAAAATTATCACGACCTCGACGAATATCCATGATTGAATTTTGGCAAAACGAAACTTATCGTTTTCTGTGCGGATGTTAGAAAAGGACTTCAATCGTTTGTACAAAGGTCATGGCGTAAGCTGATCGGAGTAAACGAAGAGCAGCGCTACATTGGCCGTGACCGCGAGCCCGTCACGTCACCGACCATGGCTTTTCTCCAACGCGTCCTGCGTCGACCGCCGAGGCTAGCTCACCGCCTTGCGTCGCCACGAACATACACAACAAAACCCGCAGCATCGCCCGCAGCTGCAGCTGCTCCCTCAGGCGCGCCTGTGAGCGATGAAGGTGCGTTTTTACCACGTTGCACGTGGACGTTCTGCTGAACTTGGCCCTCCATCACCTGCGCCCGACGTGCCCTCCACCAGAGTCGGAGACGCGTTCGATGTGTCCTCCGAATACGGTCCTCGAAGGGCTGAACTATCTCAAAGGCCAGCCTCCGGTGCTGGCGCTTCCCGACGAGGAGTATCCGCCGTGGCTATGGGACCTGCTCAAGCCGAAGGAGCTCCCTGATGATGGACCTGGTGGTAGGGCGGAGAAGGTCAAGTTGAGGAGGGAGAACCGGCAGAGAATCAGGGACCAGAATTTCATGAAGACGCAATAGAGCGTTTTCGCTGGCAGAGGAGGGAGGCGCACGGTTGATGAGCTCACTAGATGTGAGTTTGCGTTGATTTTTCGTAGCATGGTAGATGGGTGCTAACATGCTTTCGAAGGGTGCATTTGTATCTTATATGCTCATAATTACATTGGTTTACAACTCCTTGGATGCTTGAACGCCCAAGATTATCAGGGCTGCTCAGTGCATATCGTCCATATGCATGCGCCGCTCAGCATAGAACTTCCAGCAATAGATGAGTGCATGAACCTCCTACGGATCCGTGGAGTAGGATTTCCGCAGCAAGTGGTATTGGAACCGCTGAATCCTTTCACTAGCAGAAATGTTGCCATGACGCAGCCCCCAGCTTTCGACACACGCTCACCAGCAAATCGTCGCAAACGCTTTCTAGTAAAACATTTGAAAGACTCAACCACTCTTACTCAACCACTCTTACTCAACCACACTTATCAATTCAACGCTTTGACGAGTGGATAATTTGGCCCGTTCGCCACTGATCCTTCCATTCTCGTCAAAGGTGAAAGCTGTCTGTTTATGATGCTGATTTGTTAAGTAAGATGGTGATCGAGTCAATTACGCTCGCATAGAGGTATGGATTCTGTCCGATAAAGAGTTTCTGAGACTGAACATATACTCATAGACTAGAAACTCATCGGCGTCAACAATTTCAAAGTCGACTTCCAGGCCTTATCAGCCTGGAAGCTGAAGTGTTTTCCTGGATTCCATATGCAAGCATGATTACACTGGTGCCTTGGAGATAAAACAAATGAGATGTTTCTAGGTAGGGTAGTCATTGCAGAAGTCATTTCCAAGTAACATGAAGCATACAGGCCATTATCTCATAAACATTTTACAAGTGGTTCATATCGTCGCTGTGCCATGAAATCACTTAGGTATCTGTCCTCGCACACCGTGCTACAGGCTATGATAGCGTCTTCAACCAGCTGCGCCTGCTCAAGCGAAAAACCAGGAAGACCTGCAACGACATGCCGAACCCATGTGCGGCATGTAATGCCGTGCTCGCGGTTCGCATCGGCGGTCGCGAAGCTCTCCGTAAATACTCCTCGACACACCGTTCGAAGGCAATCACATCGATCGGACTGTAATCGGCGACCTTGAAGTACCCAAGGACGGGGACTTGGGACTGGTCAAACCGGCGGGAGGCAATGCTTGTTCAATATAGGCTTCGCGACCTTGTATGTCTGGCGTGATGGCTGCCCATTGGTGCGTAGTGTAGATGCCGTCGTGGTCGACATGGATGAACGACCAGTGGAATCTCCCTCCAAGCAAGGGGATGGTATAAATGTAGAGCGAATTGGGCTCTAGTGAGGTGGATATTGAAGTGGCCATGATATGCGACATCTACCATTGGTCGAATCGAGGATATCAGACAGGAATCAGGGTGTTGGATGCCTAACATTCAATACGCACTGTTAAAAGTACCAATCAATAACCACAGTCTGTGCCTGAGGGACCGGTCTACCCGACTGAAGCAGACACCTGTGCTTGAGAGACAGGCGATGAGCAAGTGCCCTCGATGGAGGAGCGCACCGGAGAAGTACTGCTTCCCACGGTTACGTAGAGGACGCGTCTGTGGATTACCTTATCATCCACCTTGGCCGTCCTGCTCTCCACCGCCTACATGTCCTCACATCCTCGCTTTTCTCTCCCTATCCCGACCAGGACATGACCGCCTCTTTTGCGACCTATGCGTCGCAATTCCTCAATCGCCAGAGGAACCCGGCATCCAGTCTCTCGTCCTCCCAACCCCTCTTTTTCTCCTTTACCACAGACGACGAAGGCTCGCGCGTAGACAACAATCACGACGCCGACCTCGATGACCTCGATGACCCCCATCTTCGCGCGAGTGATGTCACTGCTAGCAGGGCATTCAGCGCTCATCGCTCCGACGAACGCGACGAAGATGACGACCCATATCTCCGTCTAGATGAAGTCGACGCGAGCATATTTGCCGGAGGGAGCAGCTCGAACCATGAACCCCATTCCATGCCTCTGCTCGCGTCGCATGCGCCGTCCGAGGCAGAACCCAGCAGGGGCTGGCTCGCCCACCAGGTGTCGCCGCTCAGGTCCCCGTCTCCGGCGCCTTCGTCCTCTTCCGACTCCGGCACGCCTCCTGCCGATCTCGTCAATCCGGCTCTTGCAAGAACGCAGCGCCCGCATGACCATAGCGAGCCCCCTATACCACCTCCACCGCCTAGGGCAGCTGTTTCTTTATCTTTGACGGAATCGCTTCTGCCGCGCGACGGTCGCACACGACCTCTCGATGTTTTTTCTCTGCCGGACCCGCGGCACACCTCGCGTTCTCGACGGAAATTCAATGACTCGATATGGACAGCGGTGTGGTGTGCCGGGCTTTCCATATGTCTAATGTTTTCATCGTCATTCTCTTCCTCACTCGCAAACCGACGAATCACCGGCGGATGTCGCTGCCGTATACAACATTCCTGCACACGGTCCCATTGCTCATTATCTTGACTTTCGTTAGCGCAGCCGTCTCATACGCGCATATATTGCTGCTGCGGATATTTGTGCGACCCGTCGTCATTGCGACGTCCGTATTCGTGCCCGCGACGCTGCTGATCTCATCGGTATGGGCGTTCGTTGGGAGTTTCATGTGGGATGGCGATGTTGAGCCTACATGGGGCGAGACCTGGGGGTGAGTTTGTTCATGTCGGCAATCAGCATCAGTTCAGCTCATTTCCATTCCAGCCTCCGTCTGTTCGCCCTCGTCCCATTAGTTCTTGCCATCCTGACCGCCCGCCGTCTTGCGCATCTTCCCGCGACGTCCACACAGCTTCCGCCCTCCTGACGCGAACTACGGACCTCCTGTCCCTGCATCCTTTTCTGCTCGCCTTGTCGCCCTCCATCCTGCTTGCCGCCCTGCTTGCATCCATACCCTTTCTCACCCTCATCTTCCGTCTTCTGCTGATCGGCTACGTGACCCATCCTGCGAGCGGCTGGGAATTCCATGTCAAGGGTTGGGCGAACTGGGCTATCGCCGGCACGGTCGTGGTCTGGCTATGGAGCTGGGGCGTTGCGCGGGGGTCCTACGCGTCGCGACGGCCGCCGTCATTGCATCCTGGTACTTTGCCGAGTAAGCATACACTTTGTATGCGTCCATGCAGCTACTTAATTTCGTACCTTCCAGTCCTGATCTCCCGCCAGCGCCCCCGACATCGACGCACACGATCCACGCTGCTCTGACTCGCGCGTCGCAGCCGTCCTTGGGCACCATCGTCCTCTCTTCGCTTATCCTCGCCGGTGTGCGGTTTCTCACCCTCCTCACGGTGTTTCTGCGGAGTTTCCCGTCGTACCTTCCTGTAAACTTGCGGCTGTACACCCAGCCGCTTGCGTACGGCGCTGGCTTTGCGGCAGGCTACATGGAGAATGCGGCAGGGACGTTGAGCAAGTATGCGTTGATCTATGTTGGGGTCACCGGTGATCCGTTTCTGGCCCAGCGCAAGGCGAGCTCGGGCGCTGACGGCAAGCGTTGAGAGCGGGGGTGGGAAGTACAAGCGGCGGTTCAAGACGGAGCGTGAGTGCCTTTTCCTCCATGCATTGATAGATGATGACATGTGTGACATGCAGCCCCGTTGACGTTGTTGACCATCGCGCCTCTGACGCTGACATTTCCGTTCGCCTTGTCAACGTATTTGTTCGTTGCGCATACACTCGCGGCGCCAAATGAAGCGCTCGGCGCGTCGTTCCTAGCGGGAGGCGTCACTGCTCTGGTTGGGCTGTTCTGCGTCGGATTGATCAAGGACACGTACGCACTTTATCATTTATCCTCCCATCCTATCTTGAACATCTCAAACCCCTTAGCGCGGACACGCTCTACATATGCTACTGCATCGACAAAGACGTCGGCGAGCGGCGCCGCGCCGACATCTTCGAGATGGTCCGTCCCCCTCCCTTCCTCTTCTCTATGCCTAACACTGATGCACCCGTGCACGCGCAGTTCGAATACGACCCGCGTCGTCCTGCGCCCCGCCAAGCGCGCCCGACGCACGCCCCGCGCCCCTCGCTGCCGCACCAGCCCATCTCGCAGCGCGTCGAGCACCTCTCGTCGCCGTCGCCCGAGTCGTCGCCCGAGCCTGCGCGCCCGCCGCCGCCGCCGCACGAGGAGGACGTCGATCCCTTCCTGAATGCGTTCGAGCCGGAGCGCGAGGACGGGCCGTCATCGCCGCCGCCCCCCACCCGCCGGTGCGCGCGGAGGGGTACGATGTGGGCGCGTCGGGGATGAGCCGGAGCGGGGGGCGGGATGAGGAGGAGGGGTTGGGGATGTCGGGCTTTTGGGACGGGGTCGGACCTGTTCTGAGACGCTGCATTTCTGAGACGCTGCATTTCTGAGACGCTGCATATGGTTGTTAAAGTGCTTTTTGGTGGTGCGCGTGAGTGCTGGTGAGGTGTATATAGCTTGCTTGTCGCATTGCATGGGTCATTTTGGTCGTGTCACTGCAATACATAGTTTGTAATATATTGGCTTGGATATGGCGGGTTTTTGTGTCGTTGCTGCTTCGATGAGGTGTTGCGCCCATGAATCAGACGCGGGAGGCGCATCTGTGCACCACTTTTGTTCAGCGATGTAGGGATTCTGTCTGCAGGCTGCTTCATCGAATATAAGTATGAAAAGCAGTTGCTCAGCTTGGGTTGGTCGTGAGGTGATTAAAAAAAATTGTTGTGGGATAGAATACCGATACCATGCTGCCCCAGAGAGGCTCGAACTCTCGACCTTCCGATTTAGTGTCACGTGACATTAACAGTCGGACGCTGTAACCAACTCAGCCATGGGGCAGATATTTTGTATACTACGGAGATTTTATAAGTAAACCTTTGACGGATTCAACACTGCGAAAGGCGGCACGACGCGACCTGGCGGACTTTCAAATGCCTAGCTGTGGTACGTCCATGTTCCCACGATTTAATTTATCGATTCTGAGGGGAGAAAGCATCGGAATTAATGTGGGTATTATCTCTATCTTTGGAAGATAGAATGGCAGTTAAATGGACTTTGTATATGTCATAGTCGAGTGGAGAGGCAAAAAAAAAAAGGAGGAGTTTGACTGAGTATTGGACAAGGAGTCATGGAACATGTAGAGTAGTCAGACTCGCTCGACACCTTCTCCTGACCAGGGCCCTTCTTTGTAGGTCTCGTAAAAATTCTAGAACATGTTTGAAGCAATTGAATTGCTGATGCATGAGATTTAAATACGTGTCAATATTGAAGCACATGAGCTTGTGGCAAAGTGATTGTCAAGTTGGGCTCAGTTCAGTTGCACTTCCTTGACTCAAAAAATGGATCTTTGCATAGCACTGGGAGCTCTCAAAGACCTGTTTCTATATGCACAGAAACTGTGCAAAATATACAGAAAGAAGATATTTAACTCTCGTGAAGGTACAATGTAACGAGAAAATAATCTCGTAAACCTATATTCACTACTGAGCCGCGCACAGCGCGGCCGCTCTGGATTTCGTGCATAGTAGATGACGAAAAGGTAGATCTACTGATTTTTTTGAGTGGAGTCTCTTGAGTAAACCGACGACCAGAAGGCCGCGCTTTGCGTGGCAGAAATTCGAATATCTTACACCTATGGGAGGCCTGCCCGCAAAGGTTGGTATAGTAACAGTACGTTGGATGTGGAAATGACAAGGACGCTGGGATCAAAGGTGATACATAACCATGTCTTCCGCCAGAGAAGCCTCATATGCCGCCTTCAGTGATGATATTGAACCGATGCTCGCACTTCCGATACCGCGCCCAGTCCCCCACGCCCACGCAGCCCGCACACGGGTCCCGGAGAACGTGGAGCTGCCAGTGCATCGGCAGCCATCCCGAGTCCTCCCAGTCGACGATGCCCGCGAGCTGGCCGTCCTGCACCAGGATGTTCTGCGCCCGGAGGTCGATGTGCACCCAGACGACGGGGTCGCGCGTGAGGGGCTCCGTGAGCGACGGCGGGCAGCTCGCGAGGTCGCGGGCGAGCATGTCCTGGTAGCAGCGAAGGGTGGAGTCGTAGGGCCCGCCGAGCCGTGCGTGCGGCGTGTGGGGGTCGCAAAGCCCGTGCCCGCTCGCGCTGCGCATTATTTGGCCCGCGATGGAGGGGGCTGGGGGATGCGCCATAGTTCGCGGAGGATGCCGCTGACGTCCTTCGTGATGAAGGCCATATCCTCCGCTGACAGGTCTGCCACGTCCGAGAGGCGTTTGCCGGGAAGCTTCGTCATGACCGTATATGTCACGTCGTCGAGGGTGAAGGAGTCGACGAGCTTGGGAATGGGGAGATGGGGAAGGGAATCGTTCAGGAAACGCAGGGCGTCGCTTTCCGTGCTGACTGTCCTGTTGCTCTTCTTCATGACAAGAGGGATACCAAAACGGAAGAAGGATATGCGTGGACCCGAATTCGGGATGGGGGTTGTCAGGAGAAGGTACATTTGCAGTTTGGAGCGCCGCATGCGTCTCGTAGAGTTCGGCATAAGTTTGAAAGTCGCTATCTGAAACGGTATAAGCAGAACGAACCTAGCAAAGCAACAGCCTAAACTCACCATGGTAAAGATGCAAAGCGCTAGTAGTCAGTGGGGGAACAAAGGGGGACGATGTCCGCGGGCACAAGATTACCAACCCTTTTGGTTTTAACTCCACCGTCGGCGCGAGCCATGGCTTGGCCAGGCTGGCAGACGTGTGCTTGAAGTTGACGAAGAGTGAAGAAGAAGTTGGACGCAGTGCAAATGCGGCGAATTCCGCGTCGAGAACCGAATATGCACAGGACAAAACTAAGCGAAGCCACTCCACCACATCGAAGTGATGTGCAGCAACCGCTAGACATCGTATGTTCATTTTCATGGAAGTTGAGGGCTAAGTCTCGGGCCAGTAAAGTTCCTTTGGCCATCAAAAGCGTCTGTAAGTTCCAGCGCCCATGGCCAGACGCGTAACGCGCTTTCTTCAGACGCCGTCAGCGCTCTCGTGGTTGCTCCTAGCGTAGTGTCCATGACTGGTGATGCGTCAATAGCCCGAAAGAGTTTCAAGATGATCGGTCGGCGATCATGTAGTTGCTAAAGATACACCACCTTAGACCGCAACTGGTAAGCGAGAGATGATCCAGGGATCGTCCTGGGGATTAGGTCGGGAGATAATTGAGTTACGATAGGTAAAGGAATAGACGCAATAGCATGATGATAGGATGATGATGCTTCCAGCATCCATTTGTATCTTTGTACCCACAACAATTCGGTTATCTGGACTCTGTAGTGATCTGACATCCACATGAGTAGAGGATCAGGTAATAGGAACTACGTTCGGACTTACGCCAGCAAAACCCGCAACGCTAACCTCCACGGGTCGGTATCTTACCTCTCTTGTTTCAGGTCCAATCTACCGTTGAGACACCGGCCAAAACGTGGAAACAGACATACCTATCATGTTTGAGCGTCAAATGAGATCATCGGTGAAGCTACGACCATCCGCAGATCCTGCAATCGCCTATCTCGAGCGTCCATGCCGGGAGTGAACTGTCCCCGCGGAGGATTTGAGCGCGAAAATGAAGAGCGCGCAAGTGGAGGAACGCGCTGGGTGCAAAGATGGATCGAACCGTTTGTGCGAGCAGTTCGCTCTGCGCCAGACGCGGACACTAAAACTTCAGGAGGTATCGGCGAGGCGAGGCGATCGAGGAAAGATGATTCTGGGGTCGGCAAGAAGGTGAATGGGCGCGGTGTGGATTCCCCTACTCGTGCATACTGCAAATTTGATAATAACTCTCATTACACGTCAGATGGGAGGACATTTACTCAAGATAAATCACTGATACAGAATGTAAAACGGCTGTTTTGTGCTTCTATCTTGTATTTGTATTGCTTGATTATTCACCGGACGTTTAGGCGAGAAGAATCACGATCTACAGAAGTACTTATGAAAATCATTTTAAAATGGCACATGTATGACGAACCTCCCCAGAGGTCGATCAAAGGAAAGTGGCGATAAAGTCTTCGAACAAAAGACACGTAAATTCACAGCGTGGGGTCATATGGGGTCATTCTACATCCTCGTCCATACAGTTGAATCTGTCAAGTCTGAAGGCTGCCCTAAGATTCAGCACTTGAACGTCGTAAGGAGAAGATCCAAAGGAAAACATCAGACGAGAGGTTTTCCGCACTTCACTACAGAATGGACGAGAGAAGGTGGCGACTCTCGTCGTTCAACGTACCATCATCTTGCACAATCCACATACTGGTCGGCAAAGATCGAATAAGAGAGGGTGGGTCCCGTATGTGATCACACCTAAATTTTGGGACTTGCCTTCGAATGCCTGCAGGTCAGAGTGAACGGGGAGGTACGGTAGATTAAAGTCAAGACGTACACTTGATAGCGTGTCCCGCGATACCCCACAATCTATGGATTCTCGAGAACGCTAGTGACTCGTAATCAGTTCACAATGAAGTCCGGCGAAGAACGTTCGTTAACTTACCTGTCCTTGTTCACTTCGTCAGCTGGACATACCACAACACCGACCAAAAACCTCACGGAATCCAGTCGCGATCGTCCGAATCAGTCGCTGTCTCGTCCAATAGCACTTGAGTTGTAAGTACTTCTGCCCATCGCCCCAATGATCAAGTAAAGCAAACCTGTCTTCGGATCCTGGGATGATATCGCCCTCGCGCCCGGATCTTTCAGGCAGAAAACTACGCCACCCACGTAGCACTTGTTCCATACAGCAGTTCGATGGTGTCGGTATGGGCAAGAGAGGCACAGCGGAAAAACGTAGGGATTCAATTTCGGAGGCAGTCGCAACGTTAACGTGGCGTGGCGGCCGACGCGCGTGCTCGCCTGTCTCGCCTTGATTGGCAACGTCCACGACCAAGCGAATCTTCCACGACGCTTTCTGCTCTTTGCTTCCACAGTCCCCTTTCTGCTTAACTGCGATGGTCCAGATGATGGTGTCCTGCTCGGCACGTCTTGGATCCTGGTTTCGGATGCCCGGTCCTGAGGCGAACCTGACCGGACCACGATGACCATGCTGTCCTCCAGCCTCCTGGCAGTCAGCTGCCCGTGTTCAGGTCTGCTTACTACCATCCGAGGTATCATGGTATCATGCAATTACTATCCGCAGTATGTCTCTACGTTTTCGGTTCTGATAATTGTCAGCTCGCTTTCTGCGCAGACATTCTCTCTCTGATAACGACATCATCGAAACTAGTGAGGTCATTCAGGCTGATCCATGCAGCATCGAAGCAAGTGTCGCCCAAGCGAAATCTCGACCTCATTCTGCGCTAAAACTCAGCTTCGATGTCATAGTCGGTCCGAGCCAGCTCGTGATCATCGTAATTGACTGCAGCATGCCCGGACATATAGCGCGAAATGGGTTCCGGTTGGCGCTCAATTTGCATACCTTATGATCGTAAGAAACCCTCTATCTAATGTCCATGTCAAATCTCACGCCATGTTGTCTATTGTTGCCGGCCAAGGCCCCACAACTTCAGATCTTCTGTTACCCGGACATTAAGTGTAAGAATAATGATGGGCCCAACGTTAAGCCAAATTCGCCTCCGGATAGCCACCGAAAACCACAGCTGGAGGTCTAGACATGATGCGTCTTCGTAACCTAACTTAATTTCATCCCGGAACGCGTCCAATCAAACATCTCCGCTAAGCGATTCGCCTATACCGCATTAACGGCATTCCTTGACTTTTCCTAATCCAGCGCCCGCACTCCTGCACGGATGCGAACGCCTGCGAGCTCAACTGCTCGAACACAAGCATCGGGCTGATGCATGGATACCGACTAAGGCTGGGCCGACCGACTCGTCTCGTAACGAGCGACGCGTGATGCACTGAAGCGCCTGCAGGCAACTCGGCCAGTGGACCATCATTGGAACCTGAACCTGCGAGAATGGGCCTGCAGCCATCAGGCCTCATTGCAGGCCGACTTTCCCTATCACCTGCTAGCGCCGCCCGTGGATCAGTTGCGAAGCCGGGGCGCACGACCACCATGATGCATGCGATGACGCTAGACCATGGCGACAAGCACCAGTGACATCTGTGCATCACCCTCGAAGTCATTGGAAGTGTTTGCCTCGCAGATGCGGCGCGCATGGCTAAGTATATCATTCGATCCGCCTGACTTCCGTCTGTGTGGCGTTACGTCTCTATTGTCCATTATCGGGCTTCTCCATTGTCAAGGTCCTGGGTGTTCGCTTGTGTTGCCCAGGTATCAGGAATCAGAGAATCTGACGAACCAGGCTTTCGTCTCGCGACGAGCCTCATTCCGAACTAAACCAGTCCCAGGCGTACAGGGCAGGCGTGCTGCAGGACTCTGCGCTCCGCAGCCCAATGTTGATCCTCAGCTCTGCACGCAGCTGCACGCTCAGGATGGTCAAGAAGACCGGACTCCGATGGCTTGCGCGTCTTCCCCATGGAGATAGATACCGCTCTGCCTGCTCTGGGCTCGGGCTCGGAATGCAGGCCGTCCCTACGCGACATCGGCCGGAATCGCGCTACAGCTCGCCGACGGGCTGACCCATCCTCAATCCGACGGTATTCGCGCGATATCACTCGGGGCGAATGCGGCGCCACATTTCCGACACGGTCCCTGGTTCGCAACCACAAATCGTTCGGCCTGCACACGGAGTCTCCTCAGCCAGCCCAGAAGCCGAGCTTGCATCTCCCGGCGCATGCGTCATCGCGCAGAGGAAGAGAAGAGCTCCATCGTTCAGCCTCCTGGACATCGCGAGGCCAACCATCTACTTATGTGCGCGTCTCCTTACAGCCGTTTACAAATCGATAGGCCTTCCCGAGGAAGTAAAAATAGACCAGCTCGGAAACCACGCCAGTGCGCCCCTCCTGCCGTGCTCCGTTGCCACCGGTTAGCTAGAATTATAATTCATGTCCGACGTGGCTGGAGCATCCGCGAAAAGGGCCTATGGATTTGTAAACGGCTGAGCTCAATCAAGCAACGTCTTTTCCCCAGAACAGGCGGACATTGCCGCGGGGTGCTGGCCGAGCCTTGCGCCGCAGGTTTGTGGATATGATGCCTTCGCGCAATGTGCAGGGCAAAAAGATCGGCGCGACGCGTGACGTCAGCTTCAGCTTCGGGCGTCTGGTCTATATCGTACGACGCGCTGTGGCCAAGACCGGTTCGACCTTCAGCTGACTAGGTGCTCGTCCAGCATGCAGCAGGATGGTCCATCCGCGGCGCACGGCGAGATGCTGATATGACCAGAGGACGTGCCGTCCATCGACGCGTCACCATCTCGCCATCGGGCCCATTGCAGCTGCCTGCGAGCCGCATCGAGCGCGCCGTTCCCAGCGCGTGCGCGCTGAATCAGATGCAGGCGCCCACGCTGAATCAGCCACTGGACAGGTCCTCGCCATATTACTGTCATTATCAGTGCGTTGCTCGTAGCTCAGAGTCAACGCTTGCTAACATCTTGATGGTGCTCGCTCATCGACGCGCTGTCTTTGACTCGGTCATCGATGTGCAAATGGGTCCCGGTCCGTTGACGCGACGGCGCTGGCTCATCCTCGCTGCGACGAAGGTCAGATGGCCCGCCTCGCGTAGGGACCGGGAGCTTAAGCTTGTGCGCGTCGGGTCAAGGCGGGTTCACGTCCCCACCTCACTTGCATCTCCGGTCGGCACTTCGGACACACACAGGCCGCGACGCCGCAGTCATGCGCTCGTGAAAACGCGGCGAGCGATGAGCTCAAGTATCAGCGCAAATGTGTAAGTGTATGTGAGTGCACGGTATGTCGCGGTGCGGGTGGTTGTAGGTCCATGTGTGCGCCACAGCCCCGCGATCGTGCAGCCTGATCCTGCGCACGCGCAGCAGCCTGGCATCTCCAACTGAGCACTCTCACGACATCCCCCCGCCGTACTCATCTGCGCTGACCATCGCGCGCCGTCACGACCGCGGCGCGCCCACGCCATAATCTCAATCCATCAAGGTACCCATGTATGCTGCGCGGTGCGGTGCGGTGGGTCCTCGTGCGTGGGATGGGTAACCCGTTTACTGCTGCGCAGGTTAACAGGATGGTGCTGTGCAGAGCAGAGTGGGCGTAATGGTGGGATGACGCGCGTCGTCCCGGCTTGTGAACGTTGTGGTTTGTTGTCGGAGGCACCAGGGCCTGGGACGAGGCACGGTTCGCTGCTGTACAGGACGCTGCTGATAGCGGACCTCGGTGCACGTCGACGTCGAGTGATGTACACGTTTCCGCATGACGCGTTAGCACCCAATATCCATACGAGTATCCATCGATCAAACGTAGATACGCGCTGCACGCACGTCAGCTCTGATGTATGCGTCCCTACGGTATCCATTATTGAACGGGCTCCCGACGCGACGATGCACACACGACCAGCAGCTCTGGACGCGATGCGACGCGTACATGCTGAGGATAGACGCGACTAGCACCGTGTCGCGCGTGCAACCAGAACGAGCAGCACACGTTCGGAGTGGCACTCTGGATCAGGGCCTGAGAGCCTGGACGTGGGCGCTGGAGCTGGGCGTTCTGTGTCCACCGCGTTGACGTCGAGACCCACGAACGCCTGTCTTCTGTGTGAGGTCTGCATAGGAGATTAGGGAGTCGAGACCCGTGCCGCAGATCCAGAGCGGAAGTCAGTAGCGTCCGGTGCGAGTCGAACCAGGACTGCACACGCAGCCCTCCCGATCCCGCATCCCGCATCCCGCAATCCCGCAATGCCGCGAGCCCGCCACTCGAGCCAGACCCACCGTAACCCACGCGTGGAGCGCAGACGCCAACAGCCTCTCGCCACGGCGCCAACAGCCTCGCGCACCAGCAGGCGCGCGACGTCATGCGCGGGCGTAGCGGCCGTGGTGGGACGCGCGGACGTCATCTGTCGATCGTGGCCTATCGCTATCGCATACTTACCTCAGTGGCACTGAGTATACGTAGCGCACGCCGCTCGGCGCGCGTCCCCGCACCTCGTCGTTCGAGCCGCGGGGAGCCAATCGCCCCCACACGAACCCACTCCAGCTTACGATCGGCGTTCGAAGCACAGTCGCGATTCGCACAGCGCGCATATTAGTGGTCCAAATTCCATTCCATTGAATTCCGTGTCATAAAGACAATGCGTAAAACAAAGCAAGCGCAAAAATGTAATAAGAGCAAAAATGTACGTGCGTGAAC
Organism: Hericium rajendrae; assembly: GCA_033439255.1. Lineage (NCBI taxonomy): Eukaryota > Fungi > Basidiomycota > Agaricomycetes > Russulales > Hericiaceae > Hericium > Hericium rajendrae. The sequence continues at coordinate 318,847 of CM065889.1, forward strand.
AAACGTGAGACGTGTCGTGGACGGGCTTCGTAGCGATGAAGATGAAAACATGCGATGCGGATGCGGATGCGGGAGATGAAGCGTGAAGCGAAGCAGCGAAGATAAAGCAGCGACGTAAAAAGCGCGGCAGGCGCGGGCGGCGGCGCGGGTATGGCATGATGCGGGGCGTGGCGTGGCGTGCGGGCCGGCGCGCGGCACGGCGGCAGCCAGTGGGTCGTAGACAGGATACGATGGGTGTGCCGGCGGCAGGCGGCGGCGCGGCGAGGCGGTCGGCAAGCCAACGGTCATATGCCGACCTTGCGCTTTATGCGGCGCTGCGCGCGGAAGATGCTGAAGCGCAGGCTGAGCGAGAACGCCTGCCAGTGGCGGCGGAAGTTCTGTGTGCATGTCGGACTGCAGGCGGGAGCGAGTCAGCACGGTCTGAGACAAGACACGGCGGGAGAGAGGCACGCACGTCCAGTCCTGTGCGTCGTGGTGCATGGGGACGTAGTCCTCCTGTTTGGGCGCCTGCGGCGCGTCGCGCAGCGACTCCTCCTCCTCGGCGAGGGCCCAGGCGTCGTCGCGCGTGCGGCAGAGCTTGCGGCGCGGGCGCTTCTTCTCGTTGGTGGCGTCGGCGACGGCGGCGGCGGGGGTGTACGAGTAGCTCGCGAAGGACGGCGTGGCGTAGCGGCGGCGCTGGGTGCGCGCGCGGCGCGGCGCGAAGTCGTCAAAGGCGGCGTCCTCGTCCGGCGAGGTGTAGAGGTCGTCGTCGTCGAGGGTGCGCTCCCAGGCGGGGCGGCGCGGGGTGAGCGCGGGGAAGTCGCGGTAGTCTGGGTCGTGCAGGTCGCCGTGGTGGTCGACGTAGGCGGAGACTGAGGCGGGGGAGGACGAGGTGGAGGCGGAGGTGGAGAGGTAAGAGGGGTCGAGGAGGCGGGAGATGTCGGCGGCGCGTGATGAGGGGGAGTACTTGTGGGTGGACAGCGTGGGGAGGGTGGATGGGTGGAGGTAGGAATGTGAGGTGCGCCTGGAGGGGGCTGGGGATGTGGCGCGCGAAACACGCAGGGGCATGGGCATGTCGTACTCAAAGGTAGGGGACATGGTGGTGGATGACTGAGGGAGGAAGGGGAGGTGAGACTGCTGGGCTATAAGGGAATGCGGGTGGCGGATGACTTACCTCGGAAGGGACGAGGATTAATCAGTGGGCTGAGAGTGTAGGCCAAGGCGGGGAGGAGGGGCAGGGGATGTTTGCGGAGGGATGGGCCGATAAGGAGGCGATTTATAGCTCATCGCCCGAGAACGAGAAAGACAGGATGTGGCAGTCGCCAAATCCGGAACACTGTGCTTTCTACGCATGCCCCGCCAACAACCCGGTTCCACTCCCCAATCTGGAAACTCCCATTCATTGGCCCCTTCCCCACTGACTCAGCGCCCCCCGTCATCTCCCGGTCCTTCCTCGGATCTCCTCTTTCCAAGGCGCTCGCCTCCCCGCTCTCCTCGCAGTCGAACTGCTGTTCGACTCCAACATGCCCAATCCAACGACGCTCGACTCGCCACCCTGGCGCTCGCTCGTCATTCCTGCTGCCATTTCGCACTTCTCCCCCACCTCTCTCCGTCCTCCGCGGCCACACAAGAGCAGCCGGACAAGACAACCCACATGCCGCACAAGAGCCTCGACAAGGCAATTATCACAAGCCCACCATTTGCCTCCGCCACCCACCCTCCCAATTGCCTCCGTCCCGATTCGGCATCTCTCCAGCGTCTTGTCTGCTCTTGTCGCCACACCCACCACCGCCCGGCCTTGTGCGCGTACAAGATCTGAGCACATTTACACAACACTGCACTCGTACAATAGCCACAATAGCCACATATACACGAGCCACAATGCCACTGTCGTAGTGTCTTGTTTGCTTTGTCTTGCCACGGTGCAGCGCTTGTGCACGCGCACATATGTCTCAATTGGCGCTGGGCACAAAGCCGCCCGACGCCCTGTGCGCCTGCGCACACAGCCCTGCTCTTGTCGATGGGCATTCGCGCGTGTCCAGGGCCGCCACGCCGCTGCGGCATCACATCAGCGTCCTTGTCTAATTCCCCACACTGCAGCACGACGATCTAGGATCTGCAGTACCAACAGCGCACGCTATCCTACTGCGACCCGACACGACTCGGCATCGCAGCTCGCGCATACTGACCTTCGCAAGCGGCAACACGACCCACGAGCCCGCAATCGCCGCGGCGCCTCGCCCGCCGCTGAGACATGAGACACATCCGCCCCGCGCGTCGGGCAGCGCTGCCGCCGGCTGCCCTCATCGAGAGGGGTCGGCCATCTCGGTCCTCCCTCCCCCTAATATTCCTATTGGCTGGCCTCCTAATTACCCCATTGGCTGAGGGACCAAGCCTGCAGGGCTCCTATTGGCTGCAGGGGCCCGGCATCGCGGCGGGCGATGGGTGCGGTTCTCGGACGCGTCGCGACGCGTCGATTTATGCAAGGGGTCGTTGTGCGCGTGCTGCTGCATGTTGCATGTGTTTTTTGTGCACTGACCATGGCTCTGACGTCCATCTTCACGGTTTTTGTTTTCCTTTTCCAACCACACCCCTTTGAATGCAAAGCATACACTGCTCGGTGCTCAGTATCTCCCGTCCAAACGTTAATCATACCCGCGCCCAAGTCTCACCCGGCACACCTCGAGCCCTGAAAACTTCAGAAAGTGAACCTCAATTTCTGTCTCCACTGCTTGGAAGACAAGACGGGGCCGGTGAATAACGCATCGGTGAAGGCAGAGTTGACGCTGCCCGGCATGGCGCGTCGAAAATTGAGCTGTCGCAATTTTACGCTGAAGATGCATCCGCCGGCTTCCGTGCGCTCCTGGGCTTCCCATCATCGAAACTTCGAGCGCGTGGAGGCTGTCGGCCCGTTCGAGGCGCCGGGCGCGTCTGCGAATGACGCTGCACAGAACAGTTACACGGAACGACTGCCTTTTGTGTAGGTGAGCAGCGGAGGGCGGGTTGTCGGCTTGTCGCGTTCGACGCGTGTCGGTATTGTTGCACGCGCCCACAACCGCCTGCACAGCTCCACGACACCATCCAGTTCTCATTGAGGTCAATTCGGCCGCTCGGCCGCTGCTTCCCCGCGCGCTGCTGTAAGGCCTACGGCTTCTGCCCGCTCCCTGCATAAGCTTCCCATCGTCGAGCGCGTGGACAGCGCGCAGACTTCAGCCCGCGCGGCCCGCCGGCGTCTGTTCGGCGGACTACGAGGCGCCGGGCGCGTTTACGACTGACGACACGACGCTGGTGCTTTCGACGCGTATCGACACACCCACAACCACCTACAAGCTGCCTCCACAATTGTCCTCGTCCTCGGGCGCGTCAACTCGGGCGCGGCCCAGCTCTGCCCGAACAGTGCGTGCGTCCTACGTGTTCTCAAGCTGCTTCTGCCCGGCTCTTGCCTTTCCGCTATCGAGCATGTGAACGACGAGCGCAGAGTTCAGCCTGCGCGGTCCGCCGGCGTCTGGCAGGCGGATTACGAGGCGCCGGGCGCGTTCACGACTGACGACACGACGCTGGTGCTTTCGACGCGTATCGACACACCCACAACCACCCACAAGCTGCCTCCACAATTGTCCTTGCCTTCGGGCGCATCACCTCGGGCGCGGCCCACCCCGCCCGAACAGTGCGTGCGTTCTCTGCGTTCTCAGGCGGCTTCTGCCCGACCCTTGCCTTCCCGTCGTTGAGCATGTGGACGACGCAGAGTTCAGCCCGCGCGGCCCGCCGGCGTCTGGCGCGCGCTCGGGCGCTGCAGGCGCCCGGCGACATCCTTAACGCGCCGTCGCGCGTCCTTCCGACTCCCAAGCTCCCGAGCAGCTTGCGCCGATGAGGACCGGTTCATGTTCGCGTTCGCGCGTCCAGCAACCGCGCGTCCAGTTTGCCCTCCCGCTGTCCCCGCCCGAAGCTGCCGTTGGACGCGCGAGCCTCTTCGCGATGCAAGCAGACGCAGACGGGCGTGTCCAAATCGCCGTGCCCTATCGGATCGCCGATGCAGATGAAGATGAAGATGCGAAGCAAGATGCGACCGATATGGGTGCGGGTTCTCCACGTATTGCGTCCGGGCGCCAACGCGTCACGTCGACGCGTTCGGAAGTGGGACGGGTTCGGGTGGGAAGGAAGACGCATTCGGAACTGTCAAGGTGGCGTCGGGACTGGACGGGGAAGAGACAGGGTTGTGGGGAAATAGTGAGTGAAACGTTTGGATTGGCAGTTTGAGCTGAGTTTGAGTGCGATACTGCAGGTTTCAGCACTCGGACGTGATGCACACGAGTGGCGCATTGTCCTGTTCAGGACGAGCAGAATAATTAAATGTACCCCGTGCGATCTGCGATACGATCGGGCTTCGCGAAGCGCATCGCGCAAAGCGTATTCAGCCGGCGACATATCTAGGTTGTCTATCTCAGCTCTGCTGAATTGGGCCTGGGCTGAGCGCACGCAGCTAGGACACGCGCACGAAGCGCGTCGAGTGCACATGGGGATGCAATCAGAGCGCCAGCCGGCGACCTATCGTGGCTGTCTATCTCAGCTATTTGCGTAGGTCTGGCGCCATGGGCCTTCGATGGCGCTACGAGGGCCGATGTCGTATTGGCGTCGAAGGCGTTATAGAGCCCGGGCGCATATCGGGAGCTTGGATCCTATCGGGTCGGGGACGCCAGCTGGCTTCGAGAGGCCTGCTCCTGCCAAATATGTGCTGGGCGCAGGATTTGCAGGCGCTAGGAACGCATCTGGCTTGCCTATCTCTGCTTTGCGTACTCTGGTTTCGGTAGGCGCTGGGGTCTTCGCGAGCTCAGCTGCACGCGTCGTATAGAGCCCGGGCGCGCGCCTCGATGACGCGTGCGCATTGGGGACTTCAAAGCTGGATCGCACGAAGCCTATCGTGGGGACTTGGGCACCATGCTGCAGCGTCCCGCCGGCCAACTAGGCGCACAGGGTTCGCGCGGCGCCGAGAACATATCTTACCTGCCTATCCTTCAACACGGCGGGCGCTGCTAATCTTCGACATAACAGCATGCGTACATCGAATAGAGCCCGGGCGCGCGCTCGTCGGTGTTCGATGCGAGCGCGTGCACATATTAGGACACGGGAACACATCGGGCTCGGGACGAAGCTGGATCGCGCAAAGCCTATCGTGCCGTATCGGGCGTGTGGGCCCGAGCTCTATCCCCAGCAGCGGCGAAGTGTTTTTAATCTCACGGCCGGTTCTGCGGACATGCGAGGCAGGAGCTCGTGGCCAGCCAGACGTGCGCAAAGTTCCATTGTCTGCGGAACCAGCCATGCGCAAAGTTCTCGTCGAATGGAACTTGGCAGCAGGCGCGCGCCGCTCCTTCCCCGCCGCGTCCATGCCGGCGCCTCTGCGCTTCGACGTTCTTTGCGCCGCCCCTGCGCTGTACAACCTTCCACTCCCGCACCATGCAGCGCGAGGTACGGGCGCCTGCGTGCGTCATGCGTCGGGGCGCAATTCATCGCGCTCGTCATCTAGCGCGGTGTTCATCCGAGTTGCGCCACGGCAGGCCGGCCGCTGTACCACGCTTCTTCGCGAGGATATCGGGACGCCGTGCGCCGTCGCCTTCGACTTCGCGTCCGTGGATCGGGCGGCGAAGCTCCCAGGCGAGGTCACGCATCGGGGAATCGGGTGCAGAAGATGCATCGCGGGCCCCGAGGGCGGTCCGAGTCTGCTTGGGGAGTTTGGGGCCGGATATGGCTGCGGGGGCACGCGGGGATCGGGCGAAGGCTGGTGCTCGTGTGTGGAGGGCGGATGTCATTGGTGCGTGTGTGGGATGGAAGGTGGTCGGGCGATTGGCGCATCGTGAAAAGTGTATCGCCGATGCGAACTGTGAAGAAGAGTTCGCGAATTCTAGCCTCCGAGTATCTCGCTCGTTTGCGTCGATGGTGTGAGTTTTGTTGGACGAAGATGGCTGGCTCTGGCTCAAACGGATGGGATGTGAATTGGTTCTGTGCACCTAGTCATTGTGAATTTGGGTCACAAGTGTTTTGGGCTGGAGTGCTGTTGTTGCTGAATTGGTGCGGCGGTCGAGGCCAGGACACCTCGATTTGCGGACGATTGGCGCATTGTACAAGTGCATCTCCGATTTGGCCTTCGAAAATCATATATCGGGCAGATGTTTGGGGAATGAGGCTATGGAACTATTTATTTTGCTGTCCTATGCTTAGCCGCAGACCTGGTCGCGCTGAATCTCAACAATGTCCATGACAGGATGCCAACATTACCCCCAATCTGATCTAATGTACGCATGTTGAGATATCACGTTATGCCCTGCTTACGCGGTTCAGCAACATGTCGTCATGGTCCTTCCGACCGATATCCGGTACGAACAGGTTACAACGATGTCACGAACCGCTATGCAGCTCGGCGTCTAGCGAGCATGATAGCCGGTGGTCTGCATGCATGTTCTCCGGATCCAGCTTGCCCGCATCTCACCGCTCCTTTCAGTACGATCTGCTCATGTACGATTGACCCCGCACAAACGCTCATTTACGATCGAACAGGTAGCATTGCAGCCCAGTACAGCAGGCATACTGTACACCCATACTCCAGGTGGTTTACATTGGGGCACAACGCCTGTGCAGATCCCTCCAGCTGGAGCCGAGCGCTCGCTGATCGGCGAGCAGAACAAATGCAGCGGAATGAGGTGTTCCTGCCAATGCGCCAGGCGTGTGCGGCGAGGTGATTATACGCGGTGCTTCGACGCTGTAGATCCGGGCTGACAGAAAGAAAGCAAGAAAGGGTGCCGTGCCGAGGACGGAGCCCGGGTCCACGTGTGTACGGGGTTGGCGCAGCGCCGGGTCATCGACAAGCGGGGTGGACAGGCGAGATGAATGAGCTCATCTCGCGCCGTGCCGCCCGATTGACGCAACTGTACGGCAGACTGGACCGTGGCGTGTACGAGTCCCCGCACGCCCGCGACGCGTGCCCGCGCCGTGCCACGCTGCTAGCACGCTATCTCCGTCCCGCGTACCGTGCATGAAATACGCGGGCCCCTGTCCGCAGATTGAGTGTGCGCGCATCCATCTGCAGCGTAGTCTTGTGACCTTGCGCGTGCAGAGCGGAGAGAGATGCTCTGATCCCTTTCAGCAGGTGTGGTTTCCGCGCGGCGGCCATGAGGATGGAGGATGCAGATGCAGGGGAGATAAGATGGGTTGAGGGCAGAAAGGCAGGCACGCGTGTGAAGCCATCTAATCAGTTCCTGATGCCATTGTCAGGATGGCGGCGTGGCACAGAAATTAATATGTAACAAGGAAAAGAGCGCGGATGCTGGGGATCGTCGCACGGTGGTGGCGGATGCGCGGTGATTTTGAGTGGTAATTAGGACGTACGAGCGCGTCGTGCCGCAGGCGCATGCTGGCCCGATGACCTCGAATGCTATCAGGAGGAGCGGGAGATGCACTGCGGCCGACTGCGAGGCCGTAATGTCCCGCGAAAGCATCGGCCTCCAGGTGTGCAAAGAAGTTCGAATAGAAGTCGGGCACCTGGGGGCGGTGCATGACTGCCTGTAGATTAGCTGTATACTGGCCCGCGGTGTACGTATCGCATAAACGGAGATAGATACCTTTAATGCGGATCCGTTTGCGAAGACTGGAACGGCTGTTCAGTTCGAACAAGGTGGCCATCGACCGGTATGTATTCAAGCAGATCGTTGATAGATTCGTACCCATTGTTTAGCGTTCGATGACAAGATGCGGTGCATCGTCAAGCGTGTCTCCGTGGCGACTACGCTGGCTCCCAGTTGCATCGCAGGAAGTTCCACGGAGGTGCGGGCGCAGTGAATGTGGGATCAGCGAATGTAGACGCCTTCCCGACATCAACCGTCCTCTAGCGCACGCGCAGCGTTGGATGCGATATGCACGGCTTGGAGGCCTCCAAGATGCCCGGACAGCGATATTCGGCATTAGCGCAGGTGTCTGCGGCGCTGACGCGAGTTCGTGCTCCCGCAAATTCGTGAGAAAATCAGTATGGCTGCGCAGTTGCTCAAGATATCCTTCCGCGCGACGTGGGTCAACGGACGCAAATCATCGGGGAGGCGATCTATCGCAAACGGGAGCATCGGGGTGCCTTCCGTTGATGTATTGAACACCGGACTGGACGGAGCTAGTGCTGTGCGCAGTCATCGGTCGACGACTGTTCAATGGCGACGAAGGATCTCGAAGGATGGATGAGAAAGGAGATCGACTTGGCACTTTGGACGCCGACTTGCCGCAAACAACAGAACGTCGAGCAGTCGATATCGGAGAAGGCTCCCAGGGCCTCGCTGTCCGAAGCCACTAGTAAGCATGTATAATGGCCTCGTGCTTGAGAGGAAACCAAGCCCATGCGAATGATAGGTGCGCAGCAGGAGGCAGTTCATTGGAAGCGCAGCAGCCTCCGTTGTCCTACTGGCCGGCAAGCCATGTAGGCAGCAAAAAGCGAAGCGGCATCTTCGGTGTCTTGGGATTCTAAAATAGTATGACCTCATTGGCATTTATACTGTCGGATCAACCCTACGGATACACATGCTAATGGCTCATGAAGTACTGGAAGATGATCTTGGTCAAATTTCGAGCAAGGATGGTCGGCAGTTTCGACAGACCTTACGATCTCCACGGACAACATCTCTTCTCGCAGATCCGCGCTCGGGGAGCCTCTGCGGGGTGTAATCCTGAGTATGGTAACGTTAGCCATCGCTATTAGTGAGCATGGGATGCGGAGGATCGACGGAGACCGAGGAGACGGAGACAACACTTTGATCGCCGAACCAGATCTCCGAGTATTTCCGCGTTCCTGACGTTGGCCTGAAGGGATGCCTCCGAGGTCCAATCTTATCTTATCCCTGACATCTGCATCCATCTCGATCATTCCATGAATCTGTAAGAACTTAGGACTTGCAGTTGGACGCCGGATCAGTGCTTGCGACATACTTCTTGTCAAAACCAGCAGATTCTATGAAGAAAAAATCACTTCTGACACAATTGACCGCATACAGATGGAGGATGAAGGCCAGCCAGATGTTGGCCCGGGATTGATAATCGACGCGAAGGACAAAGTGATTATTGACCTGTGATAGACGACACGGGACAACATCGAGCCTCGAGACGTCACCGCACCTCCAACAGTGCCGCTGTGGCCAAGCATGTTGACAATACATCAATCAGCCTCGAGGATGGGTTCAGATCCTCGAAATCGCTCGGCCGCCTCTGTCATCCATCTATGAAGGATGGCCCTCAACCCCGAGTCTTCTCCTTGCATGGGCCACAGATATGAATAACATGCGTAAACCGGTTCCGCACAGAAAAAGACAGGTCCTGAGACTTGTCATCCTGATATGGGCCGGATAGCGCCGACACCCCGCGTCGGGTGACTGGCCAACAGCTGAATTAGAGCCCGATAGATAGCGCAAGACAAAAGAACAGCAGCGCCGACAGGCGTTCGTGCCGGCGCCACTGGATGCACGCTGTAGGCTTCGGGTCTTCATATCCCCTACATCTGGAGACATCGAAGAAAGAGGATGGGTCGGGTGACGCGCTGCCCATCGATGAGGCTGTCCGACGAAGGAGGCCTAAGGGAGCAAGGAGCCGGGCGGTGATGGTGGAGGGCGCGTTGGCCGACATGAGGCTCCTCGTGAGGCGACTGCGCACCTGCCGTCGTGAGCACGTTTTGAAGAACAAAGCAAGGTAGATGCGGTCTGCTGCTGGGACACCACGCTGATATCAACGATTGACACGCCTCGAGGTGGGATTTGGTCATAGATAGTCCCTTTGCTCCGGAAGCGTGCATCGTGGGTCATACGCAAATGGCGCCGTCGGGCACAATGGTCAAGATGTTGATAGTCATTGATGAGATACCCGCCACTCGTACACGAGCCGAGTTATTCATTGTACTGAACGGGTGAAAGATATGGCTTGGCTCTCTCAGCATGCATCGATGAATGGCATGCCCGCCGAAGTTAAACACGTGAAGGGCCGGGCAGCAGTTCCGAATGCGCATCGGGCGGGGAAGGCGTGTAAATCAGATGAAGAGATGCGGAGTTCCGGCTTGCAGCGATGGAGGGGGATCGGATTTGCTGCCTATCCAGAGCATCTACATTGGGCGCTAGACAATATTGTTGGATCGCTTCTGTAAATCGAACACCAGGCGGGAGGAACGAACCATCAGATGAGGCGAACCGCGCCATTCATGACGGGAAAGTTCGAAGTTCCTGAGATGGGATGGTACAGAACATACCCGAATGCGATCACAAGGTGCGCTGTGAAGAATATTCCGCTCGAGGGAGCAGGACAGCTATGCAGGGAGCTCGGGGCTTTCGAGCAGATGAATCTCCGGTGACCCGGATGTACCCCCGAGCGCATTCCGAGAATATCTTATCTTCGGAAGTCGAGTTATCCATGGTCGCTCGTCGACATACAGGCGGGCCGATGCGCGCTTCGAGAGTGAGAGTGGAAGGTCACGAAAGGTGTTGCTCCTGTCGCATGTGGAGGCGCCAGCAAACACTGGCGCCGATCCTGAGCCGTTCGGACTCGACTTGGCGGCGTTCGCTGTCGCCGGGAGTTGTACTTGCTCAGGAGGAGCGCCTGTGAGAAACGCGCCACAGGGGTATGACCTTGAGGAAGAAGGGCGCAATATGGACGCCAGCGATGAGGCTCACATGCAAGAAACAGTCCAGATGGAAAGCATGCCGAGAATGCTGAATATAACCAGGGATCGAGACAGAGTTTGTATGATCTCGATGCGAACGAGGCACCCATGTGGTAGAAGATACACATGGGAGATGGTATCGAGATAGTAGTCGAAGAGATATGAATGCCGGGCGCTGGAAGAAGTCGAAGGCGCCAAGTGAGTTTTCCTGCCGGCGAGTGCGGACGTTCGCATGCCGCACGAATTCCGTGGCCATAGAGGGGAACGTTTCTGACGTCTTGCATTGAAGTCCGAGCAGAATGGATCCGGAGTTGCACTCTCCGGATTGCATTACAGAGATGAAGTATAGCCAGAAAAAAAGGAATGTCTAGGCAGGAGCTCCTGACCAGAGCAACCAAACTTATACTGTCAGTGGCCTGGAATGGCTGATGATCCAGGAACCGAGGCGATCCACCGGAAGCTGGCACATCTTGTGCACCCAATCTGAGAACCAAACTCCCAGGTAAGCCAAGCAGAATGACGACATCTGTAGGCAAGCCAAACACTTGGATAGTTTGTGCTGGTCATAATTCCCAATCTAGACCAAACTTATGCTTAAAAGCATCAGTGAAAGCGGATAGCAGAATAAACTCGCTGATCTTTGAGGTAAATGCTCAGTAACAACAGCTCAGAGCAATATCTGAGAAACATAAGTGCACAAGCATACATGAGTAGCAATAGCGCGATGGAGGCATCTAGTTCAGTGATTACACTTGATTTTAGAACAACTAAGTACACATGCTCACCGATGACGCTCTCAAGGCCGCAGGCTCGAGTACCGGTAAATAACAAATCTCGTTGGTACCTGCAAGGCTTTCATGCCCAAGAGGCGCGCAATATTGGAAATAATGGTATAAAATCGTTGTTCACAGTCAGAGTGTAAGATATCTACTCACTATAGGTGTTGAATAGTTTCCCAGCAATGCAGGCTATCAGGTCTTGAGATGATGCTATGGACGTTCGGCGTGCACGCCATCTGCGCAAGCGCGACTCATCACGCTAGAATGTTTCATGCATTCTATAATGGGTGAAAATATTGCAATGGGAGTTATGAATAGGAGAGAGAGCAGGTCAAATATGTTACCATCAAATGTGTTCGCGTCCAAGATGTCGATGAGCGCTTGAGCAGCCGCCACAGCTCGCCTAAAATAGAAATAGACCGGGCGCTATGGCCGATGGTCCCACTGCCGAACGGTGCTCAGACCCGGGCACCATCCATGATTTCGGTATGTCTCTAACTCTAATATCTGACAGCGTACACAATGTCGTAACTGAGCATTTCTTACTCTAGGCATTCTTTATCTTCAACCAGAAGGGAGAAGTAGGTCGACCGCGGACTACGGGAGGCTACCGAGGTCTGACGCGTTTTCCCGCAGGTCCTCATCTCGCGTCTGTTTCGTCCAGACGTCAGGTCCGTGGTTATCCGTTCAAAAGAATGCTGATAACTAACGATTTGGTACCCTTAGACGGTCGATTTCAGATGTGTTCCGCATCCAAGTAATCTCTAGCAGCGACGTTCGTTCTCCGATCATTACTCTTGGTTCTACCAGCTTCTTCCATGTCCGAATCAACAACCTTTACCTGGTCGCGGTCACGAAGTACAGTCAAAGAATAATCGGCTAAGATAGATGCTAACATGTCTCCAGGAACAATGCGAATGCCGCGCTGGTGTTTGAATTCTGTTACCGCGTCATCTCAATCTGCAAGTCATATTTCGGGAAGGTCGATGAGGAATCTGTGAAGAACAATTTCGTTCTTATTTACGAGTTGATCGACGGTCAGCACTCTCCATTACCTGTTCACAAGTTTTGTCTAATGTTCCCCAGAAATCAACGATTTTGGTTACCCTCAGAATAGTGAAATTGATACGCTGAAGACCTACATCACGACCGAAAGCATAGTGTCATCTCAGATCGCAGCAGTATGCCTCTTTTTTTAATTATTTGGCATTGTCATCTCGTCTGACGAACTGCTCCAGGAAGAGTCGTCTAAGATAACGACACAAGCAACAGGCGCGACAAGCTGGCGGCGCGGTGACGTCAAGTACAAGAAGAATGAGGCGTTCGTTGACGTCGTGGAAACAGTCAACCTGAGCATGAGTGCGAAAGGTACACTTTCTCATGCTACGTCGTGTTGTCCAGTGAAACCTGACTTTTCACATCATAGGCACTGTGCTTCGCGCTGACGTCGATGGTCATATCCAGATGCGCGCTTACCTCACGGGCACACCGGAATGCAAGTTCGGGCTCAATGATAAACTCGTTATCGACAAGAGCGAACGTGGTGCAATCGATGCTGTCGAGTTGGACGATTGCCGGTTCCACCAATGCGTAAAACTGAACGAGTTCGACGAGACGCGAACCATTAGTTTCATTCCTCCAGATGGTGAATTCGAGTTGATGACGTGCGTTTCTGTGTGGCTCAACCTAGATAGCATGCTGACGGAGGTATTCCAGATACCGATCGACGTCAAATGTGAAACTGCCATTGAAGGTGATTCCGATCGTCAATGAAATCGGGACAACGCAGGTGTCCTACAATGTGTCTGTCAAAACCAACTTCAGCAACAAGCTCTCGGCAACAAACGTCGTCCTTCGCATACCCACGCCGCTGAACACAACAAGCGTGGACTGCAAAGTGCAGAACGGCAAGGCGAAGTATGTTCCAGCTGAGAACGTCGTTATATGGAAGTGAGCGATTATGCCGTTTGCGCCCGTCCTGGAACTCATGATTCGTTCAGGATTCCGAGAATACAAGGCGGCCAGGAATGCACGTTCTCTGCGACTGCACATCTCACATCCACCACGAACCGACAAGCCTGGGCACGACCACCAATTGATGTTGACTTCCAGGTCCTGATGTTCACAGCATCTGGACTGATTGTGCGCTTCCTCAAAGTATTCGAGAAGGGCAACTACCACAGTATAAAATGGGTGCGATATCTGACGAAGGCTAGTGGATCGTATCAGATACGGGTGAGTCTCTCTGAATTTCTGCAGAGTAAATCCCAATTGATCTCACGACTCGCAGTTTTGATTCCGTTGGTTTGGGAGTTTGGACATGTACATCACTACTTTAGATATTTCATTTGCTTATTCCACGTTCCTTTGAACAATATACTTATTGCTGAGAGTTGCTGTGAACATTTGTGGACCATCACGGTTATGAGGCAATGGCACGAGAGTTCCCCGCCATGGTGCTGGGCTCTGCCTGATTGGTCGCGCTTTGGCACAAGCTGAGACGAGCTGAGCGCTGAGACAAGCTCCCATAACGCGTCAGCTCAAGTCACTCAACGAATCTATGAACTATCACCCCACCCCATCTCTGTAACCTATTTCGAGGCCGTCTTGCTGTTAGGAAGGTTCCATGTTCTGGAGGTATGGTCTTGTGCAGCTATTTCATTCCAGAGCTGTGCCAATTCATGCAATGTTCAATGTGGCAGATTCGGTTTTCATAATGGGTCCTCAATAGACACCCTGCTGGATAAGGATGACGTATCGTTGGAGGCAATCCTGGACGAAGATGACTTATTGCAAGAATGCAAGGCCCAGAACACCCGGCTTATCGACTATTTTCAGAGGGTAGACGTCCTGCAACGCCTGTTGGGGTATGTGACAGGTCAGATTGAGAGCGACGAGCGAGGCAGTTTCAAGTGCGTCGTTATATCTCTCTATAATAAACCAGACTGGTTGACATATTCCAATGGGATTTGTCTGTAGATACCCCTATGTCGCCACAGAAGTTCTATGCAGCGAAATATGGTCTATCGTCGAGACATGTCTGAACAACTCCGAGCAGCTCCTGACCCCGTTCTGGGAGACTGTGCTGGATAGGTCTCCCGAAGATATGAAAACGCACATGATCATGGCCTCGCATTTCGCAAAGATTAATGCAACGTTTCTCAACAAAAAACCAGCCGAGGTGACTCTCTTTTCCGCCTCCATGTACGACTATCGTGCCGAGCACACCGTACACTCCTAGATGCTGCAATTCATCCGCTCCCAATCCAGCATTGTCGAGCGACTGCTGCAACACATCGAGTCACCGCCCTTCTCTGACTTGCTCATTCGCATCATTCAGTTGGACGAGACACCCGCGGGTGCTGACGTTCTAGAAGTATGTCTTCGTCTGCCTGCATATGCTCCCCGATGAGCTCCTCTTATACAAAGCCTCCAGTGGCTTTCCCAAGAACGCCTTATGGCGCGATTAATCGAACGCCTCGCGCCGTCGTATTCCCCGGATATGCACACCGTCGTGTCCGAACTCATCAAGAACATCATCTCCATGGCGGCGCCGTCGCCCGGCGCAGCTATGTCAGAAGGACTCACAAACGGCGGTGCATCGAATCGGTTCGCGCGAGAGCTCGCCCGGCGCGAAAACGTGCAGATGCTGGTCGGCTACATCCTGTACGACTTTGGCCCTGAGACTGGCTCATCGCCCAGTGCGCCGCCGAAGATCAGTGATGGCAATGACGGTGGCCAGGCCACAGATAGCGATTACAGCAATGGCAACAATGAAGCACTCATTCTGCCAAACGCGGAGTCCGCGACGTCATCGGTGGTCCACTCTATTTGCATCATCATAGAGCTCATCCGACAGAATAACTCCGATTTCTTCGAGCCATATCTCTTCCATACACTGCGTAATCGGCTTATACAAGTTCAGCAGCACTTACAGACACATAATGCTGACGAAGGCCGCGAAGCCCTGGAGAGTGCCATGCAAGAAATGGTAGATCGTATGGGCGTTGTCCATCTGGGCCCGGTTCTAGAGATATTTTGCGAGCATTTGGACAAGCTGCAGGGCTTTTTGCGGGCACCGAGGTCATTGGTAAGTCAGTCCCATTCACTCACGAAGCTGGGGAATAATGAATTTGGTTCAGAATGGTCCTGTTTTGACAACACTAGGCAGCATCACACCACTCACCTTCGAACGCTATCGGATATGCGAGCTATATGCTGAGCTCTTCCACTGTTCCAGTATGTCCCTGCTGAACCGTGGTCCGGAGTTCAACTATCTGTACGATGCCGACGGTCGTCTGCAAGGTGGTCTCTCTGCCCTCGGAGAGCTGTCGCAAGTCATCGCAATGAGCTCTGGCAGCGAGGGAGATCACGATGCGATGGATGAAGGAGGAGATGACGTAGAGCCTGCGCTAGAGTTGCCTGTGCACGGCGCTCACGATGGTTCTTCGCTGCTGGACTCGGATGAGGACATGAGCGATGGTGACGGTCATGATCTTGATGACGACCCCATGGAAGAGATCGCAATTTATGACGAGCCGAAGACTATGGCAAGCGGCCCGGCGTCATTATCTCCGCAACATATCAGGTCTCCCGCAGAAATCCCCATACCAGAATCTCTCTCGCCTAGGACTTATCCATCCCTCCCTGAGTCCAGCCCACCAAGTGTTGCAGCTTCTCCCCAGCGAAAAAGTTCGTCCACAAGTACGGGTTCGGAAGGATCGACAGTGGGAAGACGATCTGCTGGCTCGAGACGGAGCTCACGCAGGCTAACGCTTCAAGACTTGTCGCAGGCAGATGTGCCGCATCCTGTCGGTGAGAGATGGAAACGAAAGCTTTTAGACGCAGGTGTCCTCACGACCTTATTGGTGAGCCGATCAGACAATGCTTTGACAACGCTTGGCTGACAGAAATCGCAGGACTTGTTTTTCGAGTTCCCTTGGAATAACTTCCTGCACAGCGTTGTGTACGACCTTATCCACCAAATTCTCACAGGTCGCGTGGATGGTGGGGTGAACCGCGAGCTTACCATTTCGTTGTTTCGAGATGCTCGCCTCATGCACAGAATAGTTGAGGGGCAAAGACGGAATGATGCAGAAAGGTAACACTCTACTGTGATTATCTGGTATGCATCTGACCGTTTTATCCGCAAATGAAGTTCGAAACCCAAGGGCCTGCGACTTGGGTACATGGGGCACCTCACAATCATCTCCGAGGACGTCATCGTTGCTCTAGATCATTTCCCGCCAGATCTTCGTCTCGTCATCGCACAGTGTGCCCCTCAACCTGATTGGGATGACTACGTCACAGGCAGATACAACGAGACAAAGCAAAGGGACTCTAGACTTCTCGGTGGTGGCAAGCCTGTTGTGAATGTCTCAGGTCCTGATAGACCCGGTGGATGGAAGGTCGACGAAGAGGACACGACCACAGCAGAAGCCAGTGGGGTTGCAGGTGCATCAGCTTCAGAACCTAAGGGTGAGTTCCGCAGGGCGATTGGTTCCCAGCCAGCCAGAGCGAACACTGCCGACTTCGGGCCTGCACCTTTCGAGGAAGAGGAAGGGTTTGGCTCTTCTGAGCATCCACAGGTGTGTCCTATCGCTTGGCCTGCGACGACGTATGTGTTGACAGTACTTCGCCCCAGTTTGCCCGATATCTGGCGTCAGAGATGCATGCTACGGACGAGTTTGGCGGTTCGTCATCGTCATCAGATGCCTCGGATGATGAGGACGGCGGTTGGCTCGCACAATCTCATTTCGAGATAGACCACCCACCGCCAGTTTCTGCGAGACCTCATAATGGAGAACGAAGACCATTGAGCGCCAATGGCTTTGACGTATGTCTCGTGTTTTCGGAGGTGGCCCGGTGTCCTGACTACCTTCTAGGACTCGTTCTCGCCTGCAAATATGTCAATATCCAGTCCATTTGACGACCCTTTCGCGACAGAGGAAGATGAGGTAAGCGACTTGCAGTGTTGTCCTGAAATCCCCGCCGCTCACGCCTCAATCACCAAGGAGGATGCTTTTGGCCCCTTCTCGGACGCAGCTGCTGCCAGCGGTTCAGATCCATTCAGCTTTTCGTCCCATCTCGCCGACGACATCGGCGAAGCCTCTTTCGATAGTTTCGGTGACTTCGGCGAGTTCAAGAGCAGCGCTGATGCCGACGGCGAGACAACGCCTACAGCGGGCAGCTGGACCTTCGCGAGCAACTCGAGCGCGGGCTCCACCGAAGATGCTGCCAGCTTAGGCTCCGATGACCTCGCTAAAGCGATAGAAGCGTCCCCTCCTCCAGAAGGTCCTAGTAATGGTTCAGATGGAGAGCACATATCCAAATGATTTATAGTTAATTCTTTCGACGTTATACTCGTCATCCGCCCGATCTTTCTCATGTAGTTAGTTAGTAAAGCCCACGACCTTGTCTTTGTTCCTTGGTATATATGTTCAATGTATATATGCGTGGCTACGTTCACGGACATGACAATAATGCCCTAGACTTGTATTGATAGATCCCTCGCAAGATGGCTTCTGAATTTGAAGATTGTCCCGCTCTTGAGAACCTGCGGCAAGTCGACATCTGAACATGCCACCATCCGAGGCGGACATCCGAGTCACCAGATACCGCCCAATCACTTGAAGCTGACCACCATGACCTCCATTGCAGCTTCATTCGTGAGGAACGGCAAGAAGGTAAGCACTATCTGTACGGTATATACAGGATACTTACTCTGCGCGTTCTGGAAGATAGTGGCCATTGGACGTAATTACGTTGACCATGTCAAGGAGCTCAACAACCCCATCCCGAAAGAGCCGTTCTTCTTCCTGAAGCCGACCTCGAGCTATCTTCATTCAGGCGGAAACGTCGAGATCCCAAGGGAATAATTGCTCATCATGAAGGTGTGTCTCCATCCGACAGCAAGCCGGTTCGGTGCTGATGCATTTACAGTCGAGCTTGGCGTGGTCATAGGTCGCGGAGGTCGAGACATTTCTCAGGCGAACAGCGCTGCGCATATCGCAGGCTATGGTACGCCGCAATGTTCATATGTATTTGCCTTGTTCCGACCCTCCAACGAAAGCGCTTGCGGTCGACATGACGGCACGGAACTTGCAAGATGAGGTCAAGAAGAAGAGTTTGCCGTGGTCAGCAGCCAAAGGCTTCGATACCTTCACGCCCATAAGGTATCGTCAACTCTTCCGGCGTTTTGCCTGTCTCTCACATTCTTGAAAGCTCCTTCATTCCAAAGTCGGAGGTCACCGACCCGCAGAACCTGAACCTTTGGCTGAAGGTAAAGCATCTAGACAGCTTTGTTGCTATTGAATTTCTGACATCGGCCTAGATCAACGGTGAGCTCAAGCAGAATGGAAACACGTCCCACATGATGTTCCCCATTCCTCGCCTGATCGAACATGTCTCGTCCATCATGACCTTGGAGGTACGTTCCCTCGTCTGCCCTTGGATATGTGCGGTTCTCAACTTTTCGTATCATTCAGGAGGGTGATCTTCTGTTGACCGGAACACCTTCGGGCGTTGGCCCCATCAGTCCTGGCGATACTATCGAGTGCGGCTTGTTGGATGCATCTACGCAGAAGGAACTTGCGAAACTGCAGTTCCGGGCGGTCTCGAGGGAAGGTGGTTACCTGTACTCACCAAACCAATAAACGGTGACCTCTGGGGTGAGAAATATACCTGACGTTCTGCTTCTCCGTATTGTATCAGTGGAGGCAATCGGAGTGATTTCGTTCCGTCCGGTGGCAATGATGTGTATGGCACTTGCGCGTACAGCGCTGACGCGTCCCACGTTGAGAACGACTATGGATGCAAACTTAAAGGGCGTTTGATGCTCCAAATTCCACCATGCTGTCATCACCAATTCATCCTCATAGTAAAGTATGCCCATAACAGAATTTGCTGCCCTTGAGCTCATTGTTCCTTTCGAAATCTACCACCCCGACGTCTTGCCAAATTTTCGACTTCTTTCCGAGCGTCAAGCGGCCTGGTCGGGCTATCCACTCTATTTCTACCAGAATACGGCGAAGCCCTCGGCGATAGATCTCATCTCGGGGTGGAAGGACATACCGGCGCATTATGAGTGGATAGCGAGCAATGGGAACCAGGAGTTGTTGACGATGTTCAAGCCATACGTGGATGTGAAGGATCTTGTCCATCTGGTTGAATTCCGGGTGTTCAAGGAGAAGGTCGAATATTTGGAAGTTGAAGTGACGCACGGGAAGGCAACGGCAAACGAAGAGGAAATTTGGGCCAGAGACGGTGTGGGATGGTAGCGGGAAGGATGCAGAGGGAAAGCGTGATGGTATCTGGCGCTTTATTGGAATCAGAAAAGATTCGGAGGGCCCAGATATAGTGAGGCGAGGTGACTCAGTTCTACTGAAGTTGGTTGACTTGTCGAAGGATTAAATCGCACTGGTGACATTGAATGTAGCTCACCTTATGTATCTCAAGCTCTATGCAGCTTGTCAAAGAAACCCTTTTTGATGCGTACTTTGTCGCGAGTTTAGTACCTTGATGAATGTGTCATTTTATCCGTCCTAAAGACTTGATTCGAATATACTTCGCTCTGGATTGGCTCTGGAGCAACAGAAATGCCCGAACGCGTCGCGACGCGTTCCGCCCACATGACTTCGTTGATCTATTCACGTGCACGCCCGTTTTCGTCTCCTTCGTCCACGCCGGTGACCTTGTACTCGAATTCTACGCCCTTTCCTTCCATTCTCACTTTTCGCTTCTCTACTCCTCATGGCCAAAGATGCAGAGGAAGAGCCGTCTGGCACTTCCAGGCCGAAGTCGCTCAAGCGCTCCACCTCCGAACGCAAGCGGATCAAGAGGAACAGACATCCCACTCGCGAACGCGACAAGGCGAACGGCATTCAGACGGTGGACGAGGAAGGACATATTCGGGAGGTTAATGCTGAGGCTGGACCTGGTCCATCTACCTTGAAGAGCAGAAAGAAGGAGCGCGCTAGCTCGAGGAAGATTCCCAGAATGGTTTCGCGGGCGGAGATGATTTCATTCCCCTCGGTTTCGATGATTCGGATGAGGGCGATGAGAGACATGGAAGGAAGGGCAAGGAATCTCTGAGGAAGGAGCGCAAAGAGAGGGAGTGGGATAAGGGCAAGGGTAAGTCGCGGGACTGGGAACGAGATCGTGAGCGGGACAGAGATCGGGGGAGTGCACGGAAGAGAAAAGCGGACGACTATGATGCCGACGATGGCTTTGCGAATAAAAAGCAACGATTGGACGCAGCGTCGCGGAAGGCTCCGTGGACCGCCGATGTTGACTGGGATACTTGTGCGAATGTTGCGGAGATGTGAGTTATCTCACGTCCGGACTATGCACGACCGAGTTCACCTGTTATTCTCTAGGTTGCATCGCGAGGTGGATGCTTTCACTCGCTATATCTCACCCTCACCGGAAGAGGACGAGGTTCGATCACTAGTCGTGCAAATGATTCAACAGGCTGTCATGAAGAATTTCGCCGATGCCAGGGTCATGCCATTTGGCAGCTTTGAGACAAAACTGTATCTGCCCCTTGGGTATGTGACTTGTCTCCTTCCAAGCAGCGTATTTCTCACAGCCGATGCAGAGACATCGATCTTGTCGTTGTCTCAAAATCTATGGCGTATTCCGATCGCGTCACAGTTCTACACGCGCTCGCCAATACCCTCAAACGTGCACACATTACCGACAAGGTAACAATTATAGCCAAGGCGAAAGTTCCCATCATCAAATTCATTACTATCCATGGTCGACTGGCAGTCGACATCTCGATCAACCAAGAAAACGGCCTCGAGGCGGGCAGGGTGGTGAACAATTTTCTTGCAGAGATGCCCGCCCTGCGGAGTCTCGTCATGATCTGCAAGGCCTTCCTCAGCCAGCGCAGTATGAACGAGGTTTTCTCCGGCGGATTGGGGAGCTACAGTATTGTTTGCCTTTGCATCAGCTTTTTGCAGATGCATCCGAAGATTCGAAGGGCGAGATAGACCCCATGAAGAACCTGGGGGTTCTGGTCATGGAGTTCTTCGAGCTGTATGGCTGCTACTTCAACTACGAGGAGGCAGGGATTTCGTTAAGGGACGGAGGAACTTACTTCAGCAAGCGAGCAAGAGGGTGGAGTGACTATCAAAAGTCAGCTCTCCTTTCTATTGAGGACCCTATCGACATGTGTAATTCCCTTTGTGTTTCATGCACTTCGTCGAGTCTCACGCTTGTGTCTTTAGCCAACGATATCGCGAGAGGCTCGTACAACCTCTCCAGAGTGCGCCAGACTTTTGCTGGCGCACATGGGATTATGACTGCTGCTGCATACACGCTGTCCAGCGTGCTCCATTCGCGGCGCACAGGCCGCTCCGTGAACCTCCGAGGCCACACAGAACCAGAGGATATGAGTATTCTCTCGCATGTACTAGGTATTACACAAGAGGTGCGGTTTTCGTCGACGTCTGTCTTGAGCACATGTCTAACGGGTTTCTGATAGTCGATAAATCGTCGCCGCCTAATACAAGAAATCTATAATAAAAGGGTCCTGCATCGTCTGCTCGGTGTCTCGCCCAAGGCCACTGTCATTCACGACCGTTCCAGCGCCAACGGCTCTTCTACATCCCGGACAAATGGCGCATCAGCTTCCGGTGTGCAATCTGTCTGGAAAAAAGTAGATGGAGACAAGTCCGAAAGCCGACCGCCCTCACGCAAACCAAGTCCGCCGAGTCGAAAGCACGATATTATAGATGTCGATGCTCTGGACTCCGAGGAGGAGAGCCGTTATGCGATTCCGCCGAAGAAGAGGCAGCGCGTAGGCAACTCGAAAGATACGCATACGGTTTTCACAACGGACGAGGAGGACACGGACGATGACAAGCCGGATATCTACATCCACACCATCGGTGACGATGATGATGACAGCCTTGCCGAGGAAGAGGAGGAATACGCGAGGGCTGACAGCGGGAGTGAGAGCGGGGAGGTGAAGGCGGCTGACGGTTCCAAACAAAGAGAAGTCAAGACCAACGGTGCTTCGAGTGTCAATGACAAGAAACGGGCGTATTGGGCTTCGAAAGGTATTGCACCTGCGAGTCCTGACTTCAGTTCGTGATTTATATTTTATCTTCTTCGGCCATTTTCTTCCGATCATCTATTCATCCGGCCTTCATTGCCAGACTTCCGTGTATTCGATAATACCACACATAAATACTACGTGCAATGATACATACCTCGGGGTTGTGGTTCCTGTGTTCGGTCTTGTGTTGAGCGTTGACTAGGATTTGCGACCGGTATAGCAGCGAGGCATGGTTTAGAGTGTCCGGATATATGTCGTCCGGGGTACACGTACCACTGTATCATATGCCTCCGCTCATTGCTGTTCATCAAGCTAAAATGAATGGCAACGGCCGGCAGTCGAGTAATAATTCAAGCGATCACTATAATGAACTGCTCGATTTACACGGTACCGGGATCTGTGGACGGCCTTTTTTCACGTAGAACAGCATAGAGCTGCTTTCTCCCATCGTTACAATAAATCCACTGATACTTACTACACAGCAACATTGCGGCAATGCGTGCTTTTTCATGGTGCTAGAATGTTTTGAGGGATGGCCAGAAGTGGCCAGATGGAGGAGCGGCGCGCGTGATCCGTGTCGGCTAACGTACTTAGGACTTGCGGCAACGGTTCGTTGTTGCCATCGCCGACGGCGTCTACTTGACTCTCCCCCTCGAGCTCAGCTCGAGCCATCCTATCTTTCCTTCTGCTCCCTTCGCTCTTTCTCTTTTCTTGGTTCTTGTGCTCGACATCGAGCACACTGTTCATCATTCTCCCAATAAACGGTGGCTGTTGAAGTCGCTGGCCGTTCTTTGATAGTCATCACCTCACTCTCTTAGACATCCCATGTAAGTGCAAGAATTGTACCGACATGCAAAGGGGCATGTGCTGAGTATTGACGAGCATTGTCGATGTGTAGGGCCGCGCGCGTGCATGAACCGCTACCCACGAACCTCAAGGATCGCATCGCCGCGCTCCAGCAACGCAACAATGCGCAATCTGCCAACACACACGCATCAGCGCATCCTTCAGCCCACCCTTCCGCTCGAGGTGGCGCAACCAGCCCTCCACGCGGGACCTTGAAGGATAAAATCGCAAAATTTGAGGAGAAGGGGGGCACTCCCGTTCCCCGTGGCAGTTTCGGCATCGGCGCTCCACCGCAGGATGACATTCCGGGTGGGAAGAGCAGAGAACTCTACGGCAATCGCATCGCTGCTCTTGGAAAAGGACGCCCAGGGGCGCCCTCAAGTTTCGGAAGGGCGGTCACCGCTCCGTTAGGTGGGACAGATATTTCATGGGGGAGCATCGTATTGATCTTCGTTACAGGGTCGACATTGCCTGATGATATTGATGGTAGCTCGAGGCCGTCATCACCAGATTCAGCCTCGAACTCATTGTCTGGGGCGCACCGCCGAAACTCGTCAGCCCTCAACCGCCGCAGTGTGGTCGACATAATGGAGCAGTTGGGTGGTGTTCCTCCGCCAAAGAAATCGAGGAGCATGTCTGAAAGTGACTCGGGTCCCGACGTTGTCATTCCTCCTGAAAGCATCTTGCAAACGCTTGAGGAACGTTCGCCTGTGGAGGATCCTGCTTTGGCGTTGCCGCCAGTCAAGGCTGGTTCGGCGCAGGATAGCGCAGCTGCTCCTGCCGCGGTCGTACCAGTTTCTCCACCTTCTGGTGGTGAAGCTTCTCCACCAAAGTCTTCGACCCCTGCAGTGCAAACGCCTGCCATGCCTGTCACCAGCACAGCTTGCGTGTTTCTTTGCCGAAGTCCATGTCTTCAGGTTCGCAGCCGAGCCCACAGCCTGTAGCTCCAGTTTCGATCACAACGGTTAGCCCTTCAACATCAACGCCCGCGGTTGTTGATGACTCCATGGATTCGACAATCAGCCTGGATACCTCCACCGCCGAGATCATCACAGGCATACGCACTGTGATATCCCCGATCCCCGTCCGCGCCATTGAAAAGGACTCGATCATCTCCCCGAAACTTGTTGCAGCGACTACTATCTCTCCACCCATCTCAGTTGAGCACACTGAAGAACCCGCCTTCACACCTACCCCAACCACGAACGCCAAGAAAGGCTTCACGGCTGTCGTACACCGTCCATCCACCGACAATCAGGAATCCCGTCCCTCAACGAACGTGTCTCGATCTGGCACAATCCGGTCGAGGCCGAGCTCTACGAACCTGAAGACTAATGGGGATCCCCATGCGCCCTCGGTTGTGCGGTCTAAGCGGCAGTTCAAGCATCTCAGTAACACCGTCGCGGATCCTCCTGCGAGCCCTAGCGCCAACGATCTGTCTTCGCTGCTCAAGGAAGCGGCGTGGCTCGAGCAGCAGCTCACGGATGCGGGTATATCAGTCGAATCCTCGGAGCCATTGACGCTCGAATTGGGATCGTCAAGCCTGTTGTCGTCCAAGCCGATTTCGGCTTCTCCTTCGTCTCCAGCCCCCAAATCCGAGCCGTTCCCCACCCAAGCGCCTCCAGATCGTCTGAAAACGCCACCGCGTCGCGAATCCAAGAGCACTGTAAGCCAGCCTACTTTCCAGATCGACGCGCCCAGCGCGACCGCCGGAACAGATTCCACTCCAGGCTCGCCAGATACCAAGGCGTCGCGCACGCGTCGCTATTTCTCGTTACGCAACGCCCTGCGCACGGTGCCCGGCTCCTGGCCGCGCCAGAGCATCTCCTCCGAGATGTCGTCCGACGACTCCGCGCCCGTCGCGACGCCGCCGTCGCCGACCTTCGACCTCGTCACACCGCCCGGATACTCGCGCAAGCATGACCAAGTGAGCATTAGGAGTGCTCAGTCAGCTCGCTCGGCTAAGAGCGGTAAATCTGAGGTCGGGAGCGTTGGCAGTTCGCTCAAGCTGTCGCCGCGGCGCGGCATGGCGCGGGCGACGTCCTTTGCGGATAAGCTGTTACGTCGCGCCTCGAGGACGGGATCGATGCTGATGGACGATGCGGAGCGTATGTAATCACTACCTTACGGCACAGACATAGAATTAATGGTCCACACATGCGTCTGCAGGCAACTCCATCTCCGAGCACCCGCCGCCGCCGAAGCTGGCGCCGCCACACACGCCGGCGCCGGTCCTGCCGCCGATACGCGCGATGCCGGACACGCCGACGTCGCTGCTGTCGACGTCGACGGCGCCGTCCTCGCCGAACACGACGATCGACAACGCGATCTTCGACGCGTTCCCGTCCGTCCCGCAGGAGATGCCGCGCGCGTACCACGCGATCCCCCCCGCGGAGAACGGCGCGCCGATCCGCAAGCGCAATCCCACGGACGTGCCGACGGACGTCAAGCACAGCATGGACATGGGCTGGCTCGAGGAGGACAACGGCTGGCTGTCGCTGCCCGCGGGCCCCGCGCCCGCCCGCAAGTAATGGATATATACCACCTGCGTAAGAATGGATTAGCATATCAGGTTTGTTTTGTCGACCTACACGCGATTTGGTTCCCCTCATACCTCACCTCTCTTCTCTTCTGTTTCATTCGCTTCACTGCGCTCCATCTCTCTCTATCTATCGATTTACCACCTATGATCTTGCATACCTTTATCTTCGGAATCAATACACTATCACTGGCAATTGGCTTCTTACTGCTTTACCACACCACCAACCAATACCTACTCTTCCGGGTACCCAATGCATGCATATTATCGCTTCGTGGTTGTTCGTTATTCGTTACGGCGCGTGCGTGTAATGTCGAGAGGGAAATTTGAATATTCATGATGCCTGGCTCCATTATTTTCAGCGACACGAGCGCACGCAGAAAACTCGTTGAGCGAACAAATGTGGTCGAGAATATAGGTAACTAAGCTAATGCAAGACGGAAACTAATAAATGCAGATAAATAATCTGCGCGGAACACACAAAACACGTCGATAAAACAGACTACATGGGATCCCCTCCCACAATGAATCACGCCTTGGCCTTGGATGCACCCCGCTTCTTCCCCGGACCCGGCCCTGGCGCTCGCACCGGCACCTGCACTCTCGACCGACATGCGCCGCGGCACCGACGCGCTCGCGCTCGTCGACCGCTGCAGGCGCTCCTGCGGCTTCTCGTCGTCCCCGCTGACGCGGCGCGCCTGCGAGAAAACAGCTTCGCGTCGCGGTCGCAGATGTTCTCGATGTAGTACGTGTTGCCGCGCGGGACGAGGATCATCCCGCCCGTGCAGAGGACGTACGACGAGTTGTGCACTTTGAAGTTGACGGCGCCTTCGATGACGTAGAATACCTACATGCAACGAAAAAAATGATTCAGTTGGATTCGGGTGGACGTGACGCGAGGAAATGGCGCATACGTAGGTGTTGTCTTTGGTCATCTTGGTGGGTTTGTGGCCTTTCGGCGGGATCATAAGCTGTCCTGCAGCGATATACTCGCCGTCTCCGAAAATCTTCTGGAAATAGAAATCGTTGTTCGCGCCCGCTCGGGGGCTGACTAGTCGCCCAGGGAAAGCCAAACCTGCAGAGAAGAATAAAATTAGCACTCAAGTCCCCCTCAGGTCGAAGCCCATTTGACGCACGCCGTTCGACCTCGTCCCCAGTGAGCCAATCGTTTACAACACCCATGGGGGAGGTATCATTATCCCAGCCCTCCTCAGGGTTATACGCTTGCAGCATTTGTTCGTCCAGAGTCTTGCTCTTACTCCTGGGTTTCTTTACCTTGCCGTGCTTGCCCAGCGGCTTCGGGGCTTCTTTCGGTATACGGACGATGGCTTTGATAGTGGGGACGAACGAAACGCCCGACTCGCGGCGTCCGTAGACGACCTTCTCTTGTCGCCACCACTCAAGAGGCGCGTAGCGGATGCGTTTGCCGCGGCGGAGGCCATTTGCATTTTCGTCCTCCATAGAGGCTGCACAGGCGGATCGTAAGCACAACGTTATGGTGTACAGGAATAACAGACATACTGGAAAGTGTGAGAGCTGGCTTTTTCTTCGCTCGCGGCTTGGGCTGCCCATCCGCCGACTTGCGTTTCTTCTTCGGTGGGTCAGGCTGGGACTCTGGTTCGGGCTCGTCTTCCGGATAATTATCCTCATCCATATCGATGTCGTCCAGTCCCTGCGCGATCTTCTTTCGACGTCCTCCGCATCCTGCTCGTCTTGAATCAGCCTTCCTTTCCCTTTATCCTTCGCCCGCGAGTGATTCGCCGCACTCCGCGCATCCTCTTCCTGCTCGCTCTCCTCCGCCATCTCCGTGAAACTCGCCCGGCGTGGCGTGGCGCGATACGACCTGCTCGGCAGCGCCTCCTGCTCTTCCTCCGCATATTGCTCCTGATCGTCATACTGCGGTTCATCGTAATCACCGCCCTCATCCACCGGCACATCATCCTCCTCGTAATCGAGCCCGAGGCTCGTCCGCGAATGCGAGGGCCCCGCCGACGAATACGCTGTATAACGCCGGCGAACGTCGCCCGTTCACGGCACTGCGCGGGCGCGGCGACGGGATGCTGTCGAAGTCGACCTCCGACGCGCGGGGCACCGAGCGGCGCGCAACGCTCGCCGGCGCGGGCGCCCTGCGCGTGTTCTGGAAATACGCCGACGCGCTCTCCGGCGCGCCTGCATCCACCCTAGAATCAGTACATCGTGGCACGCCGCGATCCACGCAAAACGCACCGAAGCCGCTATCGTCGAGCTCCATCGACATCTCGCCATCCTCGTCCTCGACCACAGTCTCCACGGCGCGGACCGTGCTCTTCTTCCGCCCGCGCCCGTTGCGCGCGCGCGGTGGCGTCCGCATGTCCGCCTGACTCATGATCTGCTCGAACGGCTCGAACTCGTCCGACTTGTGGTCGACGTAGTGCACGGCCATGCCCGTCTTCTTCCCGCGCCCGAGCTCGTCCGCGCGGAATGGTATGTGCTTCTTCTCTGCGGCGCGCCGCGAGGCGCCGAGGCTGCTCTTGCGTGCGGCGGCGGGCATCGTCGTCGGTGGTGGGGCGGGACGCAGATGTTAGTGTTAGAGGGGCGTGCAAGAAAGAGCGTGGGAACGATAAACAAGCCGCGTCGACGCGCTTTCTCAGTTTCTGGGTCACGCGTGTAGGCCACTCCCATTGTTCGACGTTCATGACTAGAATGCAAACAAGAATTGAATTGTTTCGGGTACATAGTGACTAATAATGCGTATATAGCAATGAATGTTTGCAAACTATCATACATGACCGCCGCAGGCAGTCAGACTTCCGTATATCTGAGCACGTTTTCCTCGCGTCGTCGTATTAGGCGATCAAAAAAATATCATCGCGGGGTAGATCAAAGAGTAGAAAAAGCAAGGACAACAGCGAGAGCTGGCGTTGACTGCCCCTTAAGACACGACGGGTAAATGCAGAAGTGAGCGTAGGGCTCGCTTATGTTTTTGGTGGTCTCGGGAAGAAAGCGGGGTGCAGCAGCTGCTCGTGCAATGCTTTGCCGGCGGGCACCTGAAAAGGGCGGTCAGATCCCGGCTTCTGCATACAGAAGGACGATGGACAAACCATTGGCCACACGTGCTCGGCCGACTCGACGACGCACTCCATCAAGATGGGCTTGTCGCCGTCGTACTCCAGGAACTCCTTCATCTTCTCTGGGAGCTCTGCGACAGTCGTCACACGGATCGCGTGCACGTCCATCGCCTTTGCGAGCAGAACAAAGTCGGGATTCGTCATGCGTGTGTGGGCATACCGAGCGTCGTAGAACAGATCTGCAGCAGAGAATCATGAATAACGGAACGGGCAAGATTGAAGATGTGGAGACGAACCTTGCCATTGGGACACCATACCCTGGAAGTCGTTGTTGAGGACGAGCACCTTGACGCCAATGCCGAACTGAGAAGCGGTCGCGAGCTCCATAGCAGTCATGCTGAACGAAGCATCGCCGTCGATGTCTACGACCGTCTTCTTCGGTGCGGCTACCTTGGCGCCGATAGCGGCCGGAAGACCGAAGCCCATCGTCTAAGCCAGGGTATCAGTCATCATTACAGGCGGATCCCCCTAGCAATTGCTTACCCCAAGACCACCAGATGTGATCATCGACCGCGGGTGTCTCCACCGGAAGTGTTGCGCGGCGAACATCTGGTGCTGGCCAACACCAGTCGAGATGATCACGTCCTCCTTGATGTCCTTCGTCTGCCGCTCAAGCTCCTCAATGATCTCCTGCGGCTTGATCTTCTCCCCCTTCGACGGATCGCTCTTCACATACACGAACGGATACTTCTCCTTCCACGTTTGATATCCTTGAACCATGGCGCACGTTCCGAGCGCTTGATCATCGGAAGCATCGCGGACATATTCGCAGTCACGTCGCCCAGGATAGCAATCGACGCGTCCACGACCTTGTTCACGTTCTTCGGCTGGATCTCGAAGTGGATGATGCCCCCGCGGCCCTGTGCAGCTGCCGCGCGCGCAGCCGGCGCGAAGGTGTCGATCGTGCCCGTGACACGGTCGTCAAACCGCGCGCCGAGCGCGATGATCACGTCCGCCTCCTGCATCGCGAGGTTCGCATACGCCGCGCCGTGCATGCCGAGCATGTGCAAACTCTTTTCGTCCGTCTCGTCGAACGCGCCCAGGCCCTGCAGCGTCGTGGTCACCGGGATGTTGCCCTCGTGCGAGAGCCGCGCGAGCAGCCCTGGCCCCGCCTCCGACCCGAGCACGCCGTGTCCTGCGTAGATCACAGGGCGCTTCGCTTGGTTGATGAGCTCCGCAGCGCGGCGGATGAGGTCGATGTCCGCGGCAGGGGTGTTGCTTTGTGGTTGTGTCAGTGCAGACAGCGGATTCGAGGGCAGCCCGAGGTTCGAGCCGGGCGTGGTGGACCTGAAGGACAGCGCCGTGCGCAGGACACCAGCGGTGACGTCCTTCGGGAGATCGACGAGCACGGGGCCCGGGCGGCCAGACGTCGCGATCTTGAACGCCTCGTTGATTCTGCGCGGCAGCTCCGCGATGTCCTTGACCATGACGTTCCACTTGGTACAGCTACGCGAGATGCCGACGATGTCTGCCTCCTGGAAGGCATCCGAGCCGATGGCAGAGGTCGCGACCTGTCCGCAGAAGACGACGAGCGGCACACCGTCGCTGAGGGCGTCTTGCATAGGGGTCACGACGTTCGTCGCGCCGGGGCCAGAGGTGACGAGGACGACGCCTGGTCTGCCGGACACGCGGGCGTAGCCCTCGGCCATGTGGCCCGCGCCCTGCTCATGTCTGGGGAGGATGAAGTCGAAATGGGGGGAGTTGTAGATGGCATCGAACACGGGGAGGATGGCGCCGCCAGGGTAGCCGAAAACGTGCTTTACGCCATGACGCAGCATCATTTCATGGAAGATCTGCCCGCCTGACATGCCTACAAATGAGTGATCCAGAGGGGCGCCTGGATGCGGCGTCAGAGGCGCAGTTGGCACATTATTTTTCGTGGGCAGCTGCTGGAAACCTGGTGCAGGTGCAGGTCGCCTACAACATACCGGTCAAGTCGTGTGCGCCGATCAGAAGTAATGAAAGCATACACGGCAGGTGAAGGTGAAACAGCGGCGCCGTGAGCTGAGCTGCGAGTGAGATTGCGAGCATGCTCTTTTACTCTCGTCCGTGCTTCGAGGAACGACGAGCTGGTCGCAGACGTCGAGCCCGACCTGCTCAGAGTGCGAATAGCGCACGATTTTGCAGCCGCATTTCGTGCTTTTGGTGCCGTGAACATTTTGAAGCTGAAGCCCAGGGACAAAGGACAGACAACGACCAGGAGAGAAGGAACAGAAAGGGAGGAGTCAGTGGAGGAGAACTGGAGCTGCTTACAGCCGTTTGCATAGAGCATGGCAGCAGCACGCGTTTTTTCGATGAAAGAGGAAAGGTGTGGCTGGCCCTGTGGCAGCATGTTTTGGCGCCGTCACACTGCCGTCACTGTCCTCAGTCGACTCCCATATTGCTCTTGTCCTTACATTTTTGCATACATAAATAGCCTCTGATTTGTACATTATGAGACTGTCTATAGTACTCTCATCAATGAATGATGCCAGCAAGCTGAATTTCTACGGAAAAGTGATATAGTTGAGAATTCTATGCGCCAAAATATGCCGCCACAGGGCCAGCCACCCATTTCCTCTTTCATCGAAAAAACGCGCGCTGCTGCCATCCTCACCTGTGTGACATGATATGTAAGCCCAACTAGCCTCGCCATCTTACCTGTTGATGGAGGCTAATCGGCCTTGGATCTGTCTAAATCGCGTACTAAGCTGAAGACTACGCAGAGCGACCTCTTGTACGCTTTGTCCTCTTGCTCCTCGGAGGGCGTCGGGGTTGCTCGGCCCGTGTTCCTCGTCGTCAGGCACGGATCGCTATCGGGCTCGGCATCGGCTCGGCAACGCTCGGCAACGTCTCCCGTCCCGTCCCCCCATCATCCGCCCCCCGCCGGCGCTTATCGCGGGCGGCTGATGCCCGCCGCTGTCCCGCCCATCAAGCGCCCGCCGTCGTCGCCGTCGCCGACGGCGACGGCGATATCTCCCCTTCCCCCTACCGTATGTAGACGAATGTATACGTTTTCCGAACCGCTTTCACGCGTAGATCACGATTCCAAGCTCTGTTTCTCGCTCCGCTCCCTGGATAGACGGATATCTCACAATCTTTGTACCCTTATCACCCTGGAGAAGTGACACGAAAATTGTACTCTTTGCACCTAAATAGCAGAGTCTATACTCCTTTACAGTTGTAATGCTCAATGAGACCTCAATTGATGTCTGATTCTCGAGCAAAAAGCATTGGTATTCAGGGACAACCAGCTAAACTAATGTAGTGCCAACTGAGGCTTCGAAATAGAGATAAGTGGATCTTCTAATACCGCGGACATGGTGAAAGATGGGCCTGGTGATGAAACACTTGACGAAGGGCATCTGTCGAGGTATAAACTTTGTCAGAGAGCGAAGGATGGCATGGCAGAGGGCGGCGGCAAACATGACAAAGGGCGACGGCAAACACAATGAAAGGGTGGAAGACGCGGCGAAACGTGGAAGACGTGGCAAAAAGGTAAAAGGTGAATACGAAGGATGGGAGTTTCGAGTTATAGGAAGGTACGAGGGACACGGGTGCATGGGGCGTGGCAGACAGGAGGTAGGGAGTGGGGGCGCAATGAACGAGGGCTACGAGTGACAGACGACAGTCAGTATTTATCGATTGCCCAGAGTAAAGTCTAGAAACGTACCATGAAAATATACCATGGTGACCGCCTTGCCACGATCCCAAACGTCCTCACTCAGTGTCATGCTCGTCGCTCGAAGACGAGGACACATCGGAATCCGAGATGATTGCCCTGCTCTTCGGCCCTTTCTTTCCCCTTCGAGAGCGGTCTTTGCCCTTTCGAGTCGTCCCTTTGTCCTTGCGCGTGGCTCTCGGCTTCACATGGCCAGACTCGACCTTCTCCTTGTACGCGAGCTTGCGTGCATTCCAGTCCTCGTTGGAGAGGATCTCCCACCGGCACTCCCGGTCGCGCAAAGCCTTCAGCATGCGCGAGAGGCGGAAACTGGAGTTGATGTCGGTGATGGGACCCACTTTCGCCTCGGGCCATCCAACGAGCTCCACACCAGTCTCGACGACGAGTTTATCGTAGTGCACGTACTGCATAGACTTCGGCCAAAGATCCTCTGGTGTTCCTTTCTGACTGAGCGCCTCGTCTGGAGTGGGATATCAGAGTAACGAACAGAAGGGATACATGGAACACTCACGAAGCCCCTTCGTGATCAACTCTCGGATCGAGCCTTGGGAATCCTCCTGGTTGTGATGCTCGAGATTCCGGATAGTACCTTTCAGAAGCACGATATGATGCGGCATGTCGACAGCGTGTCAGTTGCTTCTGATCAATGTCACGATGACTGTGAGAACTTACCGGCCAACCCGGACGTGCAGAAGTTCTCGATCTTCAATGCTAGTTCCTCTGGAGTCTGAGCGAAGAGTGACCCGCATGCCTCAGTAACTTTCGGTGATGCAACAATATGAGTTTCATATGGGCTCCTCGTCTTTCCCTTCAGAAATAAGACTAAGTACTCCGAGCCCGTACGTTGACCGAGGCTTATGAGCTGCGGCCGAGTAAAGTCAATGTGGGTCCATGTATGCCATTGTAGTGGCTTCCATTTGACGTAGTACGTACCTCAGGCTCGAGCTTCGCGAGCGTCCGATTGAAGTCCCTCGTAATAATCCCCGCTGACACCATGCGAGATTGCTCGGTTTCCTTCTCCTGTCGGTCTTGCTCGAGCTCATCCATGAGGGCCTTCTGCTGCTCTTCAGGCAAGTTGCGCCAGTCTATCTGTGCGACGTGGTGGGAGATGTTTGGTAATGTCTCTCTTCCATCAGTATTGCCGCTGCCCTCCGCGGCTAGTAGATTTAATTAGTTAGCGCAAGCGGAGATAGCATGCTGTCATACCAAGCTTCTTCGCTTCATGATGGATGACTGCGTTGTATAGAGTCGGAGCGCGTCGCGTTATCAGAGCACTAGCACCGGCATAGACTTGTGTTGCAATATCTTTCTTGTCTCTGCGGGAAGGTAATTAAGTACATGGAAACGAGAAGTGACGGATAGAATAACTTGTCGTGTTCAGCGGCTATTTTTTCTACGACGTCGCTCACGGCATGACGACCGGCATGGACATCATGGAATAAAGCTTCTTTGCGGACATGTGTTGCCTGTCTCTGCTGCCGAGCCTTCGCGGCTTTTTTGAGGTCGATAAAGCGTTCGGGGGGCATTTTAGCATGGACAGGGAGGGGAAAAAAGAGTCCTAAGCCGGGTGGGTGCGGAGGTTGCCTGTTTTCACTTCAGACTCAGAGGTACTAAACAAATGCACGTGATGAATAAATCGACCCTTGGCAGCACACCTGGAGATCTCATTACATTTATAAAGTACTGGTTCAAAGTATCGTGCAGTATCTAATCCTCAGGGCCAATGTCGAGGGAAGCCAGAATATACTCCCAGTCACCATTTTCCTCTTGCGAAGCCACTTGTAAGACCTCGCGCAGGTCATCAGACATATCACGCTCAATGATCGCGCGAAGCTCCCAAGCCAGTTGGCGCACCAATCCAACCTCCTGGAATAAGCGCACCCAGTGCTGCGGTTCAAAATGCAACGCGTCGTGTATACCCCGACAGGCCTCAAGGCTGATTCCTCGGTCCGACAAAAAGTGCGCGACGGCCGGGGCAAATCCAAGCTCCTCGAGGCCGCTTTGACTCGGCGGCAGGTATTCATATGGTGGCGGGGGCAGACAGTCCCCAGCGCGACCGCGTGGATGACTAGAAGTGGGTTCGGGAATGGAGGGTCGTTGTGATGCAGCTGGCGCGGTCTCGGATCCTGCTGCAATGAGTGGGAATACGGGACATGAACATCATGCCACATACCAGAGCAGGCTTGATGTTGTGGTTGCACAGGCTCAGCGGTAGCGAACGAGGTGTGAGCCTAGATGGATGGCACGTCAGATGGTGCGCCGGCCTATTTCATGATAAAAATAACTTACTGTGTTCGAAGGCGATGCTGCAACATGGACGCGCAATGTCGGCGGGCTCTCTTGTCGGCGTCCCGCACGTATAGCGGTGATGTCATCATCTGCGAAAGGCTGGTCTGGGTAAAGAGATAGTGATGGTGATACCTGTCCCAAAATCGTGAGTGCGTCATCATTTCAGTTGAAAGCGAGACATACCGAGGGAGCCGCAGAGCGTGTTGCACTCTCTGATGCAGCAGATCCTCCATCATTAGAAGGATCACAGTCTTGCTGCGCTCTCTCGACATTTGATGCTCCCGATGCTGGCGCCGGTGTCCTTTGGGCAGTAGTCGCAGGAGCCCGGGCTGGTGATAGAAATGCACCTGCACTTTGTTTAAGTAGGCATGAAAGTAATAGGAAAACAAAACATACCTCGTTGCTGCTGAATAGCTGTAGACTCTGGCACTAGTGGTATCGGAGCATCTCCGTCGTCTGCGAGCGCTGTTCCGGAAGCAGGCCCAAAGTTTGGAAATGAACCTTGAGATCGTCGAAGTTCAAAAGGAGGGGGAAGAAATGCCGGTATAGATGGAGCGCGTGTATTATCGGCCATTGTAAGATGGGGCTCGATGATACGTCTCGTAATTGGCGAGAGCAGATATCCGCGCCCCGGATCGACAGTGTGAACTCTTGCAGGAAATCCAAAGACGTGAGGACCAGCCAGCTTATCTTGAATGATTTTCTGGAGCTTTGCAACCGTGTGTCGTAGGGCGGGATACTGGAAAAACTGTCGGGAGAGGACTGGTCGGACTTCGACTTGACTGGGCTCGAAGGGCTGGGATTGATTCCATTCTGGAGAGACCACAAAGCTAATTACCATCGCGTCGGCCAGGCGATCCATCCCCACAACCTGTTGATACAAAATCAGTAGATAAATTGACAGGTGGTGCAGGCAAAACGGACTCACAACATCTTTGAGATCGCCGAGGGAGTCTTGAAAAGCGAGTTCCCGATCTCTCTTCTTCAAACAGAAGTGCCGATGCAGCTCATTTTCGAGCTGCGCATTGTCGTCCTTGTGAACGTCTAACCGACGATAGAGTCTTTCTCGTGCAATGTCCTGCCGGAGAGGAGGTGGTTGGGTGTTGCTCGCAAACTCAGCCAGAGCTTGCGGGCTGTACGACGCCCTGTTGATAGTTGAACGGGGGCCCTGAGAAGCAGGCATATCTCGAAGAGAGAAACAAAGCAACGACGAGATGAATGGAAGGTGGAGGACAGGAATTCGTCGAGCTGCAAGTTGACGATAGCACTATCAGTGGTTAGGCGCTCAGTACGAGCAATGCATCGACGCGCGACTATGAAACTCCAAGTTATCTGTGCGTTTTACTGTCCTTCTTGCATGTTTTGTGAATGCTGCTCGAGCACTAGTAAAATAAAAATATCTGAAACTGCCAGCACGAACTGAGTTCGTTCGAGAAGTGATTTATGACAGCGATCATTTATTGTAAAGGCCTGCGTTTGAAGTATCGAGTTAACTTAGTTGCGTTATGATGCACCGAGCCGTGCCGCGACTGAAATCTTGTACAGACATTCTCGCTCTTGGTGTCCCACAGGCCTCTCCTCTGAAGAAGAAATATATGCTATGAGACTCTACTAGATGCATTGAAGATAATGTATGAGACAGAACTAATTATACATGGAATTTCGAAAGCATATTTAACGGCACTCCTTGCCGACTGCGCGGTATGGCTACATCGTCCTCCGCATCATCTGCGACGTCCTCGACTGCAAGACTCTCCATGAACTCCCCTAAACTATTTAACGTGTCCTTCGTGCTATCATCAAGTTCCAGGTAATCTCGATCCTCATCAGCAGATGTCATACCATCGAAAACACCCGCCTCTGGTGGCAGGATTTGCTCCTCAACGGCGCCAGACATATCAGCCTCGGAATCCTCACCACTACCCGCACGTCGACCGCGCTCTCGAGGACCTTCATAGCCTGGCAGATCCCAGGTCTCGCCGATGCGCTGGCGATGCACTGAGTTGACGCAACGTCTAGATTTGAGGATCATGCGGATCTCCGCCGCGAGAGTGGCATCGCCTATGTGCTCCTCACTTCTGGCTTCGACCCGCTGTGCTGTCTTCTCCAGCAGTAGTTCTTCGTCGTCCAGAGAGGTATGGAGTCGCTGAAGTTCAACGTTGAGCCTCGTAATCTCTTCCCGAGCGCGCAGGACCTTGAAGTAACGACTGGTGACTTCACGGTTGCCTTGGAGAGCCCATGGACGTGCTGTAATGTCCGATCGAGAGTACGAGTGGCGAAGGATATCGAACTCAGAAACAAACGCGTAGTTCACGATGTCTTTCCATTCGAGAACAGGCGCAGGCGGATTGAGCTGTTGAGCGAGGATATTGTATCGTTTGAGGGCGTTGCGAATGGCCGTGCCACGCTTCTTGAGAGCCTTCCATATGG
This sequence comes from Hericium rajendrae, assembly GCA_033439255.1. Classification (NCBI taxonomy): domain Eukaryota; kingdom Fungi; phylum Basidiomycota; class Agaricomycetes; order Russulales; family Hericiaceae; genus Hericium; species Hericium rajendrae. The sequence goes on from CM065889.1 coordinate 356,211, forward strand.
AAGTGCGCATTTTATAGCCTTTATCACAGAATCAGTGCGAGTCGGAATTAGAGATATTGTACACTTACCCATACCCGCAATGTTAGCTTTGGATAATTCAAATAACCTCTGCACAACTAGATGTTCGACTCGATCAAGCGCGCGATGGAATTCACGGCGCCGAAGGTACTGCAAAGTTTCTTGATACTTCTTATCGGAAGGGCTCCACGCCCTGTCGCCAATATCGAGTTTCACTTCTAGATCACCGACTGCGCGAATTGCCACCAGAAGTTCTTCCGTTGCGGCGCTACGCCGCGCTTCAATGCGACGTGTTGCGCTCGCGTCCTCGGCATAAGATCTCTGGCTGGCCTGGGATGTATTCATGAATGTTCCACTGATCGAATTGCACTTGTCGCTGTTGTCGGGAATTAATATGAAGGTGTAGATACAATGTTACATGAATAACTCACTGTGCCTTCGCTCGTGTCTCGAGCGCCCGTACATATGCACACTCGAGCACCTGTTCTTCGGGCTCGTCCTTGAGATTATGGAGGAATTCACGCTCCTCCTTGATCCAGCGCTCGAAGTCATCGTTTACAAGATTGTTCGCCGCTTTGAGCTTGTTAATCTCGTACTCATTTTCGGTGATGATATCGAGACATTGCCGATAGTTATTGAAAAGGAACTTGCCTTTGCACACCCTATTAGAGATGCATCATAGATCAAGATTAAGAAAAGACGTACTTAGCTCTGCATACTTGTCATCATCCCATTGTTTGAAGTGTAGGTCAAGCGCCTGGAGATAATGATACCGGGTCGCATATCGAATGGTGCACGCGACCGCGTTCGACGCAGAGAAGACCCGTTCCATGCCTTCAAGGTCCTCGATTCCCCAGCCGGTGAGGTAGAGTGGGTGATTGTCGAGCTGGCAGGTCCTCGAGTGCGCGTAGCCATGAAATGAATTGACAGACATGCGGAAGTGATGTTCCTGAGCCTTAGGCCCGAGGAGTGTGCTCTTCTTTATAGTAGACTTGAGTGAGCATCCATTGTCGAGGCCCGCAGCCACGTCATCGCCACAATTATCAATTATATGATTGCAGACGGCCAACGGGTACTTAGCCCTGGTGGAACAGATGAGATAGAATAATGCTCAGAGGACATGGCACTTACAACTCGCCGCTCCGGACCATTTCGCATACGACAAGGATGAAACCGTGGCGGCACGCGCTGGCGAACATCCCGGTCGCGTCGTAGATGTCGAGTGCACGTTTATGGTGCTCGGCGGCGCTGGCTTTCCAACGTTCCGTACACTTGCTATGGTCGCGTCCGTTGTCTTCTGTGTCTTCTGTGTCGCTGGCCCGGGGCCGTGCATCTGGAACCCAGGGAGCATCTTCTTCGCTTTCCTGGGAGGTGAGAACATGAGAACACACATAAGCTATTGAGGAGATGTAGTATGTACATCACCACTGCCGTCCGTCGCGGGTCGGGCTCGTGGACGATGTTTGACCTCATCTTTGAATATGTCGACTGTATCTCGGGTCATGAAATACGTACTCTCCAATGTGCGCTCGTCTTCGCGCCCTGCATTTTTGATACGCTTCACGGAGTTATTGCCGTCCATAGCGACCAACTTTGCAGGTGACAGGGAAGGCTCGTTCTCTAACTAGAAAAAGTATAAATGGACTTCAAGTATGATCAGGGAGTGCTGGACATTACCTTGTAGTTGCAGCACACGCAAATATTTTGTATTCGCCAATTCGCCGCGCCACGACCCAGCGCATCGTTCACCCTGGCTTCCACGGTGCGCAATATTTCGAGATATGTATCGAATGCGTCAGAAATTTGCTCTCTGAAGGCTGTACGGTAGTTCACCTAGCATCGCAAGCATTTGGTTAAGTCAGGCGCAATGTAAAAAGTCGATTGCATGCAGTGCTTACATCCTGCATATCACATATCGCCCTCGCAAAGGCTTGGATACTAAGACGCGGGTGTCGTCGTCGCAGGCGATGGTACAGCTCCAGGGTGCGGAGGCTAATAGCGATCGACGGGTGAACGGGTGCTGTTCCGAGTAACCCGCATCGAATGAGAGCGACATTTGCGAGCTCGCTATCATACTGATGTACAACCTTGGTCTGAAATTCTGTTAGAAAGAAGACATTAGCAGAAAGAGTGTAAAAATAGAAGATAAACGAACCGTGTGCGTCTATGGAAAGCACCCGCATCTCATGTCGGTCGTCAGATTCAGGCGTCGAGGCCATCTTGTGCTTCCATTGTAGATAGGCTGATGCCAATGCCGGGATCTGTTCAGCCCAGTTGCGATATAAATTGCGCAGCCGGTTCCGCCTGTTTTGAGAAGCTGCGCTTGCGCCGGCAGTACCTCTAGATGATAAGGCATGGTTAATACGAGTCTGCACTGACAAGAGAGGAAAAAACTTTCGGGATGATAATATGTTCATGGGCTGCCTGCACGGCATCATCTCGTTCACCTCCACCTGCAGAGATCCCAACATCGTCATCATCCACCCAGTCCATAGCATCCGCGGTCGGATCATATGGGTAGTTGTTGCGGTCTTCCTCGAGATCTGCCCCATGCTCGCGAGCCAAGTTGTTGACAGCGGACCGGGTTTCAGAGGGAAGTGCTACGATGTAGTCAGTACTCGGAGGCTTTCTCCAGTGCAGATTCACCTACCTTGCATGAGCACACGGCGAAGAGCAAGCATCTTCTCATGGTCCTTGGAAAGCTGAGCGAGCGACTTGCGCTTTGTGATGCCGCCAGCCCCCTCGGTATTGCTGTAGATGACCTTGCGCTTCCGTTTGCTCTTGTTCATGGTGGCGATAGTGCGCTGATGGTTGTAGGCGCAGGAACGGCGGCGTCTAGAGTCCTGGTCAGGCGCGTCCGTTGATCAACGCGTCAAAGTCACGTGTACCGCGGCGAACGCGTCGCCCTCATCTCCAGGAGTCCTTCTGCCTCGCCGACAGCAGTCTACCGGGCTGCCCATGCCGCGAATATCGTATGATTCAAATATCCTTGCACATATTATTGTACCTTACTCCGAGTAACTCGCATCGTAATCCCAATATATTGTTCAGAGATATCAGTCATGTTAACGCAAAGATTGTGAGATATCCGTCTATCCAGGGAGCGGAGCGAGAAACAGAGCTCGGAATCGTGATCTACGCGTGAAAGCGGTTCGGAAAACGTATACATTCGTCTACATACGGTAGGGGGAAGGGGAGATATCGCCGTCGCCGTCGGCGACGGCGACGACGGCGGGCGCTTGATGGGCGGGACAGCGGCGGGCATCAGCCGCCCGCGATAAGCGCCGGCGGGGGGCGGATGATGGGGGGACGGGACGGGAGACGTTGCCGAGCGTTGCCGAGCCGATGCCGAGCCCGATAGCGATCCGTGCCTGACGACGAGGAACACGGGCCGAGCAACCCCGACGCCCTCCGAGGAGCAAGAGGACAAAGCGTACAAGAGGTCGCTCTGCGTAGTCTTCAGCTTAGTACGTGATTTAGACAGATCCAAGGCCGATTAGCCTCCATCAACAGGTAAGATGGCGAGGCTAGTTGGGCTTACATATCATGTCACACAGGTGAGTCAGCGTCGCACGATTTTTTGTTTGTAGCGACCAAATATTGCCAGAAAGGGAGGTATGGCCCGGCCCGGTAGGGTCCCGGTGCAGAGTTCTGCTCGCTCATGGTACTCCGCATGTACTAGAACTCATTAGGATCGGAAGTATCACCTACTCACTAGCATGAGGAAGACTTTTGAGCATTTCAGGCGGGTTGAATGTCTTCAAAATGCAACAGTCCTCAAAGCCGCGAAGCCGAGAGGCGGTGCAGGTATCCTTTTTGGGTATGTATTTGGCCGCTACAAACAAAAAATCGTGCGACGCTGACTGCAGTTCTTTATGCAAAGCACTGTATTAGGTGCCCTATAGACCCACTACCTAAAGGTAGCGGGAATAACGAGAGCGCCGTCTTCGCGGCAACGCCCGCTACCTTAGGTCGTTATGTCACAGTGACCGGCATGGTGACAGTGCCGTCGAGGATGCAAATGAGACAAGAAGTAGCTTTTGAAAAGCGAACGTGGAGATATAATGCAACGGAATGGATCACACACATATCTAAGATTGGTACATGCCGACGCAAAAGATATAGAACATCCGTGATAGCACCGTGACGGGTACAAGCGCCGTTGTCGAGATGAGCGTGCGACAGTTGCAGCACTGGAGTCGTCTTCTGGGGGGGACGGTGCAGCAGCCGCTGCCATGTACGTCGACGAAGCACTCGTGCTTGTCATGCAGATACCGTTCGCACAGCAGGAATGACGATTAGCAAGAGAGATGGGAAAGAAGGAAGGTCAGGTTCTCGCAGGAATTTTTGCAGCGGAGCTCGGCTGGGGCCACAGCCATGGCAGCGAGTTTTGCAGCGGAGTTTGAGTGCGAGCACAGCCACTGAACTTAGAAACACTCGAGAAAGCGGAATCAGAATTAGCTGCGCTATAGACCCACTACCTAAAGGTAGCGGGAATTATAAGCAGCATCACCACCGAATGTCCTGATAGCAGCTGTCAACATGATTCCAACGGCGCGCGCATTCATGCGCGCAACGTGTACCAGGAGGACCGCCTCAAAAAGTATACCGCGCATCGGTGACAAGGGTAGGTCGACGATACACCCCTCGATACCATGACTCACAGGAAGACTTCCAGTGATTGTAGCCATGTCGGGCGGCGTTGACTCGTCCGTCACGGCTTCCTTGCTCGCGAAGCAGGTGAGTCCATTCCTCACCGTCATATTCGGAAATTCGGAAACTAACGGAACGGTGTATCAGGACTACGACCTGTCAGCCGTGTTTATGCGCAATTGGGACACGCGCGACGAGTCCGGCACGGATCGAGGTTGCGAGTGGGAGAAGGACTGGGAGGACGTGCAGCGCGTCTGCAAGACGCTCGACATCCCCTGCCAGATGGTATGTCTCTGCTCCCCATCTGTCTAAATCCCAGCGAACCTCGAACCAAGTCAGGTCGACTTGTCTAGGGAATATTGGCTCCGCGTCTTTGAGCCCTCGCTGAAAGCATGGGAAGCTGGTGATACCCCGAATCCCGACATTTGGTGTAACAGGTATGCTGAATATTTAGTGCGCACTATATACCACAATGACCCACCGGTCTCACTTTTCAGAGAAGTCAAGTTCGGCGCCCTGATGGACGCTCTCCCGAAAGACACCGACTTCCTTGCAACAGGCAAGTCGCCACCACATCCGACTCCTTTACTCATTAAAATTTTTCCTCCAGGCCACTACGCCCAGAAAACCATCCATCCGCACAACCGCCGCCCAATGCTCAGCCGCGCCGCAGACCGGAACAAAGACCAGACCTATTACCTCTCCTCCATCACCGAGCGCATGCTCGCCCGGGCGCTCTTCCCCCTCGGCACCCTGCAGAAGGCCGACGTGCGCCGCCTCGCCCGCGCCGCGGGCCTGCACAACGCAGAGCGCGAGGAGAGCATGGGCATCTGCTTCGTCGGCGAGAAGCGCAAGTTCACCGATTTCCTGGGTAAGGGCGCTTTCTTCCATGGCTGGACAGTGGTTGATGAACGGCGTGGTGCAGGGGACTACATTCCGCCCAGACCGGGTCCAATACGCGAGCTTGACACGGGCCGGACGCTCGGCGAGCACCATGGCCTGTGGACATATACCGTCGGCCAGGGCGCGAAGATCAAGGGCATGCCGCAGCGGATGTTCGTCGTGCGCAAGGACAAGACGCGCAACGAGATATGGGTCGCGCCCAGCACGTCAGTTTTCAGTTCGATTGCTCCTCCTGCTCGATCGGAATGCTGATGCCTTCTTTGCGATTGCAGACACGCAGATTTGCTTGCTGCAGGCGTGCGCGTGCGCGACTGGTCGTGGATATGGGAAAATGGCGCGCCTGAAGCGCTCGATGCGCCCGGATGGTTGCACGCGCGGATGCAGTTCCGCCATCGCATGGCAGAGGCGGGATGTATCGTTCGCAGGTGGGCATTCCAGACTATGTCTTTGCATGCTGATTTTGAAGGTGTGGCAGGGGCTCTGTGGAAAATGAGTCACGATCACCTTCGATGAGCCCCAGAAGGCTGTCGCGTTAGGACAGATCGCGGCGATCTGGAGCGACGACGTATGTTTGGGATGTGGAACCATTGTCGACGTCGAGCCTATGTCGCGGCAATAGCATAAGTTATTCGTGATACTAAAGTCTAATTTCGTAGCATTGTGCTGTATCTAATCATGTTGGGGACAATCCCTCTCCCACAGAAGAAGGAATTCATCAACACTGTTTCTACCCCATCGGCCCATTCTTTTGAGGACCTTATGTGTGGGTAACAACTGTTGACTGTCGGATGCGGCCTGAGAGATCTACGAAAGCCTCTACGAAATTTAGCAGATCAAACGCACAAAAAAGGCTTTGTCGACGCGTCATGGCCATTGCAGACAGACCCGACCAAACGGTCCCATGTACGACTACGCCATGTATCAGTTTACTGTTAACATTGCGACATGCAGAAATGGGGATGTCGTGTTCTAGGAAAGTTTAATCTCACTATGATTGAAGATGGACGTATACGATATATTACAGCACAACCCACAGATCTGAACTCCGAAATTCCATAATTCCACATGTCTCAGCCATTCACCCAGTTTCATCAGTTTCGTCTTTCCGGTTGTCTTTTCCTATCTCTTGCTTCTGGACTCTCGCCGCGTTCTGAGGTGTGTTATTTGATGTACGTGCTTGCTTCTTAGCTACAGTTTCGCTTTCTTCTAGGCACCGCTTTCCGTGAAGATGGGAAGAAGACGCAGTTGTCTGTTCCTCTTCGCCTTCCGGCCGCGGCTCCTGGGCGTCACGGCCAGAAGAATAGTCCTTCACCCAGTGGTAGCAACTCTTATCATCGGTCCAGACAGGAATCATCTCCAGACTCCGCGAGGACTGGGTTCCATTTCGAGCGGATGCTCGGTCGACCCGTCGCACGCAGCAAGCAGAGAGGCGCAGATCCCGCTCCCTTCTTCGTCAAGCACCTTGAAGGCTTTGTCCGAGCAGCCTCGGACGCAGAGATTATACCGAGGATGGACAGCCTGCTGGTTTTCCTGAGGCCGCAGGGGCTCCTCCGACTGCGGTGCCATGTTCTTGATCGTGATACCCTCGACTTCCGGATCCGTGCCCAGCTCCATAACTATCGTACAATACGGCCGGGCCAGCGGCGACGTAAAAAGGCCAGCCGTCTCTGCCGTGATGTCACATTGAGATGATCCCGTCTCACACTGATGTTTGACCTTGATCAGCACGGCCGTCATGACGTCCTCGCAGATCTCCGTGTCCCAGAGCAGCACCGGAATATAGAGGTCAACGACACCCAGTCCTGAGCGGACATTGAGAAACGCCATGCCCCGCACAAATGCAGGCCACAGCTCCGCGGTGGATGCCCCGCGCTCCATGTCCAGCTTGACGAAGTGCGTGAAACGGAGGCGCGCGTGGTGGAACGCTTTGCCGAACGGGCACACGTCATGCACGTTGTCGGGGCGGCTGACAAAATCTTGAAGGCATCATCCGGACGGAAGAGCTCCCCGATGAAGTCGATCAGATGGCAGCCTCCGCTGAAGAACCGGCGTTGGCCCTCTTTCCATGCCGTTCTCCTTTGCGAGGCCCGGTCGTACGCCATGGTCAATAACGCCCTTGCCACAGCCCCGACTAGCTTGCCCAAGTCCAGATAGCCGCGGGTAGTGGACTCCTGCAGGGTTTGAAGGAGGATATTCGTGGTGTCAGACCGTTCCCAACTATGAATCTGCTGGGCAGCCGCCTGGTACAAGATGAATTCAGTGTCACGAGCTGGATGGCTAAAGGGTACATACCTCCGCTAATACAGGCTCACTTGGATACCCGGATCGAAAGGCTTCACCATGCTTAGGGACCGTATACATAATCCTCATGTGATCTTTGACGAGGCGGGCGACAAGATCTCGGTTTCCCATGTCGCGAAGGTCGTACTCGAGGCACAGACGGACGTCTGTAATGGCCAGATGGCCCATCTGGCCGGCGTTAAAGTGCCCGCAGCAGTTAACCGTCACCAATTTGCCCCGCACCACCCGAAAAGGGTCGCGGTCAATCGGAACAACAGCCAAGTCTTCGTGGCAGTGCATACTGAAAAGGCAAAACTTCGGCGTCGACCATAGTGTCCACCAGCTGCAGAAGTTGATTGTTGAGCAGCGTGCTGGTAAACATAGAACCGTAGAACTTACAGTGGTCTGCCGAAGTTAGCCATGAAATGAGGGTCTGATACTGCTCTCAAGGTGAGCTGCCCGGATTTGACGTTGAGATACGGGGAACAGTCCCACGGCATCTCGATTTCAGAAGTGTCAGGCTTCTTCTGGGAGGCGAATTCTGCCTCGTTCTGCCTTGGGCTGAGATGCAAGGGACATGGCGTTGTCGAAAGGACGACCGCCACAACGGGATACTTATTAAACTTCTCGATGACCGATAGCAATGCCTTGATGTTGGGGCGCAGCTCGTCCGTGGGGGGCCGCGGCTCTATAAAACTCGGTTTCGGTTCGACATTGAAAGGTTCATCGAATGTAATGACAATTTGAAGATCGGCCGGAAGAGCTGGAGTAGCTGGCGGGCCTCGCCACGGGTAAGGACTCCCAGGGTTGATGATTGTAAGCAGGTAATGCAGCTCTTGGATAGCATTTCCAGTCAGCTCAAGTTTAGCCCACTGGCGCCCCCAATTGTGACCTAAAATTTGCGCCTGACGGAAGAAAGACAAATGTTACCGGGAAGGTATGCAGCAGTGACAGAAATGCTGACCGCTTCTGTCACTACTTTGTGATAAAGTTGGTCTCGGCTCAAAAGCCCTCGATCTGAATTCGATGATAGATAGTCCTTCCATTGTTTGGCAAGACAAGGCAAGTCCGACCTAGCTTGGGCACGAAGTGTTTGCAACTGCTTACGGACATTTGTGAAGAGGCTCTGGAAGAATGCCAGGTATGCAAGATATAGGCCCATATGATCGGAGGTTTCACGCGCTAGGTAGGCCAGCACATCATTATCCACTGGGGGTCCGGCCGGAGCTAGACCGACTATGATTCAGTAGTGGTGATAACCGAAAGATGAAGATGCGAACTACCTTCGCCGTACTCCCTATTGTTCAAGTTGAAGGGGATTGTAAAAATAAGAGTTGCCATCTCATCGAACAGTCGCGACTTCCCTGTGCCAGAGCCCTGAATTACGCTGGCGATATTCGAATAATCAGCATGGGTTCTGCCTCTCGTCATGTCTTTCAAACTTTCAAGACACATTTCATGGCAGTTTCCCTCATAATGCTTCTCCAGTGATACCCTGTCGCGAAGGAAGGCTACATGGTTGTGAGCAAGTATGAACGGACATGCTGGAGGGAACACTTACCGCGAGTTAACCATGTAGAATTGCGCGCTGACAAGATAGATATGTCACCGACAAGATTCTGAATGAACTTTGGCAGAACAAGAGTGCAACTCACGAAAAGATGACCCAAACGATAGCTTGAATGACTCGGGCCAAAAAATCTCTTTCAAAACATGAGCTTGAATTGTACTGAGCGGTATGATATGCCTCACCCAGTTCTCTTGCTGATTGAAAACTGGATCCCCAGCTGCCCATAATCAGTCGCACTGCATCCGGAATGTCATTAAAATCTGATGGATCCTTCCGCTTGAGTTCAGGACAAGAAGTCAGGAGTGCCCGCAAAATCTGAGAAAAGTCTGGCGGGTTCTCGGAGGGTCTCCTGTTTGTTAAAAGGTACAACTTCTCATCCATGTCGCAGTGCGCAAAATCAAAGGATGGGTTAGAAATGAAGCGAAGTGAGGATCCCGACTCGTATAGCTTCCGGAAAGTCGGAGACATGTCCATAAACGACATGTACTCACTAAGAGGCATGGCGCATAAGATCAGAAATTAGACCTCGACGGAAGCAAGTAAGATAAGTACTGCAACTTACTATGGTTCACCAAGTCCAATACCCCTGTTGAAGAGCGGAAGCGGCAGCGGAAAAACGCGGAATCAACAACATCGCATACCTGATTGCATAGAACACACTGCTCAGTATAACACTTTGCGAAAACATCTACTGGATACAAATATCAAACAACAAGGTTGAAGAACAATATGTGTACACTAGTAAGACACAATCAGGTGTGCTGCCGGTCACGAACCACACCTGAGACAAGCTGGGGTGTGGAGGCGTAGACCAGCGAAGGGTCTCAAGCGACGCCATCAGGCGTGGCACGGGACGGCAAATACACCGCCCAAGGGCAGAGTGCAGGACTGCACGTGCGGCGCGCTCGCCCAGAGGACACCGATGCGCATGGAACAAAGCCGACGACCAAGAAACACATCAACAGAGCATTGGCCGAGCCCACCTCGAGCAACTCGACCTAACTGCACCTGTCTAAAACGCCGTAACGCCGCCCTGCGTCGATGCATACTGGCTCTTCATGTCGTCCAAGTCCGCTGCTTCGTCCTGGCTCTTGTAGTCGAACGCGCTGCTGCCGACCTCGGACACACCTGCCATGCTCGAGAAGCTGGTGCGGCGCTGCAGCCGGTCGCTCTGTGCGTAACCGACGCGCTCTACGACGATGCTGCTGCTGCTCTCAAGAGGTCCATCCTGCGAGATGATTGACGAAGCGTACGAGCTGCGCTTCGCGCCGCGGGGGCCGGCGGCGCCGAAAGGCCCGCTCGCGGCAAACATGGGTAGACCCGAAGAGTACGTCGCCTGGGAGCGCAGAGATTGCACGTCCGAGGGGATGTAGTTGAGTGCATCGTGTGTGCGGTAGAATGATGCGTCGAAGCGACTGGGTGTGCCGGAGCTCATAGGCGCGGAAGACAGGAACTCGCGCGCGCTCGTGTCGTGCCGGCGGTACTGGTCGACGGACTTGACAAGTGTGCGACGGGGCTTGCTGAACTGGATCATACTGGCCTGGAGGTTATTCAGGGGTCCCTCGACAAGGCAGCCCTTTTCCTTGTAATGAGTCAAGAGATAATGCCAGAGAGGGTGCTATTTTAATCACGAGAATCAGCTTTTCCGTCACAGAGATTCCGATACGATATACGCACCTTGCTAAGGACCTTGGGGTTGCCCAAAATGACGACGCCATATTTCGCTCGGGTGAGCGCGACGTTGAGACGCCTCGGATCGTTCAAGAAACCGATGCCCTGATGCTCGTTGCTTCGCACGCAGCTGAGGATAATGTAGTCCTTCTCACGACCCTGGAAAGCATCAACAGATGCGACTTCGATTTCCTTGTACAGGTCTTTCTTGAGCGACCCATTGTACTGCATATAGTTGACGATATATGAACGCTGCCCTTCGTAGGGTGTTACGACACCGATCTGGGCGGGAACGACCCCAGATTTGAAGAACTTCGTGACGATCTTTTCCACGTTGGAGGCTTCCGTCCTGAAAATCTGTTAGCAACTGCTGATATGCAGATGAGGGGAAAATAAGCACAAACCTGTTCAAGAATGATGTTCCGCTGCTCGAAATCTCCTCTTGACCGAGATTCTGATAGAAGAACATCGGCGTGTCCGGAATGGGCCACGGGAAATCGACATTCTTGCGCAGTCGCTCGGGCGCCGTGACACCATTCTGCAAAGTACCCTCGTAGAACATGTTTGACGGGAACTCAGAGAGGCACGGATGCATGCGGTATTGTACTTGCAGACGAATTGGACGGTTGCTGAGGACGACGAGACGCTCGAAGAGGGATTGCGTTAGGCCTGCACGAGCGGCCTTCTTGTTCATAATGACGGGTCCGAGCTGCTGATGATCTCCGACAAGGACGACCTGTTTGCATCCGAGGACAAGAGGGATCATACATTCTGCAAAATGGTCAGAGATATATCGTGATGAGTTAGATTCCTGCACATACCTGGCTCTGCCGCTTGCGTCGCCTCATCAATAAGCACAGTCCTGAACTTCAGCTTGCTGAGCCTTGGGTCACCTGCACCGACGCAAGTACAGCAGATGACATCTGCCGCTCCAAGAATCTCCTTCTCAGACTGTCGGATCAACGTCTTGTACTTCCTCTCATCGTTAGAACTCAGCTCGCCCTGCTCGTTCTTGAGCTGCATGAGCTTCTGCAGCTCCACGTGCGAGGTATTGTTTGCAACCTGCTGGTGCAGAGTCAAGAACGCCACGGACGAGTCGAGTGCCTCGCGAGATTTGGCTGTCAGCCGTACAACCTTGAGGCCGGTAGCGTGGATCTTCTCGGTAAGCTGGTCTACGGCGACGTTGGATGGCGCGCAGACAAGCACCTGGCCGGGATTCATCTTGGCCAGGTGATAGACAATCGAGGCTGATGTGACAGTCTTGCCCGTTCCGGGAGGACCTTGGATAAGGCTGATAGGCTTCTGGAGGACGCTCTTGACAGCATACATCTGGGAATGATTCAGTTCGGGGAGGCCTGGTGCTGAGAATCGCTTGGGCATTTGAGTGCGGAGCATCTGAGGCTCGAGTTCATGGCCGAGCAGCTTATGATACTACAAAAAAATGTTAGTTTAAAACGATCGTCAACACGACGGGACACGTACGATATAACCGCTGACACTCTTCTCGTCAACAGCGAAAGTCTTCATTGCTAACTGCATCCTGTCGAAACTTGTAGACTTCCACACGAAGTCGGCAGAGAATCCATGAGTGATATCATGCGGCACGCCTTCAGACCTGCGTAACTCGAGACCAATCTCGTCAGAGACATCTTTGTGGAATGTCAGCATCTCTTTCAGATTGAGGAAAACGCGGTACGTACTGTTAGGCACCTTGATAACATGGCCCACGCCCTCCCAAGGTTTGTGCAGCTCTCCAGAGTACCTCAGCCTGAGCTCGTCCCCAACCGCGAGCCTCACCTCCCCGCTCTCCAACTTGGGCAAGCCAAACCACGCCACGCGCTTCTGGTTGAGACCCAAATCCCAACGAACTGTGATATCGGTCTGCGTCTGGCTCTCCTTAAGCCTCTTGTCGTAGTCCGCTTCGATCTTCACGAGCGGGCCAAAGATGTTCTGATATTGATATGCGTCTTCGTAACGCAACGCGACCCACTGCGGCTCGTCATCCACGCCGGGCTTCTCGAGGTCTTCAAGCGTAGCATTAGCATTCTCTCGCCAGAGGTCCTCAAGGCGGTTGATCTGTTGGAAGGATATCTGGCGAGACCGCAGCTGCTCGGTTTCGCTGGGCGGCTTGACGAGCCAGGAAAGGAAGGAACGATCGTCTATCAGCGGGGCCCAAAGCGCTGCGTTCCAGGAAATGTCCTTCGAGATGGCTGCGCACGGTTGCCTAGAGAAACCCTTATCTCAGCATCCTAAACAACATCGAGATAGCTTTATGATACGTACCTGCAGAGTAGGACAACAACTGTATCGCTCTTGGCGGGGATAAATCCGAGCATGAAAACATTCTTGCTGCCACAGTTATAACATTCGGGCGTTGTCTCGCCGAGAGGGCCTTCGGCATGGAGGATGACTTCCTTATGCTTTGCTCGCACGAGGTGGTTGACAATGTGGGAGGCAGAAGTGTTTCCGCGCGAGTTGCAGAACCATTTCGAGCACACAAGGCATTTCACGACGGATGCAGGGTTATGGATGCCGCAATAGCTGAGCAATAAATTAGTCAGATCCGTGTTGGCATATAATGATAGAGTTGAAAATGGGTGTGGCCCAGTACGCACCTGCAAGCATGGGGAGGCAAATCGACCTGTCCTTCATCCTTCAAATCGTCCAAAACTCCATCAAAATCGTCGTCAACACGAAGGCCTCCTGTCGCCACACCGCCATGCGCATGGCCATTGCCATTGGACGAGGAAACATGCGAGCGGTCGTCTACAATCGACAGGCTCTCGAGATCGACCGGGGTGTGGCTCTGCGTAGTATTTGCGGTATATACGGACGAGGTATCGTCCACGACGCCCATTCCTCCATAGGAAGACGCGGAGTCGTATTGAAAGTTGTCAAAAGAGTCCATTGTGGTGAAGGTAGGAAGAGAAAGAGGTTGTACAGAAGAAAACCCAAAGCTGGACAATAACAATTGTGATGGCGCGCCGAGGATGACTGTTATTAGTCAGCACAGAGTCGATCGGTTCCGTCAAGTTCTACCATTTGGAAAACAGTAGCATTCAAACATACGGTATCATGTCTCAACGAAACGGTCTTGAATCTGAAGTCATAGTCAATGTGCGTAGAATGGATGTTTGAGAGTAAAGCGTCCAATTGACACCATCGTATGTCCAGTATGCAGACGGCTATGCCTATTCCAAGGGAAAATGGAGGAGGCGTGCAAGATCGTCTTCGAGAAGACACCTTCAAAGCCGGCCAAGTCTTCGACAGCGAACAAGAAGGAAGATGTCGATCTGATAGTAAGCATCTGGCTTTTTTCATGTCAGTTTCGTCGTGTACGGATGCCATCCTGACTGCCAGGTCTCCGAACTTGAAATCCGCGAGCCCAGGCAGAGAAAGTGCTGTCTGAGAATAATAGTGATATCACGAAGGCGTTGGAGAGTCTCGTGGCCATACAATAGACCGAATATTCAACGTCTGCAGGAGACTAAGGAGCGGATTATTTAATGAATTGCTATAGAAAAATGACTTCTATCTGAGCAGAGGGGAGAAGTAGATAGCAGTAAATGGCTAAGTAGACTACACGAGTGTAGACTATGGAACCACCCGGAACCTCGAATCATGACTTCGGCATCATACCCCTCAGGTCAGAGATGAGAGGATATGAAGTCACTGGGGGCTTGGGCTCGGGCCTCTTCGGAAACCGGACCATCGCCCGTTTGTTTCGCGACCGCATCTTCTCATTGTATGCCGGGACCAGCTGTTGGCGCTCGATGTACGCTCTTGTCCCTGGACGATGCAAATTTGCGCGAAGGCTGTCGGTTTGCGCCTGCTCCTTCAACGTCGTTTCGATTTTGACTGCCCGCAATGATGATAATTCGTCGCCCACCGGACGGGGAGCAGCGAAGAGTCGCGCCGACGAAACGCGCACGGGAACCGAGCTCAGGACGGGAGCAGCCGACGCATTCAAGCCGTAGGAAAGCATGCCGCCAATGCTGATGGGATGGCCGACCCCATTGTCGAGCTTGGCTCCGATGATACGAGCGGGCTGCGGCTTCGTGAGGAAGTAGTTGGTCAAGGGCGATGCCTTGGCATAGGTGAGAGCGGCATTTGGGTGGGGACGCTGTTCCATGGCTTTGGACTGGGGAGAATGATAGAGGTCGCGTGCGCGCTCGCTGAGGAATTCCTGGTGTATCTTGTTCGCGGAGGTCATAGCACCCGCCTCGAACGGAGTAGCGGCGCTCCGGTACACGCCTACGAGAGTATAGCCCTTCATGGCCGCGGCCTTCTCCTGCTTCCTCTGCTCCTGCTTATGTGCCTCGAGATACGCCTTGAATTTGGGTCTCTCCGCACGAAGTTCCTCCAAGTATCGCTGGAACTGGCTCTCCGACATGGCCATGATGTTCGGCACCGACGCAGCCTCTCTCACCTTCCGCACTGTCTCTTCGCTCGCCTTCCCAGACGTCTGACTCTGGCCTTCGACCATCTTTTCTTCGGCTGCCTCAAGCCACTCCTTCTCCAGAGTCTTCGTGTCCTTCGTGCCCAGCGCGAAATCCGAATCCAAGCCGACGCCAATTCGCCCAGTCCGGTATTCCCAGTCCTCCCTCGCCTTCACCTCCACACCGAAATCCTCCCAAACCCGCACGAACGTCGCGTCGTAGTCCGCGCGCCGGAACTCCGTCTGCTGCTCGCGCGAGTCGACCGACTTGACCACGACACAGGCGTCGCGCCTATGGAGCGTGAGCGGACGCTTGAAGCCCCAGTTGCCGCGGTGCGCATCGCCGCCGTGGGCGGTATAAACCTGTGCGATCTGCGGGTCATATGAGGCGAACTTCGACCGCCGCAGCATCGCCGCGAACGGTGAGGCGGAGGACTTGCCCCTGCTGCTGCTGCTGCTGCTGCCGCCATGGTGAATCGAATGCGTTGTCGCGAGAACTTCGTGTCACGCAGAGCCGGCGCGCGGCGGGTGCGGAAAACTTCGGTGCCCGCTCGGCAACACGCGAGGCGGTTCAAAAGGCGGACGTGGCGCGCTTTTTTCGTCAACAAAACCCACGACGTCCAAATTACTGTCTGTCCTCCGCTGGCCCTCGGGCTCATGCTTCTCTGGGGCGGACGGTCCAGACAAACGTCGAAGAGCAACTACGGGCGTCTCAAAAACAATCTTTGCCGATTGCTCCTCCCTCTGGTCGAGTGGCTAGGACGCAGGATCACCTGGAGATGGCCACACCTTATCGCTTTCTAGTCTACTTCCGCTGTACAATGTCTCCGTCCACAATGAAGCATGGTTTTGGATTGAACATCGTGAGTGGTGCTTTTTGAACTGGATGAGGCGTATTGTGGCGCGTGTACCGAAGAAGAAAACCCTGGTAAAGCGACACACCCGCGCTCTTCGGAGTTTTTATGCAACTACGGTTTTGACAGTTCATCGAAAGATGACTGTTAGAACCAGTTGGCAGCTGGGTGTGGATGTAGAGTGTAAAGGCGAGTCTGAGGTTGAACGCCGCCATGATACGCTTGTCACCGGTTTTCTCTCGTGAAATCTGTACTGATTGAGCCGTTGTGTTTTGCAGACTATTGATGGAAAAGCCATACAATACTTACGATAATGATTCGCCATGGTTCTACAGTATGAGAACTATTGTACTCTAGAAGTTGTGTATTCAAGTTCTGCAATGAGAACTCGCTGCCTTCGACTTCTGTGTAACCGTAAGGTGGACGTGAGATAAAGCTGCAATGAAGTCACTCGCACGTCGAGTCCATCGTCGTCGAACGGTCGTCAATTCGTCAATCAAATAGTGGAAACACACAAGTATGCGTCGAACAAAAGATGGTCATTGACTAGGCTACGATATGTAAGTCTAAAGCATGATGTGCGCACTGCGTATATGTGTATGTCGTATATACATCGTGAAGAAAAGATGGGCAAACGAAAGGCGTTGCACTAGACCGACACAGTCCGCACGCAGCGTGTCGGACATGCGCTATAAATATAAGTAGAGTTCGTAACGAGCCATATACGATATTGACGGCGGGACAGTGGGTCCAGTGTGCAGTGCGCATTATGTCTAGATGGGTATAACTCCGGCCCCCGCTCCCCTTCCCTCCGAGCCACGGACGACCCTCATCGCGACGCATCACCGCCTCTCGAAGCTGTGCGTCCGCGGCGGCGTCCCCACGGGCGACGGCGTCCGCGACGGGAACGGCGAGCCGTACGGCGCGTGCAGATAGCGCGGCGTGTCGGCCGTCTCGCTAAAGGGTCCATCCGGGTACAGCGCGGACGCGACTGCGCGCGGGGAGCCGCTGCTCTTGCGGTCGAACTGTCCGAGGATCGGCGCATCGTGCGCGACGGGCGAGCCGGGCCATGTCGTGGGCGTCTTCGAGCCTGTCGCGTTGTTGACGACGGACGTGATGATCGCGGGCTCGCGCCCCGCCGGCTGATTGTACATCCATGTCGCGGCGAGCACGGTGCTTGCGCCGAGCACGAAGGTCGGCGTGATGCGGAAGTGGAAGAGGAGGACGCTGGCGAGGAAGGAGAGCACGATGGAGAGCGAGGTCGCGAAGCCTTTGAGGATGTTGTCGCTGTACTTGATCACAATGGCGGTGACGAGACCACCGAAGACCTGGATGGCGACCGTGGCCCATGCCCATGCGCCAAAGTTATGCAGGAATCCTTGTGCTGCTGTCCGCCCACCGTTATGGAAGATAACGGGGAGGAGGGCAGGCGGCAGGGAGAAAAGGAAAGTTGCACGTTGCGCACCCACAAGTCGGCCTTCGAGCCTTTGAGGACCATCTCGAAGTAGACTCCTGCAAGGCCGGAAGTGAAGCAGGCTGCTGTAACCGCACCGAATCCCTTCAGCGGGCTCATGATATGCATGTAGTATGGCGCGCTATCGTGAGCACTACCGACCGTCACAGTCTGCGAATGTGAAGGAGGGCTCGTGTGGACGAGTCTGCAGCTGCACAATCGCGACTCCAATGGCCAAGAACAGCAATGCGATCCATTTCGTCGGGCTGAGTCGGCGGCGCAGCAATACCACCGAAAATGCAGCGGTCGTGAGGATTTTCATCTGGTACGTAACTTGGAAGGTCGCGACGGGCAGGTTGCTGATTGCCACGAATTGCAGGGAGTTCTGCACCACGTAAAGAAGCGCTGGGATAGACAATTTCCAACAATCCGGACTAAAGATCTCGCCCAGAAGCTGGCGCAATGGCGACGGCGTCGGCCTTGAGAATGAGAACGACTTTTGCTCGTTTTGACGTGATATACGCCAGAGCGCAGTGACGAACGATATAGTGCCCTTCAGGATCTCGTTGAGGAGGACAGCGGTAGCCGGGGAATAAGACTCTGAAGGCGGCATGGAGACGCGGGAATAATGCATCACGATCGAGAGCGCGGCGTTTTGGACGGCAAGCGTAACCAGTCTGTAAATAAAGTTAGAACAACGTATAATTCCCTAGCAGCTAACGAAACGTACGAAACATATTTCAACGGAAGACCAAAGACGGTGGGTACGGGAGCTTCCTCCCTGGGTAATGGAGCGGTCGGAGGCACAATATTGACAATCGGCGTCGAACCATTCAGGGAGATAGCTGGTGGGACTTTTCCGCTTAATGATATCCGGGCACTTTCGCTGAGCGAGGGAACGGGAGACGGCGTTGGTGCTGGGCGAATGATACTGGGATTTGACCGATGGTACATGTCTGGGGATGCGGGAAGACTTCTGGGGCCAGCGACATTGACGTTAATGGAAGATAGTCGCGGTTGAAAGGATGCAGGATACTGTTCCATGACGGGCTGCGGACACGTACAGGACAAACGAGACACGGTCGGGGTCGGGGCTGGCGGTGGTGGGTATCTGGCCGGGCAGAAGATGCTGTGCAGTGATCCTGCTATGTGACGAAAACGACGAGCCCGACGATGCGAAAGGGATTGGGTTCGCTGTCGGTGGCTACTGGTGAGTCGCTGCCGTCGAACTGGAGGTGGAGCACAGCGATGTGCGCGTTGTCGCCTGTACAGCTGAGCCTGCGCATAACGCAAGGTCAATTCGAAGTGACAAAAAACATTCATATGGACAGACCTTCGACTGCTCGTATAGTGTGACAATAGTGATAGGAGAGGAAGAGAGATGGGGGAGCGCGTCGAAGGTTTTGGGTGGTCGTTCAAACGAAGACGAAGAGAAGCAGAAAAGGCGCCCGCCGTCGCAACCGAGCGCCAGAATTCTAGATGCAACACAGCCCGCGCTCCGCTCGTGATATTATCCCTCGAACCCTGTCCACTCTTCTTTCAAATCCCCCGCCATCCCACTCATCATCTGCACAGCGACGACGCCGGTGGAGAAAGGCTGCGCGCCATGAAAGGGCTGTCGAGTTCGATCTCCCATCCAGCATCCAGCACCAGCATCTGCAACCTCCGAGGTGGCCATAATCTGCAGTGCAATTGCAGACACTGATCGATGGAGTAATCGCTAACAGTTCAATCAAGGAAGAGACAAGCGAGAACTATCTGAGAATATATCGCCCGCGTACTAAAGCAGCCTTCCCTAACCTCGTGTCATTCCGATCCCTCCTACGGGCGGTTCGCTACCCAGACGCGGTTGTGAAGTTCTGAGTTACATTGAGCTCCTTCCGTCGTTGCATCTTCGAAGCCAATAAGGCGACATACAAATACATAAAGGCCACGTACATTTTCTGGACATAAAATGTCTTTTACGTGCGTGAGATGAGGTTGACCGAAGACTGCCTAGGGTCTGCCCCGTAGGATCATTACTGTAAATAGGCGCCCATAAAGCGCGGTTAGATAGGCCGAAGCCGCAGTGACCTCCAAGTAGTTGACCTCATACTAACTACAGCTGGTTCGCGGCTTCACTGCTGTGTCTATGTTCCCCATATCCCATGTCTACATCGCGGAGCTGAGTCTCAGTATGGTCGCCGCAGGTCCAATACAGCCCAGTCTCTTTTCAGGAACCCACCACAACCGCTAAACTTTGGTGATTCCAAGGTGTTAAGCACATGGGTCCACGATCTTAGCGTCTCACCAAACGTGCTTCTGAACCAAGCATATTGGCCTGGTGTTACTGAAGGAGATCTTGTAAAGGTTACGCCTGTGAATGTCGAAGAGGATGACGGTTTCCTGTTTGTCGTGCCTAGCGAGTACGATCACTCCACCAAACCGCAATTGCAGGTGTGTGCTGCCTCACTCAAAGTCACAGTAACTGACAACATACCGCTGGTTCACCTCAGATATCCGTCCCCAAATCTGTTGCAGAAAGATTTAACATCAGAAACAATGGCGAAGTCACTGTCACGAAGGTATTGTCGTTTCCCTTTTTGCATGGTTCAAAGACTGTTTGCTAATTGACTTGTTCAGGTCGAAAGAGCGAGATGTCAGGCTGATTATGTCGAGTTCACCTTTCAAGATCAGTATTTAGGCAGGAATGATATGTGGAGACTTGGCGAGCAACTCGTCGGGCAGTGCGTTCACGCCGACCAGGAGATATCGTTCATAGGATCCACATCCGCCAAAGTAGATTCCATCTACATCGATGGCGAAAAGGCATGTCAGGACTCCCGTGCTTCTGCAATCCTGCTGACCTGCGCCTCCCAGGTGCCCAGCGGCTATATGTCTGGCACCACCAAAGCGATCTACCGCAGTCTGTCTGCCAAAGTGACAATTTTCATTCAGGTGTGTCGCGAGCTCTGGGAATTCGCTGGCGATGGCGAGCGCTTCAACGAGAAAATTGTGCACTCTTTCCTGCCCGAGCTTTTGCACGCTGGAGAGACGCGGGAACCAACCACACCGTCACAATCGTGTTGATCTCGCGCGTATATTACGATTCGTCGGAAGTCGACTATGCGGAGGGGCCCCTGCGGGAAGATGAGGACCGCCGCTATTACAAGGATTTCTTCAAGGTCATCACGGATCTGGAAGTCATACACGATTGGCAGTCCACGCTCGTCAGTCTCAAAGACTCGTTTTGGGCGTTTCAGCGCGACATTCTCCTGACGCACCATTTCCACCGCGCCTCGCAAAACCCTAGTTCTATGTATGGCTTCAACCAGGAGGAAGTTCGCCTAGTCGGACAGCTCTCGTTCGCTCACGATGGGCCTCTTTTGGAGGCGCTCAACATGTCGCTGAATCCCTCGGAGACGCATTACATCGACCGTTCACTCTCTCACACCGGCTCATCGACAATTGTCATCACACCTGGAACAGGATATTACCGCGTGGACAAACAGCTTCTCCGACTCACCACGACCCGCATGCTGGACCAAGGTTTCGGCCTCGACCTGGTCTCGCTCGCGAAGCCCCCTCTCCATCGGAGTCCGATCTTCTCCTTCAGAGGCGTGGAACCCGAGGCCTTCAAGACGGAGAAAGTGCATCGCTACGGCTCTCGTGCCCTCGATCCTTTTGGGGTGGAGATGATACTCCGAACGAGTGCATCGGACGCGAGAAGAGGACGTTTTACTGGGAACCGTTTTGGATCGAAGTGAGCTTCTGGGACAAGCAGATGGATCTGCCTTTGCGACAAGATCGGTCGGTGTTCTCCATCTTGCCAATCTCTTCTGCCAATGCTCATTCTCTTCATAGATTTGTTGCTCGTGCCAAGATGCACGAAATACAAATGCTCGGCCTACTCGACCACGACGTCCTTTCCAGCATCGAGGTCCCGCTCTTGCCCGAGCAGTACGACTCTCTCCTCACCCCCGTGCAAGAGAACGAGGGCGAAGCCTATGCCGCTGCCAAACGCGAAGCCGACGACTTCGATATGGATGTCTTTGCCTTCAGGAAAGACAATCGAGAGTTCAGGTTGTCTAATGTAAGCCGCCTATCAGGGACATCTTCTAGTGCAAGCACCGTAATCGCTCCGTCGCTGCGGTCATCAGAGAAGCGCCCGGAAGCAGCTCATCGTTCCGCCAATAATCCCATGATTGCGCCCATGAAGAGAGTCCACAGTTTTCAGAGAAGGAGCTACCTCCAGAAGAGACTTTGCCAATGGACATCAACAAGCGTTCGGTGGCATCGGCGAGCGCAGTGACTACGTCGCCGCAATTGTCAATTCGGTCATTGCGCTCCGAAGCTTCTGGATCTGCATCCTCGACGTTGGTCGCATCTACTACTTCTGAGCGGCGCTCAAGAAATTCTTCTGCGTCTCGAACCACGTCTCTCACATCCAAGCTCACTTCATCCTGGCTGTTCAGCCCCTTCAGAAGTGGACCAAGTCCCGCCGAGACGTCGCCGGTCTCCGCGTCTGGAGAATCCACGCCTGCGAAGTCTGCACGACCCATGCGTCTTCCGCCCACGTCATCTCCATTAGCTGCGCCGGCAACCATGCCCGATTCCTCGGTGTCGGTCTCGCCCCAGCCGGTGCCCATTCGCTCGCGCGCGTCGCGCCAGAAGGTATTCGAGGAAACCATCGCCCATCGTGGGTCGCCACACCGCGGGTCTTTGCCCAGGTACTCTCCGGTGAACACGCCGCCTCGCGACGAGCCGCTGTTCGACAAGCGCAGGAACAGCACGTTCGGCTCTACGTACGCGTTCAGCTCCTCGTCGTCCCCAGCCACGCGGTACAACCCGTCGACGCCCCAGGTCTCGCTCTCGTACAGCCAGGCGTCCCTCGCGCGACGCTGGCAGCACACGTTCCCGCGCCCGCTATACAAGCACGAGGTCAAATGGAAGTCGATGGTGACGCCCGCCTGCTTGTCGCTGACGACCGAGCAGTTCCCGACGTCCGCGGAGCTAGATACGTCCTACGACGTGTTCTCGTACGACTTCGTCGTCGACCCGCCCGAGACGAAGTCCTTCCTCGTGAAGCCGCCGAGCACGGACACGAAGGACCCGGACGAACTCCGGCGCGCATGGGCGCTCGTCGTCATGCGCGGGATGATCGCGCTGCGCCTCGCGCAGGGTTTTCAATTCGTCCTGCGCCCCGCCGCCGCCGTGCCCGAGCCCGAGCCCGATGCGCACGCGCTCCGCCGCTCCAAGTCGTACATGTCCGACGACGACATGACGCCGAAGCCGGGCGGCGCGGCGGAGGTGCTGCGCGCGCAGGCGCAGGCGGACCCGGTGTACCTGAGCATGAGCAACGAGATCCACCGCATCGCGTACACGGGCGAGGCGATCCAGGTGCGGCGGTACGTGCGGCGGATGCCGCCGTCGCAGCCGTTGAACTACAAGTGCTTAATCTGGCCGAAGCTCGGGGTGGGGTATACGGAGCTGTCGACGTCGTTTACCTCGCATGGGCTCGAGAACTATGGGTGGAACAGGTGAGGGATGCGCGTGCGGGGAATCAGACTGCTGCTAATATAAGGCGTGAACAGGCTGGACATGCTCGTCGCAGGGTATGAGCACCAATTCAACGAGTCGCTGCGCTACTGGCGCACGCGCTTCATCGTCATCCCCACCGCCGAACCCCCTTCCGTCAAAACCGGGCCCGCAGGCGAACCCTCAACGACGAGGAGATCCGCATCATCGGCATCGAGAAGCTCGCAGAGATGTTCTCCCGCGTCCGCTGGCAATCCCCCGACGACCACAGCGCGCCCATGCCGCCCGTGCGTTTCCTGCCGACGTACCTCGGGCCCACGGCGAGCGTGCTGGACGACCAGCTCATGGCGCAGCTCGACGAGATCCATGCGGCGGGCCCGTTGCGGAAGAAGATGAAGAGCGAGCGCGACATCGGCGAGATGTCGCTCGCGCAGATCGCGAAAGGCCATGCGCGAGGAGGATGGTGTGCAGATCAAGGAGCGGCGGTGGCATACGCAGACGTACGCTGAGTCGTTCGTCGGTTCTGAATTTGTCAACTGGCTGGTTCGGGAGTTCCGAGATGTGTCGACGCGCGATCAGGCTATTGAGTGGGGGAACAAGCTGCAGGAGCAGGGCCTCTTCAGCCATGTTCGGGGCCGGCATGCATTCCTGGATGGGTGAGTCAACTTTTATGTCGTTCATGCTGATGTTTATATGGTTGGTGCGCAGATATTACTTCTACCAACTCAAAGGAGAATTTGCAGTTGTTTCGACGCCCAGAGGATGGTTCCGCACGCGGCACACACAGCCAGTCGAAGAACCCGGTCGAGGATACTACCCTTCCAGCGTCCCGAAGCCGAATGTCAAAAAGCCTATCAAAAGACTCATTTTGAGTCAAAGCATGGTCATCGATGTAGATCCGGGCAAGGTGATGCTTTCGTCTCACCTGTTCCGAGCATCTCAATACTGATAATCGACTCAAAGAAAAGTGATCAAGCTGAATCCGTCATTCTCCACCACGACATCATGCACAATCCCGCCACGATCTTCCACTTTGAGCTGCACTGGATCGGCACGACCGCGCGGTGCATCGAAGAGATAGTCCGGCAGTGGAGCAGCAAAATCGAGCGCTACGGGCTGAAGCTCGTCGAGGCATACGTGACGCAGATCAGCGACATCGCGCGGCGCAACCCGTTCCAGTCGTGCTTCCCCGTGCGCCTCGCGGTCCCGCCGCCGCTCGTGCTCGACATCGAGAAGCGCGTGCCCGAGGCGACGCAGGCGTCGCGCTACTTCGAGTACGCGCTGCTGCGCCGCTTCGGCTTCGTGCTCGACATCGAGGCCGCCGCGCTGTACCCTGCGCACGTCGACGCGGTGTACTCGTACCGCCGCGCGCCGTTCGCGCACTCGCAGTTCGTGCACCGCTCGGGCGTCGCGTTCGTGCAGGTGCTTGGCGGCGCGGAGGGGTTTCTGTTCCTCACGAATCGGCTCATGGCGACCGGGCGCATGGGCTCCGGCATGGTCGGAAGGGAAAGGGCAAGGAAGTGCGCCCGGCGGCCCTCGCGGAGGAGCTGCGCATCGAGCTGCAGGCGTTCTGTGCCGACAAGGTTGCGCTGGACCGGTTCTATGATGAAGAACTCGCCAGGCTGAGACATGTGCCAGAGGAACCGCCAGCGTTGTCAATATGAGATCCTACGACTTCTGAGTCCACTATATATTTTATGCCGGCGCGCGTGGATAATGGGAGGATAATGTAGGGTTGCAAGCAGATGTAGGTCGAACTCATGTACGACGCATGTAACGAGTATCTGGGAGAAGCATCTAACGCGTGGGCCGTATTCTTCTTATCGGATGGTGTGGGCCAAAACAAAAACGCCAATCGTAATGGTGATAAAACAAGGTAACGATGTGATATCTACTTCCTGGAACATACCAATTGGGTTGCACTTCTAAAACAGACCTGTCGTGAGGAATTGTGGATAACAGCATGAAGGACATACTGCCAATAAGTTCAGCAGCTTAGGTTTCTCCAAAAGGGAGGGCCCTTATGAATATACCACATCGGCCGTTCTTTGGCACCTAGAACTTCCTGCTTCCTTCTTGCATCTGTACTGCGTCTTCCCTGCACCCCGGGAGCCGACGTCGACCAAAAACAATCAAGACCTGGAGGTAAATAAAGACCCACAGACATGTTCAGCCTCCAACGTCTTTCCAAGAGCAGATCACTCGTCGCTATCGTCAAATGACACAAAATACACCCCAGAATGATTCGCAACAGATGACAGCTGCACGGGATGACCGCATAGTCCGATAGTGCAGCGCCGACCTTCTGCTCCGTCGTTCCCCGCTTATAAAGACTGCATCGCGCACAGATGTCCTGCATCCGCGCAGGGGGGATCGGGAAGCCGAATAAGAGAACTGGGAGGCGTCGGTCTGGCAATCATCAAGCTGCGGGAACGTTTCCATTGGAGATACCGTCGCGAATTCCTCGTACGTCTAAGGAAAAATGAAGTCAGAACTAGATAGCGCTTGCAACAGAGCTGAGACTTACAGCATCAGTTAGAGACCGCGGCCACAGGAGGTCAGGAAAATCAGCGGCGAAACGCTGAGGTCCAATTTGGATTGGACCAACGGAAGGTCGTAGAAGAGCTAGGAAGAACAATCCTGCATTTGGACATATGGAGGACATTGTGAATGA
The DNA here is from genome assembly GCA_033439255.1 of Hericium rajendrae. Lineage (NCBI taxonomy): Eukaryota > Fungi > Basidiomycota > Agaricomycetes > Russulales > Hericiaceae > Hericium > Hericium rajendrae. The sequence continues at coordinate 382,242 of CM065889.1, forward strand.
ATGCGCATTGAAGGCTGACAGCTTCGAAGTCAGGAGAAGTCCACGAGACGAGGGCAAGGTTTGTTGCAATGGTGGCCTATCGCGCAATTTAGACTCGACGGTAGCGCCAGAAAGGAACGTCATGTCGCGTTGAAGTATGATACTGAGGCAAAGCGGATGGGAAGGGCCCGGTCCAAGCAACGTCGACCAGACAATGCGCAAGTGTCTCTTCAAGATCTTGAAGATGTTCCGAGCACTCTGTTCCTAGTGACTGCCAAGTGCAGCCTCCAAATCCGGACGACACACTCACCATATTTGAGAGCATTGCATTCTCTGATACGTCCCATGGAGAACACAGTGACATAAATTTTGGGTCTTCGATTCGACTTCTTGGCCGCATCGCACCGTGATGTTGAATCATCAAGTGAGGAGGCAGCTGGCAGGGCTGGGAGGCAGCTGGCAGGGCTGAGTGGCAGGTGGAACCGAGGGAAGCAGTGTCGCCCACTGCGATCAGTCGCCGTTTTGAGAATACTAGCTGCAAGTTGTTGTAGCTCGCGTTTCACTGAAGTCAAATGTTCGAGGGGACAGGGCTCACAGCCCTAGAGCTGTCTTGTCAGAAGCGAAGACGCGTTGGGTGGCGTCGATATTTGACAGTGCGATAGATTGCCCGGAATTTCTCTCCCAAGCCTGCCTATCGGAGGTGAGGCCTTGAATTTAAATTCGCATTGAAGTGAAGTTAGCATCATATTGGCGATGAGAGGGACGTTGTATAGACAAACCTTGAAGTTGCTGCTATAGACATTCCATTTCATGTCGTAGATGTGCAGCAGCAACAATGCTGAGGCCATTGACACCATGACTTACGGGCGACACATAAAAGATACGAACCTGATCTCCTCTCTGACAAGAAGCCGAAGAGGATTCATGCGACACGTGTTCAGATATAGACTTCCAACGTCAGCAGGACACAAAGCGGTGAAATGCAACATTAGTGTATATAGTGGTGGACAATGCGAGTGACAGGGGTAATTTTGCGTGTGCAGCGCCCGTACGTAGCGTACATGTATGCCGGATTGACAACACAACTATGATACGTCGTGCGCGCTGACGATCATGTCTCGCCCGTTCGCCCGCACCGAGCGTCGCATCGGGTCCCGCGACAGCGGTTTCCGCATATCTGGATGTCAAGCGCATCAGCATAATGAGGTCAACGGGGCTTTCCGAATCATAACAGGAATCACGCGCGGAGTGGCCTGCGACTGCATCGCTGACGATGCATGATGCATATCATGAGTTCCGCGCACCGTTGCATGCACGGTGCCATATCCCGTCAGTGGGGACTCCGTAGCGCGGGAGATAGAAGCCCTCAGTGCCAAGAGTCCAGCCCCCTGCTCGGATTCCGATAGGCACGCCGTGCCCCACAGATACGCGCCACCGACGCACGCAACCCAAAAGGTACACCCAGCAGCATACCCCGCACGGCCCAGACTCACCAAACGCGTCCTCCTCGTCCTTCCCGCCCGGCCCCAGGCCGAGGCTCCCGTAGTACTCGCGCACGCGGCGGTAGACGCTGTAGCCGAGGCCCTCGTACATGCCGATCGCGACCTGGTTCGCGCAGCGCACGAAGAGATCGACGAAGAAGCCGCCGTAGACGTCGTCCGAGACGCGCTCGAGCAGGTCCATCATCTTGTGCCCCAGCGAGAGGCGGCGGTACTCCGGCGCGACGGTGATCGCGGTGACGTGCCCGTGGAACTCGGTCTGGTTGCCCTCCGCCTTGCCGATGACTGCGTATCCCCGGGAGGCGTTTGCGGTGGTGGAATGTCAGCGGGGCAGGGCGGTGATGTCAGCGAGGCGGTATAGATGTCAGTGAGGCGATGCGTGTCAGGTCATTGTCAGGAACGGCTCCGGATGGGTGGGTCGAAGGAACGCACCGTAGCCCATGAGACGGCCGCTCGGGGCTTCTTGCACGGAGCAGAGGTCAGGCCAGCGCGAGAGGTAGCTCAGATAGAATGCGATGCCATACTAGACGATCAGTGAGTCAGTGCTGGCCCCGATGCGCCCACAAGCACAGAATAGACTGCACCGTCTCCGTCCAGACATCAAGGTTACTGCCAACACATGATCGTCAGCTTATGCTCAATGTAGACCAAACGGAGACCCACGTACATGTTATTAAACTTCAGCAAATCAGTAGCGCGGAATGGACGGAGAACGCTCATATTTTATCTGCAAATGCACCTCAATACATCGAACCCAAAGCCAGTCAACCTTGCTCACCGTTGTGAAAGTCAAGAAACTCACCAAAACCTGACGGTATCCTCGTGTGTGGAAGAAGACAGCAAGCTGCAGCCGGCCTGACAAGGCCCCGGCCGGCCCGCAAGCCGCGCCGGTGCCGACAGCCAATCACAACCCATCAACGCCTTTCCACGCTCGCCTCGGCGCTTATCACACCGAACAGAATTCTTCGAGATCCTCATGGACCAACAACCGCAGAATCTCGTTCATCCCGAGTTCCTCGCCTCCCCGGAAGCTATTTTTGTCTTTGATCCCCGTCGCACCCTTGGGGCGATACCGTGCCCATGACGTTCAACAGCCAACAAATCTGGGCCCGGCGATATCGCCTGGCCATGGTCGCCGGATCACAGCGCTGTCTACGGGCAGGTGTGCGCTGCGGCGACATCGTCCGACCCGAGAACCTACGCAACGCTGCAATATTGTGTCTGCCCCAACCTGAACGAGGTCGGTCACCTGTGCACTTTTCGGGTCGGAGCAGCCCGTTCGGAATTCCGGTCGTGTCAATGCTAGTGTGTCCTTTCCGGCCGACTGTACAGGCCAGACTGGGACGATGCAGCGCGGTGCCATCCCGGGGCGATTACGCGGAGCTGCTGCTGCTCGCGGCCCCATGACTATCCGCACGCCGACCATTTCCAGGATCCATTGCATGATCCACTTGTCGGATTTTCGGCGTGCACTGTACGATGGCTGGTGAATCATCCGGATCTGACCAACGCTCAGCCTATTCAGCATCTACCCTCGAGTCAGCAGCCAAGTTGCACCGCCGCGGTTAGTTAGTGAAGCAGGCGCCCCAAAGCGCCTGACTCACGCACCGCCGCGGTCATATCAGTAAGTATTGGTTTTGGCTTTGATAGCGCTGATTCAGACTATGCTAAACATCTGCAGAAACGCAAATAACGATTGCGAACGTGGATCGAAAGGGATCGAATCGGTCATCCGTGCGTTATTCAGTTCCACCGATGTTATCGTACCTCGTTTCTCGATGTCTCTCGAAAAGTCTGTCGATGATGGATTCGTAACCACGTATGCACTTCAACCTTACGCGCCGCGCAGTCTAATTGTCTGATACGCGCGGATCTGGGGCTTTGCAAAGTACCTTTACAAGCTGGGGCAGGCACGCCAATACGCGTCCCTGCACCGCTGTGCAAACCTTGATCGCAGCATAATTGCAATAATATGCGTCGCGGCATTAGCGATCATCATGCACCTACAAATGCCAACGTGTAAACGCCGATATGGCGCGCGCTATGACAATGCGCAATCGATCTGAGTATGCAGACCTGTCAGCGAACGTGTCGGAATATTGCATATTGTGGCTCGTACGACGGCGGCGTAACAGGCCTCGTACGACGGGCGCAAGCCAAGCGCCGCGGCGCCGCGTCCGTCCACCCATCGGGAGGTGGACCCATTCGAATTTCGATCCAGAAAAATCTAGACGTTCCGCCACACGTCGCCCCATTGCGAGAACACTACACGCCCCCCAGTGAAAAACGGACGATAGGCGTCCAAGAATCCGAGTGCACGTTTGCCAGCGGCACGCGCCACGTACGCGTCCATTCCCTGGTCCACAAACTGACCGAACATGCTGGCGCAGCTGCGCGCTCCTGACTTGACGCGTCAACCCGGCGCCCCTCCCGACCCGAACCCGCCGGCGCCGGCGCCCCAACGGAAGGCACGCCTCCCGACTGTCCCGGCATGTGTGCACTTCCCTTTCGCACAGGCCCGGGCTGTACGGCGTCCTGTGCTAATAATGCGCGCAGCATATGACGGTGCCGGCGACTGAGTGCGTGAAAATGAAGCTGTCAAACCAAACAAGCACGTGCGCTCGCGCTGCGGCCTATCTCCGCCCCCGCGATCAGCGCGCACGTCATCCGCAGGCCGACGCGCCCGCGGGCTCAAGGAAGGGACGCTCCGGAAACAAAGTGACTAGGCACGCGGAATGGAGAATGGATGTTTTGAAAGTTTCAAGTCTTTTTGGCTTGGTCGTAGGCGCTAAGTCTACAGTAGGTGTCTACTTTTCTGAGCGGAGCGGGACGTAAGTAAATGTGGGAGTTGAATCGAAGTCGTGAAGGAAGGAAAGTGTGTTATGGATTAGAAGATGGATCGAATGTATGGACAGGTAGCGTACGAAAATGCGACAGAGAGCTCGGATGTGACGACGGAAGAAGCGAAGAAGAGATGTGAGGCGGCTAGACGCAGACCTGTGTCGACGGCTGGGCCGGGAAGGGCGGGAGCACGGGCTGACACCGGCTTGGATTTGCATTGGTTTGCTGCTGCGGCTGGGATGGATGGTGCGCACCGAAATGTGGGAGGGGGAACGCGCGCAGGAGGCGTAACGTCGACGAGCCCGAACCCGATTGTGAATGTGAACGTGACTGCGCGTGCTTCTTCGATGGTGGGTGCACAGCCTGTGTGGGCTCGTGAAGGTGCGCGGCTGGGAGCGGCGCGGGAGGATCTGATGGCGCGTGCGCGCTGTCCAACTTGACGTGTACGGGAACGAACTCGGGGTTGACAAGGGTCGGTGGAGTGCGTGGAGAGAAGGATGCGTCGGTGGAGACGGACATCGACGGCGACGCGCCGCACGAGGAGCCGGGGATGGGAGCTGTGCCTCGCGCATGTGAGTGTCCTTGGGGTGTGGTGAGGGTGCGCGGGCGAAACGAGGGACATGATCGTGTGGTGGTGTGCGAGGATGTCGGATTCGGAGACGGCCAACTCCCAGTCGAGCACATCCAGGAACTCGCGCTCAATCCGGCCAATGTCGCGGCGACCGAAGAGGCCGGTACACACGGCCCAATGAACGTTCTTCAGCGAGAGTCGTTAAGATACTGTGAGAAGAGAGGTTAGCTCTGTGCGGATATGGAGGAAATGAAAGAAGCTTACCTTGCTCGCAACGATGAGGGCGCCGAGGAACACGCGCTCATTGGCCCATTCCTCAAGGGTGATATGCAAATGGGGCTTGGCCCTGTCAAGGTAGACGAGGGTCGCAAGGACGACAGGCATCTCGACTTCTGCCCGTTGAAGGACATTCTTCACAGTCGTGGCGAACGAAGAACCTTCGGAATGCCTGTGGAGCGAACGGCCGCGCTTAGAGTGGGATGGGCGGCCGAGGGCATAATCGACGGTCTCTACAACCGTGTCGATGAGGTATTCTAAAGTCGAAGATGAGCAGACTGAAGGGAACGAGAAGATGAAAAAGCGTACCGGTGATATTCCGATCGAGCTTGACGTCGATGAGCTCGAGGATGGCAGGGGAGTGGGAGGCGGGATCCACGAGGGAGGCGGAATGCACACGGGGTGACATTGCTGAAAGGGACGGCGGGGCGGGGACGACGGACGGAGGGGGCGGGTGGACTGAGACGAAACGCAGGATTGCATGGTGGAATATATATCATTCAGCGTGCCGGAGGAGAAAGGAAAGACGGGAGAGACGATATGCGGATTTGTCAGGGAGGACGACACGGAGATCTAAGATCAAGCGCTTACTGCTCCTGCCTTTTTCGTGTGACTCGATTGGAACTCGTCCTCGGCTTCTATGACGCCACCGCGGGTGGGTCGCCTCGACCTCGGCCAACAACGCGTCTCTCCCGCCGGGCACCGCGACACGCTCACGTCTGGCCCGTGACTCAGCCCCCCACCTCGGCATTGGGTCCTATCCCTGGCCCAGCAGCGTCCATCTAGAGCCGGGATCCGTAGTAGCAAACTGCCTCAACCACCTGAATCCTGCCCGACCGAATTCCGGCCTATCTCTGGGCCCATCTAGCTAGCTTAGCGTAGCCTATCTTTATGTCAAACGTCATATGAACATCTCAGCTCCCCGCCTCGATTGCGAGGAAGTGTTTGCCTCATTACTTATCTTTCGCTCTAGCTTGCCTCGAAGCGTTGAATGGGCCGGCCAATCACATCCACGCCCAGCTCCTAGACTCCAAACATTCATTTGCACACAGCTCGCCGCGCCTCCATCTATCCTAATTCGCGTACGAGTTCCCAGCCCGCAGTCCTAATTTCTTGCGACGCGACCGGCGATAACGGCGTCCATGCAGCATCAAATTGAGTTTCTCGAACCATTCAATGTTCAGGCGCGGCCCTCAGGCGACTGCGCGTTCCGCCTTGGGTCGCTTCCTCGCATGCACACGCCCGAGTGCGCGTGCACTCTGTACTCCGGGCGTCTGTTCTGTCGTGCCATCATCACTAACGCGATGATATGCTGCGATCAGCCATCTTGATCATCCACAGCGCACTGAGCGACTACTGGGCGCTATGCACCAGTCAAATGATATCAAAATGAGTCCTCGCTAATGGAAGGCGCGATGGGTCACCCATCCGCAGGCATCAATCCACCCGTCGGCGGGCGGGCGGATGAATTCAGCATCGATTCGGGGTGGAAACACAAGTACCAGTACCCACCCCGATGCGACTCGGGCACGATGTGCACTTCCACTGATGTCCAGCAACCTTACTTGCATCCGTCGCTGGGCCCCGCGGCGCCGCGTGCTGATTCAGCGGCGCGGCCGCTGACGACGACGCGCAGGCGGCTCTGACCAAGCCGTCAATTGAGCGCGCCAGTCAGCTGCCCGGCATGCTCGTCAACACGTCCAGTCAGGATCTTATCTTATCTTACCTTACCTTATGTAAGTGCGCGAGCGAATCCCGAATCGGCGAGCGATCGGTTTCCGTCGATCTCGATATGATGCGTGGCGATGCACCTCCCCGCGTTCGTCGTGTCGTCGATTCGTTGCGTTCGTCCCGAAGCGAGACGCCTTCTTTTCGAAATCGGGCCTGTTTTCTGTCGATATCGCGCATCTGTGGATATCACTCTCGTTACCACTCTAGTGCATCCCAGCGTTCCATGGTCGAGTCAGACTATTCCTCGGTGCATCCTTGGTGCATCTGCTGATCAACTCGCCTGACGCGTCGAAATGGCACGACTGCGCCGGCTCGACGCGGTAAAAACAACTCACTCCGCCTCTGCTCGCCCCATCTCGGCCCTCGCTTGCCGCCGTGCGCCCACCAGCGCCAGGGAACGCCGCCGCAGGCGCTATCTCGACGCGCACGGGCACCCGACGAGGTCGGAGGGGCGGTCTGCGCATTCACCCCGGGCGGAGGCATTGTACGGACTTCGCTTTGCCTCCGCTCGCCCCAGGCAGCCGATAAGCCCGCCGTGTGCACTGGCGCAGCGGGCTCGCGGGTGGGCATGCTGCGTAGACCCGCTGCCGCGCCGTACCTGCGCCGTGCCCGCGTAAGGCAGATGCATTCCGTCCCGAGTGAGGCAGACGCGTCATATGAATGCAGGCTTGGTGCGCGGTCGACCCCGCACCGCGGGCGTACATTCGCGATCGTACTGCACCTTCATACCCAGGGCCGGACGGGGCATACTTATCCGACTGCCGGAGGACTGCAAGGTATTGGTTAAACTTGTGGAGGAGGTATTTTTGGCGCAGGAACTGGGAACCGCAACTTCATTTTCTGCAACACTTTGGCGCGATCTTGCTTTTCGGCCGCGGATCGCGGGCTACGGTGCAAGGTAGCAACGGCGCAGACCGACGGAATCGCCGATCGCGACGACTTCGCGCATGCAGAAAAGGACAGAAGAACATCATAATGCACGATCAGGAGAAGTCTGTAACTTACAACACCACAAAGCACGAATCCAACCGAAACGCTGCGCCGAAACCCTGACTCTCATACGAATACTTCACGTCCCTGCGTCGCCCGCAGGCTTGCTCCCCGACGCGTTGCGGTTCTTGCTGCCCTTTGGCCGCCCGCGCGGCCGTTTGCCCGGCGTGGGCGGCTCCCCGCTAAGCTCGTCCGCCGCGCGCTTGCCGCCCGTCTCCGCCGCGAGCCGGCGCTCCTGGAGGTACCTGCGTGCGTATGCGGGTGAGCTAGGTACAGTGCGATAGACACAGGACGAAACGCACTGCTGCGATTTCTCGTCGAGCGTCGCCTGCAGGCTTGGCAGCGGCGGCTGCCCGAGCTCCGCGCGCAGCTCGTCGACGTCGCGCTTCGCGAGTGCGTACTCGCCGTCTGTGATCTGCTGGATGCGCGCGCGCAACTCGGTGCATCTATGTTTTAACTGTCAGCTCTTTCAGAACGGGCGGCTGAACGAGGACGCACTCGTTGCTGATCTGCGCCTCCATCATGTCCGCCTGCGGCGTGTCAGCTGCGGTGTGAGCGTTCCACACTAACGGGCGCACCTTGTCGCGGTCTTCATTCACCTGGGTGGGGTGTCAGTCAGCTGATCATCGATGCAGCGCGTGGGGAAAGATGGGGCGGGGCGGGCGCGGGGTTGGGCCGGCGATGAGAAGTGGGAGGCTCGGAGTTCGGGACTCACCTCTCTGAGACACTTGAGCAGACGCACGCGCTCGCTCTCCAGCCTACATACGCACACGGGACGGGCGCGGGGGTGTCAGCATCGCTGCGCGGAGAATGCATGGGGCGACGCACTTGTTCTTCTGTTCTTTCAGGTCCTGGATCGCCTTGTTCTTCTGATCGAGCGTCGCGTGCGCGGAAAGGATGTGCGCCGTGTGGAGCTGCAGCGTGAGCGCATGTTTCCTGCCGGAAGACGTGAGTGAGCGTGAGCGTCGATGTACAGCGGGGACTTCAGCCTGAGCCTGGGGGCAGATAGGGATGACGCTTGGCGCGCGCCGCGCGATATCGACCCATCGCCATCCATCGCATCGATATGCGGATCGCACGGACGCCAGCGCGCCCACAATGCAGCGCCATCCGTGAGGCACATCGGCAGGAAGATCGGACAGCACGCACTTGAGCTCCGCGGTCTTTGCGAGGTGCACGAGGTTCTTCGTCCAGTCGCCCTGCGCGACGAGGGGCGGCTGCTGCGGCTGCTGGGCCTTCGCCGACGAAGAGCGCGGCGGTTGCTGTTGTGTGCCCGGTGCGCCTGTGTTGGTGCTGGTGCTGGTACTGGCCATCCCGCCCGGAGAAAATGCAGGAATGCAGCAGGTGAGAGTGCAGGGGGGCCGCCCTATTTTTTGCGGGCGACGCCCGGGGTGCTCGATGTCTCCCTGCTCGGAATGGGAACTGCTCGGCGCGCGCCCGTGTGGCGGAAGGCCCCGATCCGCCGGTTGTGGCGGTACGCGAAGGCACCCGGCTTGCACCTTTGCTCCCGGATTTCGAGTTGTTGCCAGTTGCTCAGGCGTTTATCGACAACTCACGGAGATAAACGCTGCGGTTCGTGTCGTATTCCTCGAGCTATACTGGGTACGATCTCCTCGTGTGCTTGCTATCGATGCGTTACGCAACTTCAAGGACCATGCGGCTTGCCTTTTTTTTTTCCACTCCACTTTAACTTTCTGCATCGAAGCTGCCTCCGATTGGACTGGTGATCCGTCTCTTTAGGCTTCTGTCTCTCGGTGCACAAGAATGCCGGCTACGTCGGGTATTGCGATAAATGGCCTCCGAGTCGCATCAACGCCTTCGCAGTTCTCGCAGAACCTCGATCGTACGCAGTCCGGCTCCATCTAGATCTGCCACTGAGCCAAATCTGCGCACAGACCTTCCTTGCTTCCCCGCCCGAACCCGCGCTATTCAGATTCTTGCTTCACTGAAATTAAACATGCATCTGACCAAGGTTCCGAACAGATGTACCTAAAGATAATGGAGGTGAGACACCCCATTATGCAGCCCCATCCATGGCGGACCATGATACCAGCGGCCGAAGCGTCATATATGCTCTTTTTACATCCGGCGGCTGTCAATGTGCGCTCCGAGCTGCTTAGCTGGTTCTGCAAGGTCCGTCTGCGGAGTGCCATTTTAATCGCGCACGGTTTGAACGATACGTGATTACAAGGTCTGCAATGCGGGAGAGACTATGACGTTGCGACCATGGTCGATCGGGGAATCTACTCTATCTGTAGTCCTTCCGATTGGATACCACTTCGCACTGGGATAAGATAACGCTGGATCGTTTGGCCAAATAAGTTTCTTGGACAGCATCTTAGTCTGTTTGGTAAATTGGCCGTCATCGGGCTGGTCATGGGGCAAGTGTGGCCTCCCCCACCACTTGCTGAACTACTTATCATCGAGCTCGAGGCTAGCATGAGAAGCTCGAAGGTCTGGGCATCCGGCTTGGAATCGGGACGCTCTGCACGACAGATCAGGTCCGGAACTTGCAATCTTTGTCGCATACGGCGATTGACACCCCGTCAACCAGTGGCCATCCGAACGGACATGCGGTACGTGTGACCATTTCAGCATACAGTGACTCTCAGCAACCTGGACCAGTGCAGGGGCTTCGATTTCCGAAGTATATTGACGCTTCTGTTCCGCGCAATTGAATCATTGATGTGTTCAACCTTCAATGGCTCATCTTGACGCCACGGCACCATACATCACACAAAGATGCAGGTCCGTCAAACATGCAAGTCCGCTTTGGTTAGCTGTGAAGACAGTCAATTCAGGGTTATGGCCATGCTGTGAGCTAATTTCTCCTTTCACAGTCCCCGCATTGGTTCATGATACATTTGCCCAGGTGCAGATGGCCCGTGCGACGCTTCATCTCGCCTCAGATGCTCGCGGTGTATTTGAGGTGTCCCATTCACCATGTGGCGTCCGCGCGTCCTTGCAATAGAGGTGCATACAACCCGCTGTGAGATCAGCCCTTCGATCCGCCGAGGCACTATCCACGCTACGGATATATCTTTCCAAAAAAGCGCAAGATCGCGTCTGGGGCGGAATTCTAGCCTGAGATCGTCGTCACAAATTCGGAAGTCTAGAATGAAGCTGCACATATCGTGTGCTTCGGTGTGCACCTCGCAATCTGGGTATGCCCGTATCTTTTTCGAATTGGCCCTTTGGAATGCATGCTTTACCGACTCAAATGTGAGTGCTGGAAGCCTTTCTTCACTCATCTAGTCGAGACGCGACGGAATAGCCCGCGTCCCGCGTTATCGCAATCGTTGGACCGTATTATCCGAGATCTCTCAATGACGACTTAGATATCCTCCATAACGCCCGTCCACGCGTATCTTACCCTGCCTGGTGTTCTGCAAGCAACAACTAAGATCTCCGGCAAGCATGTGGATCCCACAATGACCGTTCCACACCGACTTGCCTGTTCATACTCAATGTTCGTAGTTGTCATGGTCGTAAGGTCCGCGCGACGGACGCAGAGTAGCGACGGGCGCCCACTTACCAAGCTGCGGTGATGTGTTTACATCGAAAGAACTTGCATACTCCTCACGGCTGGTTCGTCTCGATTCTGGCTATTTGTTCTTACATAGTCCTATTGCTGAGTGCCGCGGCGGTGCCTACTGGATTGATCAATAAATTACGTTCGTCTGCAGATGATACGACCGAAGTCTCTCGAGTTTTGACCTCGTGTCGAGCATAGCTGACATACTGTGTTGCAGGCCGGTGTTGGCGAGCTGACAGGAAACCACATGTATCGATTGTTTGAAGCGTGAGTTTTCCTTTTCCCGAAGTCAACGTCGTTTTGCCTAATGGTACAGCTTAACATCTTCTTCTCCGAAAGCATCTGTCTCAGATGCTGGTCTAGAAACGGCCATGTCAGAAATTGGTTTCTTTATCTTCGTCGTAACTCGAGCCCAGCCAAGCCCTGTGTCTACTATCATTGGGCCATACCTGTCATTTGTGGCAATGCCTCATTGAAGATAATGGATCTAGGCAAGGAAAAAAACTGGCGATAGGAAGAGTATCCCTCGTAAGTTTCGGCTGAACTTTGCGAATATGGTGTAATCTGTTCCATTGAATGTTCGGAGAAAATGGATGGCAGAAGAGATGAAAAATCGGAAAACTCGCAGATTGAACCTCTATCACGATTAGAATCCATGTATGATGTTATGTATACTTCTAAACCACTACCTTAATCAGACTTGGTGGTGATGGAGATTCAGAGGCAATTTGTGACTTGCAGCAGAGGGCTGTAGAGGGCCGCGGAATTTTTTTGCTTCCGTAAAAAACAGCTGCACCGACGGCCTGGATTCGATGCTACGTGCTCCGCATCAGCGGCATCGAGTTTTGGGCGGCTGTCGCCGAAATCATCTCGTCCCGCCAATCGGCGGCAAACCTCGCAGGTACTTATAGGACGACGTCGATTTGACATCGACAATCCACACTCCACCCATACTCTGTTATACTAACCCACCAGGTTTAAGGTTTGATTATATAGTAGGAGACCTTTTCCAACCCTCTACTGCAGGATCTAGCTCTGATAGTCTGATGAGTCTTTCAGCTCGTGCCAAATGATGTTTCGTGGCGTATACAAAAGGCGCACTTGATATTGTGGTTGATATCATCCGCATGGCGCTGTCTCCGCTGTCTGCAGTGCAGGGCTTGGCTGACTGGAAGCAAATAATTCCGCTTCGGCAGCGATAAGTGCTCGACGGCGGGACATCATCCTATCAGTGGCCTCCACTGGACTGACGATTTTCCACAAGCGGCGCTCGGCAAGCATCGCGGTCGCAGTGTTCGCTTTTTGCAGCCAGCAATCTGCGCTGTCTCTTCGCCATAGCAACTGTGTGACTTCACTTGCACCATGCAGATAGAAAGTGGGCATACCATGACGGAGCCAAGGGTCTTTTCATCGGATGATATCGATTTCTGGAGAGATTTTGGTTATGCACCCTTAACGTGAATCAGGCCAACCGTGAAAGCAGACGCGGGACCCTGATAGCCGCTTGTTTGAAACGCCTGCTTGCTCGACATGATTGGCGGGCTGGGGCCGTGTCGCGACAACGTTGCCGGCAGCGTTGACGAGGCGGGTGATCTCTGCGTGCCGAGAGCGCGGAGCCCAAAATTGAACTTCCGATTGATCCGCTCCGAAGGTGACCAGCGGGTTCGCCTTTCTTCACCACGTCGAGTCTGCTAGAAGGCATTTTTTTCTCGTCTTTATGCAGGTCAATCGTACTCTGAGAAGCTCTTAACACTCAATGTATCAATAAGTTGATTTGTTGACCCAAATAGCGATCTGCACGGACCAAACAAGGTCTAAAATTTTACCGACACGTTGGTGAGTGCGGACCCGGCACGGACAGCAAGATAACCGGGCGTCACCCAACTCCCAAGCCATTCCGACCTCATGGCGGGCAAGGACTTGTAGCGAACAGTCGCTGCAGAGTCGTCCCGTCTCCATCCCATCAAAACATCCTTGTATAAATACTACCTGTGGCCGTTTAAAAGATGGAGTTTCCAGCCGCCCTCGACCCGCCTCGCTTCCCGTTCCCCAAATGGCTGCTCCTGCCAATACCCCCGCTCCTCATGGGGACAATACCCCCCACCAGCCTCCTCTTCATTCCGATTCGAACTCTGAAACTAACACGCTCGCTGATCCACAAGAGCCGGCCGTTCTTCCCGCCTCCCATAACCGTGCCAATCCCGATCTTAGTTTTCCCTTCGAGACCACCAATTACCTTGAGGCGGGTATCACTGATGAGTATCGTCAAGTCTCCAAAACTGGAACTGTTCCCCTCGTCGGTGCATTGCAAAGAGCGCCGACAAGACTCGCAAGAGATCCTACGCGAGATGTCGAGAAACAAGAGAGGCTGAAGGACGTCCAGCTCGTCGTCTGGAAACCTGACGACCCCGAGGATCCTCGTAATTGGAAACCACTTTATAAGTGGTGTACGTCCTTTCATTACTTTCATGCTTCTTCGTTGTTAATGTTTCTTTTACTCCAGATCTTACTGCTATTGCCGCTGGGTCTGTTGTTTCAGTGGCCTTTGGAAGCGCCATCGTTACCGGTGACTTCAAAGATATCGAAAAGGAGTTCGGTGTCAGTGGTGTTGTCGTTGCGCTTAGTGTCTCTCTTATGGTCGTCGGCTTTGGGTTAGTATCTTTCACAATCTCGTCAGTCGTGCTTATCGTTCTGACTTGTGGTCGTCAGTATTGGACCGCTAGCATGGGCACCGCTTTCTGAGCTCTATGGTCGCAGAATATTATGGACCATTCCATACTTCCTCTACGTCAGTAAGTATGAGTTTCTGAAAATTTCTCTGTATCCGCATTCTTATCACGTTTTCACCAGTCTTCAACATTCCTTGTGCTCTCGCACCAAACATTGGCACATTGCTTGTCTGTCGATTCCTGTGCGGTATTTTCGCTAGCACTCCTCTTGCCTTGGCTGGTGGAACTATCGCCGACATCTGGGATAACAACGAGCGCGGTTTCGCCATTGCCCTGTTCGCCGCCGCGCCTTACGGTGGGCCTGTGCTCGCGCCTATCGTTGGTGGCTTCGTCGGCGAGACCATCGGTTGGCGCTGGATGATCTGGGTCAACATGATCTTTGCTGGTGTGACGTATGTTTCATGCTTTTATTATCTATCAATCGTACTGACGTATGGACCATTCAGGGCCATTTTCATCACTTTCATGCCGGAAACATACGCACCCGTCCTTTTGCGCCGTCGCGCCAAGAAAATGCGTGAGGAAACTGGCAAAGATAACATCGTGACAGATCAGGAGTTGTTCCCCCGTCCCTTCTCCGATATCCTCATCGAGACGCTCGTTCGTCCTTTCGTCATGCTCGCCACTGAGCCTATCCTGCTCCTCATGTCGCTCTACATCTCTGTGGTCTACGGTCTGCTCTATGCCTTCTTCTTCTCCTTCCCCGTCGTCTTTGGCGAAGGATGGGGCTTTAGCGACGGCTTTGTCGGTCTTACGTTCTGCTCGGTACTGGTCGGCGTCGCATTAGCGCTCTTTATCACCCCACAATTTGAAAAGAGATACATGCGGCAGGTCATGCTCAAGGGCAAGGCTGATCCTGAGGATCGTCTGCCTGGCATGATGGTCGGCGCTCCATTCGTCCCCCTCGGTATGTCTTGATTCGTAACTGTCTATCCGATCATTGTCTGACCTTTTTCGCTGCAGCGCTGTTCATCTTCGCCTGGACCTCTCCACCGATTGTCTCGCCCACTGGTGGAAAGTGGATTGGACCGTGTCTGTCCGGGGTGCCCTTCGGCTTCGGAATGGTCGTCCTCTACGCCAGCGCAAACGGCTATCTCATCCAGACCTTCCAGGCGTACGTTGCGTCTGCGCTGGCCGCAAAGACTGTCGTGCGTAGTGGTATGGGTGCTGCGATGCCGCTCTTCATCGTTGCTATGTATCATAATCTTGGTAACGAATGGGCGGGCACGCTACTCGCATTCTTGGCTGTCGCTATCGTGAGTCTTTCCCGATTAATCTCCGACGCCCCAGTCTGACTTTGAATGTTGTTGCGCAGACCCCTATACCATACCTTTTCTACTTCTACGGAAAAAGTATCCGTGCGCGTTCGGCGCGTGCTTCAGAAGCATAGACTGGAGCCGCCTTCTCTTTCATCGTCATTCTTTTCTTTACCTTTGTTCCACGTGCTTTGTCGCCCACGCCCGTCCGTCCTTTCCTCAGTCCATATACAGCATTCCCTCGGCCCAACCACGACCGGACGCCCGGACGTCTAGATTATAATTCTTATTCGCCGCACATTCACACATCCTGCCGTCGTATCATACCTTTTCTAGCATCGTCTGCAGTGTTTCAAAGACACTAGTAATGATTTTTCCATTTTTCCACCTGGGTTCTATGGGTCATGGGTCATGTAGCATAACGTAGACGCTTCGCATCGCAATGACAGGAAGACAACATGCCATCAGCCAGAAACTGCAGAGGCTGTTAAGTTATTTATCAACGTTTTCTGGGAGTAAGGAAAGTGCTCAGCAGCTGTTGTTCCCACTCGACTCGTCCGTCATTGTGTACAAGAGACTGTCACCAGTCTAGTTGTTCCCCTTCAAGCGACTTTCAAATAAGGCAACTCTCGGGACCGCTCTTGACCTGCGCCTGCATCGACCATTGTGAACTTGTACAAGGACGTGATCATTCGACGCTATTCGACGACGAAGCAAGTATGTGACCGGTGTCAGCAAGCATCCCCTATTACACGTGTTCATGATGCCCATTTAACAGATTTATCTGAGAGCCTCTCGGTCAAGCTTTCATAACGCTCGTAAGAGGAGACCTCACAGTCATGGCACAACGACGCCATTGATTGTCAACTCATTGCTGTAGGGCAACATACCCAAATTTGAACTCAGTGGCAGCCTTGACTGTTTGTCACCATTTTATGTAACTTCCTTCGAGCTCATTGCTGAATTGCAGCAGAACCAACCAACTAAGCGGGTTCAATGTCTATCGACCTCGATTGGCCGAAGCTCGACTCCACCCTCGCAACATCCCTCATCGACCTCCTCAACCGCCAGCTCCAGTCCGCACCCCGTCCATCATTCATTGGCCCCGTTCAGATCACATCCTTCGACTTTGGCACCCAGCCGCCCGACATCGAGCTCGTCGACCTCTGCGACATCCACCGCGATTTCATCGACGACGACGACCTCGAGCCAGATGGCGACGCCGTCAAGGTGACAGAAGGGCCGCCACGCGATGACGACGACGATTTCGAGTGGATCTCGCGCCGTGCCGCGCTCGCAGACGACGGCGGGCCCGCATACCACCACCTCCCGCCGCACATCCGCTACGGCCGCGGGCCCGCCTCCGACATGTTCGCATCCCTGCCCGGCCCCTCCCGCGACTCCTGGGCGGGCCCCATGACGATGAGCATGCCCGGCCTCAGCCCGCGCGCATCCTACCCCGCCCCGCCCCAATCGCAGACCCAGTCGCCCTACCCCTCCACGCACCGCACCGCTCCGTCCGCCGCAGACCCGCACTCGCACTCCGCCACGCGCCACGCGTCCCCGTCCCCCCCGCGCGAGCCCTCCCCGCCGCCCGCGCAGAGCCCCGACATGCAGATCCACCTGCGCGTCAGCTGGCACTCGAACCTGCGCCTCGCGCTGACAACGTCGCTGCGCATCAACTACCCCTCGCCGATGTTCATGGCGCTGCCGATCCGCCTCGCGGTCACGGGCCTGCTCTTCACGGGCGAGGTCGCCGTCGCGCACGAGGGCTCGCGCGGGCGCGTGCACCTGTGCGTGCTCGACGACCTGGACCCATATGCGCCGCGCCGCGGCGGGCGGCGCGCTGCGACGGGGAGCGGGACGCCGAGCGAGGAGGGCGAGGGCGGGGCGGGCGCGGGCGCCGCGCGCGGACAAGCCGCTGCCGGTGGGGCAGCGCCTGCTGCCGAATATCTTCATTGAGAGCGAGCTTGGGCAGGCGGATCGGCATGTGCTGAAGAATGTGGCGAGGGTGGAGAGGTTCATTCAGGATGTGATTCGGAAGACGGTCGAGGAGGAGCTGGTGTTTCCGAACTTTCATACACTTGTTTTGCAATGATAATGGCATATTGAACTCGTCTGTGTCAGCCGGCGGTGCTGACGATGCAATACTCCAACGTGGAGATCATATGCCGATTCAGGCCATAAATACTAGTGTTCATATGCATCACACACGATGAGTACAGTACATAGTGATTCCACATTTCAAATAATTAGTTAGTACATATTACGATGCATTCAGGGAATGTAAATCCTCGAGAAGCCCTCGACGCTAAAATGAAAGATATCAGGATAGGGAACGTGCCAAGTCCGATGGAACACTCACGGTTGGCGGCAGCAGGGGCAGGTATGTTTTGAGGCCGCGAAACGAGATGCCAGGTTCTCGCGACAGTCATCGCACAACGCCAGACATCTATTGCTCATCAGCAGGGTGGCTGGCGACGACTGAAAAATAATGCTCACCGGCAAGGCCAGCAGATGATTTGCCTCTCTTCTACGGTGCATATCACACAATTCCTCCGCCTCTCCGCCGACCCATCGTCAGACTGCTGCTGCTGAACGCTGGCCGCCTTCCGCCGGTCATCCACAAAGTCCTCCCAGTCATGAGGCGACTCTTGCCTAACGTCTTGCTGCTGTCCCGACACGAGGCGCTTATACCGTCGACGCGTCAGCGGTGACGCCGACTCATCCGTAAGGTGTGCAAGCAGGAGCGGAGCAGTGGCGGACGAGCGAGCGGATGCCGACAGATCGGCATAAAGACCCGCAGTGTCGGAGTCGCCCTCTGCTTCAAGGTCTCCAGCATCTTCGGCCTCCGGCGAGTCCATTCGATCGTCTTCATACTCATCCCCGGCTGGTAGTGGCACTGCATGCGGATCAAAGTCCTCTTCGTCGTCGCTGACAGCCTCGCCGGCAAGGAACCGCTCGTACACGCCCTGCGTTCCTCTGGCTGCACGCTTCCCTCACGTTGCTGCTGCGTCACGGAAGACGCACCGGGCACCTCAGCGGAGGCGCAGGCCGGCGATACACCGACTGCCCGCGCACAAAGCGCCACAATGCGCGCGCGCACCCTTCGAAAACCGCGCGAGCTCCGCGCCGAAGTTCTTCAGCTCCTGCACCCACGCATGGTCAAACCACGGATCGTTATACCGCGACGCGACCTTCACGCTCCGGATCTCGTTCGCGAACCCGTCCCTGCGGCGCCTGCGCCTGCCGACGTCCTCCGTCGTGTGCGACACGGACGTCACGCCGCCGCGGCTCATCTGCACCTCGCCGTACGCCGTCGTCGGCTTCGCGTCCGCAAGCGGCACCGGGCTCACCTCGTTCCCGAGCCCCGCGACGCTCGTCGCCTCGAGGCTCGCGGTGCCGAGCCGCAGGAGCACGATCGAGAAGTCCTCGTCCCACTTTGGCATGAGCGTCGCGGCGTGCCCGAAGACGGGGCGCGTGACGGCGCCCTCGAGCAGGATCTGCGTGAGCGCGTTCAGGGTGAAGGCGAGAAGCGTGACGAGGATGAGGAGCGACTCGAAGATGCAGGACATGTAGTTGAGGAGCGGGTACGAGGCGGGGAGAACCAGAGGACGGAGTGGAAATGGATGAGGGTGAGCACGGAGCAAGATGGTTGTGGGGACGAGGCGCTGGTTGGACCAGCTTTGTTTTACACCGAGGAGATGGACCATCCAGAGCTGTTCATACAATTTCAGTCAAGATATAAAAGTAATTATTGTTGCAATTTCAGTCACCTGGAGGAGCGGCATGAGAATGTCACAACAACATGCATGTCGGGGCGCGAAGGAAGCCCCTCCTGTTTCTCCGAATGGGTGATGGGCGATGAATAAAGGTGCAACAGAAATGCGTATCCGAACTGACAGAAAGTCAGGATATATGCTGGCCAGAACAAAAATGGAAACAACATACAAGATTGAATGGTGATGTATTATTCCCGCCGACACCCTCCAGGCCACGCGTGAGCGCTCCTACACAAAGAGCGCTGCATACGGCGCCAAATGTAGACCAGCATACGTCCTCCATTTCCTTGCGGGCAGCCCAAGTACCGATGCTTGAAGCCAGTCCCACTGGAAGGACGGGAAGAATCCGGAGGTTTGCAGTAGGATGACGAACCATAGTGCAAGTGCTTTGGAGAGGAGGTATAGGGTCGGCACACGGAATAGCGTCCGAGCAAATGTCGAGGAGAGATCTATGGGGAAGAGATATGCGTAGATGGATCGTGTGAAGGAGAGACGGGATCGGTAGCCATGGGCTCCATCAAATCGCAGACGGTAGGTGAGAGGCTGGCGGGACGGCGCCACGATATGCTGGATGCGATTCAGGAGGAGTGCCTAGACCACAATCGTTGAAGATGAGAAGACAACATGGGGCAAGCTCTACTCACCATCGCAAACAGAGCGATAGCATAGCCCGATGCAAAGAACGCCCATGGCCCCGGCATGGGGGTCAAGCCAGGAGGCGGCGGTGGACGATCCGGGCGTATTCTCCGCATGAGCGAGCCGTCGCCCACGTTTCCCGTCGCACCAGCGCCCATGCGCCCACCTACGTCCGGGTCGAGCAAGGCGTCGAGCTTGCGCATCCTTGCCAGGATGCGAGACGGGAGCTGCATGAGCGAGCCGAGGTTCACGCTGAAGGAGATATTAAATGACAAGGCTGCGTCTTCGGTGGAGTTGATCACAGAGGCCGCTGATGGCGGCGGCGTCGACACGCTCATGATTACCGACGACTTATTGGACGAGCATGAAAGGCAGAGACGTTGGAGGCGGTGGTGGTGGGAGGAGTGGTGAAAGGGGATGTCGCACTGGAAACCCGGCGCGTGACGCTTAGCGACGGGCTCGGCAAGCCGAAACGCGTCCGCCACGGCGCGTCCACCATCGTCCTCGTCGTTCTCCCCACCGCTCTCATGCTCGCCATCGTTCGTGGACGATGCCCGCATATATGTAGCATCGTTGCTCGCTCGGGGCGCATTTCATTTCAACGCGTACCGGCGAGGAAATGTCGCGACATCAACTCTCCATCCCAGCATCCAGGGCTTTGCGTCATCCCTGGCACAAACCCAGCCATGTTTCTCCGTTTCGTCGGACAAAGTCCGCCTGCTCTTCGAGCCTCATGACTTTTATAATACATTGCTAGTAAGTCACCGAGATGTTCGAGGTCATACATTGCTTGATAATGAGTGCAGGACATGATTCGCCGGGCACAGCGGCGGATATTTATTCGTCACTATACATTGGCTCCTCTGAAAACGAACTGGTCAGATTGCCAGGCTTTCAAAATTAATCCCCTGTTGCTCACGCCAGTCGAAATCAGATAGATAGTCTGCGCAATGCGCTGGCGAGTAATCCACACTTAGAAGTATACATACAGCTCGACCTTAATCGTTCAACTCGCCCGGGACCTTCCTCAGCAGCGCGTATCCTCTCGCCACTCTTGACTGACTTTCCAGAACGCGTCCATATTTCTCTCTTCCGCAGTCCAAAGCTGAAAGGGCTTATGGCCCGCTTGGTCCCACCACGATTTAACGAAGGATGGGGAACATGGCATGCAAAGATCTATGGTGCTGACGATGAAGTTATGATCAGCGGGTGAGTGAGTGTCTGTTTGAAATACAATTTCTTGAAGATGTGCTTATCCTTGATTTTGCGAAGGGCGAACCTGAGCCAGTCGTATTTCACAAATCGACAGGACCGTTATATCCATTTCTCTGCATCTGACATGGCAGAGTATTGCATGTCCTTCATCTCCGCAACGTCATCTTTCTCCTACCGCCTTCTTCCGCCATCTGCCTCATCTGACGCACCAACATTACACTGGCCCCATCCGACAGTCCACCCACACCACATTGAACGCACTGCTGGCTCAGTATTGAGCCAGCTTCAGGAGTCGTACCGCGCCAAGTCCGATCGCACTACGTCAAACGCGACGGGACGAGATGAGGTTTTGGTCTTCCCCGTCATACAGGGCGGACAGTTCGGCATACGTGAGGAAGAGCACTGTCTGCGCCTCCTCTTTGAGGAGCTATCCAAATACTACGCGTCTGCGCAACCACCACGCGGTGCGGGCCCACTCATCGACCTAACGAGCGGGTACTTTGGGCTATACAAACCCTACCAAGAGCTCGTTCTGCGCTCGCCGGCGAGCACCCGGATTATATGCGCGAGTCCAAGGTGCGCATCTTCTTTTATTTAATGTGGATATTGGCTGACCGCTCTTGAGGCCAGGCTAACGGGTTCTATGGCTCGCGCGGCATATCAGGGCGCATACCTGAGGCGTATACCCTTCTCGAACAGCGCTTTATGAGGGCCGTAAAGGCCGCTGGTCGTGCTGACGAGGTCATGCTCAGGGAGTGGCAAAAGGGTGGCTGGACGTATCATTCAAAAGGTACTTTACCCGCTGATTTCGGCCATGCAGCTCTGAATTGCCATTTACCCTGCTTTAGGAATCTGGCTCTCGCCGTTGCCGACTGAGCCACCGGTTATGACGCTGTTTGGCTCGACGAATCTCAATTCGCGATCGTCCCACCTCGACACCGAGCTGTCCTTCGTCATGGCCACCTCATCGATGGCGTTGCGCGAGAAGCTTGGGGAGGAGGTGCGAAGGCTGAATAAATTCGCGGTGCCGTGGCAGGGCGAGCAGCGTCCTGTGCGAATAGGCACTAAAGGTTTAGTGAGCCTCGTCGGCGGCATGCTGTAACAGCATTTGTTGCTCCACCGTCCGGCAGATGCGCGCGCTGTCACGACAGACCGCATCATCCGTGCGGGCCCGACGGAGTAGCAGATATCTCATGGATGCGCTGCTGACATATCGATATCACATCTCCCAATATACACCACGGCTACGGCCGTCCTTCGATACCCATGGACGACACAAGGGGCAAGCTGAAGGTAAGATTGTGTGACTGTATAAGAGTTTCGAAGCGCTCGAAGCATCTATTGTCGATATTGGATTGCTCACAACTCAATGGCATCTGGGATATCAAGCGTCACTTTAGCTCTAGTACGAGGCTACGATTGGACAGTGCAAGTCTAGTCTATTGTTTCGCAGCATCATGGGGCGCCGAAGCAATTTCCTCCGTGGTGCTCGCCTGCAGCTTGTTGTCCCTGCCCGCAGCCTTGGGTTTCTGAGTCATCGGCGGCGGCAGGACGTATTCGAACTTTCTCGAGTCGAGGGTGAAGGTCACCGGGCCCTGCAGCGCGTCGACACGAGAAAATGCGTCAACATCCAGGATCGGAGTTGCGAACACGTCGAAGGGCATACCTCATTCGTCAGCGTGACGTTCATCATCGCACCGAACTTCCCATCTGCAGAGCGTGGTCAGACGTTCTGTACAGCGAGTGAAGTGAATGGGTGGCGGACCTTTGATCCTATCTGGGACGTAGGCCCGCCGCATCTGGTCAAAAACGATGCGTACATTTCACGCGATGGCTCGCTGGCCTGTGGAATGGACGAATGTCAGAGACCCGCATGGTATATATAGAGACGAAAGCGGCCGTGACACAGACCATGGCGCGGTGGAAGTCGGGCTTATTGCCCTTGACGGTGTTTGCCATAAGGGTAAACTGCGAGACACACAGGACCTCGCCGCCGACGTCCTTGACGCTGGCCTTCCACATGCTCCCAGACGCGTCGTCGAAGACGCGCAGCGCGAGACTGGCGGGACGATGATCAGTCATTCGAGAAGCGGGCGGAGTGGCTGCGGTGCGAGACACACATCTTTTTGGTCAGGACGTCGATGTCGGAGGCAGTATCATCTGTGCTAGCATCCATTCAGCCGACATGTTCTCCCGCTGAGTGAATAGGAAGGGGGATTTTGACGGGTGATAGACCTGTTCCAATGCCCACGAGAACCATGAGGCCGCGCGATATCTGGGAAATGACTTCATTGTTGACTGGAAGGAGCAAAGTGAGTCCTATGGGAAGATAAGGTTTTAGAGAGAGCTGTACCGGAGACAGAAGCTGAAAGGACACGCTGGACGACTGCCCGCATTGCTGTGATGGAGTCGATATTCAAGTCGCGTTTCTCCCATGTGGCGTCCACGTGCGCCATTCTTACTTCCCTCTTCGGGCCACGCCTGCTTCTCTTCCCCACCCACCCCCACCACGCATACAATGACTTCGGTCGTGCTCGAGACCAGTCTCGGCGACATACAGTTAGAATTGTACTGGGATCATGCCCCTCGTGTACGTATACCCCTTCTATCCTTGGCGCGCACCGCTAATTCCCGAATTACAGACCTGCCAGAACTTCGCGGAACTGGCGAAACGGGGCTACTACAACGGTGTGATATTCCACCGCATCGTCGCCGTACGTGCTTCTCAATGTTGCTCAACGCCAAGTGGATTGACCCACCGACGCGTATATCAGGACTTCATGGTGCAGGGCGGCGACCCGACGGGAACTGGCAGAGGCGGCACGAGCATCTACGGACAAAAATTGTGCATCACATTCTCACTCGCGTCGTCTTTATACCACCTGACCCGCGCATTCCAGCGAAGACGAGATCCACCCGGAGCTGAGATTCACGGGCGCGGGCATCCTCGCCATGGCCAACTCCGGACCCAACACCAACGGTAGCGTCGTCCCCCGCCCCCGTCCCGCAGACCGCTGCTCACGCGCCGCGTCCCAGGATCGCAGTTCTTCATGACACTGGCCCCGACGCCGTACTTGGACAACAAGCACACCATCTTCGGGCGCGTGAGTTCGGGCATGCGCGTCCTGCAGCGCCTGGGAGCCGTCGCCGTCGACGCGCAGGACCGGTGCGTCTCGCCTTTCACTCGCCTTCGCAGGGGAATCGTCGGCTGATCGTCTGCGCGTGCAGCCCACGTGAGGACGTCAAGATTCACAAGGCGCGCACGGTCTGACGTCTGCCGCCACGCACGCTCGGGCAGGGCATCCGTTCACAGTATTCACAATGCGTGGCTGCCCGCGGCCCAGGCGCGCCCCCTCGTATTGAGTACATGCCTTCCATAGCACATCGCGAGCCGCGCAGTCCCACCTCGTCTGGCCATCTGACGTGCGTGCGCCATTGGCACCGAGCGGCTGCCCACGTATGGCCCGCGGCACCTGTGTTTCCACCCCTTGCTGTACGCAATGGCACGCCTCCCGTCTCCTGTCTGCCGTCTGCCGTTCCATTCCGCGCCCCCGTGCCCCGCGCGTGCTCCCAACGTGGGTACGCGCCCGAAAGCGTGCCGCCGCAAAATAGACGCGTGGAGCGCTGGGACCGTCGGTCCAGACAGAGTTCAGGCCCGCGCCAGCCGTCCGTCCAAACTCCCCTACTTCGACGCTGGGGATCTTTCCCAGATCTTCTCGGCGCGCGAGTGCGAGCGCGCTATAATTACGTGATATTGAATGCGAGCGCATCGGTCGTTTGGCTTTTCGCCGAGATCAAGGCGGACCTGCATTGTGACCTTCGCGCAGCCTTCGAAACCGAAGGAAACAGGCTCAACGGTTCTCCAGATCGTCCACGAGTCTGATGAAAGCCTAGCTCGCTTTCTTTCCTTGAATGGCCCCGAGGCCCTGTATGGATGATTCTACCCTTCTATTATAAGATCTGAACAGATCAGCGACAATACACAGAATCCGTGAAGACGAGCCTGATATGAATGTACATAATAAGAAAGATGTACTGTGTATGCTACGACAAAATGGACAACAGTTCCATAGACAGAGTCCACATCACAATCACCAGCAGACAATGATACACACAAACAAGCCCCAATGGCATCGTACCAATGGTATCGTAGACCATGAACAGACGCTTCGGGGCGGAGGAAATGACAATGTCATGCCCGGAAGGAATAGACGACGATTACCGTCTACGGCTGCCTGCAGGCTTGAGACGCGGTCGTGTTGGTGTTTCGTCGTTTGTGGGCAGTGACCTGAGCCTCACGGAAGAGGGCCCGCCCTACCCTTCGACGAACCCGCCGCCGCCGACGACGCCCGCTTGAACTCCCCAAACACCTCCGGGAGCTGCTTCGTCCGCTCCACCGGCCCCGCAGTCGACGGGCGCCACTCCTCGTCGAGCTCCTCCACAAACGACTCCCCATCGTCCACCGCATCCGCAAACGGCGCGTGCTCCTCGTCCGCCTCGCCCAGATCCGCCTCGGACGGCGCGAGCTCCAGATCCTGGTCCATCGCGTCCGCGTCCGCCTGCTCCATCTCCTCATCCTCGTCGTCCGTCTCGTCCTCGTCGTAGATCCCGCTCGTCGGCTCGCCGAACCACTGCTCGTCCTCCGCGCCGTTCCCAAAGTCCCACACGTCGAGCACCGTCGCGTCCATCCGGTTGCTCGCCGCGACGCACCACCGCCCCTCGAACACGACCTGCCACACGCCGATGATCCCCGTCAGCAGGTCGCGCACGATCGTCCCGTCGCGCACGTCCCACATCTTCAGCGTCCCGTCCGACCCGCTCAGCACCTTGAACTCGTCGTGCTGGAAGCAGGTGATCGCGCCCGTGTGCGCCGCGAGCGTGTGCCGCAGCTCGCCCGAGACGGGGTCCCAGACGCGCAGCGTGGAGTCCGCGGCGGCGGAGACGAGGTAGGAGGGCGAGAGGCCTAGGAGGCCGACGAGCGAGGTGTGGCCTGTGAGCGTGTGTCGGCATTCGCCCGTTTGCAGGTCCCAGACGCGGACCGTGCCGTCCATCGATCCCGAGCATGCTTGGTGTCGCGTCGAATCCAGCACAACGCTGTACACTGCAGATCATGACAGATGTTAGCGATGACAGATTGGATAATGAACGGCAATGCTAACCTTTCTGGGTATGTCCCACGAGAACCCATTTACACTTGCCGGTGACGATATCCCAGACCCGCACAGTCGAGTCATAGCTGCCAGATACAAGAGTACGTCCGCGAGCAGCCAGCGCACGCACCGCATGGTCGTGGCCCTCCAAGAGCACTTTGTGATAGGGGTTTTCCTCAACGTCCTCCTGCGCAGAAAGACATCGATAAGCTTCATCCCGGCGTGACGGCGAAACACCCACTTCAGCAGGGTCGACATCGGCATCGTCCGCACCATAGCACCTGTATTCGGGCTCGTGCGGGCGCGGCAGCGTCCACACCCGCAGCGAGTGGTCTCTGCTGCCCGTGACGATCATCGCGCGCTTTGGCCACTTCTCCCTGCGCACGGTGCCGTCTGTGCCCTCAACATCGACCCATTCGGGCTTTACGATCGCGAGACAGCGCACGGTGCTCGTGTGTCCGCCAAAATGTGCGTGCAGCGCCCGGTCCCGAGGTCCCAGATGCGCACCGTGCGGTCTGTGGAGCCGCTCACAAGCGTGTTCTTCGTCGCCGCGAGTGCCCACACGCCGCCTTCGTGCCCGGCGAGGTTCATAAGCTGCTGCCCGGTCTTCGGGCAGTAGACATGGATCGAGTGATCATCTGAAGCAGAGATGATCCGGCCCTGCGAAAGGAGGAGACACGTCACGACGGAGCGGCCGTGTGCAGGGAATGTTAGGTGAGTTGGCTCCTGGTTCATGATCCAGCGGTTGTGTGTGAGATAGCGCGACTTGAAGAGGACCTTATATGGATGTGGAGGAGGCAGTGCATTAGGCGTGGGGAGTCCCGCGCGGCGCCGACGAAGAAACAGCGCCTCGGCAAATGCGCGCTCCGTATCCCCACCGAACCAGAGACGCTGGTTCTTGAGGAGATCTCGCCATAGGACTGGATCGGAATCGATGATCGCCCGCCAGGTCTTGGAAACGCGCGCCGCGCGAGCGAGGCATTCGAAGGGCAAGAAACTGAGGACATGCGACACAAGTTCTGGAGGGAGAGAGGGAGAGGAAATCGCGGGCAAGAGTTGGGGTCAGGACTGAGTGAAGTGTGCGGAAGAACGGGAAGAGGAGAATGACGTAGGAGGGTAATGAGGAGATGGGACTGCAACGACGGTGGAAGACTAGCGAAATGGGATACAAGATTAGGCAGTGACAAAAGTGTCATGAGCGATACATCAGGTTGTAATGGCACTTGAGGTTGAGGCGAAGACGCCCCGCTCGGAGGCGCTGATGGCCAGATGTTCTGGGGCGGTGGCGATCCGTGGGGAGACGGCAACGGCGATGGTGGTGCCGCAGCATTGATAGTAGATATTTGCGGGAGAGGCGCAGCCTTTGCCTTCTTGCGAGGGGCGGCGTGTGTGTTCCAACCTCGATGGTGCTCTCGACGCCTTCCATCATGCTCTCACTCGAGTATGCCCTCTTCTTCGCGTACCGCTCGACGGCTTCTCCAAGCCCTACGACCTTGGATGGCTCTGTGCCCTCATTCGGCTTCACGAGACGCCAACCCTTTCCGCCTACCTCTTCTTCCTCCTGCATATTCTCGTCTCCGTCTTCCGAGTCTCGGAAAGTGCCACGCGTGCCGTTCGGAAACACGAGAGGAAATTGCCGCAGGGATGGCGGAAGCGTCGCATTCAGCAGCGGGTACTTCTGAGGATCATCCGGAATTGAAGGTGGTGGTAGTGGTGGCAGATGAATGGGGGCATAGCTCGTCGTCGTCGTCGTCGTAGTCACGACGCTACAAGGAGCTGCGTCAGCCGCGAATGGAAACAAACAATAGAGCAATACGTACGTCGTCGTGTTGACGGACGGCGCCAGGACAAGCGACGGCCTTTGACTTGTACTCATTGTCGACGACGGCGGCGGGAAAGGAGAAAGAGTTCGGGAGGAGAGGAGGCGATGGGGAGAACAAGGCCCGAGAGGCTCGAAACGATCCAAGCAGCCACAATTTCAGATCCCGCCCTTGAATCAACAAGCCTCCACAACAACGTCTTGCGTCCCACCATGCCGTCCAAGCCACAGCCCTTCTACCTAAACCCAACACCGCTCATTCCAAACAGCCCTTATCCTCTTCTCGTCTATCGCAATGCGTTTCCGAAAAACGTAGGCCCCGACGCCATTGCTGCACGTTTCGAGCAAAACGCGTGGATCAGGCAATGGACGTACGGCATGTATCACAGGTCGCACTACCACTCCACAACCCACGAGGCCCTCGGCATCTTCAAGGGAAGCGCGTTGCTGAAGTTTGGCATTGCAGACGGCGAGGCAGACGCGCCTGGCAGTGTAGTCGAGCTCGAGGTGCATGCCGGCGACGCGATCGTTATCCCCGCAGGCGTCGCCCATCGCGCCATCAGGGACACTGGTGGCTTCATGATGGTCGGAGCATATCCCCGTGGTGCCAAGCAATGGGACATGAATTATGGCGGTGAGAACAATCCCGTCGTGAGCAGCGTCCCCGATGCCGATCCTGTCTTGGGCCAAGACCCGGGCGGCTTGATTGAGCTGTGGGCAGTGTAATCGCACATGCAGGTATTTTACATCCTATTCATTTGTCTGGTCACTAAAACGTCATGTCGACCTTCGATTGTGACCTGCAGCGAGGTGACTACGGTTCCGGTGGTGAAGTATCCCCATCCGTCTCATGTATTCCAGTTCGAAGGCCAGTCATTACCATTATCTGTTGTTGTGTTTAGTCCTCTACTCTATCGATAGGAAATGGTATCTATGCTCCCCGAAATTCCCATTGCGAACATGCTTCTTTCCTGCTCAGCAAATCCCGGCTGTTCCAGTTCTAAAGAGATGTACCCGGTTTGTCAGAACACTATCAAAACTGTCTGCTAAGCAACCCCCGAGTCAATCATATGCATGACGCACCCTCTTCCCTCAACTCCTTTCGTCTCAACGACAGAGAGTGTGGCATTCCATCTCACACCAAGAAGCCAAAGCAGCCCCATTTCTAATTAACACCGGGAAGCACCAGCTGCGCCAACGCTCCGACGACTGACGAGTGCCTGCGGCATCTCTCGACCCACATGTATACCGTCGAAGTCGCGCTCGAAGTCCTCCTCTTATTATAGGTCTTTCTCCTTCTTCGCGCTGCCAGACGCCTGCAGACGGCCGCCGCGGCTCGTGCCTGCGGCAAGTCAGTATTGGCAGGTGTCAGGCTGCGGCCGGGACATGCGCATCGCGCATCGCGCGACCTCGATGCGTCATCGCGTCTCTTTGTCTTCGTGCCTTGCGCTATCGCCTCATAGCCTTCGAATCGCAACACACGAAGATGCAGCCTCTGCCGTGCGACCGTCTGTGCCCCGAAAACCGTGAGGGATGATGGAAGGCGTATCATGCGCAGCGGCGCTCAAACAAGCTCAGGCCAGGCACGCGCCGAAAAGGCAAACGGCATCCTTGTGCGTAAAATGAAAGAAGCCCGAAGGCGATTCGGTCCGCTTCAGGCTTCGTGCTGGACAAGGGAGGCGCTGCTTATCGGCGTGTCCGCGCGGGCGCTCGTGCCCACGCACATTTATGGTGAATGCAGGCGTGTGTGGGTGTCGCGCGAGGAGGAATGGGTGCTTTGTGGTCTGCTCAGTGCGTTTGTAGTGTACATGGTTTATTTACTGCGAGTTACGACGAACGCTCACGCAGCGCCGCGTGCATACGTTCCAACACGACGTCAAACAGCATAACTACGCCCCACGTGCTCTCTCCCCCAAATTGAAATAACCGTCCTCCACCGCACGCTACGCCAAAGGCCTAAATCACAACGAAACCGCACCCGCTTACGCGCACGGGAAAATAGCGACCGGAAACGGACGCGCAGGGCGCCGAGTGGGAACCAGGGGTGAGAGGGCGCGCGGACCATGCGCCTGCTATTCTAGGGGCGCGGCCTCTGTGCAACGATAGGCGTGCTGCCGCGTCGCATGCACATTCCAGTCGCAGGCGCGCGCCACCGCTAGTCGTCGCTGCAATGGAGGCGAGCAGGCGGCGTCGAGCTTCTGCGGCTGCAAAGAGCCAATGATCGTCCCGGGATCTGCAAAGGCGAGAATCGAAATCGACTGGAGATCGCAAGAGATGCCGCACCTACCGCTGATCGCAGCGGAACCCCCTTTCGTCGACGAAGACCAACCGAACCGATGGAACACGGCGGCCACCGAGAAGGAACGACGAGCCGCGGCAGGCGGCGGCACCCTATTCTAAGCCTGCATGAGAAAACGCGTGGGGCCCTGAGAACGGCAGCGGCGGGGCGTTAAGCTTTAGTCTGGGCCGAGAGCGCCAGAGGTACGAGGGCGGCTGGCTGGGAATAGCGGGGGCGGGCAGAGTCCAGAGCAGTGTAAAAAAGGCGGCGCAGACTGTTTGGATGGAATGGAAGGGGTGGAGATCGAAGCTGCTCGTCCGAGTCGGTGGACTCGACTCGCCTGATCCCATCGAGGACAGCACGGCCGTGCTGGCGGCGAGAGAAGGAGCCCCCTCGGGGGAGCTAGAAGGAGGTGGAGATAGAAACTGTACATCCGAGCACCGCTGGCAGCGCGAGACACGAGGTGATCGCTGGGTGGTGAAACACAGAAGTGTAAAAATGCCTGCAGATCCTTCGACCGAGCCGCAAAGACGGGGATAGAGACGATGCACCACCAGAACGCCACATGCATCGTCTTCCAGCTCGGCGGGGCCCTATAGTAACGACCGCCGAAAGTGTAGCGAGCGGAGGTGTCCAGATGCTTGGCCAAAGATAGGACAGTCGCAGAGAAGAGCGTGAGGCGGCGGGGCGGCGGGTACATCCAAGGGCCATTTTCTTCTCCCTAGCGACATCTGTATGGACGACATCAAAGTCCATTCGAAGTCCACATAGATGTAGACGGCAAATTCGAATCGCCCGACAGGCTACATCAAGCGCATGAGGTGATCCGCCACATTCTAAATCGACGTTAGCGACCCAGACCGCAATACAAACCACATGCATCCGTTACGTCTGAGCACCAGCTTCCATGCGGCGCAGATAGAGCGCAGGCGGACCCTGTTAGATATGATGCAGATGGGAATGCAGAGAAAAAGGGCAGGAAGGGCGCAGAATGATAGAGCGAGCTTGTGTGTGAGCTCAGGTCGGGTCAATGAGAACAGAAGCGGGCGGGGCTCAAGCGATAGCGGAGTCGGAGGTAGAATATCGCGCCCCGCAATGCGTCCTGCGAGGAATGCAGAACACATGGACGAAGGGGCCATCACGACGCGCCCCGCCCGAAAACACCTACTTCACATCCACGCGCAGCCCATCCCGCCGCACGCCCACCCCCACGCCAAACACCCGCCAACACGCCAGCCCAATCGCAATCTCGCGCGGCCAATCGCGCGCGCGGGCGCACATGGCGCCACGAGATCCGAAGCCCTATACACTGCGCGCGGCGTTCCGCTGCGTCGGGTCCGGGCGTTTTGTGTGTGCTGTGGTGTGAGCGACTCGGCGCGGGCGGGTGTATGACCGCCGACGCGCGGCGGAGTGTCGTTTTGTGTATGGGGGAAATGATGGGGGTTGCGGTGCGGTGCGGTGAGGGGGAGGGGCGCTGGGGCGGGAGGCGGTGTGCTATTCTTCGCGTCCGTCGTGGTGCGAATGATCGATCCGTGGTCCACACCCGCCGAGCAACCCGCGCGCCCATCTCCCGCACGCGTTCGCGCAAACCAGACCCGCAGCGCTGGCCCACCGCACGCACACACCCCCGTCCCCAGCCGCGGCCGCGTCATCGCACCGCCATCACGCCAGCCCCCTCCAAAAGGCAGCTCCGCAAACTGGAACATCGTCCCGCGTTCATATGCCCAGGCACCGAAACAGCGGGTGCAAGAAGCAGCCCTGCACGCTGGCTGCGCCGGGGCCGTGAGTGTGGGAGCGGGCGCCTGCGCGCGCGGACTGTGTTGCGGCTTCGATTCGGAATAAGCATGGGCGGCGTGGCAGGCCGGGAGGGGAGGAGGGGACGCCAGCGTGCCGCATCGGGGACGGACCCCCGGTAGCGATGGTGCAGTGCGTGTGCGAAAAGGCCTTCGGTGCGCATTCGTTGGGATTTATGGAGGGCAAATTGCGCCGAGGTGCTTCAGTCGTTGCTGGTGCCGATTCACATCGTCAGCAAGCAATCCGACGTCCATACTCATCTCCAGGACTCAACTTGTCCGCGTCCGCGTGCAGAGCGTGCAAGCCCAGAATGTGGCCGACCCAGCTCGCACACCAGTTAACACAAAAGTCGTCCCTTCGGGAACAGCGGTCCCAATACATTGAGCAGCGCGAAATTGCCTCTACACAAGTCGTCGGGGGCCCCGTCCGCTACTTTCCAGCACAAAGAAGCCGCGAAGCCCTGCTTCCTCGTTCTTTCGTCACGTAAAGAGCTTGCACACGGTGCCTGATGTACAGCCAATGCAGATGGCTCGCGCGTTACGGCAGCGCACAGCCAATCGCCATGGCGGGCCAATGAGGCGCGTGTGTGAGTGACTAGGATTGTCGCGCTGATCTGGCTTCGCGATGCGTTACGTACGCGCGACTTTGTTTGTTGGGTGGCGTTGGAGGCTGCGTGTGGGAGAGGCATCAGCAGGAGCACGATCTGCGTTTTACCTTCCTTGGATCGGGGGATAGTTGCATAGAGATGATGCTCTTGATAGCAGGCCTGTAACGCTCGCACGAGCTTTGCTTGGCGATATTTTGCAGACGCGAATCATGATTTTTCTGCGGATCTGCTGGAGAATGTTAACGTTTTAGGAATATTGTGATGCCCCCGGAGCTGTCTCATTTTATTCTGTCGGTGGATAATCGCATGGGATGCTTGTCGTCTTGATAGCAGATAAAATCCCTTGATCAATTAGGTTGTTCAGGTGGGCTTTGTTTGACGTTATTCTGTAGAAACACATGTCATATGATAATTTGCTGCGGAGTTGCTGGAGAAAGTTATCGTTTTAGACCCACGACATGATGCCCGGAGCCGTTCCAGACGCCTCGCGAACACTTAAACGAACTCAGACCGCGCAAATGAAGCCTCGGACTCCACAAACTGCAAGGACATGCCCTCCGTCAGAAAAAGGGCACGTCTTAATATTAAGGGCAGACGTACCGTATTTGGTTTGCTTGCCAAGCAGAGGAGTATGGTGTGGATGCCGTTTTCATATGTTGTGGGTTGGCAAGGAGCAGTACGACGTGAGACTGACATTGATGAGCAGAATGTTCTATCGGATGTGGCGACCTGCCATCGGGCGTGGGGTGTGCTGCCCGTGTACATCGGGGCGTCAGCTGCGCGATGGCGATAGCGATACGGCTGGTGCGAGGATCGCGCAACGGAGCGGACGAAACAGTCATGCACTGCATTTCCAAGCTCGTCGAGGGATAATTACACGCTGTGAACAGGATAGAGTGCGTAACGTAAGGAAGGATGGCTTTCCTGGGGATGCTTCTGTGGTTCTTGAAAGGGAAAGGTCGAGGTTTGGTTGAAGCGGGAGGCCTTATTGGCCGACTGGCCTTACGAGAGCGCTGTCAAAAGACCTAGCAGGACAGAGAAGATCAATGTACGGCTCATCCAGGCTGCGGAGATGCCGTCTGGCGGGAAGATATCGAGCAAGAAATAAGTTCGGCTGCGCAGCATTGCAAGAAATCGTCCATATGGCTGTGTGGCACTACGCCAGTTACCTTTTCCCATTTTCAACGACGGATGAGTCGAGAATATGCTGCGGGCGCGTAAACATAGCACCTGAACATAGCCGCAGATTAACATCGACATCCCTTGACATCACGTCAAGCCAGAAAGCCGCGTCTGTAATTGCAATTGAGTCGCGACGGCGACTCGCACAGACATATGCGTGGGGCACGTGCTGTGTCGTAAGGCTCCACAGCCGAGTTCGTGATATGTTGTAAGGATGAAAGTAAACCTTCTGGAGAGATAGGAAGGCGGCCGGCGCCCACGCTCCCGCGGGAGCGCGTCACAGTATCGTAGAGACGCAGGATCGTGCGCTCGCGTTGGGAGGCGCAGGCGTGATAGCTTGTGGGCTGGATGATGGGTTGGGATGGGCAGAAGGCCCCGAGGTGCCCGAAGGAACAGGCTCGGGAGAGATTATCTGTTGCGAGATGTGATAGAGACGGCGGGCAGGCCGGGCCGCAGGAGAACGGAAGACAAAGACAGAAGGGGCATGTGGATGCGGCGTGGATGTTGGGATGGTTGTGAGAGCTGATAGCGTTATTGTGGAATTCGACGGATTTGAGATGAAGAGATGATGGAAGCGGAGTGGCGGGGCAGGGACAGTTCAAGCAAGAAAGAAGGCGACAGGGATTGGAGGATGTCGAGCCAATGAGAGCGGTGTGTGCGATAGGGCAGGTGCCTCGATGGGTGGGAGTTGACGTAGGCTGCAGTCGCGGGCGTAGTAGCGAGGATGAGAATGCGCGCCTCAAACAGGCGGAACGACAGCGCGGCGCGCAGATCGCGGGGGTGGCGGCATCGGCCGGGGTAAGCAACAGCAGCTGACTGAATCTCTCCTCCTCGTTCTCATCCTCTATTCTGACCCTTTTGTTACCCAGGTACTCGCCTTTTCAGTGTCAGCCCTGCTCAGCCCGATTCTTCTCGTCACGAAGTTCCTGATTGGACCGTGGTGGTGTGCGTAACTCGACAGTCCAAAGAAGCCTTCGCCCCGCAGAGCCATTCCGTCCCAGATCGCCCTCGTCCATTAAAACACACGTGAGTCTCCCTTTCTATCTGCCTTCTCATTCTCTTATAACCCGCTTTTTCTGTCGTCCTGTCCACCTTTTCCCCACCCTCTGTTCCCGTGCATCCCATCGTACCAATGACGCTCATGCCACCGTCCTCTTTCGTCTTCTCGCAGTACTACAGTCCTCCAGCCATGGCCCCGCACTCATATCACCTCTCCGACGATCACCTGCAACCACATCAACACCACCCCCACCACAATCAACACCAGCAACAGCAACAGCAATCCATGCAGCCACCTCCATCTCCGTCCATACCCATTGACCCCGCGCTTGCGCTCTACCCGCCTACCTACTACCCCCAATACCAGCACAACACCCAAATGCCTCAGCAGCTCTCCCTCGGTGCATCACTTTCCTCCCCCTCATCCCAGGCTTCCGAAACAGTATCCACACCGCCCACCGAGCAGATGAGCGCCTTTGCGGGGCCCAGTAAGCGCCCCGCCTCCGCCGCGACCAATGACGGCGGCGATTCCTCCCAAAAACGTATGCGTACGGATGAGGATGCCGCCGGCGACGAGCCCAAAACCAAACCGACACGCGGATCGAGGTATGTCCGCAGCCGCATATCCCGACGTGATGGCTTTTTGACGCTCTCATGTGCAGAGCATGTACCGTTTGCCGTCGCCTCAAGATGAAGTGCGTCGGCGCGGAGCAAGGGCCCCCATGCAAGCGCTGCCTCGCTGGAAACCATGAATGCATCTTCGAAGAGTCCAACCGCGGCAAGCGCTCATCCAAGTACTTCCTCCCTCTTTTCCCACCTGCCTTGACTAACTCAACGGCACAGCTCTAGTAATAGGAAGCACGAGCTGCTCACGCGCTCGCTGCGCAAAATGGAGCGCACGCTCGATACAGTCCTCAAGTCCATCGGCAACCCCTCCATCGCGAGTGGCATGATCTCGCGCTCGCCCTCCCCCGGCTCGCCCGCCGTCCCCGCGCTCGCACCCACGCCGACTTCTGCCTTCTTGCAGCAGACAGACCCTGAATCGCACGCGGGCGCGAGCGCGCAGACGAGCGGGACGACGCCGCCCGCGCGCGGCAGCCCGAAGCTGCACTCGCTCCCTGACAACGCGCTGAATCCACTCGGCCTGCTCGTCGAGGCGAGCCTCGCGAACCGGCGCGCCCAGGCATCCGGGCAGGAGCAGAAGAGCGCCATGGCGCGCCCGCCGCAGCCGATGGGCGTCGCGAGCGACTCGTATTTCAAGCCCGGTACGCGTCCGCACGTGCGGAGTAAGAGAGAATGACTGATTTTGGGGTGGCAGGCCCGATGACGATTTTGCCCTTACGGCGGCTGTTTATCGAGCGACAGGTGCAACCGGAGATGCTCACGTTTACGGAGACGCGCGAGGTCGTCGCGCTGTTTGATATGTGCGTCCTGTCCTTCCACCTTTCCGCTGGTTTCGTTGTTTGACCGTTTGCGCTGCAGTTTCTTTGACCATGTGAATGTGAGTGTTTCCTGTTTCTTGTGAGTGATGCTAATTGGGACGTAGATGCACTGCAATTTGTTTGACCGCGACTTCCACACCCCGTCGCTTGTGTGCTCGCGCTCGCCGTTCTTGCTGACCACTAGTGGGTGCCCTCCGACCTCTTTCTGTTCCATACTCACCGCGTCGCTCCCCGTTCGCCTCCTATGCTCGCATCGCAGTCTGCGCGATCGCGTCGCGGCACTACGCGCCGCGCCCGGAGCTGCACGCGAAGCTCTCCGACCTCGCGCGCAAGCTCGCGTTCTCCGTCCCCGCGAAGGGCTACAAGAGCGTCGAGATCGTGCAGGCGTACTTGCTGCTCACGCTCTGGGGCTGCGGGCCCGTCGAGCGCTACGAGCAGGACCGCACATGGCTTGTGCTTGGCCTTGCGATCCGGTGCGTTCCCTATTCTGGCTCCGTCTTCGCCTTTTCTGTCGTCCGCTCTCTTTGAACTGGTGCAAATGCAAAGAGAGGCGCTGTGCTAACGATACGCAGGATGGCGACGGACTTGAATCTGCACCGCAAGACGACGACGACGAGCCAGCCGACGGAGGAAGGCCGCGCGCGAGATCGCGAGGTGCATAACCGCGAGCGGACGTGGCTGCTGTGCTATGCGCTCGATCGCAGCGCAAGCGCGCAGATGGGCAAGCCGAGCTCGGTCCGCGAGGAGTAAGTCCCCCCTTACATGCGTGTGCTGTCGCCGCGTGGCTGCCTGACCGCGCGCTGATCCACGCTTGCAGCCACATCATCCGCAACGCGGTGCAGTGGGCGCGATCGAGTGCGCTCGTGACGCCGGGCGACGTCGGCATCGTGTGCTACGTCGAGCTGCAGCGTATCCTCTCGCGCGCGATCGACCTGCTCTACTCGGACACGAACACCACGTCCGGGCTGCTCGTCGACGCGGACTACCTCGTCATCGTCAAGACGATCGACCGCCAGATCGAAAACTGGTACACGACGATGTACAGCTCCGAATGTGCGTGACCGCTTAGACTCCCCTCGTGCGGACGCTGACGGCAGACGCAGGGGTGGAGGGCTTCCCGAACGAGTACACGCGCGCCGTGTTCCGGTTCTACGGCAGCTACGCGATGCTCGTGGTCAACTCGTTTGGGCTGCAGGACGCGCTGGAGCGCACGCCGACGAACATCCCGCACTTCTTCGCGCGCGTGCGCGGCGCGGCGACGACGGTCGTGACGGTCGTGCGCGACGAGCTCGCGGCGTCCGGCGCGCTCAAGTACGCGCCCGACTCGCACTTTGTGTTCGGGACGTACGCCGTGCTCTCCTGCTCAAGGTGCGTCCGCCCCTGCCTTCCGTTACTGGTGCTGATGCGGATGTATGGGCAGCTGATCCGCCCGGAGTTTCCCGCGTCGCTCGAGACGGAGGAGGACACGCTCGCGCTCGTGCGCAGCGTCGCAGACGTGTTCGACGGCGTCGCCGCGGGCCCGCTGCACACGCCCGCGCTCTACAGCGTCTTCCTGCGCGCGCTCCTCGCCGCGCGCACCGAAAAGGCGCAGCGCCTGTCGCAGCCGCCGCCGGACGCCGACGCCATGGACGCGAAGGAGGACGAGTTCGACGCGTTCGCGGCGCTGGGCGAGTTCGGGTTCGCGAGCGAGATGGGGCCGGTCGCGGATATGTCCGTGTTTCCGCCGACGATGGCCGCCGCGGCGGACGAGGCGGCGGGCGGGATGCTGAGCATGGACAGTATCCTCTCGGGCGGGTTCTGGGACAACGTGCTCGTGCCCGGTGCGTCCCCCTCTCCCCTCTGTCTTCTGTTCCTCGTATGCGGATGGCACTGACTGGCTTGTGCAGGGTACGCGGGGCCGATGGAGGGCCTGAGCGGCGGGTTCGTGTATGGCGCGGGCGGGAGCGGGTTCATCACGCCGCATTTTGGCGCGACGCCTGCGGCGTCGGGCGCGAGTAGCCCCGTGCGCAGGGAGGACTTTGGGCACGTCGTGGGCGCCGCGGGGTTCTAGGTCTTGGTGTCTGTAGTGACGATTGTACATTTGCTCTGAACGGGTGTTTGTTTGCTTGTTTTTTGGTGTGTGTGTTTGTGCGTTGGTAGGGTATGCTACTGCGAGGCTTTGATGTGCCGCTTTGATCTGCCATTTTGATGTGCCATCTGTTCTGTTGTCTATCAGCATCGATGTGAGTGCGCTCCGACGCATTCTTGTTCTCGAGGAACGTGGGACGGTGTTGTGTACGCTGGAAGTCTGGCGTCTTTGTATGTGTATAAACAGACTCTAATTTGGAGGTGCGCGAGACGTCTGATACTGGTTTAAAGCGCTTGTAGGTCTGTGCTCGGTTTATTATGGATGTCCAGACGCGGATGCGGACAGGCTATGAATCTGATGCTGGCTCTTTGGCCTTTGACGTGCGCATCAGGACGCGATATCTGGGGGTCAGCAGTCAGATACGACGATCCTGGGGCACGATGGTTGAGTCCAGTATCTACTCTGCCCCCGGGAGACCAAGGTCAGCTAGGTTTGACACACACCGCTCTCTTTTTTTTTTTTTTTTTTGGTTAAACCAACATATTCATAACGCGGCGGAGCAGACCAGGCGCGCCTCATAGGCAAACAAGGTGACACAATAACGACACCGCGCAGAAAAGAGGCTTCGAAGCGTTGACCGGGGGACGAGAAAGCTATCACGACTGAGCAGAGCGAGACGTACGTACAGTGACAAACGAAACGCACAGGGATGAAAAGATTGGCAGATGGTTACCAAGGTAATTCAATGGCAAGGCTACGTGAAAGGGAGAGAAGACATCAGAGGAAAGGGATCATCTTTAGGGAGGACGGCTGAGGAGGGGGTGCGTTGGCGAGGATACAGACCGCTCACGTATATAACACGTGTGGGGTCTTTTCGTATGAGAATACAAAGTCGGCAACTTGCTGTGCTGATAACAACCTTCTCTTCGAAAAGCGCAGATCCGAGTCGGGATAACATGGGGACGGATTGACGTATGTACCTTAATGATCATCCCTGCATGTGCTCCAGCGTCTGCGCTGTGAATGACAGAACTTTTGGAGATTTGCAGAGCTAGGGTGCGTGGGGCTGTTCATCTAAGCGATGGGTCACTGGATGAGTTGTCGTGATTCTGGATTGTGACTATGAAAGGCTATGATCAGCGTAGAGCTTGGGGATACAGTGCCTTGCATATTATACTGCAGTCCGCGCCGCGCGATTTCTTGTTTGATCTTGTTTCAGCCAAATAAATACCCAAAAAGGATGACCGCCTTGCTTCGCGGCTCTGAGGACTTTGCGTTTTGAAGACACCCAACCCATTGAAAATGCTCAGAAGTCTTCCTCACTTAGTGAACAGATTATACTTACGATTCTAGTGAAACTTCGTACCTGCGGTAGGCCATGAACAAGCAGAACTCTGCACCGGGACCGTATGGTGCCGGGCCGGACCTCCGTTTATGGCAGTATTTGGCCGCTACAAACAAGGAATCTCACGACGCGGACTGCAGTATAATATGCAAGGCACTGTATGACTGCCGTTATGTAGACAAACATAGGCGCGGGTGTCCTCACGCCCACAGTAATATGCGGCTGCATGACGGCAGAGCGGATGGCCTCCGTCCGCTCCATCGCGGTGTCTTGGGAGTGGAGTCAAGAAAAGCAGCGGCAGGACAGACACATCTCCATACGATGCCCTTCCTTCCCCATGCTCCTGCTCGGAAATTATTCACAATCCATCACAGAAGGCGTGCAGCGAAACAGGCCTCACGGCCAGGCATATCACAGCGCTCGCGCACGGAGCCTACCCAGCGGGCGACGCGGTCCGCAAAGCGGACGTCCGCCCCCTCCGCTCCACAAAGTCCCATACGAGTCAACAGCGCAATTTCGCCGTGCGTGATGGGTTCGCATGGCTGGGTCGGCCTCGAGCACCTGTGCCTGGGCAATACTATGTATACCCGATTTGGAAGGAGTCCAGGTTCGTTGGGAGGCGCGAGTGCGCAAATTTGTCGTCTGCTCGCGTGCGTGGCGCGTGGCATCGTTTGTCAATGGACGCGACGCGTTTTTCGCTCCTCCAGCGACTTCAGTGGGCGATCCAGCTTGAGCGCAGCGCCGTCTTGGCGTAAATACGGTGATCTTCGGTAACCAAAGCAAGTACAATACAGTGGATAAATTGAACATGCGTCAGTACAGTCGTCCAGCGCCAAGCATTGTAATTTAGCGCGCGCTTTTCCTCTCCGGTCCCGCCGATGCAAGGCACATCTGCCCTGGTCCACAAAACCCTCGCCCTCATGCTTTTTCATCCAACCATCTCGACGACGACAGCGTTCCTCTTATTCTGAGTAGTATCCTCCGCTGCATATCAACGCTCTTTTGCACACCTTTCCTTTATATCTGAGCAGAATGATCTCCATCAACCCCGGTCGTCTTATGGTCGCTGTTCTCTGCGCTGG
Organism: Hericium rajendrae; assembly: GCA_033439255.1. Classification (NCBI taxonomy): domain Eukaryota; kingdom Fungi; phylum Basidiomycota; class Agaricomycetes; order Russulales; family Hericiaceae; genus Hericium; species Hericium rajendrae. The sequence goes on from CM065889.1 coordinate 423,048, forward strand.
CCGTAAGTGTCATTCGCACTGATACTGAGGAATGTTTCTAGGAGGACTGATAGGAAGGCGGATTTAGTCGCTAGCGCAGAGTTCTCCATGTACATCCCGGGCATGGATCCCCAGCCCATCTCCGCCAGCGAGATCGGCGTCGACAGCCAGGGCCGCACGTCCTGGCTGATCACCCCCATGACCACAGGCGAGGAAGCAGGCCTGCTTGGCCCCGGTACGCGCCGACCACGAGCCCATCTTGCATCTCGAGCTCACCACGCCTTTCTGCAGCCACGGTCATCGAGGGCCCCAGCGACGCGATCCTGACCTTCGCCGTCGGCCCCGTCAATGCCGGCATCGACTGCACGTACTCCGGCAACCTCGCGATCTGCACCGCGGTTGTTAACGGTGGGGGCGAGCCGCAGACTGCCACCGAGACGGAGACGATTTCGTCGTTTGCCGTGCAAGGCGGCCCGACGGGCAGCGCGTCGGCCCCCGCGCCCACGAGCACGCCTTCAGGCTCGCCCGCGCCCTCGACGAGCAGCGCTAACCCCGCGTCCAACCCCGGCAGCGCGTCTGGCGTGTCTGCGACGGCTGTCCCGACGGCGACGCCCTCGGCCGGCGGGGCGAATGCGAATTCGGGGATGAAGGACGCAGCTTCGAAAGTTCTTTTGGGTCTTGGTCTGGTTGGTGGTCTGGTTTTGGGCCTCTAGTTTTTTTTCGTTTGGATATGCGTGGTTTTTTGTTGGGTTGATTGTTGTGCTCTGGGAATTTTATCGGTTTTCTGGGCAATAATACTCCTGGTGTACATGAAGTTAGTGGAGTGCTCGTAAAAATTTCTGTCGATTGATCGAAAGACACAGGTGCAGCTGTTCGGCATCTGACGACAATGCAACATTTGTCCTCATCTTCGGGCCTTTTCCCAACCAGCGCCTTGCGTTGTGGATTGGAAGTCGTGTGCGGCGTTGCCCGACGCGTTTCGTGTGGAGTGACTGTGACTGACGCGTCGGTTATGTCACCGGGCGGCACACGCAGTTCGACGAATGATTTGAACCACCATCATTCCACCTCGCCCCACCCTCCCACCGCCAGCCGCCCTGCGCCATGAACCCCCCGCAGGCGGCGCTGTCCACCATGTCCGTCCCGTCCCGCGCGGCGGCGAGCAAGGCTCGCGCGGCCATGACGCGCCAGCTGTCAAGCTCGCCCGAGCCAGACTTGGAGGACGGGCCCATGCGGCGCAAGCCGCTCTCACGCAAACGCAAGATCAACCCCAAGGCGGACACTGCGTCGTCGGGCCTGTCTTCGACCGAGAAGGAGCCGGATACGTCGCAGGGCTCATCGAAGCTGAAGCGGACGCCGTCGAGCCGTGCGCTCGCTTCCAAGCCATCTGCGCTATCTGTGTCGCGCTTCTCTTCCAGCCCGCCGCCGGAAAGTATCGAGGACAAGGCGCGGCTCGAGGCTATTGTCGGCCCTTTGGTGTGGGTGCGGATCGACAAAACAGGACGCGTGGTCGAACATGAGGATATTGTGGATAAAGATGAGGAATGGTTCTGGTGGCCGGGAGGGGTGAGTATACGCGTCACTTTCCATGCAAAGGTTATTGATTGTGCGCAGGTGACGAAAGGATCCTTTTCGAAAGGTCCCCTTCATGTTACTTTCTTCGGCGCGATGTCGTCCAAGGCGATAACCGACGTGGTGATCAACACGCTGGCCGAGTCCACAGTGCAGCCTATGAAAACCAGCCGTGGCTCGCTTGCGTTCAACGCGACGAATTATCGCTCCGACCAGTCCTTGTCCAGATCTCTACGCGTCTCCTTCAAACGAACCAAGACCAGCGTGGACGAAAGATTTCGTTTCGCTGTAGAGCAGATGGTGGAGTTTGACGCTCAGGACAATGAAGGTCTTCCCTCAAGTTTGTCAGCATATACGGGTGGTATCGAGAGGACGGCTAGCAGCACAACATTTGACCTGCGCGATCAATCCCCGTCTCCAGAAATATCAGGTGAGAGTGCTCGTGCCTTAAAGTGGTCCTTGCTCAATCCCACACCTGGTACAGAATTCTGGATGCCGCCACCTCCAGATCCGTTCCTCACTATTCCTGGCGAGTTGATCCTTGCGGTGGAAAGGAAGCGAAGGACCGAGTACTGGCCGGCTCGAATTGAGGAGTATGTCCCACCCACGAAGCCAAGCGCCAAACAAAAATATCGCGTCCGGTTCCTGGACGATAAAACCATTGACGTCGAACGCGAGTGTTTCTTTACATCAACAGAAAGAGGCTTTGCGACGTGCAAGGTACATACACACCTTCTCACCATTGAACCGAATTGACTCAGGCACAGATTGGCGTATTCGAGAGCGCGGTGGATCAAGATGAGAATGACGCCGAGAGCGAAAGCGAAGACGATCGGAGCGAGAGCCCTGAGCCGAAAATGCCTCCACCGAAGCGTGAGCGATTCTGCGACCTCAGCATGCGCGAACAGTTCGCCTATGCGAAGCCGGTCGTCCATGCAATCCTGAATGACAGCTTCGGTCCTGCCAGGGAGCGGCACGCCGAATTCGTTCAGGGCGGTGCGTCCCGCCAAAAGCTCAAGAAACAAGGCACAGGTAAGGGCGACCTGAGTTCGCAGGAGGTCACCCAGCTAGGGAACCTGATCAATCGATGGGTGTTACGCGATGAGAGGCACGCCACGAAGGTCACCGAAGAGGAGCTCGCGGTGTTTTCTGCTGAGGATGCTCCTGTGATACTAGGTGAGGCCTCTGAGACTCATCGCCAGGCTGTTGCAGTATGTTGGGCCGCTTCGTTGTTCCTGCGCGATCATCATTGACGACTCCTGAATTCCTAGGACGCACCTGCCACGGAGTCATTTATTCGACCTAGTTCACCCGCGCCGTCCGTGCTCACTGAGCTTGCAGATGTAGATCCTGTTCCTCATCTTATCGATCGGTCTGCTCATCTTGAACGACAGGTGGAACCGCCGCCACCGTCGCAGATGACAGTGTCTACAGTGTCTACATTAGAAAATGAGCGGGCTGACACTGTAAGTAGCGATTGGACATTGTGGTTTCGGGTGCTAAGGGAGTCAACTGGGCGTGTAGGTCGAGGATGATTTCGCCGCTCGACTGCCGCGGCAGCATGGCTGCGAAGCATTCGAAGCGCTCTCTGCCATCGAGAGGATCGAGGCAAGTCTTTATTTGGCTCATCATTTTTATTACAATCACTCATGACGTTGACCATGACCATGCCGTACAGTACTGTTCGCTGGTTCTGCTTCATGAAGTCGTTCTGCAGATCCTTCTCTGGCGGAACGAGAAACGCAAAGCGCTTGAGCTGCTGGAGCCAGAGGAAGAGGAGCGCTTGCACAGAGTTGCCCTCGAGTTGTCGGAGGAGAGGGATTGGGTGCCGATGGTCATGAACATGCGACGGGCGCAAGTCAAGATCTTAGAGGCCAAAAAGGCGAAGGCCTCATCTCTTGACGTGCTGTGGAAGGGCGATGAACCTCCCAAAGCCCCCGAGTCGGTGGGCGGGACCAGGTCACGGCCCGGAAGGCAGTCATCTGTGCGTCATTGATCTGATTTTGTCGATTATACTGTATTGCATCTTTTTCGCGATGAATCGTATACATGAGGAGTTAGGCCCCGAAGCCTGCCTGCAGGCAGTCGCCAACGCGCTGGGCTACCGTTCGTGTTTCAGCGATCCGAAATGACATGTCGTTATCGGCTGGCTGCCCTGGGACCATTGGTAAAGGTCTGTCATGGGTGACGACACCTGGCCGCCGATGCAGAGCGAGAACCCACGACGACTGGCGCAAATCCACGACGACCACACGGCAGGGGGCGAGATAGAAGACTGCGCGCCTGGGGCGTACGGCATCGGTGCGTCTGCGCGAGCGATCCATCATACAGGCCTGCCATTCTCAGCTTCGTGGTGGCTTCGGCGGCGCGTCTTCTCGCTGCGTGCCTGTGCGCCGCTTCGACGCCAAACTACCGTGGAATTGCCTTGGATCTGGCTTGCGCGCGCCCTGGGCACTTGCTGCCCGCTTTGAGCCGCGCGCCCTAGGCGTGCACGCCCTCCTCTCACGCCGCCTTCTGGACCATGTGCTGCATGCACCATCTGCAAAGGTGCGACGGAGCTTCGGGGCGCTATCTCGCTTGCGGCCGTGGTACATGGGCCGTTCCTGCACTGGCCTCCACGCCTCCGAAATAGCTGGCGATCTAGCAAGGGCGGATGCATTGTGCGCTTCTCCGGGCCCAGTGCCTGGTTGTGAGGCCTCCGTCCGCTGCGTTGAGACCGACTTCCCCTCGGGAGCTGATTGACTTAGCTGCGATAAATAACTACGAGCGTAGGAACGTTCGTGTCTAAACATACATGGCTCCATATGCTCGGCGAATAAACACGGCACGGCACATAGGTAGAGATAAGTCTTAGGTGGGGGTATGTATCCTAAATAAGGTCCACGGTGCAATACATACAGAGTGCAATTTAGCAGGTACGGTGTCTCAAAGCGGCAGCGGGGGAACCGTACAGCGGAGACATGGGGTCAAAACAGAGTAAGTCATGTGGGGGCGTACGAGCGGACGCAGAACGTCACTTGTCCCACATCGACCCGCCAGACGGCAGGTGCAGCGCGCTGTTCGTCCGTGATATTGGCTGGCGCGGCACCAGCGTGGACAAACTGAGCGTCGACGAGTTCCGCGAGCGCGAGTATGACGACAGGCCCGGCATGCCCGCGGCGTCTCCGTTCATGTTCGTGATGGAGATGTCGTCATACGACGCAAGGGTCGGGGACGTCGCGGTCGACGTCGACGTCGGCACCGTGCCGTTGAGGTACTGCGAGCCCGGGTACGACATCGAGCGAGTGGGGGAGATGCGGGCCGGCGAAGATTGGATATGCCGCAGGACCGATTTCGGGATGTGCGTGGACAGGGATGGAGGGCGGGTACGCCAGAAGGAGGCTATTCGTCGGAGAGAATGCAGCCACCTTCGACTCGAAGGGGGCCCGGGGGTGCGCGGTGAAATGGAGTGGTCGGATAGGAGCGGTTCAGAAAATGGCCCTCCTCCATCGATGCGGCTACAAGGTCCGGATCTCGTTTTGGAGAAGAAGGCGTAAAGCGGCGTAAACAGATGCGCATGTATAATCGGAGTCGATAGACGACGAGGAGAAAGGCGAAAAATAAAGTGAGATAGAACATGAATCCAACAAACGAAAAACCCAAAGAATGCCGGCTCAGGGACGACGGAAGGTGTGCGGAAATTTCGTCTTCGATTGCATCGAAGTCCAGATGGAAGGGCGGGCGGATAGGGTGAACAGGTGAGTCGTCGGTGTCAGAAACATCCTCTAGAGGATCAACTAGCGGAGGGTTATCTTTGATAAGTGGGGGGACTTCTTTGCTTGCTTCCAGCACCATCTTGCCAAGTGTCCAGCTAATAGCGATGTCGCCGACTGAATCCATCGACTGGAACGTTGGCCGCCCCAGACCCTTCTGGTCCGCGTGACGGTTGGTATCATCCCCACTTGTCGTATCATTACCTCCAGGATCTACCAGCCGCGGCATTCCCAGACCTTCATGTAGAACGTTGGCAATCCATGCGGCTTTGAAGCACTGCATTTCGAGCCGTGAGCGCTCAACCTTGTCACCCCACTTGCCTAGTCCGATTACGCGGCTGTCTGCGAGCACTTCTCCGTCCCCACCAAGTCGACCCCGTTCCTTGGCCTCTTCATGCATCCGCATGATCTCAGACCATTCATTCCCACAGAATGTCTGCGCGGCGCGTTCGAACTCGACATAATTGTATCCCCCGCCCAAGCCGAAGACGTCCTCAGAGGAATACCAATATTCCGAGACACCGATGAAATGGGATGCTGAAAAGTCGATTGGGGGAACATGAACACCATTGAATAAACAGGGCACATCGGGGCAAGGTGCAGTCTTGTTCAGCAAGGGTGCGACCTCTCTGAGGCACTGCGAGAAAGAGCCAGTGCCTACCAACGTATGAGGCTGTTTTGCATGCGATGTTGAGGGTGCGCTATGGACAGGGGATTCGATGAGATGAAGGTCTTTTGGAAGACATGGGTCCTCTATGATGTCCGCACCACCAGAGGACATCCGCCGCTGTTCAAAATCGTCGATGGCCTGCCCGACGTAACGTTCGCGCGCCTGGTTTGTTCCGTAGCCGAGCCAAGTTGTGACGAAGACCTGATGTCGAATCTCCTCTCCTCCCATAAGACGCAGCCGCACGTCTATGAAATTCTGACCCTTCTCTCTTTCCTCCTTGTTCGGCTCGAATGCAATCTGCGTGGATGCACCGCCCATGTCGAGAAAGCCGTACGTCGTTCGATCCTCGTCGCGAGGCCCGAATCCGTCCATGAGGTAGTTGACTGCGATCCAGCCAAATAGCCCCTCTTCCTCTCCAGTGATGATGCGGACACTTGACCCACATGGACCGACAGGCGACTGGTCGTCTATCTTGAATTCCGAATGAAACCGCAAGGAAGTGACATGTCGCCTCGAGCACCGTAGCCTGCTTCTCCGGTGAGAGCAGACGCATGCCTGCGGTTGCGAGCAGAAATAGAGGAGTCTCCGCATGCAGTGACGGCGGGATTTTAGAGCGAGCATGTTCTAACAGAGGGACAAGATATGCTGCAATTCCCTCGGGGTCATCAGCGAAGGAGGATAGTCCTATGAGATGGCCCCGTTAATTACACGAGGCCTGGTGCTTTCAGACATAGTTCGGCCACGCACCAGGCTCTACTTTCGTGAACCAGTCCTCGCCGGTTTTCGTCCCCTTCTCTACCTTCGGCAGTGAATGATATACTTGTCGGCCCTGCTCAACCCTGACGACGCGAGCGTCCTTCCAGCTATATATCTGCGCGCGAGAACCTGACGAACCCGCGTCGATCACGACGCCAAATCGGCGTGCATGCAGCCATTGATCGGCGACAGTCGGCGGTGGCATGTACGGAGGCCGTCGACGACAATGACGACGACGAAGGCAGGGGGGACCCGGAAGACAATTATTTTTGATGAGCGCAACTTTTGGAATTGACCGGATCGCCAGAGCTGTACGATACCTCCAGGAAAGGTATGTCATTCCCACGACTGATTTATTGAATTGCTCTTGGAAGTTTGAACGCTTTCCAATCCTTTCCAATCCTCGTCTGAACTCTGCACCCTTCAGTTGCGCACCAATCTATTTGTCTCATCCTCGTTTCTCGACTTGTTTCCCTATTCTGACAATCGTACCCAATTTCCTCGCCTTCAATTTCGGCCCACCGCAAGGCACATCTTCGATCGGGTCTATCTACTTTACGAGACATTCAACACCGCATCGCATTTAACCATCCCATATCAGATCGTTTCGATGGTGCAGAGAAGTCGGTTGATGGTCAGCCATTTCTTCGGCAATTGTAATAGTCCCCTCACCTCAGCGCAGGTCCATCGCAGGCCGAACAGCTCCTGCGAGTTACATCTGGGATTGCAGCAGAACTCATTAAGGCGCACGATTCGAACCAGACTGTATCTCTCAATGAGCTTCGCTCCAAGATTAGCAAAAAGCATGGATATGGTGGAGTGCCTCGGCTCGTTGATATCATCAGTGCCATTCCAGATGAGTACAAGAAAGCCTTGCTGCCGAAGCTGAAGGCAAGACCGATCCGGACGGCCAGTGGGGTATGTCCCCTTTCTTTCTATCATATGTAAATTTGTTTTGACCCCGCATTAGATCGCAGTTGTCGCGGTTATGTGCAAGCCGCATCGGTGTCCGCACATCGCAATGACCGGGAACATCTGCGTGTATGTTTGTTGTCACGAAGTTCGATCCTGTCCTGAAATTATGCCCAGATACTGTCCCGGAGGCCCAGACTCGGATTTCGACTACAGCACACAAAGTTATACTGGTTATGAGCCAACAAGTATGCGTGCCATTCGAGCCCGATATGATCCATATGAGCAGACAAGAGGACGAGTGGAGCAGTTGAAGAGTCTGGGACACAGCGTTGACAAGGTGCGCGCCCCTTTATACATTTACCATTCACGGCTCATTTACATCATGGCGCGGATAGGTCGAGTTCATTGTCATGGGAGGCACTTTCATGAGCATGCCAGAAGACTATCGCAATAAGTTCATTGCCCAATTGCACAACGCACTATCTGGTTTTACAGGGACCGATTTAGACGAGGCTGTTCGGTACGTTCCTTTTCCATATGCAAAGGCTTAGTGTCCTCATTCTCCATCATGCAGCTATTCGGAGCAAAGCAAGTCCAAAGCAATAGGCATTACTATCGAGACACGGCCAGACTATTGCCTCAAGCCGCATCTGAGTCAAATGCTCCGCTACGGTTGCACACGCCTGGAGATCGGCGTACAGTCCGTCTACGAGGATGTTGCACGCGATACGAACCGCGGGCACACCGTGCGTGCAGTCTCAGAGTCCTTCCATCTTGCAAAGGATGCAGGTTTCAAGGTTGTCGCGCACATGATGCCTGATCTTCCAAATGTTGGCATTGAACGGGACTTGGAGCAGTTCAAAGAGTATTTCGAGAATCCGGCGTTCAGAAGTGATGGATTGAAGATTTACCCGACACTTGTGATTCGAGGGACTGGTCTATATGAGCTGTGGAGAACAGGGCGGTATAAGAACTATACACCAAATGTGTTGGTCGATGTTGTTGCGAGGATATTGGCGCTTGTACCTCCGTGGACGCGGGTATATCGAGTACAACGGTGAGTCTCTTGCTTCTACATAAAACATGGTAGACATGATTGCTGATTGAGGTTGCAGAGACATTCCTCTTCCCCTGGTCACCTCAGGCTGCGAAAATTCTGGGAATCTTCGCGAGCTTGCCCTGAACCGGATGAAGGACTTCGGCGCCGAATGTCGCGACGTCCGTAACCGTGAGGTCGGAGTATGTGGCCATCCCCTTTTCTCCCTGTCCAGTAGTTCGTTAACAGTCCCCCACTCCAGATCCACGAAATCCATCATAAAGTCCGCCCCGAGTCCGTGGAACTGCTCCGCCGAGACTACACCGCGAACGGCGGCTGGGAGACGTTCCTCTCGTACGAGGACCCCACGCTCGACATCCTCGTCGGCTTGCTCCGCCTGCGCAAGTGCTCCGAGGAGGGCACGTTCCGCCCTGAGCTCGTCCCGCGGAAAGTGCGGGTGCGCGACGAGAACGGCGAAGAGTGGGAGGAAGAGGGGGGAACGAGCATCGTGCGGGAGTTGCACGTGTATGGGACGGCGGTTCCTGTGCATGGGCGCGATCCGACAAAGTTCCAGCACCAGGTACGTGTTGTCGAGACTGTGCTTCCCGCACTCCCCCCTCTATACAATCTGCCTTCGTCGTCGAATGCCATCGCTATCGCATCGCCCCGCAATGCCGACACGAGTCGCCGCGGCCTGCTTTGTCTTTTTCAATGAGTGTGAACTGCGTGCTAGGCGGGCAGAGACGCGAAGTGCAGAACCGCGTTCGCTGCGTACTCCGAGCGGTGCTGACTAGGCTTGTGGCGTTTCCCCACCCAGGGCTTCGGAACGCTCCTGATGGAGGAGGCCGAGCGTATCGCGCGCGAGGAACACGGCAGTGTGAAGCTGGCGGTCATCTCTGGTATGTCCTTGTGCTGTATCGTGGACGGGCCGCGGAGGACTTACGTACGCCGCAGGTGTCGGGACGCGGGACTATTACCGCAGGCTGGGGTATGAGCTGGACGGACCGTACATGAGCAAGATGCTTGTGTGATTGAGGCAGCGGCGAGGTAAAAGCAGAACGTGGCTTGGCGGAAAGTCTTCTGCGCACATGGTGTATTAACATTCATTCTGTGTTCTTGTAGCTCTAATCATTTCACTTTCCGAGTTGGTATCAGACCCTCCTGAGGGCGTTAATAGGGACCTTGTCGATGGGCATGAAGGTATCTTATCCTAGTCCTCCTCGCCCAGATCGGCGCCGTTTTCGTTGAAAATTTTGTACGTCGTGCTTTTCCAATTGCATAGTTGATATGTCAACTGTCATGAACTCATTTGACAGTGCTTTGTGGCGGGTATGGTGAATATACAGGCCCGTTCATCTAGCGTATATCTAATCGCAGCATGCCGAGGCGCAACGCCCTTAGAGAAAGAGACCGCACTGTTTGATGCGTCCGAAAGGTTATTCAGCACGTACTCACGAATCGCCAAACTACATATTTCGGGTTCACCGTCCCGATGTCCCGGCCAATCATTCACCATCAAAGCTCCAAATTCTTTTGATGAAGACCCGTATAGACGACGCCAAATGCAGCCGGATCAATTTTTATTCCTTTTTACTGGCTTTTCCAGCTGCTTGACGCCAGTCGATCATGATTCCTGTCATTGTTCTAGGCGCACAGTGCTCTGGTTTGCACAGAAGTCTCCTGGGTTCGGGATGAAGAACCGCGACCATCGCAAGCTGACGTACGTTCACATGTAAATCAATGATTCACATTAGAAGTTATGTAGTAGATATGTGACAATCTTGTAGATCCTGGATCAAGGCACATTATATACTGCGATCAGGTCGTACTTCCTACCAAGTGAGAGTCGCTGTGAGAAGATCACCGACGTCTTTAAAGTGAACGTATCGTGCACAACCATCAAACGTTGATGAATTAATGGCTCCCGGTGCATTTGGGATTAAGTACTATGTGCGATTATACAGACGCCCTTACGAGGATCCGAAAGCTCGGCAACTTTAGAGGGATCGACTGTCATCATTTCCCCTTCGATTCAGGCCTATCTACTGTTGGAAGGTATTGGGCAGTCGGTGTAGGTACAAGTTATGATTAGTCAGCACATAGCTTTTCTACCGTTTGTGTTCTTAGTTCTTTTCCTCATGCGTTTACAAGAGCTCAGTTAAACACAATCTATTCGTTTTATTCTCTATTCTGCTCCCCGGTTCTCGCGCAGTATTCAACATAAACGCATCACGGCTAGCTACCGCTAACCAAAGCTCGAGTCTCAGACCACTCGTATCGGGTTCTGCTCTCGAATCCAGACGACGATGCACCCGATCACGACGATCAAAGACCCGCAGGAGGCTCGCGGGCACGTGCAAAGACCTCACCGTCCGGAGGCACCACATACCGCGCCCGATGGTTGCGATCTATAACAGCTGCGCGCCGATGGACCTGGAGTAGACCACGGAGGCCCGAGCGATGATCGCCGGGATAAGGCCCGCCCTAGGAGGATTGGACGCGTGCGCCGGGGAGCGATGCTCTGCCGGAGGGAATGCTGAACTGGGAGATGCGCACAAGCTGGTAGCAGCGGAGAATGGGCAGGCGACAGCAGGAGCAGTGGGAGCGGCATGTCTGGGGAGGGATTCCGCCAGTGAGTGCACCACGCAGGCTGCTCGAGGGATTGGGAAGTCCTCTGGAGGGGTCAGGAGCCTCATCTGGAGGCAAGAAGTCCTCTGTAGCGGCTGAGAGCCCTATCGGAGGCATCATGCGATGGCCTGGTCGACGGCCGCGCAAGTTCGTGCACCACGCACACTCAAGTCCGCCGGTTCGCGAGGCGGCATCTCACCCGATGTCAGGTTTGAGGGGGAGCAATTTTTTGTTGAGGAATTCTACTACGGTATGGACTTCTACTCTACATGTTCTGGGTCCGTTATCCTTGTACCTCCTTTGACTGAGGGGGAGTGTTGGAAGGTATTGGGCAGTCGGTGTAGGTACAAGTTATGATTAGTCAGCACATAGCTTTTCTACCGTTTGTGTTCTTACTGCTCTTTTAGGAAACCTTGCGTGGCGCGTCTGAACGCGCGGCGAAATCCCGAAACTCCCGAAAACTCGAAAAACTCGAGAAATTGCGTAGACTGTTGCTCTCTGTCTATTTCTCCTCAGTCATCTCATGGTCTTTCGGGAAATCGACCCCAGCATCGAATAGCATGTAATTGAGTTGCTCAAAGATGAGTGGGGCAAGGATGCTGTTCCAAATCGGGAAGACCATCTTGCAAGACCTATGAGGTCTCGTTGGGAGAATATCGGGGCTTGGAACTCATCGAAAGCTTATAGATTTCCATTCTTATTGTCCAGAATAACATACAGTAGTTACATGATAAGATATGTACATTTTTACCCCCTATAGCTCGGTGGCTTCATCATGCACGTACGGTGTGCAGTGGCGGCGTACAAACAGGTGGGCAGGGATGCTCCGGCAGGATGTGCGGGGACAGAATGGATGTGCGGGCAAGCGTTTGACAAACAGATAGGCAGGAACGGGACATGCAGGAGCGGAAGTGAGCGAACGAGCATACGGGTGGGTGGATATGCGACAGGCGGGGTGGCATGTGATGGGCAAGCTGGCATGCGACGGCTGGATGCGCTGGCATGTTGCAGGGGGGGTGCGCACGCATGTCTGCATGCGTATGTGTTGCAGGAGGACGCGGAGGACGCGCATGGGTGAATGTCGCCAGTGTGGAAGCATACTCATCGCGCTGGTCTGTACGATTGTTATCTTCGTCTTGCTCATGCGAACGGCTCTTGACACGTCTGCCGTAGTCCGGTACGGCATACGAGCATGCAGAGAACGCAATGCACGAGGGGCCGCTGTGGTGCACTGGCTTCGACATATGCTACTACGAGCATTCAGTCGAAATTCAGTTCAGAATGTTTGCGGACTCACGTTCAGGGTCGAGCCTGTCAATCTCCTCACTGGCTTCATCTGAGAACCCTTCTGAACCGTCATCCACACAAGGCCCATCGCGAGCCATCGCAGACAAGGCCTTCTTCATCACTAACGCTGATGACCTCGGAGTTGGGCATTTTGCAGAAAAAAGGTGGCAAATAGCTTGGGTTACAATATAACAAGAGCTCAGGACACGCAAATGATGATTATACGAGGTGTAGAAGATATGCTAGAGTTTCTCGAGTTTTTCGAGTTTTTCGAGTTTTCGGGATTTCGTGGCGCGTTCAGGCACGCCACGCAAGGTTTTCTGAATCAGCAGTAGTTCTTTTCCTCATGCGTTTACAAGAGCTCAGTTAAACACAATCTATTCGTTTTATTCTCTATTCTGCTCCCCGGTTCTCGCGCAGTATTCAACATCTACGCCCATGGGAAACCAGACATACCTGGCCCTTTCACCTTATAGTAAAATACACCTATATTTCACCATTTTGTTTTTCCTGATCATACGATTCGGACTTGATTCGTAGTGAGCTGTGACGTCTTCGGGGAACTTGGAATGAAGCCGGAACCGTGAACCGGACCGCCACGGGCGCTAATCGCAGGGCCAGCATATAGCGGACAGCTTCAACAAATTTGTCACTTTGACCTGGGACTCAGCTTGCCATGCCGACTTTGATGCTTATCCTACTCTACATCTCCTAGAATCCCGCATTCCTCGCAATCCCATACCCCCGTACCCTTTCTATCACACCGGTCGTTTGCCACACCAAATCCTTCTCCATCAGTGATCTCGCTAGACGACGGAGGCGACCCGGAGGCGACAATAATTATTGCTATTAGGTGAGTCGTTGCTAGCATGTCCTAGCCAGCGATCACCAACCTGATCTTGGTATTCCACATAGGACCTATTAGACGCATTCACTCATTTGCATCCGCATAGAACGTTCTTCTCGTGTCGCTCATTCGAATCCCGCCATGGCTACCGCCGTCCAACAGCTACCGCTCAAGTCGATCATCATCCACCGCTCGTGCTCCCTCCCGGGCACCCACACATCCGACCCATCGCGCTCGTCGTCGCTCTCCCCGTCCCCCACCTCCTCCACGGGCCCCTCCGCGTGCGGCACGTCGTCCGAGGCTCCGACCGTCGCGTCGCGCGACACACAGCGGAACTCGACCTCGCCCGCGCAGGGCGTCGTGTTCGCGCCGCTGCCCGTCATCGAGCCGCGGCGGAAGAAGTCGAACGTGCAGCTCGGCGTCGCGGCGCGCTCGCGTATGCTGCAGCAGCGCAAGGCGTGGCGCGAGGAGACCGCGCGGCGGCAGGCGTCGCCGATGTGGACCGACCTCGACGAGAGCGCGGTGCGCGCCGCGGAGAAGGCGGCGGAGACGGAGGACCCGGTTGTCGTGATGGGCCGGTATCTCGCGGAAAGGAGCAAGCACCTCTGGCGGCGGGTGTCAAAGAAGGAGAAGGGCCCAGCGCGGCGGGATGGAGACCGGGAAGGGGAGAAGGGGGACGAGGCGGCTGGTTCGCAGGAATGTCGCTCGCCGAGTCCGCCACCAGAATCGGTGGAAGATCACGAGCGAGAATCGCAGGAGGATGAGCGAAGCAACTTGGAGGACGGTGAGGGGGGCATGTGGGAGGAGGAAATCGATCCTGTGTTTCAATCTAACGTCGCACAAGGAACGCCAAAGGAAGACTCGGGAAAGACATGGACGCGGAGGACAAGCGTCGCTGGTAGTCCATAATTCTGGGCAGGTAATGGGTAGATTCGCACGTCCGCGGCTAATTCGTATGCACAAACTTTGTTCTCATTATACCCTGATCAATGGAGCTTGTACAATTACAATTACTCACGCTGGCTAGTTAGGCTTTCATCCGTCGTTGGACCGCAGTGGGACGAATGGTAATGCCATCTCGATGCAATCATTCCTATGAATGCATTTGTACCAGAGCATGCACGGTTGCCGCAGCAGGCACCATGAGAAGGAAGGAAGGAAGTGTATTCCGCAGTGGTCCCAATGAGACGTCAAAAGATAGTATGCACTGTGCACTATCAATGGTACGCACTCAGAGCGCTTGACCGATTCCCTTCCTGCTCGCGAGGCGAAAGCATGCCAATAGGACGTGCTGTTTGAGAACCAGATCCGATGGATCCTTCACCTTCGATTACACAGATGGCTGGGCATCTCGCCGGGCTGCCTGGACATGTTTAAGGTTTAAATATAGGTAGCCTCAGTCCTGAAGGCTGCGCGTGTCGGGGGCGCTTGACATGAGGTGATCGACTGGAGTTACATAGCTCTAGATAGTTCCCGCGGCGGTAAGTACATGCCGTCCTTACTGTAGGCGTTTCTGAGCTAGACATAGCAATACATTGTCTTGAAAGCCTCGAAAACTTGATATTTGAGGGACGATCTGCCCAAGAGACCACTACGAGAAGTGCGCTCGCGCAAAAGAGCCGAGGACAACGATGTAGCTTTACCGTGGAAACCACCAGGAGTCCCCGCGGGGACCCGCGTCTGGCCGGGCCGGGGACCTCCGCAGCACGCGCGGTTACGAGCGCTTTGGGCGCAGGATACCGTGTACTCTAGCCGCCCAAAGAAGGCAGCGTTTGCCCGTTCCGGCGCCCGAATCGACTCCTGCGTCTTTCCGTGCATCTGCGTCGTCATTCTCGCTCGCGCTCGCGTTCTGCGTTTGGTGTGCGCGCTCGGTGCGTCCGTGCTGTGCTTTATCGTGTCGCGTGTGCCGTGTCGCTATGCTCCTTCATCTTTTTGCACTTTATTTTCGCTCTTGCCAGATGTGCCCCGGTCCCTCGCGCAGCTCAAGTCAACTGATCACGCATGCCTCATCGTAACGACGGGACTTCGAGCTGAGGATAATGCCATTCTGGGACTGGGATGTGCCAAGGACTCTTCATGCCCTACGTGGATTTGCTGTGGATGGCCTCAGCCAACTGGATGAGTTACATATGATAGTAGTACATACAATAATAGCAACAGTAGCTGGAAATCAGCATCGGAGAACTAGTAGCTAGAGGTGCGAGCTACATAAAGATATAAAGATAAAGATTGATAAAGATTGATACAAAAATCAAGCGAGGGATGAGTAGGGCTCGAGCACGGAAGGTTGCGGTGCAACGGGAGACTATAATAATTGGACTTCGGTCAAGCGTGCAACAAGAAGGCCTTGCGCAGGCCGGCCACTATACGGCAGGCAAGCGACAGTAAAACGCACGCGTGCCCGTGTTGCAGAAGGCATGCTGTCGAACAGATCGGCCTTTGCCACCTTCTTTCCCTGCGTGTCGAACACAGGCAGCGCGTCAAGCGTAGGATACTGCTAATGACGATGATATGAGTGCGAGAACCAAGGACTCAGCTATAAAAAAAAAAAAGGCCACTACTCACACCTGGAAGGCCGTGCAGAGGCCAACGAACGCGCACAAAATGCACAGGCCCAAACATGGGCAGGTCTAGGGTGGGATCCCCAGCATACAAGGCAGCGGTGGAGCATTCCTCACGAACGGACCAACCGATGTCCCTGAGCCGGCCCGTTGTTTGCTCCCATAGGCCTGAATCGGCACTTTCGGATGGCGGCGCCTTGATATCGATGTTTGCGACATGGGCTGCATTGAGCCCCGAGCTCCCTTGGTGTCGCAAATTCGGATGGCCATCGAAGAGCTCAGCGCACACTCCAGAAGCCATAGGACTGTGGCCACCATGCCGGAGTGTGCCGATCACTTCGAGCTCGAGAGGATGATGGTAGATTGCGGGTGGCAGACCGTGCACGACGAGGGACTCGCAGAAGACGCGGTGGCGAGCGGCGCCTGGAAAACGGACTAGGCTCGAGATAATGGGTGCGTCCTGATGCCGGTCCATCTCGCCTTGCGCAGAGGATGATGATGCAAGGAATGCCATTCTCTCGAGGCTATAATGGTGGGCACAAGGAGGATGCAGAGTCTCCTGAGCAGGGATGGACACGAGAAGAGGCCCGGACACAGACTCGAGTGGATGCAAAGCTCGATGCCCACTCAGTGTGAGGAGCAACAGCGAGGCGACTCGCATTTTGTGCACAGTACTACTTACTCCGTCTCTGGTTCCTACTGGCAGTTAGTATTGCATTCTGAATCTGTGTACTGGAGTGCATGTATTATTGATTACCGGGCTAGAAACTAAGGGATCTGAACTAATCTCGACTAGGGTGCATTAACGAGGAATGTAGTAAAGTTGTTAACTAGTAAATCATGATGGCTAAATTTAAAAATCGGTGGACGATGGTGGCTACCTAATTATGGGAACGAGGTCGAGCGCTCGATGACCTCCCGACGGTTCTCGGCCTTCTTGATGTACTCATAGAACCCGCGGGCGCTGTACGACTTGTACGCCGTCTGGAGGAAGCGCAGGGTGAGGTCGACGGACCACCGCGGCTTGTCGACGAGCTCGGCGATGATGGCGATGACGGGCTTCCGACGCGACCACTCCGTCTTGATGCCGGAGACGTTCATGCGCCACTTCGGGCCCCAGTTCTCCTCCAGCTCGCGCACGGGGAGGAAGCCGTTGAGCCCGACGGTGTACTCCGTCCAGACGTCGGAAATGGTCTTAATGGCCTGCAGCGTGTAGAGCGGCACAAGCTGGTTGTCGGCCAGCTTCCACTCGTGACGAGCGATGCACGTCTCGCCGTATTTCTGCAGCAGTCGGTCGCGCTTTTCGGTGCGCGGGTCGGGCATGGTCGGAGGGGGCAGCGGGTTCGAAGGCAGCCACTGCGCCGGCGCCGGTGGCGCTAGGCCGTACGCAGGTGCAGAAGGTGCTGCCGCGGGGTGAAGGAAGGCCGGGTGAGGCGGAGGCAGCGTGCCGGGCGACAGCGACGGTGCAGGCATCGCCACAGATGCCGCGATGGCGGCAGAGGTGGCTGCAGGCACGGCAGGGGGGATGGGGGCGGTGGAGGCAGCGGGGAGGGCATAGGCCGTGGCGGCAGCAGCATCTGCAGGCTCGATTGGTCAGCGTCGAAACATGCAGCACGAGCGGACACTTACCGGCAGCGGCGCCGGCCCTCGTCTTGCGTGACGTGCGCGTCGGCTTCTTCGAGACGACGGCCATCTCGACCGTGCCCTGGAGCGCGTCCACCCGCTGCATCATGCGGTCGTACTGCGCCCTGGTGTTCGCCGCGTCGCGCTCGCGTGCAAGGTGCGACTCCGTGAGGAGCGCCTGGATCCCCGTGACGAGGTTCACGGGGACGTGCTCGAACGCGCACTGTGCGCGCATCTCCGCGGCCGCGATGGCGTCGCTCGCGCCCTTTGCGTACTCGCGGAACCGGGCGCCATCGAACGGTGCGTGGCGGAAGAAGGGCAGCCATGGGTACCGGCAGAACAGCACGGCGGCGTCCTGCAGCAGCACCCGGCGAAACCACTTCAGCACGCGCAGGAACTGGTAGAGTGCGATGTCGGACGCAAAGCGGTGGGCCGCCTGGCGGGCGAGGAGCGCGCTCTCCTGCTCTTCGACCCACGGGAACACGCAGAGGAGGAGGTCCTGCGGGGGGTCTGTGCCACACAGCACAGCACAGTCAGTACACAGCTAGCAGACAGCACTCGAGGTGCACGTGCGCGGACTCACCGAGGGTGTCGCGGGCGAGAAAGTACGATGATGGGTCGCGTCCGTTGAACATGGCTGAGGCCAGCAATGCGTCGAGCGGGAACGTGCGGTCGTAGCACGCCCGGTACGACCCGCTGTCGCTCCACCCGCCCAACGCCTTCGCGCCGTTCACGCTCGCACCGTGGTTGCGGGCGTTCTGTGCACCAAAGTGGCGTGACGCATGCGTCACCTTCGTCAGAGAGATCACGTTTGCCTCATGGATCTTCTTGATGCGCGAATAGTGATCTGCACAGAGGCGAGGAAGCATCAGCCCTGGCAGCTATCGGAGGAGGTAAGGGGAAAGACACCTACTGTCGTAACTCATCCCCTTGTTCACCTCGGTGCCATAAAACAGGTGGCAGCTGTACCAGTCCCGCCGCCCGAACTGGCCAAAGTTCTTGTCCATGAAGTCGGGCGCGAAGTCGGGCGGCGGGCGCTCGAGCACGTGAAAGTGCGCCCAGAAGAGGAGCGCGGTGGCGCCGATGGGGCAAAGCTCAACGATTCGGTGGCGGACCATGCCGAACTCGTCGACGCGGCCTTGCTGGTTGTGCTTCGCATTATCGGAGTACACTCCGAGGACCTGGGACGACGAGCCAAGGTGAGTATATACCACATTGGACAGAGCGAAGAAACCGAGGGCAGCACAGACACCCACCGGCAGCAGATAGTCCGGACGGACCTCCTGCAGTGGCACCTCCGAAATGAAGAGGTCCGACCACTGGACCATCCGCGCGCTGTCGCCACGGAAGGCCGTGCCCGCAGAGACGAGCAGCATCGCGCGGTCGCGCGCACCGCGGAAGAGCTCGAGCGACAACTTCGACTCGGACACGCACCAGAGCGCGCACTTCTGGAGCTCTGCCGGTGTGTACGCATCTGAAAGGAGAGACGGGGGTCAGTGTGCGGCCATCCGCAGGTCCATCAGGGCCAGTGGGGCGCCGCGGCGACGTGACTCACCTGACGACGTGCCGCTTGCCTTGAGCGCATTTGCCGTGTGCGCGCGCTTCGGCTCGTTGTGGCGAGAGGCCCGCTCGGCGTCCCTGATGCGCCTGTCGAGGCGAAGGCCGCGCTGTGCCTCCGGGACGTCCCTGTAGTGGTACTCATCGTTGTGGCGCCGGTGTTCGAGCGCGGAGATAATGCCGGCAATGTGGGACTTGCCCAGGGAGGAGCCGGGGATGGTCTCCCTGCTGCCGCACTTGCGCTGTGGGTGCGCGCGCACGCGCGCGTCAGCCCGGGACACGATCGGCAGCAGGGAGGAACGAGCTCACCTTCTCTCGAGTCATCTCGTGCTCGAGGAAAAGGGTCACCTTGGTGGCCGTGATCGGGAAGGCGGGGAGGGTCACTTGGATCTTGTGCTGGGCGAGAAGGTCGGCCTGGTAGTTGCTCCACCACTGCGAGTAGTTGCGCACGATGGCGTCGTACTTCGCGGCGGTGGAAGTGTCCGCCTGGCTCCGCGCAGCGAGATCCCGGTGCACGCGGTGCGAGTCGGCCTCAAGGAGGTCGTGTGCCTCTTGGGCGAGCACCGCGTCCAGCGCCGGCGGCACGTCAGACGGGGACGCGATCAGCCGCAGCGGCGGCGTGTGCGAGGGCGGCGGCGGCGGCGGCGTGTGCGTGGTGGCCTCAGCCTCCTCGTCGATGTCCTCCTCTTCGCGAAATGTCGTCGCATCCACCGGCGGGGCAGAGCCCGTTTCATCCTCAGCGGCGGCATCGGGATCCATCCCCATCTCTTCCAACTCCTCCTCGGCGAGGGCGAGGAGCGTGTCATCCGGGGCGAAGGGGAGCGGGGTTGGCAGGGTGTCACGCAGGATCGAGGGGCCACCGTCACCCTCGTCGGCCTCGTCGTCGGCCTCGGTCAGACGTGGCTCGCCTTCGAAGCCGCGGGAGGGGCCTGCGGTCGATGTCGACGGTTCCGGCGGCGGCACTGCGCCGCACGCATCGCCAAGCTCTCGCTTTTCGAGCCCATCAGACAGCGCGCCGGGCGATGCGTCAGACACCATAGGCCAGCCCCCAGCACTGACAGGCGCAAGCGCGGAGGTGCCTGCGAGAGCACCAAAGGCCTGCATCGGGGGAGCCGAGGGCACGGACGGGGGCTCGAACACGAAGTCGAAGCCCTGCGTCGGGGGTGTCGCGAGCGGCGCAAACGCGAAGCGCTGCGTCGCGGGGGTCGGACGCGCAGACGCGAACGCAGGCGCGGGCGCGTGCGTGGGGCACGCCGGCTCGGCACCCGTCGTCACGTCGAGTCGCACACGCTTCAACGCGCGCGACGACGAGGCGGGCTCGCACTGCACCATCCGCAAAACGGACGGCGGCGCGGGAGGCGGGTTGGGCATTCTGAGAGACGGAAGGCAGTGTGGGATCAGTGCACATCCCAGGATGGGAGCAAAGTGCGCCTACCTGTTTATCTAGCTGGGAATAAGTTCAAGAAGGAGGGAGGGAGGGCGCGCGTGTTGGGATGCACGCGTTGGGAGTGTGAGGTCGGAGGTCGCAGGACTATAGGATTAAATGGACGGGCAGCGCAGCCGTCGCGTCCGACTGGGCGCGTCGTCCGTCGTCGTCGATTTGGGGTGTAAGGTGCCGATTAGAGGAAATTACTGTAAATAAAATAAAATAAAAAGAGGCGTCGACGCCCTTACGGCGCCGTCGCGTGCACTATACTACACTAGACACTAGACTAGATGGCCCCCTACAAGAGACTGGAAGGCGGCTGAGGTGCTGTCAAAAATGTCAGAAATGCCAGCGAGGTTCGAGGAGTCCCCTGGAGACGGAGCACTGGGAGCAGGGAAGGGGACGCACGAGGTGTGAAGGGGTCTTGGTGAGAGGTCTTGGTGAGCATGAGAGGTCTTGGAGGTCTTGGTGTGAAGGGGTCTTGAGAGGTGAAGGGCGGAGGAACGAGGAACGAGGGCTTGATTTGGATGGATTGTACACCGATTGGGCGTGCTGTCAAGATGGGGCGTGGTCTGACGTGCGAGAGGGGTTGTGCGAGCGGCGGCGGCAGCGACCTTTCGAGCGCGAGGGGCGCCGATCGCGTCCCTAGCGGGCGGACAGGCGAGAATCGAGACTTTGGTTGGCGTGTGATGGCGTGTAGGGCGTGACGAGAGAGCACGAGAGCGGCGACGGGGGCGGCGGCGCACGCAGAGCACGCGCGTGCGCGCAACAAGGGCGGAGAGGGGGCGACGCACAGAGGGCGGGCGACGGACAAAGGGGGGGCGACACCGCGAACGACGTCGACGAGCGACGTGGGAGGAAGAGAGGGATAGAGAGAGCGCCTGGGCTAAGGGGCGATAGGCGCCGCCCATGGCGCGAAGCGCGCCAGCGAAGCGCGACCACGTAACGTGATTGCCGACCGATCGACAGCCCCCGGACTGACACCGATTGACGGCAAGACCGGCGGCGCGGATCGAACCAGGGGCGGATGCGGCCCCGTTTGGCAGGTGTCGAGGGCGGCTCCTGACGACGGAGCGTGTACTGGACTGGGCACCCCGCTTGCGCTACGCGGGGGTCCCCAGCGAGGTGCCCAGTGCGGTGTGGGGATCCGGAGTATGCTCAATATCAGAGACGGTCACGTGGCGTGACGCGCCGAGCGGAACGGAGGTGGTCGGTCGGCGCGCCTGCTGAAAGTGAAAAGACGTTCCGTTTCGTGCTTGTTCCTGCACATCTGCCCTTTCCTTCTACCCCCCACCTCGTTTCTCCTTCTTCCAGGTCCGTCCCTTTCTCCTTTCTTTCTTTCAGGGACCTTTGTAGACTCCAGGACTGGCTACACTTTCCGTTTACTCCTTTCAATATATCCTTTAGATCTTGCTTCAGATACAGACTGTGCCGCGACTCTCCTTAAAGGCACGGAGCGTCGCTCACCATGGCCTGTAATCCGTCGGCTACGGAAACGCAGTTCGCGACTACTACTTCTACAAGCATTGAGACTTCTTTCTCGGATAGCTTACAGACATTGCCAGGCTCGCAGACAGAGGTGGTCTCGACACAATGTGTCTCCACGGTCAATGGTACATGTGCGGCGACCACAGACGTGACTGCGATTAGCACCCTCCCAGGTACGCATCTCACGTCTTCTCTTGATTTTTCGTGTATTCCCTGGGGATGACCGGTCGTTGCGAGGAGAGATTGTTGGCCGTCTTGTCTGCAAACACGTCTCGCTGATCTTCTACTTTCTAGGCGATGTGACGACCATCCAGGTCCCCTTCATTATCACGCACATCGTGACGGACACGGAGCCAATACTCACGCTCTTTGCGAGCTGTGGTTCTTCTTCGCAGGGGGGCAGCACATCTCCACCTCAGCAGCCATCCTCCCAGTCGCCCAACTCCCAGCCGCCCAACAGTGCCTCAGCCGCGAATAGTGGCACGTCTTTACCGGCGGTCACCCAGCCACCAGCGTCGCCATCTGATTCATCCGTTGTTCTTACTACCAGCACTCCCCCGCCGGTTGTTGTGACAGAACAGACCTCTTCAACGTTGGATAATGGCTCCGTGGTCGTGTTGTTCTCGACGATCACTTCGTCGCCACCTCCGACGGCTGTCTACGTTCCCAAAACTCCCGCCCCTCAGCCCGCACCCAGTTCTGGTGCCTCACAAGGCTCTTCGAGCAATCTGGCACCCATTCTCGCTGGCGTTATTCCCGGATTTTTCGGGCTTTTCGGCATTGTGGGACTGATATGGTATATCATGTATGTTATCCGTTCTATTCACATCCATGGTGCTTCTAGGCTCACCACTCATTTGTTGAAGCCGAAGACGCAAGCGGTATGGAGATCTTGAAGAGGAGGAAGTGGTGCCTTACCCTGTGACACGCATGAAGGACCGCCATCGCGAGCTCGACCTGGCCGAACCGAAGCCATATGAGTATGGCCTCGTCGGACATGCGAACTCGATCGCGACCTCCGCCTCGCCGCCTACCACGCCCGCGGCCTCGTCCAACCTCAATCACCTGCGGTCCGAGCAGCGCGACTCGGTGACGCCACTGATGCTGCCCGAGGCCCATCTCACAGGCAGCATGACGCCAGATCTGCTCGGCTCTGGCTCTTCGTCCCCGTCGCTGGTGATGCAGCGCGTGCGCGCGGATAGTCGTCCCGCGTCCATTCTCACCATGGGCACAAACGACCGCCGCGCATCGCGCGCATCCCTCGGCCAGCTGAACGTTACTCTACCGCAGAGCAGCTCGTCGGACTACTTCGGCTTCGTGTCTGAGGGGAATGCAGAGGCGCATGGGAGCCCGCGCAGCGCGACAGAGCGCCGCGAGCTGCAGGTCGTGAACTCGCCGCTCTCGCCGACGTCGACCGTGCTCAGCCTCAACGACTCGCCGCGCCTCGCGCAGTCTTCCCCCAGCGCGGGACCCTCGACGCTTCCACCGCCGCTGCGCCCAGAAAAGTCCAGCAGGCCCTCGCGCCGGGTATCGCAGCCGGACGTCATCGTGCACAGGGACGGGGGGAGAGTGCCGGACGACCGCGTTTCTGTCACATCACCTTCACAGGCGGGAGGATCCCCCTCGCCCGTTGTGGGGAACCAGGAGTTGCCGCCTCCGGAGTATAGGGAGTAGTGGTCTGGCGTGATAGGAAGGCCGACTGCTCCATGGCGCCGCGGAGCACCGCCCGCAGACGCTTCTTATCCTTCGACGCTTCTAGCTCATGCCTTCCATGGACCATGTTGACTGACGCCAATCGATGTCTGTGACGATCGCGACAAAAAACTTTCCGCATATGTCGTTGCCTTGTGCTGCTTGGACACTTCTGGTTCTGATTGTCGATGTTATGACTACGCATTTCCACGTTTACCATGCATATATTCCAGTACCTTATTTACCCACCAATAAACCCGTGGGCCCGCAGCCCGGGCCACCATCGCTTGCTCTCTTGTTCTCTTTCCTTCACGGATACACCCATGGACTCCCACTCCACTCAAAATTCCGTACGTCTCTCACTTGCATAGCTCGAACAGGTTCTGTAGTGAACTTGACCTCACCGTTACAGTCCACACCTATATCACAATACACGATCTGAGCTGTACGTAGGTTCTGACTGTCACCATGAAAACAAGACGCCTGGTAAAAGCGGCGATGTGCGTACGGCAAAGGGGCGGAAGCGCCCGCGATATGTGCACAGGAATGTGCACGTGATCCATTGTTCTGCGTTAAGCGCCGGCGCGCGCCAGGCCGAGGGAACAATGGACGGACAATGGACGGATGCAGCTCAAGGCTGACTTTGTCTACGGCTGTAGACAACAGTGGTTGACAGGCGAACGTCCGAACAATAGCTGGGAATATAGTGCGGCTGTACGCCATGGCCAACAATGCGCAAACGCCTTTTCCTATATTTAATGTCTGCGGGTCTGTCCTGCCCTCTCATCCACCGTTCCTCTAGAGCCTCTAGACTCTCCACTTGCCTCCGACTCTGTCTCTTTTACTGGTGCTGGGACGCCTACGATTTCTCTTGTCTGCATACTCTTCAATTCTACATACACTTCAATCCTCCACATATTAGTCTGAAACAGTCATGATGCCTCCTCGTGGTTGTGAGTTGCTTTGTTCTTGATTCTTGGGCGCAGCTGACGCGACTTCTAGTCATTTTCATCGGTCTTAACGTTGTGCGCGTGCTGAGCATTATCGGGATGCTCCTGGTCTTTGCCAGCAGCATCTTTGTCATGGTTACGGACGTTCGCGCGGTGAACGTCTTCATGTCGGGACAAGCCGCTGGCAACTCTACCTCAGATGAGGTCGACTGCGATTACATTGGGTATGTATCCTCAGCATTGCATGGGAGCTATCATGCTGACGTAGGACTACAGAGACAGCACTGTGCCGAATCAGCCAGCTGGTGTCTTCTGGGCCGTTGTCAACCGCCTGCTCATCATCTTCCAAATCATCTTCCTCATCCTCTCCGAGGTCGAATGGCCGCTCTCGTTTTTCGACCGCTTCTTCCCCGTGCTCGGCTCCGACTTTGGCCTCGGCGCACTGGGCATCTTCCAGGGCTTGTGCGTATGTCTCTCGTCTCCAGCGAACTCCCATCTGACCAGAACCACGCAGGATCGGCGCGACCATCCTCTCGCACCACGTCGACGATTTCACGCTCGTCGCCGCATTCTTCCTCTTCGCGATCGGCTGCCTGAACATGCTCCTCGGCCTCGTCTTCCGCGAGGGCGCCAAGTCCAAGCGCAGCATCAGCACCTGGCGCGCGGAGAAGAGCGGCGTGCTCCCGACGACCGCGCCCGGCGCGTCCACGTTCCGCTCGTCGCTCTTCGGCGGGCAGAAGGCGGACATGTCCGAGTTCGGCGGGCTCAAGCGCGACAAGTCCGGCTACGGGTTCGGGCGGCAGGGCGAGAAGGAGGCGGGCCTGAAGGGCTTCATCCTCTCAGCGCCCTCCGAGACGCTCCCGCGCTATGCCACGCGCCCCTCGCGCCCCGTGAGCGTGCACAGCGAGTCGTCCTCGCGCCCTGGGAGTATGAGCAGTGAGGAGACCCTGCCGCACAATGGCGGCAACGCGCCCATGTTCCGTTCTAGCCCGACGGCACTCTGAGCCACCACTCACCACGTCCTTACGATCGGACGACACTCACGCCGGGCTCCGGCCCTCCACGATGTCTAGCGCAGGACTAGCCTACGCCCGCTATCGCTAGATACGCCCATCCTTTCATTCACGCACTCATTACTTCATATACAATCACGACACATCCGTAATATCCTGTATTTTTTCCTGCATCCGATTGACTCGACGCTGTATTGTAGCATGACTCGTACGAGGGATTATTGATGGGCGGCGGACTGTCTGTCATCGTCTTGTGGAGGTGATGATGATAATTTATTTATTTGAGTTCCCTCGCAGAGCATGTTCCTTTACTTTACAATGCCTGGGCAATAAAACAACTCTCTGATCGGACGCGACCAAGACGCGACTTGCATGGAAGTTAGGGTCTCACGTGATCGTGTTTCAGGATCAGGTGCGGGCGCTTGTCAGTGACTCTTCGACGCGACGGCTCTTCCAGTTTGCTCTCTGCCACTTCCGAGGCGGAAGCCCGATGTCGAAAGTGAGTTTAATGTTTTCTGGTCGCAAAGATATCGACTGACGAGATTGTGTCTTCGACTTCACAGTGGCAACTTCTGTGATCATATGGAGACCATGATCCGACGCCAATGGTGACGTCTCAAGTTTCCGCCGCGCCTTCGACGCACCCATGACCCTCCATAGGAGTTCCGCTCCCATGAACGCCAACCGCCACTCTCGTTATGTACGGACGGCCTGGTCACCAGTCCTGGTTCCACGATAGATTTACGTCGAGCGCTACGCTGCCCTGCTACTTATTGAGAGTCGTGTGAGTGGAGCAGGATTCACCACCCGTCCTCCACCACCCTTTACCTGCGTGGCCATTATTGTGAGTTAGAATACTACAATCATGTCTAGCAAGCACGTCTTCAACTCTCCTCAAGGACTTGTCGTCAAAGCCTCGCAAGGCGCCGTCGCGCTCAATCCTGCACTTCGACTGTACGTTCTATGCCGACCTCATAGACCGCTTCACCTCAGCGCTCCATAGGCATGTGCCTTCAAAATCGGTATACGTCGCCCAGCCCTCTCCCAATGCCCGCGTAGCCGTCATCTCAGGGGGCGGCGCCGGCCACGAGCCCGCGCACGCAGGCTACACCGGCCGCGGCATGCTCGCGTCCTCCGTCTCGGGCGACATCTTCGCAAGCCCGAGCGCCAGCCAGATCCTGACCGCGATCGAGCTCGCGCTGCTCGCGGGCCGCGGCGACGCGGACCTCGGCGCCGCGCACGATCTGAGGGAGGTGCTGCTGGTCATCAACAATTACACCGGGGACCGCCTTCAACTTCGGTCTTGCGCTCACGCGGGCGCGCGCGCTGTACCCACGGATATCTGATTGATGCTATCGTGGTCGCGGACGATGTCTCGCTGTTGAAGTCGCCGACGCCGTCGTTGGTTGGGGCGCGCGGTCTCGGGGGTAATATTTTAGTGTGCAAGCTCGTCGGCGCGTATGCGGAGATGGGCGCGTCGTTGGCGAAGGTTAAAAGGTTCGGCGATGCTGTCGTGGACAGCTTGGCGAGCATTGGCGTGGGGCTTGAGCATTGCCATGTTCCCGGGCGCAAGGTCGAGAGCTCAGCGGCCGACGAAGGGGATTATGATTGCGAGATCGGCATGGGCTTGCACAACGAGCCTGGCGTGCGGAAGGGCAAGTTTGGGAATGCGGAGCAGTTGGTGGGCGAGATGTTGGGGATGATTCTGAACTCCAGAGGTGATGGGAAGGGGAGGAAGCGTTTTTGCGCATCGGGAAGAGTGTGGATGACTCGGTGCTGTTCGTTAACAACCTCGGTGGGATGTCTCAATTGGAGATGGGCGCTATCCTTGACGAGACCCTGCTCCAACTCAGTAAGTCGTGCATGAATGTCTTTCTGCGGGGAAGCTCAATTTTATTATCACATTAGAGGCGATTAGCATCCACCCATGTCGCATCTACTCTTCTGCGTACATGACATCCCTCAATGCCCCAGGCTTCTCCCTTTCGCTTCTCAACCTGTCCCATCTCCGTCGCACCCTTTCTCAGGACGGCGACATCGATATTCTCGCCCTCCTCGATGCGCCGACGGAAGCCACAGCATGGGCCGGCGTCCGTACGTCCTGGCCAGACGGCACCCGAGAATTCGAGCAAGAGCAGGCTGAAACGGAGCAGATGCTCCGTTCACTGCATCAAACGCAGTCCGTGGAACCGAGCTCGAAAGATGGCGGCGGCGATGCGAAAATCTACTGGCAGGAGGCCGATATTTCCGTTAACGCTGTCGAGGCGGGGATCCGTGCCGCCTGCGCTCGCGTTCTGCAGGTCGAGGCTGATTTGACGGCGTATGACACCGTTGTTGGTGATGGCGATTGCGGAGAGACGTTTGCAGCCGGGGCGAAAGGTCAGTCGCGGCGCTATGTGTTACGCCTGAAACTGGATCACGACGGTCTGTAAATGTAGCGGTGCTCAAAGCATTGGATAGTGGAGACCTCGACATCAAAACTCTTAGTCCCTCTGACTTGATGAGGAGACTAGGAGAGATCTTGGAGGCTAGCATGGGTGGAACTATTGGAGCCCGTGAGTCCTTCCTGCTCCTCCGGCCTTCGGCTTGCCACATTGACAATCAACATCGCAGTGTTGGCAATCTTCTTTCACATCCATGGCGACGGCCGTCCCCTCCAAGGCATCCGATTCGTGGCACGAAGCCCCCGCACACGCCCTAGCTGCCTTGTCCACGCATACCCCTGCTCGCCCAGGGGACCGCACCATCGTCGACGCGCTATCCCCCGTTTTGCTCGTCTCTGGCAAACCAGTCGCCTAACAAATCCAATTGGGATGGGATGCACGAGGCGGTGCGGCAAGCGAGGGCGGGCGCGGAGAGCACGAAAGGGATGAAGGCCCGGTTGGGCAGGGCGGTGTACGTCGGCGGCGACGAGGGCTTGCCGCCAGACCCTGGTGCGTGCGGTGTGGCGGCGGTTCTGGATGGGCTGTGGGCGGGGATGGGGAGCGCATGATATTGACGGTGATTTTATACCATCGCATTTTTGGATAGATTATACAAATAGAATGATTATGTTGCTTGTGTAAAATAGGGTGTTTGCTACATGTTTCCCCAGGTTACTTAAGTGGTCGAGCTACAGTACGACGCGTCATTGACAGATGCAGAGGCTAATCAGAGTCAGAAAATTCCATATCGACTTCTTCCAGGTATTCCAAGGTATTATGCACAGAAGTAGGCGGCCAGTCAGGCAAAATCGAGGGTGATGGAAGGTATGGTAAAGGTGGTGGTGGCATTGGGGAAGGTAATGGAGGAGGGGGAGGTGGCGGCATAGGGGGAGGTGGTGGCGGAGATGACGATGGAGGGGGAGGGGGAGGATACGAAGGCTCAGGTGGTATTGCTGGCTCGGGAGGCCTGGAGGATTGCGACATGATACGATCCCACAATGTCTGTCTGTCATCAGAGAAGGTGGAGGAAGTCGTCCCTACAGGAGGTAAAGCTTGTCCTCCGTAAACAAAAAGGAGATCACTTGAAAAATAGGTCGACGGATATTTTGCCCATCTCCTGATAGTTGCAGGTGGGGTGGGCGATTTTGAAGGCCCTAGAGATGATCCCAGGCTAGATGCGTCTCCGTTGCTGATGCTTTCCTCCGTTTCATCATCCAGTTCTGTATCAAGGCCGCGATGGTCGAGTGACACGACGCTGAGATCAATGGTCTCTTCTTCGTCATATCCAAAAACTGTCAGAAGGCTATCGCCTTCCTCGAAGTCCAGCGGTTCAGCGCGTTCACTCTCTATCCTTTGTCGCACCCTGATGATTGGATCTTGCTCACCAGTCCAGCCCGCCGGATATCCCCAACCAACCATATTTTTGAGCCATGGAACGTCAGTTCCGATGTCACCGTTCTGAAGGCCCAAGGCATCTCGCAGGTCTGTACCGCGGATCTCACCAGGGACGAAGTCTTCGAGCCATCGCAACCGCTGAGATTTCCATTCACCGACGGCACTTATCGTAGTAGGTTCGGCTAGTCGGTCTGGTTTGAAGAAATTGTACAGCTGGCGTGAAAGAGCGATGAGTTCTCTATTGCGGGGCCGGGGGCATGAAGATAACAAGTGTTCGGTAGAGCCACAGTTGAAACAGTGGCTTGCATAAAGGTCAATGACATTGTCCAAGGAACCAACATCCTCGCCCAGGACAACGTCGGTGTGTCTTTCGTAGAAGAGCAACGAATAATTTGATGACCACCATTCTGGAGATGGGTGATGTGGGCGGCCTTGCACGTCAGAGTAAAACAGATGCGATTGTGGCACACCGAGCGCTAGTCTTGCGTTGGCTTCGTCGCCTCCTTCTCCTGTGGCAACGCTCCCTCCTTCTCCCACTTGTCCAACGCCTCGATCACCGTCAAGGCACCCCACCGACCTTTCGCGATCTCGTTGCCTTCCAGATGCAGGGCCGGAATCCAATAAACATACTTCCGTTTCCACCGCTCCTGGCCTGGATCTTGAATGTTGATCACATCCAGATCGAATGGTCGCTATAAAGCCTAATATGTTAGACGGGTATTTGATTGTCCGTTGGCACGGAGACTGTACGCACCGTCAGTCTGACCTTCGCCAACTCGGCTTTGGCCGTCTGTCCCATACGACGTTGAGCGGTCAGGAAGATACATGTATCACATCAGCGCCGGAACATACGTCGCAAAGAGAACAGTTGGGACCAGAATAAAGCGTCAGACGCGCAAGCCGGGTGAATGATGACTTCGTCGCCATGCGCGAAGACGCGAGTGGGAAGTTCGGGATGAAGCGGTTCGCGCTTGGTTCACGGCGCGGCACACAACAGAGGATAAACAGTCGCCTACTGTTGGATTGCTACAGCTCTACCATCTTTTCCCCCTGCTCACTCTCCCGGATGCCTCCCTAATGTCTGTGCCCGACCCACCATGGAAGAAGAGAGGTGTGTGCTCTACTGTCGACATATGCGGATGCGGTTTTATCTGGCATATCTGACGGCTACTATAGTGCGGCCATGCCCATTCTACTCCGCGGGTCGCTGTCTCTTTTCTGACTCGTGCAATTTCCTGCACGAAGTCAAGATCAAACGACCACAAGAGGCACTACAGACACACTCTATTAATGACGCTTACGATGACGAGAACGACGCCGTGCCCCTTCTCGACCATGCTGTAGAAAGCCGTCGCTACGGCAGCACATTCCTACCACCCACTGTCACCGTTCATTCCCCCCAATCTGTTCATTCTTCACCTAGGTCACCACGCACGGCGAGTCTTCTCATGGCTTTGGAGGAAGTCATTGGTCCAGATGATACAGAAATGGTCCAGGAGTCGATAACATTGGTGGATGAGTCCGGTTCGTTACGCTCAAAACATAAGGTTCAGGAGTTAGGTGCGTGCACCGGGCTTTCCTTGTTTATAGAAGCTAATTTCAGATGAGCAGACATGTCGCCAGAGAGCTCTGGAGATTCTGCCAGTGGCTCTGATGAAGGAATCAGTGCAGAGTCCTTCACGTCGACATTCCAGCACGGTCACGTGGCCGCGGAGGAAGACGAAGATATCACTGAGCGCCTCGTCCATACCGCGCCTCACAACGAAATCGTTAGGCAACTTCCAGTGGTAGAAACTTCAGATCTACCAGATGAGGGTGACGATTCCGCAAACAATTCGTTTGATCTTCTGTCTCCGGTGGACTTGTCCCATGGTCCGCCTGTCCCCTTCCCTGCCGGGAAACGCGACGATTCAATGCATCGTGAGGATTCCATTGATTCAGGTTATGCCGACAACTGGACCGGACCAACTCCCTTCGCACTGTCTCCTCCTCGTCAGTATAGACCCAAATCAACGCTGGACTTGCTATCATCGCCCTTTGGCTCATCATACCGGGTGCTTTCGCCTAAGCTACCGCCTTCTCCACAATTCCTTCCTCCGAGCCCATTACAGCCAAAGTTCGACCGTTCGGATAGCACTGCGGACGACGTCGACGACGACGTTCCTACTCTCTTCAATGTTGACCCGGACGAGGATGATACAATCCATCCTTCGTCAGCGATGACCGTGAAACATTCAATATCAACTCTTTCACAGCCCGTTGAATCAAGAAATCAGGATAATATAGACGTCTCCAAGCCCGCTAATTTGTTCATAAATTATGCTTCGCCTGATCTAGGAAATAGCTCTTCGGACAGGTCGCAACATTCCGATGCCGCAGAGGAGCGGTTGGCCTCTGTTGATCTGAGCACGATTACTGAAGAAGGTTCTTCCTGGGAAGATTCCTTCAGTGGATCATCTTTTTCTTCTGAAGAGGATGTAGCCAGGGAGAGGCTGGCCTTTCCTCTACCTCCACCTATCAATCAGGTTAGGCTACCCGGACTAAACCGTATGTCTGTGGCAGAAGCCATCGCTGATGTCCTTGAGGAGTCCCTCGAACCAGTACCTCAACTTTCCCCTCGCTCCATGCTCGCAAATTCGTTTAGGCTGTCCAAACCTCCTTCACGCGCTCAGGCATGCAGTCATGACTGCATTCCGCCTCCAGAAGTCCCAGTCCTTGTGTCGTCCACTCCAACGGTGGCGACCATACGGCCGAGGGCTGTGTCTGACCTGACAATCAAGGCGGAAACTAACAACGTCTCACCAAAGTCTCCAATGCACCTATTGCACAGTGAAGGAGAGAAGGGGAGTCCGTTCGTCCCTCAAGCAGAGTCCAGTGTGCGGAGCATTGACATTGTGGATGTCGAGTCGATGGGACTTGAGTCTATAGGACTTGCCATGGCGAAGTGACGATTCCAGTCCAATCTCTATCCAGACACTCGAGCACGTATTCGCGGCTGCCAACGAGGATCTCGAGCGAACAGATTTCGCAGATTCGAGTGAGGACTCTGGTTCCTTCATTGCCCGCACTCTCAAGCGGATTTCCTTGGATATCGAGGCCCTGGATCAAGAGCAGATGGGTTCAGAAACCGCAGACACAGATTTCAACTCGTACATTCAGGCCCAAACGCACACACTACTAGCTCCCGATGGTCCTGATGACAAGCCAATAAGGGATCTAAGGCGTGTCTCGAACGTTAGCATCTTCGAGGTTGCAATGGATAGCCCGAGCGAGAGCTCGAGCCCTTTTGGATCGAAAGTTTCAAAGACAAGAAGTCTTGAGCTCACCGATTTCGCAGACATAGGCGACGATTTCAGTCCCGTCATGCCGCAGGCTCCTAAACGCTTGTCCTTGAACATAGAGGACTTCGATCCGGAGCCGGTCGAGAATGAGTCGACTTCCTTGGGGACATGTATCAATCGTACATGTCCACACCGGGTTCGAGACGCGCATCCTTGACCTCTGGCCCATCTGATTCGGCGAGCCCACATCGTCGTGCAGCAGGATCCTCTGCTCCGACACCATCGCCAATTTCATCTGACCATCGTCGCTTCTCGTCTCGCTCACCTTCGCGATATCCGTCTCGAGCTTTCGCGTCATCTCCTGCTCTGTCTGAGCCTGTGCACCCTCACGTCAGAAGTCCTTTGCATGATCCTCCTCTTTCTGCAGCTTCCTCGAGTCGGATTTCGTTGGTTCGTTCGGAACAACGCGTCTTCACTCCGCCATTGTCTGGCGTTCCGTCAGTTAGATCCAGTTCCCCTGTTCTGGAATTGATCACGTCGTTTCAAGGTCAAGCCTCGAGGCCATCATCAAGTTCGAGTAAAGCCAAAGGAAAGGCAAAGGCGATGGATGATGAAGTGCAACTGGTAGACACAGTGTGGCAACAAGCCAGCTCGGCGTCGTCGAGCAAAGTCCCTCTTGGATGGAGAGACTCTCTTGTAAGTCTACTTCTCTGTTGATGATTCTCATCATACTCAAATCCTGATTCAGGGCAAACCTCTCGATCATCCACTCAGGCGTCCAAACGCCATCGCCCTACCGTTCTCACCAACTTACCTTCTGCGTCCGAAAGGCTCACCCCCCTGTTAGCGGACAGTCTACTCCTGCTTCAATGCGTCTACTCCAATTTGGCTCAAACCTCTTCGTCTGGTCAGTGCTAACATGTTTGATATGCGCTGAAATGACCGTGATTCTGATTGTAATGTTTAGTCTAAGGTTTTAGAACCTGCATCTGCACCGCTACCGAGCATGCGATCCAGTGACCTCATTTCTTCCCGTGAGTTTTTGGACTTATTGCTGTGACAATACGCTCAACTTTTCGCCCAGACCATCGTCCCGCAGCATCTATTTCATCATCTTCAACTGTATCTTCTCGGCAGTCTCTATCGCAGCATCCTTTGGTAAGTACCAGTCTGTGGAGGATGCTATAATTTAGCTGAGCGATCTTATCTGCTAGCTTTCATCTGTACCATCTTCAGCCATACCCGACCACGTGAGATATACCCTAATCGATTCTCATGACGACAACTCTCCTGCTCTTTCTTCGGTCCATTCATCAAGTCGTGCATCGCTCCAAGCTCTACCGCAATCTGCTCCCATCTCGCATTCTCAGTCCTGGCGCAATTCCCAACTTTCTACTGCAAGCTCTCGTAATTCGCTAATCGAGTCTAAATATCCTCGTACTTCAAGTAGACTGTCAGAACCTATTCATGGTATTGCCGAGGAAGAGGAATCTTTCCATGATGATGAGGATGATACCGTCCGCAACCCCATTCCTCACACTGCACCGCCCACACGACCTCCTTCGGTCCTCCCATCGCCTGTGCATGCGATCGCGACGCCGAAGCCAGACTTGATCTTCGCGATCGCAAGCGATGACGTTGAGGAAGTGCGGCGTGTCCTTGAGAGTGGTGAAGCAGGTCCGAACGATATCGTCGGGCCTCAAGCGCCCCTTGCATTTGCTCTCACCAATGATCGGCTCAAACATAAAGTTGACATCGTGAAAGCACTGCTTGCTTATGGTGCTGAACCATCGGCCCTGAATAATCCCAACTTTAATCCGCCTAGGCAAGGGACTGCATCCAACAGGAGCAGTATGGCTGGTACCCCGCCTCCGAACACCGGTTCGGAAGTCATGGATCCTGCGACACGGTAAGTCTCTGCTTTTTGATGCAAAGCTATCTCGCTGACGTTTTGTTATCCTCCCACAGATACTACATTGAACGGGCGAATGCTGGACACACCAGAAAGACTTCAGCTCTGATTCATCGGTCGTTCTTCCGCCCGTTGACTCGCGTGCGATACGATATCATTGGACAGGACCACGTCTTCGAGCAGCTCTTCAAAGTGCTGAGCGCTCATTCTCGACAGAGGACTGTGACGCCTATCGTTGTCGTGTTGTGCGGTCCAAGTGGACACGGCAAGAGTCTTCTGGCGCGGAAGTGTGCGTTCGTCTCTCTATCGTCTTGTTCTGACCAAACTGAACGCAAGTAGTTGGAGCTCTACTTGAAGTGCCGACGCATACTGTAAATATGACCACCTTACGGTCGGCTCATGACTTATGGGATTCCTATTCCATGAGTCCGTATGAGGTTTGTAGATGATCATCTACAAGCGTCTCGCGGATTCTGACGTAGATTTTATAGGAGGCGACGACGTGTACGCTCGCAGAGTTTCTGCTGGAGAACGAGGGTAAACGATGTGTCGTTGTTCTTGATGTAGGTGGCTTCTCGTCCGAACACTAGCGACGATCTCACCGATGATGACCACAGGAAATTGAGAAGACTGAGGATCCGAAAGCCCTTTATCCACTTTTGATGCCTTGGGAAATTGGTAGGCTTCTCAACAACGATGATATCCTCGACACAATCTGAATACAATTTTGTGCAGGCCGCTGTTCCCACACGCAGGTGATCGTCACATAGACGTGCGTAACGTGGTCTGGCTGGGTACTTCGAACATTGGCCATGACGTGGTCTTCGAGTACCAAGACGGGCTGAGTGAACCCACTCCCCCGATGTCACAAGCAGAGTACCTGAAGCTTGTTGCTCTCATCCGTCCCACAGTATCAGAGCGTCTCGGCGTGAGTTTGACCAATCATCGTCAACCTTTTCGTGCTGATGATTTTGCAGGCGTCCCTCTTGTCTCGAGTCACGGCTGTTCTCCCATTCGTCCCCTTCACTGAGAATGAGAAGATGGCCATCGCAACTGAGGCTCTTCATTCTCTCGGCGGCGATGGCATATCATCCTTGCAGCCCGAACTCGTGGAAAGCACTGCACGGGAGGCCCTTGCTGGCTATCAGCCTGCAGAGGGCGCCCGTTCGTTGTACCGCGCCGTATCATCATTGTTACTCGACTTAGTTATTCCGAATGACGAATAGAGCACAAAAACAGTTGTTCATATACCGTGATCTTCCCTGCGCCCCGCGTTCCAGCTTTAAACGTGCCTTCACCATGCCGCGGACCTACTAATGATTTCTGGGACAACAGGTCTATTCTCAACACGAAAATACCCAGGTTACTTCTCATTTCGCCTATCCGTGAGTACCAATCTTTGATCTACAATATGACGGTCAGCGCTTTATCCCTTCCGCATGGGCGGTAGTGATGTTGACACCACGCTCATGTCGTCCTTGCTTTCGACATATGATGACGCTGGCAATTGAAGAACCGGTACCGACGTCGCGCGCTCGCATGGTTGCTATGGCCAATGGTTGACTTCGACCATTGGATCCGTTCATCGTGTGTCCCTTGATGTCGCAGTCTCTTGTCTTCTGCTGCCTGTGGCCGGATTGAAAACATGGACCCTGTGGCGCAGTCGGCGATGCCGGGCTTTACGTTCTTCATTTATTAATGCTGTCATGGAGGTAATTCTGTTCACACTTCCATGCGTAAGTGTGTGAAGGGCTTCACGGATACCGTTTCTCCATTATATTCACAGCTCCACAGTGCAGATCATCAAGCTTGAGCGTACATCTGTTGCAGTTCTGCGTTGAACTAAGATCATCGAAGTCTATGGAATACGCGACCCGTAAGTATAGTATATCACGGACATCATCATCTGCCTGACATGTGTTGGTACAGACGCTGGTTACTAAGGGACTCACAAAGTGCACTGCCAGTTTCAAGGTCCCATCACGATGGTCCTGAGAGTGTTCCTCCTACGCTTCGACTTCGAAAGTGTCATTGTCGAAAGGACCACCGAAGACTCAACACTGCGCACGCGGTACCCTACGAGGGGCGTGACTCTGTCGAACGGATTATGACCAATTAAATCATCACTTTTATTATAGATCCATCTCGCTGATGTTGCTAAATTACAGTCGAGGAACGCAGTGTCCACATCATAATCATACCCTGAAAGGGCAATCAACACGGTCCGAGGTGTGTGTTCTCCGCCAATTCATGGGTGTCACCAGCGGTAGATTAACTTTACTCCTCACAGTGCTATACTACTTTCAAATCCTAGTATTGGTGAGTTATTGGGCATTGTCCTGACGACCCGATTCAACTTTACAGTACTTGAGTCTCATACACTTGAAGATGTGCGGCTGTGCATTTAGGACGACCTTTATTGGCTGTACCAGTTTTCGATCAAACAGACGCGCACGCTGTCTCACTCCCCGTCTCATCACCACAAGATCATGGATCAATTGGCTGATTGGCTGATGGCAGAAAGCGATGAAAGTATATATACCCGTTAGTTTGTCAGGGTCAGCTCTGCACGTCCGGTTTTGCCTCTCCCTGTCTCGTCAGAGACGTCCTTTCTTTTGTTGTGTTTTTATTTCTCCTAGTTAATTATGGCCGCCGCACCCCTCATCTTGAAGCACAAAATCGCGACAAAGCATT
Source organism: Hericium rajendrae (assembly GCA_033439255.1). Lineage (NCBI taxonomy): Eukaryota > Fungi > Basidiomycota > Agaricomycetes > Russulales > Hericiaceae > Hericium > Hericium rajendrae. Next base: position 460,505 of record CM065889.1, read on the forward strand.
CTCAGCGCACGCGATGCACCCACGTCCTCAGCGAATCCTACGCCTGGCGTAAACGGGAAGCTTTCCACCTCCGTCAAGACATTGACAGGATTTTTCGTCGTAGTGGCCATTGTTGCCATTGGTGAGTAACATCTGTCTTCGAATCCATTATCCCGAAACTAATGTGGTGCAGCACTCTTGGCATGGAGAATCTACGTTTGGCGCAAGCGCAGGGTCCAGAAGGCCGTTGAGAGCCGGACAAACGTCTCAACTCTCGAAAAGGGTTACTACAGCGAGAAAGATGCGTTTGATATCTCATTTGATTCGGATGTCACGGACATCAAGGCGCCGAGCAAAGCAACTCTCCTCCCACCCGTTCCCTCGACACCAGGCGTCGGATGGGTGCCGCAGGTGAAGACCATCCTTCTCCCTTCTGGGGAGATTGCTCCCGTTCCATCTGCTATGACGGCTCCGACTCGCGCACCCAAGAACAACGAGGGGTCTGTCAACGGACACTCCCCTCCTCCGACGTACCGCGTAGCCACAAGTGGTTTCAGAGTGCCGCCCCGCCCCCGCCGCCTCCAGCATCGAATCTTCCTGACGTCCCTCCGCCTACACCCCCGGCGACGCGCAGGACAAGCCCCAAGCCTTCTTTGCGTAGAACATCCCCTCCGCCGAGCATCGTCATCCCGCCCCGCGCACACCGCGAGAAACCTTCGACTTGCCCCCGATTCCCAGCCCACGCAGCGCATCCATCCCGAATAAGACGCACAGCTCCCAGTCGGCACGCATCATCCCGAAGACGGCAAGCATGTCGTCGACCAAGAACCTGCCCCGTCTCATGGACGTTGCGACGGCGTTCACGCCTAGCCGGGACGACGAGCTCCCGATCCGCGTCGGCGAGGTCCTGCGCCTGCTCGAGGAGTTTGAAGACGAATGGTGCCTCGTCCAGCGCGTCGGCGCTGCGAACGAGAAGGGCGTCATCCCTCGCTTCTGTCTTGTGGAGCGCCCCCGCGTGCGCACGCCGCGCCGCCTCACCACACAAGTGCTCGGCCTTACTGGCATCCGACTCTGACCATTCACCACTCCATCCCGCCTTCCCTGCCCCCGACTCTCCCCATCGCTATCACGCCCATCCCTCACAACCACTATGACACCCCTCCGGACGGCAGCCGGGAGGCCATGTATTCATGGACATCTACCAGACCCGGACGTTCTCGCACATCCTGCACTCCTTATTCAGTATTTATTGCCCGCGACGTTACTTTTAATTTAGGATTAACATCACCTCTACCTATCCAACCATCCCCTTACTCTTCGCTGACGATCTTGCTGCACACCAGACACCCAGAATTAGCTGCGCTACAGGAAACTGCACTGCTGAGCGACATGGTCCTCTGGTGCCCCAGGCGGCACCACTTGTTCGTTTGCACTGCTAGCCAGGCACTAGGCACTTCTTGCTTCGGCATTGCCATGGACTATCAGTACATATAGTGTTTACCCTCGGATTCCGATTTCGACTACATAACTAGTCAGCTGCTAGCAGTATGTAGTTAGAATCATGCAAAACCGTGACTTTGACATACCAATACTTGCTTGTGCACGGTTGCGCTCTGGACGCGAGGATCTCCATGCAATGTCAGCTCCATCAATTGGGGCCAGAAGTCAAGAGTTGATTGCGTCGTTTCTGCGATATACGCAATGCTGTCGGACGGACTCTCTAGAGCCACCACATCGGACAATGACATGAATGAGGAGGGCACGTAATGCGATTAGGGATGCGATGGAATCCTCAAGAAAATAATCTACTGATCTTCAGGCCATTCGGACTTACGCCTGTACTTGGCCTGATCCCTTAACCACTGGGAAATAAAATCTGTCAGTACCAGCATCAATGCGGACAGAGTTTTACGCACTTGTCTGTACCCATGTAGCGAGCCGATCTTTTCACCTTATGAAAGAGAATATAAGCCGATGCACACAGATGTCGAAGAGATATCATACCATAGAAATCCGGGACAGGGTTCGTTGCACTCTGTGCGGTGGGGTCGACCCTATTCTTCACGATATGCTTGTGGAATTCGCGGTCACGCGCCTCAATGAGAGGTATCGTTGATCGGTGGGTCATACGCCAAAGCGAAGAGCCTATAATGGGCCCAATAAGATATCCGACACCTAATAGCGGTAAATTGATCAGAGTGTTTTGTAACGATGATAAAGTCTTTCACTGACCAATGCAGCTCAGCGTTGCACCGCCAAAGAAGAATAGCGGGTCGATACCCTAGAAAATAGGTTAGACGAAGAACAGCTAATCAGAAGACAATTCAAACGCACCATGATAGGCTTCGTTGCGTCCATTTCTAGAGATCCGAAGTATGTAGCCCCACCGATGAATCCTGCTGCCATGCATGGGATGGTCAATGCCTGCATGCAGTCCGAAATATGATGTCAGAAAACGCGAGGCTATCGAACATAGTATTTACTTACCATTTCCCATCTTCGCTTCCCCTTCCGAATTGCAAGATACTCGGCCCATGGAAGCGAATCTTTCTGCGCCTCCGATGCAGTAGTTGTTTTGGAGCGACTGAAGACACGCGCTGAGCTGTTCGCGTTGAGCTTGAAAATGGTGCTACGCGAAGAGCATGCGAAGCTTCGCGCCAGCGGTCGTTGCAATGATGTCGCCATGGTCTTGCCAGTAAATTGTTGCTGATAAGTCAAGACAAAGGTTCTAGTAAGAGTACAGAAAGTGTGGATGAACGTGTCGAAAGATCGTCACCGGAAGCCTGGTCAGAACTCGGCAGATTCCCACGTCTCACGTGCGTATGTTTTTCTCGCCGGCGTCTGTTTCCAAGTTTGGCGCTCTAATAGTCAGAGGCGACCACTTGGCAGCTTGAGAAGATTTTCAGTTTTGTAGGTATATTCATTGCTGTGTCCTAGGTTGAGCTGGCCGATGGTATGTTCATTGAGACCCGAATTATCCCTCGAGCATCTTTGATTTTTTCCTGACACTCCAGTGATAGATGGACAACACGAACTCAGACCGTGACTGTCATTTATGCTGCGATGCTTGCCGCGCGCACACACCAAGTCATGATCCCAACAATGCGTACTATTCCTTGCAAGATGACCCGTATGCCATCAAGAATCTCTTGCCAGCTGGTACGATAACGTTTCCCGTCTCCTGGGATGCTGCGCCATGTGACCATATTCACCTCGAGAATGGGTGGCACAATTTCCGATCAGAAGTTGTGGGAAATAACCTTCTCAATGCCGAAGACGAAGTTGTCTGTCGACATATCCGATTTTTGACACAACATGATTTCCTGCGCGTACATTGCAGATTAGGCCAATCGCGAACGAGGATTTATCTTCGGATTTTCGTCATTCCCTATGATCTAGCCAATGTACAAGGCAGGCTTCGGGTTCGCAATGAGGTGTCTATTATGCGGCCTGCTAGACAGAGTCTCCGGATTGTTCTCCCAAAGATCATGCAAGACCAGCCAGATTGGGATGCAGAGGATCAAGCACCCTCCTCAAGTACTCGCAAATCATTTGTAGATCAACGCATTGTACGTCGCGATAATATCTGTGGCAGACATGGATATCCCTTTGACACATAATTATAGGACAATCGTACTTTGGCCGAGATATACGGAGACTTGCCCTCCCCTCGCCCCTCACTCTCCTCTTCGGATCATCGTAGAGAACTGATGGAACAAGTGATCAACGGTCAACAACTGGTAGGACTTCGCAGCGAATTATACCGGTATCAAAGGGAGACCGTTGCCGCCATGCTCGAAAAAGAGCTCTGCCCATCGGATATACCCGACCCCTATATATTCCATTGGTCGGCATGGATCGAACTGTATTCTACTTTCAACCTGCTACGATGGAGATCCTCAGGAGCTGGCCATCGGTGAGTCAGAGCCGAGGTGGCATACTGTGCGAGGAACTCGGTAAGTGTTCGATGTCATAAGCACGGGGATGAAATTGACTCGGGATCCACAACTCTCAAGGAACTGGAAAGACGGTCATGTTACTGGGTCTCATTTTGGCTACTCTTGACCAGCTTCCCGACCCTGAATCGTCATTCCATGATTTGCGACCTGTCACTACGCCCCTTGCACTTCTCCACTTCCCTTACGCCGATGATGTGACTGCAAGGAAACGCATGTCTCGCAAGCAAGGCAATGCTAAGGAACGGAGTCCTTTTCCTACATTGGTGGAGCATCTCTTGCATTATATTCGACTTCACCCCGACGGTCTAGATCTAAGGCAAAACGAAGACTTGTTGGAAAGTACACCAGTTGCGCGCCTCTTGCAGCGCAATGTGCCTTTCTATCTCGACTACCACGACTCCCTCAGCGAAGCATCTCGTCCTCAGCGGAAGCCACGAACGTTGGGCCCTCGTGTCGTGTACTTAACCTCTGCCACGCTTGTCGCTGTCCCTAATAATTTACTTGGACAATGGACATCAGAAATCCAGAAGCACTGTGATTCCCTAGTCCGGGTCCTTGTAGTGAAGCCACATGACGAGCTGCCTCGCCCAAGAGTACTCGCATCAAATTATGATGTAGGTCTTCCTCTTTCCCAATTCCATAGATCACTAAATCGCTACCGTAGATCATCCTCATGAATCACGACAGTAAGCTTGACTTCTCTGATTCATGACACTAGACTCAAACTTCCATAGGTCTAGCGAAAGAGGAAGCCAAGTCAGACATACAGAAGTCTCGGAGCTGGGACATTTGCAAGTGCCCTCCATACGAAGACTCGCGGATACCCGACTGCACTTGCGATTTATTTTCGACGTGTCTCCTCTCTTCCAGATCCGTTGGAAGCGTCTGGTCGTCGACGAAGGCCACGTTCACGGCAGCGACAAAAATCGCATCAGCACAGTCGCACAGCTCCTCAGCGTCGAGCGTCGCTGGCTTGTTTCGGGCACGCCGACGACCAATCTATTAGGGCTCAGCTTCGGTTCCAAGAGCGGCACAATCGAAGACGAATGCCTCGATGCCCTAAATGCAGATCGTGACTTTGAAATGCACGATCCAGCAAGTGCCCTGCCTTCGAGTCAAATTAGTCGAGCGACCAGCATGGAACAGAACATTGCCCGGGTATGGACGACGAGCGACCGAAATGATCTGCATCGGCTTGAACGCATGATCGTCCATTTCCTGCAAGTGCCGCAGTTCGCCGCCGTGCGCTCGTCCTTCGATGCGCATGTCATCCAGCCGTTGTTTGGTGCTGGTGGCCCGCAGCCCGGTGCCATACAAGTTCTGATACAGGTCATGCAGAATGTCATGATCCGTCATCGGTGGGCCTATCCATGTCGGGCTATATGATTCTGCTTTAACCTTGTTGGTACAGGATTGAGGATGTGGAGAAGCACATTATTCTGCCGCCTCTGCACCAGGAGACTGTCCTGCTGGACTTGCATCCACTTGCGGTTAAATCATACAATGCTCTTCAAGCAGTCATCGCTGTCAATGCGATTGATTCCGAGCGTGTAGACCAGGTTAATTATTTCATCTCAGGTTCTAATTCCAGTCTACTGATGCACTTATGCGCGCATTCAGGATTATCTCTTCCATTCTTCAGTAAGTTGCATTGCTTCTCTCTTCTCGAAACCGTCATTCACTCTCGGTGTTCGTGTTTTAGAATGCAGCACGTTTGCAGCAGCTCATGGCTAACATATCTCAGTGAGCAGATTAATTACCGTGGGGCATACTTGTGACGTTGACATAGAAATCGTACAGGCTTATGTTCTGGCATGTCGACGAGAAGCTCTTCAATGTCGACGAACTCTTCAAGGCTACCGCCGGAACAATGGAACGAGCTATTGAACGCAATGTGACCGCAGCAGACATCGATTTATTGAACCGTGCAGCAAAACACATGTTCGTACCTTTACTTCGGATTAACTGGTGAAACAATGATCTCACCCGTGTGTATCTATCGTAGCAAGCTCGCAGTTGAGGACACTCTCTGGCGCTTTGTGCAACAATATCCCTTTCCTGAGGTTCCATTCTTCATCACTGGCATGCCAAGAGGGATCTTCGACTCTTGGTCTGGTTTGCCAGGTCAAGCAACTGAATCGCAGGTATCAGCCACGAGCTCGGGCATCATGTTCCCGGATCGCATAGTCAAGCTCCGCGATGTCGTGATGACGCAGCCGCTCATCACCGAAGAGCGTCTCGTCCAGCGCGGACGCGAGCTGGCTGAGGAGGAGCGGCTGCGCATGTTGCTGTGGCAGGAACAGATCCAGAAGGCGCGGAAGAGAGCGCATGTCAAGGACCGCACGGAGGACAAACGTGAAGCTGTCAAGGCAGTGGACACGGCGCGGAAGGCAGAGGCTCCAGAAAAGGTGCTCGAGATGCAGCGGGAGCTCCACTCGGGGTACGATATTGCGCAGGGCGGCGAGGCGTCGCCGATGGTTTCAAGAGATCCCGAAGGAGCAGCCGCCACTCGGCAGGCGTTCTTGCGAGCATCTCCATTGGCCGCCGCCCGAATCGCTTATTCGGCATCAGCCAAGCTTGATTATCTTCTGCAGGAAGTATGTCGGTTTCAATGCTTCAGTTCGCTTTGGCTGTTCTCAAGACTTGTGCTACAGGTTCTCAAGTACTCGGCGACAGAAAAGTTTCTGGTGTTTTCGAAGTCGCCGCTCACCCTCGCTCATGTTGCAGACGGGCTGAGCCTGGCCCGCGTCAAGTATCTGCAGTACACGACCCAGGTGACACTGCAGCAGCGCGAGCAGCTCGTCATCACGTTCGAGACATCCGAGACGTACCGTGTATTCCTCATGGAGCTGAAGCATGGGTCTCGAGGGCTGTGCGTTCTCACGTCCAGCCGTCTGCGATGACCGACATACCCTGACACTCGCACGCAGGAACCTGACTTCCGCATCGCGTGTGATATTCTGCGAGCCCGTTTGGCAAGCCGACGTGGAAGCACAGGCGATCAAGGTAGTCTCTCGTCCTTCGCAGCGTAGATCCTCACTGACACTTGCCGCGCCCATCAGCGTGCTCACCGCATCGGGCAGACGAAGCCGATTAGCGGTACGTCCATAGCCACGTCGATCCTCGCCGCGCGTGGAGCTGACCATGCACAGTGCAAACGCTTGCCATCCGGGGCACCGCCGAGGAGGCGATGATGGCGCGGCGTGCGGAGCTGAAGGAGGCGGAGCAGAGCGCGGCGGGCATGAGCATGACCGACGACTTCCGCATGCGCCATTTCATCGCGGTGCGCTTCATCTCGCGGGCCATCGTTCCGCACTGACGTCACGTATGAACCCCGCAGAACCCGAAATTCATCGATGAGGAGACGCGGGCGCCGGTGTCGCTGAATGTTCCATTCCTCGACCTGGATTTACGGAACGAGTCAGCTCATGATCAGCCGCTGCGGGCGGTTGAGGCTGCAGCTGGCCAGGCGCGCGCTAGTGCTGTCATTGGGGATGACCAGCCATTGGGCAGGACGGTCGCGTTCCTGGAGGATCCGATGGTGAAGACGACCGTAACGAGCTCGGAAAGCCCGCGCAAACGGGCAAGGACAGTGCGGTTCGTGGATGCGGACGTGGTAGGGGCGTGATCTCGGGTGTATTTGATATTTCGTCTGTCTTGTTCTTTCAATTTAGGGAATCTTTGGAATGTTTGTGGCCTCTCGAGCCCCGTATGTCCGCAAATCGTGAGCGCAAATGTAAGAAAGTAGGGCTTATGGCCGCCCGACATGGCGCGCATTCTATCATTCCGCACTAGCGTCTGCTAACGTCGATAAATAAGTACATCCCGCAATCAGGTGTGCAGGGCACATGCGTGTAGTATCACATAAAACACCAGAACGGCCTTAGACCATACGCATGTAGATCCAGGTGCGGATCCTCGTTCTCTCGTCGAGGATATATGGCCATGCATCGAGACGGTTTTGAGGTTACCACGGTCATGTCAAATATAGACCGCGGGCCTGAGGAAGGAGATGAACAATACGGCCAGGCACAGCGTCGGAAATGCGTCCTTCGCGTTCAGCTCATCCGATGTCCAGTCTGCATCTCGCCTTGAGTACACCGCCCTACCTCGAAATTTGCTCAGCTATGGTGGTCTGTACGACTTCTAGAGCATCGATGGGCGCTGAATGAACACTGCTCTCCATTAGGAGGTACGCGAAGTCGACCGTTTTCGCCCGGCGGACCTTGGGCGAGGGCGCTTCAAAGTGGGTGGTATGACTTGAAGCCGGTGCATTCTCGAGTCTTCTGTCTCGCTAGCGGCCTGTTCTTCCCGATCGATGTTGCGTATAAAGTCTCGCTCGACTCAGATGGATTCTCCAGATTTCGGTCTCTCTAAAACAAGCACTCTCATCCATTACACTCGCGTTCCTGCGAACGATACAAGCTACGCCCGCTATGAACTTCACGAACTTCTTCAATGTTTTCGCTCTCTTCTTTGCGACGCTGTTCGCACTGGGCAGCGCTGCCCCTCTCCAGGCCCGCGATGTCTACACCCCGCCCATCACCTATCCTCACGCGGGCACGGTCTGGAAGATCGGGCAACACCACAACGTCACTTGGTGAGCATGCATGCCAATGTTTGATCCGCCATGGCTTATGTGTGATCGCGCGCAGGGACGTGTCAACCCGCCCGTGAACATCACGAACTCCATCGGTTTTATCGAGCTGGTCACGAACGGACGCATTACTGGTCGTGAGTGTCATGATGCTGATTGAACTTTGACCTGCGAACCCGATCTCATCGCTGCACGATCTAGCGACCTTGGCATCTAACTTCAGCATCTTGCTCGGACGTATTGAAGTAAAGGTTCCCGATGTCAAGCCCGGCCCCTACCAGCTCGTTCGTGAGTACCGTTGCACGTCTCTCGGTGGCGTTTTCGCTCATTGCATGCAATCGATAGTGTTCGGAGACTCCGGGAATGACAGCCCCATCTTCGAGATCACGAAATGATCGCATTCCCCATCGTTAGTCGACTTGATCGCATGCGCTTCATGACTAGCACAGCTACTTACTCCACAACGGACTGATGCATGGACATCCACTCTATCGTAATACTCTGTAATCTTCCGTTTTCTGCTTTGTGGACAGCTTTGCGGACAGCTTTGCGGTCGTAGGGATTGTTGTATCACTTCTTTCATTGTGCATAGTTGATGTGTGTAGAACTAATGTCGCATAGATCAGGATTCAATAACACTTGCATTTGGAATGAAGCCCCCGTGTGAGCGTCTTGGCTTCATACCAGGATGGCTGTCGAAGCATGGTGTTCTCAGTTTCTGTGAGGTGAATAGTAACTTGAAACGAGACTGGAATGAGCACTCTTGGCTGGGAATCTAGCTGGGAATCTAGCTAAGAATCTACGAAGAAGTGAGCTTGTAGGTGCAAAGGAACGAGGCTCGACCAACGAAGTGGTAACCATGTATAAATACGATTAGCGCTGGTACCTGAGGCTGAGGCTCGGCCAAGGGAAGGCCATCACAGCAACAGCCGACAGGGCAGCTTCCAAGGGACCACAGCAACAGCTGCGAGTGAGCTGTGAGACAGTCCATTTGTCTTCCCCTTCTGTTTGACCTCCATCCTGTAAGTGTCCATCCTTTAATCCTGGTGATTTAAGGACTTGGACGAGGTGCGTTTCCTTCTTTTCCGCACCTTCATTCGCCTGGGCGCCTTGGTTCGTACAGATACCTTCATCTTTGCCTTTCATTATGTTTCAGTCTCCATACCCACCTGCTGTGCGGGCCTTTCGTTTCGACCGCAATTTTTCTCAGTCTTCAAACGAGTCTGCTGGATTAGACGACCAGGAGAAGTCGGACCCTGCGCACCGTGTCGCAAAGGTCGGTCGGTCGTAGTGGTGGATGAAGTGGTAGAGCCGTCGAGTGGCGAAAGTGATGGTGCAACCGCCACCCCTTCAGGCTATCTGAACCGTCTTGCGGACGATGACAGCGACAGTGATGACGACGATGTCAGCCATGGGTCGCACCCTTTCGTGGGTGTTCAGACTGTGGTTGATGCCGCGCCGACAGTCTCAGAGTCGGCTTCCGTGACATCGCTGTCGACGTTCACCACCACCACCACGCAAACTGCTCAGATCAGCGCCTCTGCGGCACCAAAATCATCTCAGCCATCTTCTCCGGTGTCCTCCTCGCCATCCCAGACGGCTTCATCCACATCCCCTACCGTATCCACCTCGAGCACGCCCTCGTCGAGCTCTCCGATCCCATCGGGCACTGGAAACTGCAGTGGAAGCTGCAAATGATAGCAACGATACGGCCGCCAGCGATGCTGGGAGCAAAGGACACTCCGGGCTCTCTGGCGGGGCCGTCGCAGCGATTGTCATCGTTCTCCTCCTTCTCCTGGCCGCCGTGGGATTCTTCCTTCTGCGGAAACGCTTCAAGGGTCGCGGCCGCCGTCTCCCTCGCCCATTTTGGAAAGCAGGTTCCTCGCCACGCCCGACGAATTCTCTATCATCGAGAAGGGCACTACATCTTACTCGAGCGAGCCCGGCGCCATCGACCCCTTCCCGCTCTCCGCACCGCAGCCTTTGAACGCACCTGCGCCGCAGACCGCGTCGGCTGCCCTCCGCACCGTGCAGCGCATCCCGCCGCCGTCCGCCAACCCCTTCAGCGACGCGCACTCGATCGCGAGTGCTGACGTACCGGGAGAAGAGCATCAGCGCCCCGTCCTCGCCGTGACGCCCGTCCCGGCCATGGCGCACATGAAGAAAACGCCCTCTCCCGTCGCGACCTCGCTCTCGCTCCCCTCGACCCCGCGCTCGCTCATCCTGCCGCGCTCCCCCGCGCGCACGACCCCGCTGAAGACGCACTTCAACGCGCCGCCGATGCCTGCGGGCGCGCCAGCACTCGTGCGCGTGATCTTCGTCCCGACGATGCCTGACGAGCTCGCGATCGAAGTCGACGAGAGGCTGCGCGTGCTGAGCGCGTACGATGACGGGTGGGCGCTGTGCGCGAACGCGCGCGGCGCGCAGGGCATGGTGCCGCTCGAGTGCCTCGAGGGCGGCGGAGGGCACTTTGGGATGGGCCCGAACACGGAGGGCATGGCGGATCCGGCGCGCATGTCGCGCCGCGCGAGCAGCCTGTACGCGGCGAAGCGCACGTCGGCGACGAGCGCGAGCTCCCGGGTTGGAATGTGCGTGGTTCTTTCCTTGTGTGTTGTAGCATGCGCTGATGTTGTTTGTTCTTTTAGATTTTGAAGTCAAATCCTTCCATCTGTACGATGATGAGCCTGTGGCCATCCGCCTCTCCTTCGCAAGCAGATCGTTCGCTTGATTCCCTTCTTTCTTGAAAATCCCTTTCTGTGCGCTGTCCTTATTTTCACAGTATATAGTCTCGGCAGGCAGTATTCTTGATTTACAGTGTCTTTGTTCGTCTCTCACGGACAAGTATGTACTATATGGGCCTCTAAATGGAGGAAATGCAGTCGATCCTGCATGTGCCAGTACTGCAGTGCTTTGTGATTTCTTGGCTGCTTAGACTGTACACATCGCTATCATGTACCAGGGCTAACTCATGCATCACCACATGCATCGCTCCAATTCAGTTGTGAGGTGGGACCAGTCGCTATGAGACGGGGCGAACAGCTGCTTGATCGCACGGCAGCCGGTAAAGTCTGGTGCGATCAATATGCAACCGTGAGAATGAAATGAATGTGGGAATAACATACGGCTTCGAGGCTACGCAGGATCTTACATTGCACTCTGCACTTCAGGTCTATTCGCTGTGACATATGGACCTTCGCATTGACCAGCTCTCGCATTCATAAATCCTGAATGAATGGTTCGGACGAAGCGAACACCACCAGCGACGCCTTTGAGCATGATATGATGGACAAGGTGGCACCGCCGCAAGGATCAATGATGGAGCACATACCGACATCGGTGCAGGAAAGGGAAGGTGAGTGGCCGTTTGGCCTATCGTAGATGCACGGACTGAACAAATGATGGCGCGACAGAGCTGGTGTACAAGCTGTTAACATCACTGCCGCGGTCCAGTCTCGCGCGGGTGCAGCGCAGGATCGCGCCACTTGTGCAACTTGACGTGGTCGGGGTGCGTTTCTTCATGTCTTTCCCGAATGCGGACGCATCTGACGCGAATAACTTCATAACAGCTGCTGCCCACGGAAGTCGCACTGCAGATCTTCGCGCACCTGTCCTGGAAGTCGCTCCTACAGTGCAGCCTCGTGAGCCGGCGGTGGCGCGTCCTCGCCGACGACTCTGCGTTGTGGAAGCGCCTGTGCCACGGCCGCGGCTGGGCATGGAAGGAAACTCAACCGCACCAGCGCATGCTCGCATTCTTGAAGGAGCCAGCCGACATGGATGACGAAGGCATGGGCGACGAAGAGCTCGATGTGGACGCAGCTGCGGACGGACCCTGGCGGGCGCTCGACGACTCGGGCTTCGCGTCATTCTCCGGGGACATGCGCGCGCCCCGGCGCCGCCCCGCGTCGCGCCAGCCAGAGCGCTCTGCGCTGCGCCATTCCGCGCCGGCGGCTATGGCGTCGCCGTCCGCAGGGCCCAGTGCGCGCCGCAGGCTGCGCCCGGACTACAAGTTGCTGTACGAGACGCACGTGCGGATCCACCACCGCGTCCTGCGCGGCGCGTACCGGCTCTCGACGCTGCAGGGCGCGCCCCACGCGCACAGCAACACGATCTACTGCGTGCAGCTGCACACGTACGCGAACGGGCTGCAAACGCTGTTTCACGGGCTCCAAGGACCGCACGGTCAAAGAGTGGGATTTAGCCACGGGCGCGGTGCGCCGCGTCGTTGCGGGCGTACATGACGCGAGCGTGCTGAGCATCTGCGTGCATGACGGGCTGCTCGCGAGCGGTGGCAGTGACAGACGGGTCGCGCTGTGGGATCTGGAGCAGGACGAGCAGCGTGGCGTGCTGCGGGACCACGAGGACAGCGTACTCTGCGTGCGATTCGATGAACGACGGTTGGTATCGTGTTCAAAAGGTCAGTTTCGGCGTCTGCGCAGGCCGCGGCTGTGGGCGCTGATGTGTCGTTGCAGATCGCACGGTGCGGGTGTATCTGCTTCCTGATCTCGAGCCGCAGTTCGTGTTGCGCGGCCATCGCGCGGCGGTCAACGCGGTCGCCATCTCGCCCGAGTTCATCCTCTCCGCATCGGGCGACCGTTCGATCCGTCTCTGGGACGCGGAGAGCGGCGATCTCCTGCGCCCGATCGAGAACCACCACAGCCGCGGGTGAGTCGCGCGCCTAACTCGCCCGCGCATACGTACTTATCCCCGAGCCAGCATCGCGGCCGTCCACTTTGAGTTCCCGTACGTGCTGTCCGGCTCCTCCGACAAGCACATCCGCCTGTTCGATCTGCAGACGGGCAAGGGCTGGTCGACCTCACCCGAGTTTGACCCGCAGGCGGTCGTCCCGCCGTCCTTCGCGCCCGCATCGTTAGACGAGGACGAGGATGATGGCGACACGCCGCCCGCCGCGCTCTGCGTGAGCTGTGCGGCGCCGCTCGCGGTCACGGCGATGGACGTCGACGGCCCACCGCGCCGTTCCCGCGCGGAGGGTGCACATGGCGATCTGGTGCGCAGCGTCGCGATGAGCCAGCCGCTCGTGGTGAGTGGGAGCTATGATGCGACGGTCAAGATCTGGGATCGCAGGACGGGGCAGCTGGTCGCGGATCTGACCGGCGGGCATACGGGCCGCATATTCTCGGTCGCGTTCGATGTTACCAAGGTGCGTTTCGTGCTTGATCCGTCGATTGAAATAGGCTCAATAAGGCGTAGGTCATTTCTTGTGGAGAAGATCAAGTGAGTAAGATTGTGCTGTTCAGTTGGATGTAGCTGATGATGATGGCACAGAAAATCTGTATCTGGGATTTTGCTCACGGAATGGACACGTCTTTCATCAAGTTGTAACTTACTCGCAATTCGCTCGGGAGCACTCTCGGTCACGCCGACATCACTACAGACGCTATTTCTTTTGTACAACACGCTACTTCATTACATTACAGTCCAATGGCAGATGCAAGCACCTGTGTATCTGCTCATCAGTTCTTTTCTTTGCGCCAGGACTACGCCGAATGAGATATGTTAGACGCTCATATAGATTTTTATGTAGCACAGCAGCACCTCTGTATCGCAATCGCAATCTTCATGTCAGGGTGGCCCTCCACCGACTCCATCCCCAGCATCCACGACTTGTATCACCGGGGTTGTATTCCATGGCATACTGGACACTCTTCCCTCGTGACACAGCCTCGCGAGGGCGATAAAACGTCTCACAATTCATAAATGCCCGGATGTCGTTCATTTAATTGGCAAGTCTGTGCCATCGACCCCATGAATGGGGCTGTCCATCTGCATCCTCCCAAAATACTCTATTACGCCTCTTCTACCGCCTGGATAAGTTTCGCGTTTCGTCCGACTTCATTTCATCTCATTATCAAGATCTCTACAATGTCATCTCCGTCGCTCCCATGGAGATATCGCTTCCCTTCTCAAACACCTTGTTTGGCGAAGTGGTTCTCCCTCGGTCCGGCGTACTGGTCCAGAAATAGACATAGGGTAAGAACTCGGCAACTCGACTTGGCACCACATTCAATTGCTGTGACGGGACAACGTTGACGCTCGAGTTTCGACATCGTGAAAGAGTCGCTACATAGGCGGACCGTCGATTACGTGTGGGCGCACCGCTAACATGGCTTCCGCGACACGTTCTGTCTTGTCATCCTCAGAACGGCTGCGCCGCGTCGCTGCCGGAGACTGTTTTGTTGGGTTTTCAATGTTCGTCGTGCTGTGCTGTTGTTTTTCCTCACCCGACGGGGATACGGCGTATGTTACCCATCACCACAGGGCCGAAATGTCACTTCGGAACGCGGGCTTGTTGTGAGGCATGGGCGGCCATGCTCTGTGACGAAGAGAAAGGGCTGGTCAGTCTGCTCCGTCGGTCCTGACAAAAGCCGGTATAAAGGTAGGACGCCAAAAAACAATCTGCTCCTCAGCAGTGTTCCTTGTACTTGCCTCACGCGCGCTGTATTCAACCCCTTGCGCTGCCATGTCTCTATCTCGCCGGTCTTCCCTCGCACTCCCTTCCTCTTCCAAGTCCATGCACGCCTCTTCATTCATGCTTCCCGACCTCGTCTCGCACTGCACATTCCCGTTAACGTATCACCCCGCCGGCGACGCCGTCGCGAAAGACTCGCTCGCGTGGCTGCTCTCCTTCACCGGTCACCTCAGCGCGCGCAAGCGCGCGAAGATGGCGCATCTCCTCGCGGGCGAGCTCACGGCATACTGCTACCCAAACTGCCCCGCGTTCGAGCTGCGCGTCGTGAGCGACTTCATGAACTACCTGTTCCACCTCGACGACGTGTCGGACGGGCTGATCGCGCGCGACGCGGGCGGGCTCGGGCGGCGCGTGATGCGTGCGTTTGAGCATCCGGATGCGTACGTCCCATTGGAGGGGCTGGAGGGCGAGGAGGAGATTGGCGCGGCGCGGATCGCGCGGGAGTGAGTAGCCCTGCGTCTCTATGCCGGGTGGAACGTTGTGCTAACCGTGTGTAGCTTTTGGTCGCGCTGCATCCGCGACGCGCAACCAGGCGTCCAGGCGCGATTCAAAGAGTCGATGCGCCTGTTCTTCGACGCTGTCGAGCGGCAGGCGCGGGATCGCGCAGCGGGCGCCGTGCCGGATCTCGAGTCGTACATCGAGGTGCGGCGGGACACGTCGGGGTGCAAGCCCGTGTTCGACCTGATCGAATACTCGCTCGGCTTCGAGCTGCCGGCGGAAGTCGTCGCGCACCCGGTGGTCGTGGCGCTGAACCAGGGTGCGAACGATCTCGTTACATGGTCGAACGTGAGTGCATCCTTGCATTTCCTACGTGCAGCTGCTGATAAGGCTCCATGGTAGGACATCTTCTCGTACAACAAGGAGCAAACGCGCGACGACACGCACAATATGGTCGCGATCTTTATGCAGAACGAGGGGCTGTCGCTTCAGAAGGCCATGGACCGCGTCGGCGAACTCTGCAAGGACACGATCGACGCGTTCATCGAGAACCAGGCGCGCCTTCCGTCCTGGGGCCCCGAGGTTGACAAAATGGTGCAGAGCTACGTCCAAGGCCTGCAGGACTGGATCGTCGGCTCGCTGCACTGGAGCTTCATGACGACGCGGTACTTTGGCAACGCTGGCGCTGAGGTCAAGAAGCACCGGGTGGTGCAGCTGATGCCAAAACGCACCGCCAAGCCGTGGCACAGACGACTGCTGTCACGGAGTCTGAGTCTGCGGCGCTGAGGCGGGTTTTGCTGGCTGTGGTTTGTGTTACGCGCTCAAAATGTACAGGAGGTTATCTTATGTTCTTCCCTTTCTTAAACCCATTTCTACTTCCTACAATATTTCACTCACGACCAGCCCCGGTGATTATTTCTGATGCCCATGGAACTACCTACCTTATGTCTATGCCTATTCATACGCCTTACGATAGTTCACGCTCGTTCTCGACGTCCACACTTACTACTCTCTGCATTAATAGTTAGTCGCGCTTTATTTTGCGCTGGTTCAACGACGGCCTGGGGCGCTGGCTGCGGAGCACCTTCCATAACGAACTTGAACACCTTCCAAAAGAGCGTGCTCATCCAATGGTGGAAGCAGTGACGTCACCGACGTCAGAGTAGCCTGCGGTGAGTGCAGTTTATAGAGCCCCTCTCCTTGTTCACTCCTTGTACACGAACCACCCCAATCAAACACGAGCTCATCGTCATCCACATCCTCGACGACATCACCCCGACGACGAGCCATGAATTTCATCACTTCCGCCGCCCTCCGCACGGCGTCCGCGCCTGCATCCGGCGGGCACCCCCTTCGCTGCGCGCTCCCTATTCGCGTCTGACCGCGCTCACGCCCGCTCCCCGCCCTCCCCCCTCGTCTATCCTCCGCCTCGCAAATGGCTTCCAGCAGAAGCGGGACGTGGCATCGTCCGTGTCGGGCAAGCCAGGCTCGCAGACCCTCGAGCAAGCAGCGACGAACGTTAAAGAGGAGCTGGGCAACTCCGCCACCGACTGGGCCAAAGTCATCGCCGGCGGGAATTACTCTTCCGACACCGTGAGGCCGGACCAGCAGACATTCGTGAGTGCTGTTATGTCCTCGACGCTGTCTAGAGATATGGTCACTGATTGCGACGGGCGGCGTGCAGCTTAACATAACGAACGCAGTCGCGCAAGCTGTCCCGACACCGTATATGGTGTTTGGTTTGCTGGGAAGCGTTCCGTACCTTTTCTGTTCTGCTGCTACGTGGTATTTAACACACGAAGCTGGGATGGCAGCTGCAGGTAATATTTTTGCTCGCTGTAATGCTATTAGTTGAATTAATCTCACGGACCCATAGGCGCCTTCACAAACATAGATCCGGGTGTAGCGCTCACCCTTCCTTGACCGTGCCCTCAACATTCAAATGACGTATGGCGCGGTCATGTTGTCCTTCCTCGGTCCGTTTGAGCCCATCGCATCTGCACAACGTCTTGTTTATTTAACGTTCACCTTATAGGAGCCATCCACTGGGGATGGAATTCGCCGGCTATGGTGGCCACAAAGGCTACTCACGTCTGGCACTCGGTGCATTCCCGGTCTTGTGGGCCTGGCCCACGCTTGCGCTTCAACCGACCATGGCGTTGGTCATGCAGTGGATCGGCTTCACCGCGCTGTGGTACTGTGACCTCCAGGCCACCAGTGCAGGCTGGGGTACGTGCTGGTTCCAATTTGAAAGATGGACATATGTTGACAGTGTCGCAACAGCGCCGAAATGGTATGCTCAGTACCGCTTCTACCTCTCCATTCTTGTGGGAAGCTGCATCATCGCAACGCTCGCGACCGTGTCGTACTGGGGCCCCATCGCTGGCCACGGGCTTCTCACCCACGATCTGGAGATGATCAGGGACCAGAGGAGGCGCGGAATGCCCGAGTCGGAGGGTAAGATTCCGGGAGATGTGGAGGCGGTGAGCACAGGTCCGCAGGGAGAAACCTACATCATGGTGAGGAAGAAGCACCACGAGGAGCAAGCCAGCAGGAGCAGCAGGAGCAGAAGTAAGCACTGGAATTGATTGAAGAAATGGACTTCGAGCAACGTTACCGTCACCTGTACAACATCGCGCAACTGGGGTTTGATTCCTTGTAAATTTGGAGCTTGGCCTGCTCTGTAAAAACAGCAGAGTTGTATTATATTAGTCTCACAAAGCGTTCCAACAACTACTGTACTCATACTATCCTTCCATCACATTACTTGCGAGTTCATCATCTTCTGTTTTTGTCATGGCTTCGAATGATAGTGACATCTGACTTCTCTACGAGCTTGGAATGTGAGTTGCGCTCGATGACCTCGGATGATTCCTATTCGTACATATTTGAGAGATGCTCCCTTTCGAGGATGCCGAGCAGCTTGTATCGATGAAGGCGTGGAGGTTGAGAGTGACGGTCGGAGGACGAAACGACCAGAACATTCTGGTCGCGCGCCCGGCGCGCCATATCTTCTGCCACAGACACCTTCTCGCCGACACTTATAACGCCTGCTTTGCGCCGCCTTCGACGCTTCTATCTAGATAGCATCTGCCCCAGGCTTCTTCGATCCAGATATATAGCCTCCTGAATCGCCCTCGCTGCGGACGGACACCTCGATCCACGCGAAACAGCTGCTTACTCCACGTTTGTTGATTGGCCAGCAAGATGTCGTCGTCGATGCCGTACAGCACTGCCAACTGGCACTGGAAGAACAAGACGGTGACGCCGTGGGCGAAGGAGTGGTTCGAGCGCGAGCTGCCGGAGGTGGAGGTCGCGGACCAGGGCGCGGTGGTTAAGGTCGATCGGGTGGTCGAGGTGGACGGGGACGTCGAGCTTGGGAGAAGAAAGTCTAAGTGAGTGTGTTTGGGCCGTGGTTTCGCCTTGGTTAGGAGTATCGTGGGGGATATAGCGCGGCGGATGATTGTGCGTCCTGTGTCTTGTGCGTGCAGGTGGTCCACAGGATCTTGGGACCACGCGGGTGGATGATTGCATCCTGCTTTCTCTGTGCTTGCGGATGATAGATGGAGGCTGACGCGTACATCTGTTGAACTGTGCAGGCTCATCACGATCTACGACTGCAAGGTCGTGCTGTACTGGAAGGGCATCGCCGCAGATGGCACCGAAGTCGAGGGCAAACTGACCATCCCCGAAGTCTCACACGAGATCACGCTCGATGGACTCTCCGACTACGTCGTACGTCCCTCTCCCATCCCTCCCTGACCCGCTCTCAACTCATGCACCTAAAGTATGAATGGAGCCTGACGTCCGAGGCCTCGCCCGAGGCGAACGCCGTCCTCGCGCTCGCGAAGGCGAAGCTCCCCGCCGCGCTCGAGGCCAAGTTCACCGCGTTCCCGGTCGCGCTTGTCGAGACGCACGGCAAGGACATCATGGTCGGCCCGACCGAGACCAGCCGCACCGTGTCGCCTGCCCCCGCTGCCGCCCCTGCTCCCGCCGTGACGCCGACCGTGCGCCGGCCCGTGCCCGGCGCGCCGAGGGCGAAGGCCGCCGCAAAGAAGGTCAACACGGGGCTCGTCGAGGTCGAAGCGACGTTCCAGGCGTCGGCGGACGACTTGTTCAGCCTGCTGACGGACGAGAAGCGCATTCCGATGTGGTCGCGCGCCGCTGCGAAGGTACGTTTTCTCGTTTCGTCTGCGCGTGGCCGTGAGCTGATGGCGTTGCGTAGTCTGAGGCGAAGCCCGGCGCGGAGTACGCGCTGTTCGGCGGCGGCGTGCGCGGGAAGTACCTGGCTCTGACGCCCCCGAAGGAGATCAAGCAGACGTGGGCCCTGCAGAGCCCGACGTGGCCGAGTGGTGCGTTGCGCTCTATAGGCTCTTCAAACGCGGTTAGATGTAGCTGACGCTGTTCCCTAGACCACGAAGCCGTGCTGACGACGCACCTCGACCAGTCGACCGATTCTACGAAGGTCACATTCTCGCTCGACGGTGTGCCGACGGGCATGGAGAACGAGATCCGCCAGAACGTTGAGGGTTACTAGTATGTGCCGTCTTGTCCCGTGTATATGGTCTTCTTGAGCTAATGGTTGCTACAGCGTCCACGGCCTGAAATCTATCGGGTATGTACAGATTTACCCCTCTCCCTCTTCCACGACTCCCCGGCGCGCACCACCCTCCACCAAAGATACCACCCGCCAAAAGTCCCCATCATATGGCTCTATGCTGGCCCCCTTGGGCTTCGCCGTACTGGTGCTCGCCGCCGCCTTTACGATCCCCCTTCTCTCTTCATCCGCTCCCGCTCCCCCTTCATAATTGCTTATCGTACGCACGGACACTGATTTTGCTTCTTTGTATCATATTTTTATTTAGGTTGGGCACTGAGCTATAGACTCTACTGGCGGGCGGAAGGCAGGATTTCGGCTTGGGAGCGGGTGTAAAAATTATAGATTGTAGGGTGAAAGAGAACAAGTGTCCACGGTATATAGGGAATAAGAAGTTTTATTTGATCAACGGTCTTGGGTAGGGATGGTTTTTTAATGTGCGGCGTGGTTTCAGCGTGCAGGCAATTTAGGCGATGCGTTGGCGGTGTTGATTCTCATCCCTGGCCGATTCAAAAAATCTCATGTGATGTGTATACTTTCAAAGTCTGATCGCCATTAATTGCCAGTCGTCCTCGAAAGAAATTTTTCAAAGCTTGCTGGTCAGGATTCCTTCCTATCTCTCCTCCTTCGCAATTGCATCGCAAGCCAGGGAAGACTACCGTTCCCACGGTACCTTTCTCCTTCTTTCCCGCGTCCCCGCCAGACCCGTACAGCGTACTTCGTGTTCGGAGCAATAGGCACGACTTCCGTTGAATGAGCCATCCTCGTATGTCCCCCTTGTCCTTTTGGAATCATTGCCTTCCACGGCCAAGGATCATTAGGGCGCTAGGCAGCGCGTTGATTATCATTGAATGGCCCATGGAATGGGTTCCCGGACTCGCCGCCATTCGTTACCATTGTCCGGGTCGCTATGATCTATCTTTCATCGTCTCGTAGGTAAGTAGTAGATGTGCTAGATGCAGGCATCGCGGCGGAGAAACGACATCTGGGCTGCGATGCCGATAGGAAAGCGCAACAAGGCACGAGCAGCATAGGTCTGTTTCACGTTTTGAGTCTTGCTGTAACTGAAAGCGATTCGACAGGCAATAGATATGTGTTTCGTGCACACGCAGTTTTGGGCTATATGCTATCTCATGAACGTGCATCAGATGGCCGGCCGCGCTGCCATCACTGAGCTGCCTTAGCTCCCGGCGCTTAACTGATCAACATAGTTGACCCTTTACTTCTTCTCATAGTCTTCCGCAACGCCGTCAGCAACCCGACCCGTCTCCATAATGAAGAACATCTGAACTCCGTACGACGGGTTTCTACCCAAACAGTTTACCCTCTCGCGCCTGACTACAGTCGTTTTTAGTCGCCGGCACTCTAGAGTCGAGCATGAACGCACGCTCTCGCGTCTTTGGCTTCTCTCATATGCTTATGATTGATAGCTATGTGCCCCATTCTGCTGTTGGATGGGATTTCTGCGGGATGGCAGGTGTCGACACTGTGTTCTGATGATCGCATTGTCGGTTTGTTCCCAAGGCCTGGTATCTCACCTGATGCATCGGCACAGTGCGGATGCCATCTGCGCCATCCCATCATATAGCAGATGCTGCTGCATAAAGTAATGGGTGAGGACTACGTCCGGCCGAACACGTAGATAACTGTCGTCGTCCTGGGAGCGGTCCTTTCTCTAGGCAACGACTAGTCGCTCGTGCGCATGTCAGTCGCGTATAAATCCTTGGAACAAGCAACTGGGCTTGAACTTTCCATCTCTGTTAACGGAGCGTACTAGAAGACATTGCTACGAGGTGTGGAGAAGGGGAAAGGTTTGTGCTCATGCAACTTTAAATGAGTCTGGCTAAATGCTTTTCATTTCCTCATAATAGAATGGCGCCGCTGAATATTCATCCCAGTCGCGCCTACACTGTTGTTCCTGCACCAACTGGATTCCGGACTGCAGCAGAACATGGCCTTCCAAGCGAGAAGCGTTTGGTTTCTGGCGTATCCGAACCGTCCATGAGCATGAGTCCTTCAATTTTGACATCGACTGGTTCGTCGCTATCTTGTGAGTCCTAAATCCATCGAGCTTGTCCAATAATTTCTTTAACATATCCTCTGTGTGTGCAGTAGATGCAAGAGACCCTGATTCTGGGAAAGTATGTTTGGCTCCCGGAAGCTTCGCCGCAATAGTATTATCAGTCTTTTTCTTCTTTGTGACATTGCCACTTGTGGTCATAATATTAGGAGGGTGGAAGAAGCGTGCTGTGAAGAAGTCCCGAGCGAGTCGCGCAAGCCTAGGTCCGCTTTCTTTGATTGTGGTCCTCCTACGGTGAGACTGAGAAACATGCAGTTGCAGAGTCGTTCTCGGCGATCAATGAAGAGCTGCCCGACCGCCCGCCCTCGATGCTGTCCGAAGAAACTGTGCTTCCCGGTGCCCCACGCCCTCCTCCCCGCGCCTTCCCCACGCCCGTGGTCCGTATCCACCCAGCATCCGACACACCGGTTTCTCGTAGTCTACCTCCCTCCGCCCTCCGCATCCGTCCGCCTCCACTTCCACCTACAGATTCCACCGGCAGGAGCATGCGCAACACGTTGACATTACCTGCCGAGGTTGACAGCCCTCCTACGGAGAGCTCTCCAGGTTCGGCCGTGTCGTTCGCACAGGAGGCAATTCCGATGTCGTTTCGTGGGAAGAATGCATTCCATCATCAGGCTTCGAAGAGTTCAAGGAGTTCGAAGACGTCCGCAGCAATGGCGTCCTCGATGATATATGGTTATTTTGACAAAAACGCGCCGGAGACATCTCGCCGACAATCATGATAGGTGCGTGGGTGTCTTTCTGATGTGCTTGCATCTAGGCTTAAATGCGGGTTTAGAATCGCGTGCGAAATGGATGATCATCATAAGAAAGCGTTCTTCCTGCTCTCCGTACGTCTTCTCCATTTAGATTGCAATTCACTAGTGATTTATGGCACTCTCACGGATGCAGGTTTGTTATAGAGATGCTGAAACATGTAGCCAAATCATGCCTTTTCCATGTCTGCAAGTTCTTGTGTAATTTTATCTCTGTAATTCTATCTATGCTCCCTCGAAATACCGGTTTCCCATCCATCAGCTACCACCGGTTCGGGCTGGGAATCTATAATAAGTACTGCAGTATGGATTGTCTACCCAATCAAAACACTGACAGTTCGTTTTGCTAGGTACGGAACTGCTTTCCGAAACGGAAGGAACTTGTTGCATGCATGTCGTATACGACATTGTGCTCTCACGCGCGTGAATGGGTTATATCTTTGCTATATATTGTGCTCACCAAACCCTTCAATCGGCAACCCGATTTGTTGCGTAGCAGTGCTTTTGGCAACCTGCACTGATCATCAGCCCGGCCTCAAGGCGACACAGTCAGGTTCGGCCTGACATCTTCCTCGACTTGTCGCCTGCTTGATATCGATCCGTACGGTCTCCGACCGGCGACGTCTACCATGTTCTATATCATTTCACCCCCGTCCGTCTTGGGAGATTGCTTCTTGCCCGTTTTAACCTGATCTCTAAGGCGTCTTGGCTCCCAAAAACTTCTTCGGTATCCCGATAGGGTGCGCATTCTCCCTGCTTTCCATTCTGTTGTCATAGCGTACTCAAACTGCGCCATAAGGTCATCCACAGTAGAAGCCCTGTCGTGTCGTAACTACAATGCAACGCCTTATTCTCGGTATTAGGTCACGGTATCCATACCTCTCTTCGGCGCTATATCTAGAAAATCATCATTCAACTTTCCATCGCAGAGCGGACAAGACATATTCGTTTCCTGGGTTGATACGCTCTATCGGCCTGAGCTCATGGCAAGATGCGTGGTGGCTGCGACGATACAATGATGGAAACATCTCCTGATGAGATGTGAGCATCACATTCTTGGCTTTTCCATACCTCGATGACCTGGAGCAGCTCCATCTTGATTCTGATGTTGAACCGTCACCGTTCCGAACTGGAAGTCCTGTCATTAGGGTTTTTGCACACGGATCCCTAATTTTGCCTTATATCGTCCTCTCACCTTCCCAAACCACATCCCGGCCGCTCTTTATATCTAACATCACTCAGTCGTTCATTACTTTCTTAATTATGTCCACTGATCCCTCCGATTCCGATGATCCAGATTTCGTCCCCACCTCGCTCGTTATCGCCTCGACTTCATTCACCACTACTGTCGCCGTTCCCGCCACTCCTACCGAGTCATTCACTTCTACGAGCATGACCCCGACCGACTCCGCCACTGCAACGTCGACAGGTATGCCTCTCGAGCAGGATAACGAGTCATTGTTTACGAAGTCTTTTCGACTCCAGACAGCCCTCTATCGGGAAGCGAAAATGGCGGGAGTCATGGAGGCATCTGGATGTCTGATGTCACGATCATTGCAATAGCTGCAGCAGGCGCTGTCCTTTGCATCGTCGCCTTTGTTTTTGCGGTATTATATTTTCGAAGCAGGCGGAGGGGACGTCTGCGCCGCGAAGGTGCGTCGTCTCTGGATCGTCATCAGGAAGATTATTTTGGTCTGACACCGTCCTTTCTAGCGCCGATAGAAATGAAAGAAAGCTTCCTGTCGAAAGATGCCGCTTGCGTCCCAAAACGTATCCGCAACAGACCCGCCAATATGGACTTCGCGAGCTTGGATGACAGAACCTCGCGCGGGCCACGGCGACCGATGATGCGCAACGCCGACTCTGCAGGGCTCGATGGCTCCCATGCAGCCACGTCCCCAACACCGTCATCTGTCTTCATTATACCCCTTTCCCCATCCTCGGACATGCCTACCCTCGGCTACATATCCTCTCAGCAGGACCCGACACCGGCTCACGAGCGCTTTTCGGCGATTCCAAGCGAGATCTTCACCGTAGCAGACCATACGCCGCCAACACGCCCGCCTTCTATGCCGCTGGTGCCGCCGCCATTACCATCACAGCACCCCACATCCCGGCCACTACCTAATCCACCCCAGCGGACTTTATCAAACAGGCGTTTCCAGCGCCTCACGGGAAGTGAGTGGTCGGAGTTGGGCATCCCCCCGCCTCCGTACGCGTCGCCAGCATATCCAGAATCCGACGGAAAGCAGGAGTCCCCGAGCTCGTCTGCCAGTGAATACAGCGCCCCTTCACCATCCAGGCCCTCCCCACCTTCACCACAGCGACCACCGGAGTCGCCAAAATCGTTGTTCGTAAGCTCGCCTGAAACTGAGCGTGCGCAAAGCTCCCCTTCGTCGTCCCAGCTTCCGTCGACGTCCGCACTGCGGCCACTGCGGATGCGTAGGCTGCCGTCAGGGACATCGGCTGGAAGCGAACCAAGCCCCCCTTCGGCCTTCAGATTCCCGTTCCCGCCGCCGCCGCCACTGCAGCCGCCGCGGGTACCAAAGGTGCCGCCGCCGCAATCCAATACGCTGTGAAGCCGTGATGCATGATGTTGGATCGTCGATCCCATCGCTGGGGCGATCCCGTCATGCACGGGAGTTGCGGCGCGATGCGCGTTCCAGGAAGCTGTCAAGAGGACGTTTCCTCATGGTTTGGTGTTCTGATGCGTATTTATCTGGAAAGTGTTGCGATGTTTGCTGAGCAGGGCGATGACGATGCGACTGAAACGTGATTCCTGGATCGCACATTTGCTCCTATTTCCCCCGCCCATGCAGCGCATACATTCGTTCTCCGTCATCTATCTCTCTAGTACTCCTGATAGTGATGGATAGCCACCTTGCTTTTCTATCAGAATCTGGCGGATCTTCACTTTGATTGATATCATACGTTGCATATGTGGGATGCGCCTTGACAAGTCTGGATTTTTAGTGCATGCCGCGGCATGAACGCTGGATATTGGACACTTTTCGATTGGACATTTAGCGTATATTGTGGCACGAACATTGCAAGTCGGACACATTTTGATAAGCACCAATTGGCTACTATACATCCTTTTTCCTTTTCCCTCATATTAATACACATCAGCCATTTACTCATCCAGCCAGTCCAGGAATTGCGGCGTGAAATACGAGAGAATCAACGTTGCGCCCGCACGGACGATGCACTCCGTCGTCTCGAACGCCATGGCTTTGAGGTCGTAGACGCCAGCGCGCGCACCCGCGACGACCATCGCGTATTCGCCGCTGACCTGGTATGCTGCGAGCGGGTGATCCGGCGCGAGCTGTGCGGCGTCTGCGAGGATGTCGAGGTATGGCAGGGACGGTTTGACCATGATGATGTCGGCGCCTTCGGCAGCGTCGCGTTGCTATACGGAGATGAGAAATGCGCATATCATGTTTGGAGATGATAACGTACGATGGCGCGTCGCGCGAGGCCCTTTGCTGAGGGTGGCAGTTGGTAGCATTTGCGGTCGCCAAACGACGGTGCGCTGCCCGCCGCGTCGCTGTAAGACGGTCGAATTCAGTCTACCACTTCCACGAGCTAGCATCCGCAGGAAAGCGCACCGGAAGGGCCATACAGCCCACTCGCGAACTTCGCCGAGTAGCTCATAAGCAAACACTTGTTCGCATATCCCGCATCGATCAGCCCGCGCTTGATCGCGCGTATCCGCCCGTCCATCATGTCGCTCGGCGCGACGCAGTGCGCGCCCGCCGCCGCGTACGAGACGGCGACCTGCGCGATGCGCGCCGCGGACACCTCGGGGCGGATTGTGCCGTCCGCGTTGAGCAGCCCGCAGTGCCCGTGGTCGGTGTACTCGCAGAGGCAGACGTCGGTCGCGATGTAGAGCGCGGGGTAGAGCGCGCGCAGCTTCTTGATGGCGAGGATGACGGGGCCCTCGGGGTCGTCCGCTGGCGTGCCGCGGTCGTCCTGCGCGGACGCATTCAGCTGGTGTCGCTCGATGGGTGAAAGAGGCGTACCTTCGCACAGTTCAGAGGCACACCGAAGAGGATGACGCTCCGCAGGCCCTTCTTCACGAGCGGCCCGATGAACTCCTCGAGGCGGTCGACGCCCCAGCGCGCTTGGCCGGGCAGGGAGGGGATCTCGACGTGCGCCTTGGGGTCGTCGGTGATGAAGATGGGGTACATGAACATCGACTTGTCCAGGCGCCGACGGGACTGCCATTCGCGCGAGAGCGGGTGGTTGTAGCCGCCCTGCAACACTGAGCTGGAGGGTGCGTCAAAATCGGAAGAGAATGTAAGCTCAAGACACATACGAGATCTCCATGTCTTAGTTATGACCGCAAAAGGGGAAGTTCTGGCCGTATAAATGAGCTAGTGAAAGCAGTACTTTGTAAGTGCCAGTGCAAGACAGAATATGAACAGCCGTGACAGATATCACGGAGCTCAGAGATGTTCACAGCCCAAGATTCTCCTTGAAACGATCAAAGAGCATCAAGTAAAGCTTGCGAACAGCGCTCTGCTTTATACCCCTCGAGACTCGACGAAATCAAGGTGGGTTACTCACCGACTAGACGAAACGTCGATAACTGCAGCAAACCTCGCGCGACGGGATTCGAGCCTGAGAGCGCCCGAGCCGGGCTTATCCTGCTCCGACGCGCCGAGCAGCCAACCAAGCCGGACTCATTTCGACTTGCACCCAGGCTCACACAATCGAAGGGGAGAAATGGGATTAGAGGACATATCATATACACGCTCTGTGGACTAGCACAGAGGCAGGTTCTCATGGACGTATATAAACGATAGCGATGCGAGAACGAGATAAAAAAACAAGATAAACGAGTGGACGTGCCGCGGGCGCGGTAAGCATGGGTACTGCAGTCAACTGCAAGTACGGAGAATTTGTACATAGAGATATCATATGGTAACAATAAAACAACTTACACTCACATAGCAGCGATGATCCCAGGATAATGCAGAAAACCAAATAAGGCACGGGTGCAGCCTCACCCGCGCGACACCCGTCCTCAGTAGCCCCTTCTGAGCCGTTCGTTCTCCTCCCGCAGCCGCTTGTTCTCCTCGCGGAGCTCGCGCAGGTCACGCCCATACTCTTCCATCGTCGCGCGCATCTCCTGGCGCCACGCCCGGCCCATGCGGAGCAGATCCAGATGCAGCCCGACCATCTCCGCCTTCGACTCCTGCCGGTAGTCGACCATCGCATCGCAGATCATCGCGTGCAGGAGATTTTGTGCGCCCTGTACGCCGGGCGTCGCGGCCGCGAAGCTATGGCGCAGCGGCGAGGGCACCGAGGACGCGCTCGGCACACGGCGCGGCGTCATTTCCATCGACAGCGACCGGCGCAGCTTCGCTTCCTTCTCCTTCAGCTTCGCATCGACTTCATCATCGCCATCTCCATCGGCCCTTATCTCCTTCAGTCTGATCTCCAGCCGGGTGAACTCCTCGGGCTCATCGTCAACGAGCGCGAACTCAACCTGCTTCGCGTCTTGTTCATTCTCCTTATCCCTCTCCTTTCCCTTGCCTGCGTCGATCCATCGTTGCACTTCCGGCGTAGTCATCCCCAGCATGCCTTTCCCCCGCTTCTGCGGCGTGTCGTCGTCCATGAGCGGGAACGGCGCCGCCTCCTTGATGAGTGACGGCTCCATCAGCTCCGGCGAAGGCGTCCGCAGGCTCTCGGCGCGCGGCACCTGTGTCCGCCCCTCCGCCACGCGCGGCAGGGGCGGTGCTGGCGAGCAAGTCCGCGCGACGGACGTGCGCGATGTGCTGGATATCGTGCGTGCCCGGGTTGATGTCGAGCTGGCGGTGCGCGTGCTTGCACTTCCACTCGACGTCGTGCGGGTGAGGGTCGACGCGGTGCGCGTCCGCGTTGTGGCCGGGGCCGATGGACCTGCCTGCGATACGGCATCGGGACGCTCGCGCGGGACAGTGCAGAAGTGGTGCGCGAGCGCACTGGGGCAGTTGGGCTTCTGCTTAGCGTGCTGGTGCTGCCAGATTTGGAGCCGAGCGGGCTCTTGGCCGCGAGAGAGGAGGGGCTTTTCGGCGCGGAGAGCGTACGTGTGCGGATCGGACTCAGCTGCGAGGCCGTAAGACCACCTGGGAGCGCACTGTAGTGCCTTCGAGGTCGCAGATACCGTCCTCTTGCGCATGGGAGCGGAGGTCTCTTCGGCATTGATTATGGCAGCCGATGTGCTTGCAGCAGAACCCTGCAGGGTTGATTTGTACCGCGATACAGGAGGTCGAGAGGGCGGTCGGGAAGGGGGTTTTCTGGCGATGGGCGATGTCACTGTCGAGGGAGGATTTGATGCATCGTCGTTTTTAGCAGCATCAGCGCCTCTGGATGCAGCGAGCTGGGCCCTCAAACTGGTGGTCCGCGTTCGACGGACAATTGGAACCGGACTATTAACTTTGACTGACGACATTTATGGTTAGCGTGCGATGGACATCGGTAGAGATTACAAGATCACAATCACCTGGGCCGTCGTCTTCCCCACTCGTACCACTTCAGGTGTTTTAGATGATGCAATCTTCCTGCCTAATGCGCTGACAATGGAAGTTAAGCGCTTCCTCGGCGGCGCGTCCGGTTTTGAAGCGCCAGACAGCATTCGGGTTCTAGGATTCGTCTTGGTCGGCGGGGACATAACGGCGTCTGGTTCAGCTGATGTGTTCTCTCCTGAGACAGACACTTTGACGGACGGCCTTCGAGGCATATTCACATCGTGCTGTGCCAGCGGCTTCAACGCCGCCAATTTGGCAGCTGCTTCTGATGCCTTCGTCTTCTTCTATAGGTGTATTAGATCTGGCACCAAACGCAGAAAATAGCCTGAATCTTACTGCGATGATGAGATTTTCCACGCGATCCCCATTTTCCCCAACATCAATCATCTTCGGTGGCTCCATACTGCGCAGAGTTTGCACCAGGAGTTTCCCAGTCTCAGTACCAATGTACAGTGTAGCGCCATCCGGCGAAAACACGAGCGATGTCAATGGAACCTTGTAGTTGAAGGATCGTATACGTCTGCGACATCCAACGATCAGTTTCTGGCCCTCAGCAACGAGACAGCACAATACACTTACCCTTGCTCTTTATCAAGATCAACAAGGGCGACGTGTCCATCACTGCAGGCCACAGCCAACAGCGTCTTGCTATACGGGCTGCACGCAATCGCAACGATCTCGCCTGTCAGCCGATTCGCTCATGGGCACCAGCCGCACAAGTCCAGCCGGGCGCGTCACATCATACACGACCAGCTGCCGTCCAATGCCCAAGAACAGCCGGATGCGCGAGTGCGCATGCAGCACGCACGCCGAGATGCGTTCGCCCTCGTCGAGCGACAGCCCGCGCAGCACAGTCTGCGAGCCGAGCGAGAGGTTGTGCACGAGCACGGCGCGCGCCGCGGCCGTGACGAGCAGCGTGCCGTCGTTCGACAGCGACAAGGCGGCCAGCGGGCCGGCGTCGGGACCGGTGGACACAGGTGAGCGTCTGCACGACGCGCGAGGTCGCGCTCTGCGAGGCGGAGTGCTCGAGGATGTGGACGGTGCTGCCCGCGGCGTAGATGAGCGTGCCTTTGTCCTTCGCGAGCAGGCTCGCGATGGGCTCGTTTGCGGGCGTGTGGACATGGACGGTCTTGATGAGTTCGCCGAGGGCGTCGTAGCGCGTGATGGTGTTGGCGGATGCGATGTACAGGGATGTGCTGTCGGGCGACCAGGTGCTTGTTGTTGGGGGCGAGGGAGCAGGTCCGATGTGGGGGCGAGGGAGGCGGGACCTCGTCGAGCAATCGACGGGTCGATGATGGTGAGGTGCCTCGTCGTCGCTGCCGCTAGCATGGTCGTCGTCCTGGGAGGGAGGTCGTCGTTGATGACGACGTTGGGGTAAGAGGAAAGATCTTGCGCCGTCGGCTGGGCCCAGGTTCGAGGTTCGGAAATTCAAATGCGATTGACGCGTACCAAATCCGGCTAACGCGTTGAACACGTGATGATGTTCCCCCGTTCCTCCTGCTTTGAGCTCAGGCTCAGCCTGAGGGTTGTGTGCAAGAAGCGCTGGGAGACAGACGGTAGGGGCAGAGAGTTGCAAAGGTGAGGGATAAGCAAGACATGGAAGCATTCCTTGGTACAATCTTAAGTATTGCTCGCGGAGCAAATGGGACAGTGGAGTTATGGCAACGTGTATTGGCGCATCAAATGGAAGCGGTAAAGCCCGTCCAAGCACCGAGATGATTTAGACAAAGGAAAGACACAAACAGGATGCGACAGACGATAAGAAACCATACATAGTAGACACGATAAAACAATGAGCGACAATCTAATAATGGATTTACTCTCGCTCAGAAGCCCTGTTCATTTGCTGACGTTTCCGCGAAGAACCACTAGAAAAAGCGGAGATGAGTATGCGAGCTCGAGAAGAGAAGTGCAAAGGGACTTACGCTTCAGTATCCAAGCCTCTCTTCCGCCCGCTCTTCGCCTCGTCCAAGAACTTGTCCACACCGAACACGTCGGCGGTGTCCTTCTCGAACTGCACAGGACCTTCCCTGATTTCCTGCTCCTTTGCGCCCTCGAAACCAACTTGAGCCTGCCCAAGACCGAAGCGGTCAACTTCCAAGGCCTTGCCGATACCCTCTTCAGTCCCTCCACCATAGCTCTCTTCATTGCCCTCAGCGATATTGCCCCTCGCCTTGTAGATCTGAGCAGCAGCGGTGGAACCGTGGAACAGTGGCTTGTCGTATAAGCCGTACGACTCCTCGTCGCCAAACGACCCAGCGAACGACTCCTGGTTGAACAACCGCGAGTCGAGCATGGACTCCTTCGACATCGTCGGCTTCGCAAGACCGAGTGCAATCTTCTCTGAGATGTCGCGGTGCTGCTGCCGTGCGAGCATCTTGGCGCGCTGCTCGGTGCCCATGTTCGACATGCGCATCTCGCGCTCGCGCTCCCGCCGCTTCTCCGCACGCATCTCGTCGCGGACCTTCGCTGCCTCCTCGTCTTCCTCTTCCTCTTCTTCGGCCTCGGAAGTCTCGCTTCCGTATACTGCCAAAGAGGTCTTCATTGCGGCCTGGACTTCTCCAGCTGGTCGAGAAATGCCTGCACGCTCTTCGCGCGCGCGTTGCGCAAGCAGGCGCAGGTTCTCTTCCTTCTGGGCCTTCTCCTTCTCCGCAAGCTTCTGCTGCATAAGTGCACGTTGCCGCACGTCCTCGCGTGCATGGCGATCTGCAACAAAGAGTGCTTCTGAGAATTTCGCGAAGTTGTCATTGATAGTAAGCTGTAAATCAAATCAAAGGTCAGATAACCCTGCATGAGAAAGAAAACAAACGGAAACGCACATCTTGCAGGCCACGCCCATCAGCTGCCAACCGCTTGTCCAGAGGGATGGTGAAACCCTTGTTGTTCTTCCAGTTCGAGATACAGGGAGGAATCATCCATTCCTTCTGCTCCTGAGCTGACGCCTTCCTCGGCGGACTCCTGAGCACAGGCGGGGGTGGACTCGGTGGACCCCTGGGAATCTTCTTGAACTTGAAGCGCGGTGGCTCCAATGGATCCTCAACGATCTCCGTCATCTTAATAATCCTCTGCTTCAGGCCTGCGCTGTCTCCCTGCTGCCCAGGCGTATAGCGAATGAACGACGTCTTGCCCTGGCTATCGGGCACGTTCTTCGGCTGGGCTGCCTTGATCTTGCCGTTGACAAGCTTCTCGAGGGCAGCGCGAGTTTTATCGGTCGTGGCCTGCACCTCGTCCTCGGAAGGCCGCTCCATCTGCCGCCCTTCCTCGTCCAGGTCTTTGCGGTAATGAAGAGGTACAAGGTCTTTGAACTGCGACTGGACGATCTTGCCTGGCCGTTGGCCCTGATGGGCAATGGCGTCATACCGCACATTGCCCTCACTGTCGACTTGGAGAGCGAGGGTGTTTCCAGATGAGGCCTGAGATAATGAAGATGAGCTATGAATGTTGAGACATGGCATGACACTACGCACCTTCTTCCGACCCATCTCCAAAGGATACTGTGCGATATGACATTCGGGATAAGCACCACCATCACCTACAATTTCGGTTAGTAAGGTAGAACTCAAGGAAGTGAGAGATATTACATACCATAATCCTCCTGCGACGACGGTCTCCATCCTTTCCGCTGACCGTATGGCGGGACAGGCGTGCGCAGAATCACAGTCTGCGACGTTGAAGCTGCTGGAGCAACTTGGGGCTGGTACTCCTCCTCATCCTCTGAAACAGTCGGTGCGTGTACGGGTGGAGGAAGTGCTCTAGACAAAAGAATGGTCGTTAGCAATCTGTTCTGCTGTATGCAAGTTCGGCTAGCAATCGCCTCCATAACTCTGAACCAGTTACGGAGGGGGCAGCGAAACCAAAGAGGATGGATAAAGATTACTTACGTTGCGAGAGCTGTTGCTAGCATTTTGGGATACTCGTATAGTGGGTTTAGTGGGTTTCTTAGAGACGGAGATGGAGGATGTGAGCAAGAAGCGGAATGTGGCGGATGACTTCCCGAGCAGCGAGATGACTAATATATTTGTACCTTGTTTGGGTTGTGGCTGTGCAGTGGGTTCGACTAACCATAGGTTCGACTCTCGCTGCGGGCATACCAGTCAACTCGGCATTCTCGGCACCAGCCATACTTGCAAAGAAAAGTGCCAGAACTCTCCGAATAGCAGGGAAATATGTAATAATTTCTGCACAGACATATTGCTGAAGATTAGTATTAGTCCAATGACACAGACAGATGTTATTAAGTGAGTATGCTGCGGGTATGAGTTGTAATTTGTGATGTCTAAAATCACTAGGTATAGTGTGTTGCTACGGGTATCTTGACAACATACATTGTCCCATAGAAAAATAAATGGGAAAAAATGAAAGGGGAGGGGGGAGAGGGAATTCACACAGAATACCGATTAAAAGGATGATACAGTAGCATATCCGGTGACTGGCTATACTCAGAGGCCCAGGGATCCTCATACTCGTGCGCCTGCCATGGCTGCATGTACGGCTGATGACGATAGTGCATTTGACACAGTGCTCTCTCGCCTTGGCCTGGAGAGCCATCCGGAGGGTCGCGTGTCAGTAGTGGAGGGCAGAACGCGGTCGAGGACAAATGCGCCAGAGCCGGGAGAGCTATTGCTGGAGGGGATCTTGGGACCATGCACGACACCGATTCCGAAGTAGGAGTTGGGAAGCGGAGCAGGCAGGATACGAGATGGAGTACCCAGGGTCCGGGAGTGTCACGGATCGCTCCATTTCTCTCCGCCTTCTTCTCTGCCATCAAGGCATCGCGTCGGTCATGTGCTCCAGCAGCCCCATCACATGTTCACTTCCTCACATGACCTGGGGCTATCCTTCACCCATGCCCTTGTTCCCCTTTGGGACATCCTATTGTTCTCCCTCCCATTGTTCTCCTTTTGGCCACCATTGTTCTCACTCTATTGTTCGACCCGTCATGGTGTCCATTGTTCTTTTCCCATTGTCGTCCCAGTACTTATAGGCTCCCTGTCGCTCGCCTATTTCCCTAGATTGTCCATTTCGTCTGTACCGTACTGTACCTCCAATACAGGTCACTGCGCTGCTAGTCGCTCTCTGCTCTCTCGCTCCCATCATCGCTGGTGACTTGGGTGGTTCTCTGCTGTCTACGACCGAGTCTTGACACCTGGACAATCTCTCATACACCCGCCTCACCTCCCTACTATCGCCCATCATACCTTTCTTCTTTGAACCCTTCACCGCCGACATCTTCACCGAATCCCGACATCCATTCCATCAACCTCATCTCCCCTTTCCCATCGCCAACACCATCGAGGGCAGTGCACTCATCCCCCTCCTCCGCTATTGTGCTGTGAAGCATTGGGAAGCCGAAGGAGTTTGGTTTCGATTGAGGTCGTGGAAACCACGTGCAGGTGCTATCTCCATTGCCTTATACGTTCGAATTCGAGTTTCCTTTGACGTCGACTTGCAAGAATTCACGTTCGGTGCCTCGGATATCGCTTACCACTGTCGCCAACCCAACCGAGGATCCCCTGCAAGTATCCTACCATCGACCTCGTTCCCCTTTTGCACACTAGGTCTCTTCACCCCCGAACCCTCACCTGAGCCTGTGTGGGCCAGAGAACGCCTCGGCCACCGATTCCTCAGAAACCCGTACTCGGACCCCCTGTACCCTCGTGCTCTTGGTCGTCGCCCAGTTGCGGCTGACTTCTTCTAGACCTCACCATTGATCCCACCGACCCCCGTTTCCAGACCACAGA
Organism: Hericium rajendrae; assembly: GCA_033439255.1. Classification (NCBI taxonomy): domain Eukaryota; kingdom Fungi; phylum Basidiomycota; class Agaricomycetes; order Russulales; family Hericiaceae; genus Hericium; species Hericium rajendrae. Next base: position 495,656 of record CM065889.1, read on the forward strand.
ACCATACCCACTCGGCGTCTTCGCCTCGCTCGACGAATACTTCATCTACACCCTTTCTGGCATCGTTCAAATAGACTTCGTCACTCCGGACGAGGACGACGACGGTCCCGCACAGTGGTACTTCGCCGATCGTGACGACCAGGCAGACCTCGAGCTTAACGACTTCGACGTCGCAGCTACAGAACACCGTCGCCAACACCCCGCTACCCCGCCGCTTCCCACCGTCGCCCTTCCTAGTGCAGATTCTCCCCCTGCTCGCACCACCCCACTTGTTGTTCCCCCAGGTATTACCTTCAACCCGGTAACCAACAACTACTACGCATACCGCTCCGACACCAATCGGCTTGTAGTCAGTTGGAGACCCAGCCTCGTAGAAGAAAGTGACCTGTGGTTTTGGCAGGCCAGTACCCTCTTCTTAACCACTGCAGAACTCGCACTCTCTCAAGCAGTTATAGAGAATCTCGCTCAGCAACAAGCTACCCGCCTCGATACCCTTCGGGCCCCACCACCACCACCTGTTTCGACGCCTACCCCAGTACCAGTCCCCTCACCTGCTCCACCCGTTGCCGCTGTTGCATCGACATCCACCGTCAACGTCAAACCAACCATTGCCACAGCCCCCCCTGTTCAGCCATCCATCGACATGTCCAACCCTGAGATCGGCGTCAAACCTGCTCCCTTTGAGGGAGATCGTTCCAAGTCCAAGGAATTCCAGCTGCGTATTCGCTTATTCCTTCGCGCCAACTCCACCCGGTATAAAGATGATACCGCCCAGATCTCCCTCTTCCTCGACCTCTGCCAGGGCCCTATCGCCGGCCAGTGGGCCACCCAGCGCGTCGAGGAGATCCTTGAGGATGACGATCTCGTGGCTGCAAAAACATCTCCAGCTCATGTTCCCCGTTACGCCAACCTCACCGCCCTTCGAACTCGCTTCAACTTGGACTTCTCTCCCCTTGACGACTCCAAGGATGCCTCCCATGCTATCCAGACTCTCCAGATGGGTACGCGCCCGGTAGTCGACTACATCACCGAGTTTGAGTCCTTCGCCCCTCGCACCGGCTACAATGACGTGGCCCTGATCGACTGGTTCCTGCATGGCCTCAACAGCGCCCTGCGCGATGATTGCCAGCGCAGCTACCCCACGCCCACCACCCTGGCTGAGTGGAAGGCGAGGGCCCGTGACAGGAATGCTGCCTACCTCATGCGCACCCGGTTCCAGAGTCCCCGCCCTACAACTGGGCGCACCCCGGTGAGCAGTCGCTCCCCTCAGTCCACATCTACTGGCCGATCCCGCACAGTTGCTGCTACAGGTGCCCCACTGTCCAAACTCTCGGAGCCTGACCGTGAGCGCCTCAGGCGTGAGGGCGGTTGCTTCCGCTGCCGCCAGAAGGGCCATGGCTTCCACGACTGCCCCCTCAATGCCGACTCCAACCCCCGTGCCCCAACCCCTCGTGTCCGAGCGCTAGAAACCGGCTCTGCCCCGGGAGTAGCTCCAGAAGATGCAGCCGCCGCCCTCGCTGTTCCCGCCATCAACAGGTCCATCGCTGACTTATCGTCGCAGTTGAAGGACTTGAGCGAGGAAGAGAGGGAAGAGGCAAAGGCTGCATTAAAGGATATGGTTGAGGGTTTTTAAAGCGCCCCCCGGTCACGTCGTCCGTGGGTGGCAAGAAACATTTCTTTGATCCGTCGAATCGCTTCTCTGTACTATCCGACCCCTGTGAGCAATCGTATCCATCGTCTTTGCGCATGTCCGCTATCACACCCAACCGTCAGACACCGTCCATTACGCTCCAGGCCAAGATTATCACTGCCCCGATCAAGAAACAAATCGACGCTGAGGCACTTCTCGATAGTGGTGCAGAAGGCATCATTATGCACCCCGAGTTTGCCAAGAAACACCAGTTCCCCCTCAAGAAACTCCCTAAACCCTTTCCCGTTCGCAACGTGGACAACTCCGAAAACATCATGGGCTGGGTCCGCTATTCAGTCAACCAGAACATCCGCATTTACGCCAAGGACTCGACGTCCTTCCATGAGGAGACAGCTGAGTTCTATCTCGTTGATATTGGCGACTATGACATTATCCTTGGGACCGATTGGTTACAGGAACACAACCCTGAAATTGATTGGGTCTCTCGTCGTGTTGACATGACTCGCTGCCCTCCCTCTTGCACCCTGAATAAGCCCCCAGTCAAAAACCTGTCCACTCGCTCAGAACGCCGCCAATCAGCCCCTCGTCCACCAGTCCTCAGTACCGCTGCTGTACTGCTCCCCCCACCTTGCCCCCCTCCATTGCTCCCACTGCCCCCGTCATTTGTTCCTGCCCCACTTCCCAAATACGTGATCCCTGCTCGCCGAGTCCAAGGTGTCCGTCTTCGCCGCATCCACCTGTCCAAAGTCCCTGCACGTCTGTTTACCGAGGATGATGACCCGCGACCTAACGTCGATGATGACTGGGTTGAAGAGGGTCTTCGCCTAGCTGGTGTTCTCCCTGACTGGGACACACCACCCCCTCCAGATGACGACCCAGACTACCAACATACCATCCGTATCCGTCGCTCTTTCACCAATGCTCAGAAACTGGCTGAGCGTGTGGCCGCCCATGTTGCGGAGAAGTCCTTTGCTGAGATGGTTCCCCCTCAGTACCAGGATTTCCAACCCGTCTTCGATGAGGAATCCTCCCATCGCCTTCCTGAACGTCGCCCTTGGGATCACGCCATTGACCTGAAAGATGGTTTTGAACCCCGTTCATGCAAGGTCTATCCCATGGCTCCCACTGAGCAGGAGGACCTCGATTCGTTCCTTGATGACCAGGTCAAAAAAGGCTACATCCGTCCTTCCAAATCCCCTATGGCGAGTCCCTTCTTCTTTATCAAGAAAAAAGATGGAAAACTACGCCCCGTCCAGGACTATCGCACCCTCAACAAGGGCACCATCAAGAATGAATATCCCCTGCCCCTCATCTCTGAACTCGTTGACAAGCTCAAGGGTGCCAAAGTCTTCTCCAAGATGGACGTTCGTTGGGGTTACAACAACGTTCGCATCAAGGAGGGCGACGAATGGAAAGCCGCCTTCAAAACCAACCGCGGTCTCTTTGAACCCCTGGTGATGTTTTTTGGTCTTACAAACTCCCCTGCCACGTTCCAAGGAATGATGAATGAACTTTTCAAGGATCTCATCGACACGGGCAAAGTCGTCATCTACATGGACGATATCCTCATTTTCACCGAAACCCTCGAAGAACATCGCGACCTTGTGCGCAAGGTCCTCCAACGCCTCCAGGACAATGACCTCTTCCTCAAACCAGAGAAGTGCTCTTTCGAGCAACCCTCCGTTGAGTTCCTCGGTCTCATCGTCTCCCATAACACGCTTGCCATGGACCCCGTCAAGGTTGCAGGCATTGCTGAATGGCCTGCCCCCCGTAACGTCAAGGATGTCCAGTCCTTTGTTGGCTTTGGCAACTTCTATTGACGCTTCATCCAGGACTTCTCCAAAGTCGCCCGTCCCATGTTTGACCTTACCAAGAAAGACCATCCTTGGGCCTGGTCTGCTGAATGTCAACATGCCTTTGAGGCTCTTAAAGCTGCGTTCACCTCGTCCCCAGTCCTTATCATGCCTGACCCGTCCAAACCCTACTTGGTTGAGGTCGATGCCTCAGACTATGCCACAGGAGGTATCCTATCCCAGCGCGGGGAGGACGAGCAATGGCACCCTGTTGCTTACATCTCCAAGGCCTTCACTGCCCCTGAACGCAACTACGACATTTATGACAAGGAACTCCTGGCCATCATCCGTGCCCTCGAAGCCTGGCGGCACTACCTGGAAGGCTCTCCCCATACTGTAGAGATCTGGACCGACCATAAGAACCTGGAATACTTCAAGTCTGCCCAAAAGCTGAGTCGTCGTCAGGCTCGCTGGGCTCTCTTCCTCACTCGTTTCGACTTCACCTTGATCCACAAGCCTGGTATTCATCACCGGCCAGATGCCATGTCGAGACGACCTGACCATAGAGAGGGGGTAGACGACGACAACTCAGATCGTGTCCTCCTCGACCCCAAGTACTTCCAGATTCGTGCTACACGTCCAGCCGCTGTCAAGCCCATTGGCAATGCTGATCTTCGCCAACGCATTTGCAATGCCAAGACCAAGGATATTGAGGTCGTTCAAGCCCTTGACGTGATCCTGAACAACGGTCCTCGCTCCCTCGTCAAGAACCTCCAAGAATGGAACTACGAGGATGGCCTCATCCTCTTTCGTGGCAAAGTCTACATCCCTGCTGACAAGGACCTTCGGCGAGATATCGTCAAGCTGCATCACGACACTCCCATGGCTGGTCACCCCGGACGCTACAAGACCTATGAGCTCCTCAGTCGCAACTACTGGTGGCCCGGTATGTCTGTCTTCGTTCGTGATTATGTTGATGGCTGTGCTACCTGCCAGGCCACCAAGGTTCAAAATCACCGCCCCCATGTTGAAACAATCCCCAATGCCATCCCTACCCGTCCCTTCCAAGACATTACCTCGGACTTCATCGTCAAACTCCCAGAATGCCAAGGCTATGACTCCATCAATGTGGTCGTCGACCGTTTTACAAAGCACGTCTCCTTCACTCCTTGTAACGAGACCATTACCAGTGATGGCACAGTCGACATCCTTTTTGACAGGATTTATCGGAACTACGGCCTCTGGGAACGCCTCATCTCTGATCGTGGCCCACAGTATGCAGGCAAAGTCATGCGTGGCGTCTTTGACAAACTTGGTATCAAGTCCTCCCTCAGCACCGCCTATCATCCACAGACCGATGGCGAGTCAGAACGCGTCAATCAAGAACTCGAGCAGTTCCTTCGTACCTTCTGCAACTACCGTCAGGATGATTGGGTCCAATGGCTCCCTTACGCTGAGTTCTCGCACAACCACCGTATCCACAGCGCCACTAACCGAGCTCCATTTGAAATGCTCCTCGGCTATATTCCCACTGCCATCCCCACTGTCAACCCCACATCGTCTACACCCGCCGTCGAGGATCGTTTCCGTCACCTCGAACAACTTTGCACTGAGGTCCAGGCCAGCCTTCAAACAGCTGCTGATCTCATGAAGCGCAACAACCAGGACCATATGCATGACACCATCCACTTCCAGGTTGGCGACAAGGTCTGGCTCGATGGCAAGAACATCAAAACCACACGACCCAAAGCTAAGCTTGCTGATCGACGCCTGGGACCTTTCGAAATCACTGACGTCCTGGGCCCAGTCTCTTATCGACTGAAGCTACCACCCACCTGGCGTATCCACCCGGTGTTCCACACGTCCCTGTTGTCCCCTTACAAGGAAACCGATGCTCATGGTCCCAACTTCCCTGCACCTCCACCTGACCTTGTGGAGGGCGAGGAAGAGTACAAAGTTGAGTCTGTCCTCGATGCTCGTCTCACTCGGAACAAACGCGGCATTGAATATCTCGTCAAATGGGCAGGCTACCCTGATTCAGAAAATCAGTGGCTTTCACGTACCTCCCTTTCCAATGCCCATGGTGCAATCACCGACTTCTACACCCGCCATCCGCATGCACTCAAGGCTCCCAATCTTCGTGGACTCATCTACCTCGATCCCGTCCATGCTCATCACGCACTCCAGGCGAAAGTGCGTCTTAGAGAGGGGGTGATGTCACGGATCGCTCCATTTCTCTCCGTCTTCTTCTCTGCCATCAAGGCATCGCGTCGGTCATGTGCTCCAGCAGCCCCATCACATGTTCACTTCCTCACATGACCTGGGGCTATCCTTCACCCATGCCCTTGTTCCCCTTTGGGACATCCTATTGTTCTCCCTCCCATTGTTCTCCTTTTGGCCACCATTGTTCTCACTCTATTGTTCGACCCGTCATGGTGTCCATTGTTCTTTTCCCATTGTCGTCCCAGTACTTATAGGCTCCCTGTCGCTCGCCTATTTCCCTAGATTGTCCATTTCGTCTGTACCGTACTGTACCTCCAATACAGGTCACTGCGCTGCTAGTCGCTCTCTGCTCTCTCGCTCCCATCATCGCTGGTGACTTGGGTGGTTCTCTGCTGTCTACGACCGAGTCTTGACAGGGAGGACGAAAGCGACATCGAACACTGCATATTCTGCGAGGCGATGTCCGAACTCAATGTGAGTGCTGAGAGTCGCGAACAAAGCTGTGCCGTGCGGCATCCTTTGGTATATAAACGTGAATCATTACTTGCAGTCTGGACACCCAGGAAGGGATCTATGAAGCATTGCTATCAGCGTTAATTCCTCGTTCAATCAACGACAACAGAAATCACCTATGGGGAGTTCATGAGCAGCTGATTTTTGACGTCAACGGCGGAGACACGCTGTGATGCCGAACAGCAGTAGAACCGCCACAGTGCATGCAATTACGACTGTCGTTGTAACCAGGCCTGAGGACATGGTTTTCCTGATACTCGCCTCAGACAAACCAGCTAACAGGGAAGACAGGTTCTCATTAGTCAATTGCCAATGCGAGTTGAAGTTATAGTTTACTTTGGGTGGGAGCACTTGATGACACAAGAACAGAGGTGGCTTTGAAAAAAGATAAAGAAATTTCAGACTTCTTGTTCCTACGACAGATTGCATGAAATTACCGGGGTTGCCACTCATGCTCGTAATAATTGTCCTTGTCACAGTTGACGCTGCAGGACCGGACATGGATAGCGACTCTGTTCGTGTAGTTGTGATTGTGGGTGTGACCGGTGTTCGAGACTGTTGTGATGACGATGACGACGGCAATGGTGATATCGGCAACGACGATGATTTCGACGAGGGCGATGAAGACATCGAAATTGTTGAGGACATGGTGCAACCCGATGAGGTATGGGAAGCTATAGAAACGTTCGTGGTTTGTGGCAGGTTTGGCGTGCGCAGATTTCTGAGTGAGGATGAGGATTGAGATGCGACATGGATGGAGAGCAAGTGTGGTGACAATGATGATAACGTCGATACCGCCGTTGACGAGGCATTTGCAATGAATGGAGTGGGTGTCAGGGGCACGAACGAAATTGAGGGAGGCGTGCATAAGTATCCGGGTAAGTTGTGGCAATCTGTGGAGGTCATAACAGGGCTGATGGATGTGAGTGGTCTGTATGCCATGTCCAACGGCGAACCGACCTTGGGTCGCTCGGTAGACTCGGAGGCATTTAAGTGGTAGTGACAACAGACATCTCGATGCTGAAGTATCTGGTGGTAAATATTGTAAGGACGATCGGCAGATTGAGACGCAGTCGTCAAAATGTGTCCCTGAAAGAGTGTGATGTACCGGATGCGCAAAATGGTCAAAAGAACGTGTATGAAAGGGAGGAAGATCGCTCCGCGTAAAGCGACTGCGAAGAGAAGATGGGGAAAAACAAAGAACAGGGGATCACCTGGCATTATATGGCAACGAGCACCGCCATGGAAATGCGTGAACATCTCCCTACATGATGACCTATGCCTTTGATTGAACAGCGCATCCTGTAATACAAGGCCTTGACTATCTGATACACTCAACCCAGACCTAGACAATTGACCATCAAATCAATCCGCGTTGTCAGCTGAAAACATGGCAGGCAACATACCCATACCAAGTCGGACGATGATGAGCTAAATGACCTTTTTTATGCCTGAATGGCATCCATCTACCCGCTCATCTGTTCCCGAGCACGATGGTCCGATTTGACGACGAGCTGACTAGATATGGCTGCGTGAAATCCAGACAATCCCATTTTTGAAGAAAGATGATACATTATGTCGGCGTCCTCAGAATATATGCGAAACAGGCAAGGGACAGCGTACGGTTCGAAGAGTCTGTGAGCACGGGGACGCCGAAGGTACCAACAAAGAGGGCAGCGCGAAGTAGTATCAGAGCAAGAATCAGAACCAACACATGATGGTCGATCAGATCGATACGCGTCCGTAGGTCAAAGTGTCAAGAGCACATCCAAAGGGAAAGTCGAAACAGGTGTCCGTGCACAGTCATGACAGTCTGGACATACGTCAACCAAAGAAGTCAACAACCTCAGATATGGAAACCCACGAGGCGCGACGTTCATTCCCGTACATGGCACGTCGGGAAGAAAGACACCGCAGCGGGGGCGCTATAGAACCTCTTCTCCTCGTCATCCCACGGTCCATGTATCGCGGAGGATTGCATCGCCGCCGACATTCGTCCGCTCGAGTAAGGTGAGAATGCTCCGGCACGCGAAACACGGATAGGCAATGCGTCCTGGAACATCGGTGCGGCAGTGCCTGCAGAGCTCACACTTCGCGAGCGCTCGCGTTGGATATTGTAAACGAAATGAGGAGGGGCTTGGGAAGCTGGCGACAATTGCAACGGGGAGAAGAGGAAGGACGGTATCGTGCGTGTTGACATGGCGGGCTGAGGCTTCGATGGAATTGCCAGAGTATTCTGATGTCGAGCGAAGCACGAGGAACGGTGAGTGTAAGGCGTCACGAAGGGTTCTGTCCAGACATGCTTAGTAGCATTAAGGCGCAGACGGAAACCCGAACATACCAATCTGGCCTCGTTTCGACCTTCGACATGACATTGATAAGAAGGTCGAAGGATAACGCAAAAAGACGAAAATCAAGGTGCAGAGCATAATGCCAGTGAGAACCAAGGAGATTATAGCTACCAGACCAGCGTAGTCGGTCATGTCTGTAGGTGATGCAGTGGCTAGGGACTGCTGGACGGGAGACGTGATATGCAGGTACTTAAGATCTAGGAGAAAGCCGAGACTGATACTAAGCCTATATGAGAAGATGCATCATTGACGAGCAGCTGAATCCGGACAATGATACGGTCTGCGTACTTCCGATGATCTGACGGAACCTGAACCACACATGCTCCGTGGGGGGAGAGCAGGTTCCAGAAGCGGACAGATGAAGGCTATCTTACTAGTAGCCGGGAAGATTCATCACTGGCATCCTGTCGGCAAGTGAGACAGAACAAGTGTCAGCATGCATTGCGCTCAGGAACTACTCACGAAAGGCAGTGACAAGAGCTGATAGAGCTGATACGCATTGGCGGTCTTGTCGTGCGCTGTTCTGTTAGCGGGGACATGTCACCGACAGCGATGCTGACGATACAGCATGACGCTATCAAATGTATAATTTTGGAAGGGCGTAGTCTTCGACATGTCATATAAAACAAGCGCACAAGTACGCATTGCGCAACAAGGCCCTACATTAAACGTCGACTTCAGCTTTGTCCTCCATATGTCAATCACGGCAACTCACTGGACAGATCGTATCATCAAGGGGCTCATTGCATCGAGCTCGCGAGAAACTGTATCAGCAGAGGCACCCGAGAAAGATCATATCATTTGAACATACGAACACCGTTGAGTGGAACACGTGAAGAATTGCTTCCGCGCTGTGCAGCATGATTTTGTCAAATACCGGGCATTCCACCACCACGAAGAGCAAAAGCGTCCCATAACACAGGCTGCCTGCAGGATCAAGAGGTCACCGATGCGGTGACCATACTCCGCGCAGAACAGATCATCAAGATGAACAGGATGATGTAGACCGATGTCCATAACGGCTTTCACGCGCGTGATAATGTCCAGAGGAGGTACAAGGGCGGCTATAGATGGCACGAGGATCGTCGACTAACAAGCTTCTGCGCGCTTGGCCAGCGCTACACGAAACGGAAGCAAATACTGCAGGACATTGACGATGGTGTGGGTTGAGAATATGACCGCCGGCTATTCAGGGATTCTGGCTGTCATGAGACTTCGCACAGGATCAGATTCGGATACCTATCCGTACATATTTGTACGAGTTCGCATTCGAATGTGAAGACCTAGAAGACCTGAATTATGTAAACGATGAGACGGTGTCAGAGTGAAACGGACTGACGTTCTCAATTCTGGATTCTGGATCCTGGATTCGGGGACAGTGTCAACGAGCACGTGCTCACACAGCTAAAGCGGCCAACAACCTCCAACAACTGCATGCAGCCTCCTTCGAAGGCAGAACAGGTGTGCAAATCGGGTGACGAGGAAGGTATCCGAGTCGGCATTGACATGCTCGAATTCATTTGTTTGTCTTGTGGCGAGACCTGCTCCTCCTCGTACACGATGCACCTCTACATGACAAATCTATTTGTACATTCTTTGGTTGTCCCCGCCACAGATTCCTTGCCTCTGTGTCTGAATCGACCAAAACCGTATGAAAATTCTCTAATGTCCTTGTGTGCATCGTGAACATCAGAATCGCAAATGTTGGGTCAAGAGCGGGGTCAAGAGCGAGCCTCAAAGCCAACGTCTGGCCAAATTTGGGCTCTTTCCACGGCAGACGATTATGACGACGCCAGCGCGTGACCGTGTTCCGAGACGCGTCGAGCGCGAGCACTTCTATCGTTGACCTTAACGCTCTGCTTTGACCTTGTCCAAATAACAACCCGCCCCACCCCCATCTCCTTCTTTCCCAATACCTATAGCATCTCGTCAAGCCGGGCTGCGGTTTGAGCCGCCGTGGGCGCAAAATTTCCTGATCCCACATTATCTCGTTATTCCATTGCATGGCGCCGAGTTCGCCTACGCCATTGGCGGCCCAGTCGCTCATCTACGGTCTTGGAGACCAAGTTGACCTGCGCGACAGCAAGGACAGCCAAGATGCCGAGGATCGAGAGCCTGCAGATGAGCTGTTCGAGGAAGGGGGAAAGTTTAAGTCAATATATGTGAAAGTATTTGAAGGTGCGTATATTCTTTACATGAAACAGGTCTAGCAACTCACGAAAGATACTACAATGCGGCCGCATCAGATATGATTAGTGATATCATTGAATATGAGCCGCATCTTCTTAGCAAACCAGAGGTGTGCTTTCTCCACAAATTGATGGAGAAAGTTGACTGTGAGTGCGGCTTGTGCGCCCCTAAATGTGTTGCGCCTCATTTTCCATTGCATCCCTCGGGGATTTTTATTTTTGAACGTAGATGAACAGCGTTACGTTCTCTTCCGCCTCTGTCTCCGTAAACCTGGTAAATTGCACCGTCTGAGCTCGTTAGACAAGTTTGAAACCGCCCTCGGCTCGCGCGACAAGATCAAGTCTACACTACGCCGTCTGTGTGGGACGCAGACAGACGATGAAATCAGAACTGAGAGGGCGGCGGCGGTGGCGGCGGCGAAGGCCATGGAAGAAGAGAAAGCGGAAGAGGAGGAGCGGGAGATAATCGACCTTACGCTGGACGATGAAGACGTGTCAACATTGGACAGCATGGAACTGCAATATCCCTCTCCGGACTTTGAGCGCGAGGCCACACATGTCTCGTCTAGTGTCCCAGCCGAAACTCAGCCGCAACCAGAACCGATACAAGAGCCGGAACTATACCTCCAGCCAGTGGCAGGGCCTTCACGTCTCTCGGAGGCGGAAGTGGAGATGGAGGTAGACGACATTCAAGTCAAAGAAGAGGAGACGGGTCCTAGCCAGTTCAGTCAAGACGTCTTGGTTGACGACGACACGGGCGACTTGTCATTCTTTGCAGAAGACGAGAGCAGCTCGAACATTGAGCTCAGGGAACTCTTAGACGTTCTCGCGAACAGTGAGATCCAGCAATTGGCGAAGCAAATGAAAATCAAGAAGGCGGCTACGACTAGAGTGCGTACTTCGCCGCATATATTCGAGGTTTGCAGGATCTTGAATGTCTTTCCGTTCAATAGCGCGATGTCCTCATTGACCAGTTAATGAGGGTATCCTCGACGCAGGCCACGCTTTCCTTCGCTCTTCAACCAAAGGACAGAGACAAGAAAGGCAAATCAAAATCCACCAACCATCTTGTTCAGACCGTCCTTCCTTTCCCTACGAAACAGAAGACACAACTCGATAGGCTGCATGAAATAGTCCTTGAACGACTAGGTAAGCCCTTCCGGGACACGAACTGATCCGTAGTTTCGTAAGAAGCGAACACACCATTCACTTTCGTCCAGGTGCCTGCATCCGCATCAACCCGGCCGTGTTCAAATTTCTGCGCCGCCTCAACATGATCTACTTCCGCTGGTGCGTCCATCTCATTCCTCCTCTAATTGCATCACATTCTTACTGCTCCTCATAGCACACAAGACACCCCCACGCTCCTCACGCCTGCCATCCTGTCGGGTTGCCACAAGCGCAAATACTCCGAATACCAGCACAAGCGCACGAAAACCGTATGGCGCACCCGCGACGACATGCTCCATTACGAGCACGCGCTGCAGCTCGAGGCGGAGGTCGACGGCCTCATGGACGGCTCGACGCGCGCGCAGAGCCGCTCACGCTCTGTGTTCAGTGCAACGCCTGCGCCGAACGCCGGACTGAGCCCCATGAAGAAGGGCAAGCAGAAGGAGGTGGCGGGCGCGTGCGAGGAGGAGAAGGAGAATGTGGGGCAGGAGGGCGATACTGCGCGGATGCGGGACGCGCGCATCGTGGTACAGATTTTTGAAGAGAAGGTGTGGGACCGGTGGAAGGATCTAGTAGAGCTGAAAGGGGACGTGGAGCCAAGGAGCCAGGGACTTGAGCGGTTTGAACATGGTGCGTATCTTCCTACTTCCCTCGCGTTCAGGCTGGCTGAACAAGCGTCTGTAGGACATATATTGACGCGTATAGTACACAAAGCTGCCGACGCATATGGCATCCTTAGGGAGTATACACGTGAGCTGGAGATCATAGAGGCTTTGCTGAAACAGACACGGTGGCGGCGAGGTCGAAGAGGTCGTTGGCACGACCGACGCGTGCTCATCATGACGACGCACATGGAGGACACTGACAAGAATAGGCGGGCGGCTCTAGCTGCCGTTATTGATGGTCTTATGGACGGCGACACCACTTTGGTCAGTTCTTCGATCAACTAGATGCGCATCGCATCTGATGTGAATCCGAGCAGTTTATCGTCCGAAGCTGGAGCGCCGTCTGACCAAGGTTGAGAAGAAGCTCAAGATTCCTGAAGAGGACCGCCACACCGTCGAGGGCGGGGCCCAGCTGAGGATATCCAAGAGCAGAGCGATTCCAGCTACGCGGGTGCATGGTGGCCTCCAGCTGGATACGACGCTGCGGGTGATTTCGACGTTCTTGGAGTCGCCGAGCAAGTCAAAGCAAACGACATTGGTTTTGGCTCAACGAAGCAAGGCGGATGCGACAGGAAAGTTAAAGCTTGAGGTAGGATTTCGCGCTCCAGTTGAGTTCGCATGTCTAACGATAAACGCAGGAGAAAGGCAAGTCGAAATGGATGGGACGGAACAATGAAGTTGTCACCGTGGAGCAAGTCGCGTTGCAGTGGTATGAAGATAACCATGGATACAAAGGGTAGGCTATCTCTCATCTCAGTTCATTCTTTGTAACGTTCTCACTCTGCTGGGTTAGGTATCACTGCGAGGCAGCATTACAAGCACGCTTTTGGCCTTCTGTTCTGGGATATCATCTTTGCACCCATAGAAGGCGCGTTTGAGACACCTTATCAGACCGCGCCTCTCGACATCGCCGAGGACACATTTTATTATTCTCGTCGAGAAGCTATCGAGAAACGGTTGGAGGATCTAGAGGATGGCTTGGCGCCGCAGATCGTAGAAGAAGTTGACGGGAATCACCGAGAACACAAGACGCTCTGCGTCGGCGTGCATTGGGATTCATTTCCAAGGGAGGATCTGCTGGAAATCATCCAGGTTGGTGTCGTTGTTCGTGTTGGAGCGCGCATTCATCTGATATTGTTTTGCTAAGTGCATTGACGGCAAAGGTCTTGCCATCATCTGTCGCTTGTTTGCTGAGGACTATGCGCAGCGGAGATCAGGTGTGTCCGACCTTTTCCTCTGGAACGTCGAGCACAAGACTTGCAAGTTTGTCGAAGTCAAGGGTCCGGGCGACGGCTTGCAGGAAAACCAGAAGGTAAGGCCGTCACAACGAGAACTCGTTTTGTGGGTTGACGGACCATCCCATAGGTCTGGGTTGATGCCCTTGTTCGCGCAAGCATACCCGTCGAAACCTGCCACGTCGAGGACGACTCCCTCCCAAAGAAAGAGCCCAAGAAGGAGAAATCCGGCAAGACGCCCCAGAAACGCGGCCGCCCGCGAAAGACGCCCTTAAAGCGATCGCTCATCGGACAGCGAGACCGCGACGGAGCCTGAGTCGGAAGAAGAGGACCAGCTGAACGAGTCGCAGTACATCCTGCCAGCTCCGCTCGTCCCCGACCGCGCCGAGTCCGTGCAGCAACCACCCCAATCGTCGCCGCCGAGCGCCGCCGAGCGCCGAGTCCAGCCAGCCGCTCGCGCGCAAGCGGTCCGCGGCGGAGGACTCGGACACGTTCGTGGGCCCGCCATCGCCGAAGCGCCAGCGCAAGGCGTCGGTGCCTCCACCGATGTCTGCGCAGCGGAGATCGACGCGGTTGGCTGTAGGACATCAGCCATCTCCAGAGGTTTGAGTGGTGGGTTTCTTTGCATGCGTCGGGCTTCATCTACGGTTATTGTCTCTTTATTTTTGAGTTATATCTTTCTCTGTCCGGTCATGCGGCGTCATTGGTTTTCATCGTTGTATTGTACGTTCTGTTGTTTCTCTATCGGACGGAGGTCAGGATTCCGAACATTTTCTTTGCAGCTAGTTCAGTTGCATCTTATGCCGGGGGCGAAGTTAACGTCCCATATTCGCTGGAATGAAACCATAAAACATGATCGTAAATTTCTCCGGCAGCCACTCATACACACCAATACAAATGGGGATAGCAGATGGCGGAGAATTAAACGTGGTCTTTAATCGTTACGGACTCGTAAAATCTAGTGTAAGTAGGTAGTGACTGTACCAGAATAACAACATCGGAGAAATCGTGGCTAACGTACAATACAACAGATGCGGGTGAAAATGATAGATATGAGCAGCCCTCGGATCCCGAGACACAAGCAAACGTTGAGTGAGGCGCGCACGCGCACGCGCAACATATCAACACGAAGCGAAGAAACAGAACAGACAAAAAACACGACGCGATTAAGATGTCCTAGTCCAGACTAAGCGTGCCCGCGCAGGCACGCACCACCCCCGCCTCACTCCTTCAACGGCGCCTCCGCGTCCGGCGGCGGCCGCTTGCGCCGCAGCGGGCGGCGGATCGTCGCGAGCAGGTGGCTGCCGCGCTTGCTCCTGCGCTCGGGGACGGGCGCGAGCGCGCCCATCCCGCTGAGGTTGCTCTGCATGCGGCGCATCGCGACGCCGTTCTCCTCCTGCGCAAAGTCGAACCCGCGCGGCTGCGAGCGCACGCCCGTCGACATGTCGATCTGGCTCCCGCGCGCGAGGCTCGCGAGGCTCGGGCGCCCCGGCGGCGGCGGCGGCTGCCCGCGGCCGTACGGCGAGAGCGGGACCATCTGCACGGTCTGCTTGACGTCGTCCGCGAGAGCAGGTACGCCTCGCGCGCGATGTCGAGGCGCGGGTTGAACTTGTGGTTGTAGCGCATGATGTCGATGTCGTTCGGGTGGAAGCCGAACTGCCACGCCTTCCAGATGTAGCGCGGCGCGAGCGCGAGCAACAGTGGCAGCGTGATGCCAAACCAGAACAGGGCGACGGGAAGAGGAAGGAGTCGTTGCCGTATACGGGCGACACGAACCAGCCGGGAGAGATAACGGAGTAGATCGCCTGCATCGGATAAGTGAGCCCACGTTCGTAGCAGCTGGCTGCGCAGATACGCACCGTGTATGCCCACACAAGCACAATGCCTATGAACACCGCGGCGAAAACCCATCCAGTCCATACGTTAGTATTCAATCCATTGAAGAGATTGGCCGCCATGACAGCCGAGATAGCCATAACCTGCGCAAGGAAACATCAGCCCCCGCACCCACGTTCGCAGATCGCAGCACGCACCGTCGAGAACTCGAATTGCCCAACCTGCCACCCATCGCTACGCGCAGAAGGCGAAAAGTACCCATAGAGGATAAGGAAGAAGATGATCGCAGACTAGAAGGGTGGAGTGGGGTTAATGAGCACATAACGTCAAGCGATGACCAAACGAAGCGTGGATAAATGCGTACCTGGACCACACCATCAATCATGTAGATCGTAAACTCGGTAAACCCAAACCATTTCCCTTCGCGACCGTAGCGGTAAAGCTCAGGAAGCGCCATCAGAACATGGTCGTCTGCGGACACAGATCAGCACCGACCCGCCACAGGAACACAGCGAAAGGACATACCGACGATGCGATCGAAAAGGCCAATGGCAATAACGGGGCACAGCGTCCAGAACGAGTTCCAAAACAGCAGATACGTGTACTCAAAGACGCTGTGGGATCAGGGCGCGATCAGCGACGAAGCGGCGGGTGCAAAAGACGGACGTACTAGCTAGAAGACCATGCAGCGTAGATCTGGAACCACCACAGGACACCAATACATATGATGTTCTTATAAAAGAAGTTCACGATCCTGGGCAGGCACGAGGCGCGCATCAACGAATTAGGCCCGTCCTGTCCTAGCGAGCAACTATAAGACACTCACATATTCCCGTTGCGCGCGTACGACCAGTGCCCGTGCACGAGCAACAACCGCTTCAGGAAGCGGAACTGCGCGATCGCGTAGTCGGATGCGTTGACGGCCTGCAGACCCTCTTCGCCGGAGATCCCGACACCGACGTCTGCGGCCTGACAGAGCAACGTCAATGAGGGACAAAGGCAGAGGTGAGCATCGACGTACCTGAATCATGCTGACATCGTTTGCCCCGTCCCAATAGCGAGCGTCATCGCGCCAATGCCGTCCTTCACGAGCTTGACCACGAGCGCCTTCTGCTTCGGCGACGTGCGGCAGCACACCACGCCCTCGCAGAGCATCGCGAGCTTCAGCAGCAGGTGCTTGTGCTTGTCGTCGCCCAGCGCGTCCGTCAGCGCGAGCCCGTCGATGACGAGCACGTAGCCGCCCGGCCGGTGGCCATTGTTCGACCCGACGATGCTCGACACGCCCGTGGTCACGCGCCGCAGCGGGTGCTCGCCCTCGAACGACGGGCGCCGGTGCGCGTCCAGCTCGCCAAGCTCGTGCGACTCGATAAGCGGGTCTGCGAGGATGTCGCTCTCGGGGAAATACTCCTCCGCCGCGCGCAGCATCTGCGTATAGATCGCACGCGCGCCTTCGGCGTCGCCCGTCGTGCCGCGGATGATGATGATGTTCGAATCCTCACCAATCAGGTTCGTGCTGTGTCCAATCGCTGTCTCATTGTCAGCATCTCCCCGCCATGCAACACAGGCATACTCACCGATGGCGGTCTCGAGCTTGTCACCCGTCGCGACCCAGATCTTGATCCCCGCACGCTTCAAATCCGCAATCGTCTCCGGCACCCCGTCCTGCAACCGGTCCTCAATCGCCGTCGCACCGACCAGCTCCAGCCCCTGCTCCAGCTCGTCCGCCAGCGCCTCCACCTTCTCCTCGCGCTCGTCGATCGCCGCGTTCGCCGCTTGCCACCGCCGCATCCACCGCTCAAACTCGCCATCGTCCACCTCGCGGCACGCAAGCGTCAGCGTGCGCAGCCCCTCGCGCGCAAACCCATCGAGCTGCGCCTCCGTCGATGCACGCAGCTCCGCGTCCCCTCCCGCCGCGAGCCGCTCGAAGATGACGCTGTCCGCGCCCTTCGTGAGCAGCAGCATCGGCCCCTCCTCGACTAACTCCACGTCCTCCGCGTCGTCCGCCTCGCCCTCGCGCGGACCGGGCGTCTTCTCGCCCTCCGCGCGCGTGCGCGGCACGAGCCGCCGCACGACGACGCTCATGCGCTTGCGCGCGCTCGTGAACTCGAGCACGGCCAGCAGGCGCCAGTGCTGCGCCACCCGGCCCGTGTACGGCGTGCGCAGGAAAGCACGTCGCGGTCGCGCCCGCGGAACTCCCACCCGACGTCCGCGGCGGCCTGCACGAGCGCGGCCTCGTCCGGGCTCTGCGCCTTGTACTCGAGCATGCCGCTGCGGCGCTCGACGCCCGCGAGCACGGTGTGGCACAGCGCGAGCGTCGTCCAGAAGCGGTCGAGGCGCGCGCGCGTCGGGCCTGAGGCGGCGCGCACGTCCGCTGCGAGCGCGCTGTCGCGGTAGTGCTCGAGCACGCCGCCGGAGAGCTTCACGCGGCTGACTGTGCGTGGGTCTCGGCCGCGGCCGCGGGCGGGGATCACGGTCGCTGCGGGCTTGTCGACGTCGATGGATTCGGAACCTGATGGGAAGCGGGTCTCGCCGGAGCCGGCGGAGAGCTCGCGCGCGAGCGCGCTCGGGCTCTTCGGCAGCTCGTACTCGGTGTCGCTCTCGCTCTCGAGCTTGGGTTCGTCGCCGATATAGACCTTGCCTGCGATGGAGCAGCGGCGGAAGACCATGGCGTTCTGTGGAACATCGTCAGCGTGCGTGGGGGTGGATAGGGGTATGTGCGCACCTGCGTCAGAGTGCCCGTCTTGTCCGAAAAGATGTACTCGATCTGTCCCAGATCATCGACAAGTTCCAGCTGCGCGCAAGCGTAGGCTGATTTGTCTTCTCGTACCAAATCTCCTTATCAAAGTAGATGAAGGCAGCCTGGCATGTGCGCACGACTTCGATCGAGATACAGCGAGATCGGCACGATGTTTTGGAAGCTGTGCGCACCGCCGTTAGTGTCCTGCAGCGATGCACAAGGCAGACATGATGACATACGTGATGAGCGCGAACGCCCAGGTAACGAGCCCGTTGATGCTGGGATTGTCGTCCGGCTGGTCGTCTGCGAAGAGCCAGAGTGCGCCGCGCGGGTAAGTAGTGGTGCTCGAGCACCGCGTCGACGATCGCACAAACGGTCGCCATCGCGGCGAGGATGACCAGGTTCGCAAACACCATCGGGTTCATTTGGCGCTCAACCTTGGAGCGCTTGCTGGGCGTGCCGCCGGCATTGAGCACGAGCTTGGTGTCGCGACCGGTGTACATGACGACGCCGATGATCCACTCGGTGTTGCGGATGACGGTGCCGCGGAGGAGGCACATCTGCAGGTCCACGGGCACACGCTCGCCGGTGTCACGCATGACGACGGCCGCATTGAGCTTGTGCATGTGCGGCTCGGGACGGTCGCAGTCGATCTCGAACGCAGTTTGTGTGGAGTCTGCGGCGCTGCGCATGTGCGTGAGCGCAGAGACGGCGTGGCGCGACTTGAGATTCGTCTCGCCGTCGAGGTTCTTCGTCTCGACGAAGCACACGTTCTCATCCTCCGACGTCGAGCAGATGAGTATGTCCGCGGGGACGTTTTCGTGGTCGCCGAGCTTGACGATGTCGCCCACGCGCAGATCCTCCCAGATCGTACGCCTCCAATGCGGCCGCATGTCGGCGTGCTCGTCGGTGCCAAAGACGTGCAACCCGTGATGCGCGGGGGGTACCCGGCCGTCGTCGTACTCCTCCATCGGGACGCCGCCGCCATAGGTCTCGACCTCGGGCTCGGGCGACTCGTCAGGCAATTGGTCTTGGTCTGCGATGGCCTCGGGTGGTGCTGCGCCCCCCATCATCTGAATATCAGCTGCATGAGGGCCAGGAATGTGCTTCTTGGCGGAGCGGCGGGGCAGAGCGCGCACGAACGTCTTGAACTTGGACTGCATGGGGTTCGGATTCCGCCAGCCGCCGCCATGGAGGACGCGGACTTCAGAGTAATTCACATGGCGGTCAGACTGATGTCGTTTGATGTCCTCATAGCCATCCTTGAGCGCAGTAATGCCCCAGACAACGATGAGGGGCAAAATAACGAGACCAGGGGAGATGGTGGAGAACTTGTGGAAAAACTGGAGAATAGCAATGCCTGCGAAGAAACTGCGGAGAGTGGGGTGAGCGGGCGATGTGAGTATAGGGAGCGAGAGCGGGCTGAGATACACACATGTTTGCGATGCGGCGGAATTGTTCGAGGAGATTGCGCGGAATGAAGGTGAGGATGGTGTACTTGGATGTAATGACCTGGTTCGAGACATGCTTGTACTCTTTCTTTACCCTACCCTTTTTGTCGTGATAGTACTCTGGCAGGGGCTGGTTGACGAAGACGGAGCGAGGGGGGCCAGGGGGACGGGGGCGGACGAAGAGGTCCTCAACGGACCAGTCCGTGATCTTGTCGTACCAGGCGACGAAACCCCTTGGTTTCATAGCCATGGTCATTAGAGGACGTGGAGGGAGGAGGGGAGGGATGGGAGCAGAGGCGCAGCCAGCATTTCAGCGTGCTGGGCACTGGTAGAGATATCCACGCCCGGGGCTGATTCAGGTTCCAGCTGTTCCCGCCGCGCCTCACTCAAATGACTCAGCACATATCATTCCTGCTGCGTACTGCGTTCTCGGTCCCCATTTCATTTCCCTTTTTTTCTGTTTCCCACCCCGTGGGGTTTACCACACACGCCCCTCTCTTCATACACGTTTTCTGCCCAAACATTCCATGCGAAAGGAGCAGAGTCTCGAGTGTGAGACGGTGGTTAGGACTTCGTCATGAAGCCTAGCCGGCCCGATCGCGATTGCGGCCGCACGTCCGACAGCGGGCCGCACCAGACGCGCGGCATCCAAGCCATCGACGCCGACGCCGACACGACGACGTGGCGGCGGCTTGGCAATTACATTCGCTAGTGACCGATCCGCGTCATTCTCGGTGCGTCACTGTCCTTATTTGATCCCGAGCGCCGCCGCTGTCTTTGAATCCGTCCATTCTATTCCTCCCGGGCGCTTCCCACCAGCCGGCCGTTCTCAACGCTGTTGTCCGCTGCGCACTTTGCCTTCGCTTCGAACTCCACGGAGGACTTCAATGCATCGTTGTGATGTCGCATCGTGCGCCGTGCAGTGCAGTCCGCGCTCTTCGCTGGCCTCTTGACGCCGCGCGCCCATCTTCGCGTCGTTCAGCGCCCTGCGCCTCAAATGCGGCCCATCTCGGAACCCGGTATCGATATCAGTGGCGTCACCGGTCCACTCGTCGGCGTCCATTCCGCGGGAAGTCGAGAACGCTGACGCCGTCTTGAGCCGTACATCTGCACCTCCGAGCGGCCGAACACCCCATCATGGTACTAATTGTTGACTCCACTTCTTCACATGCTTGTTGGACTCGCATGTGTCTGATACCAACGTGATACACGATGCATGTCACTGTTTTATATCATGATCATGATGTTGTCTCATCCGCTGATCACCTGGAGAACAGTGCGCATCGTGGTCCTGCGGCTCATGTCGGACGCAATTGTTTATGACATAAAGCTGTTGGAGGCCAGCACCTGCAGCAAGGGAACAATTCATTTTCGTGGTGTACAAACTGATTCGGACTTTATTTCTGTTCACAAAACTGAAGAATGTTCATAACCCAACATCGCATAGAAGGAAATTATGATCAGCGAAATACGGATACCCTGTCTGAGCTTCGCGAACTCTCTCATCGCTTCGCCCGTTCATGATCATCCTCTATCGTTACTGACCTTACAGAACACAACTGTGCCGCACATGAGAATGTCTACACACCACAGTTGCATGGAATCGCGAGAGATGCACGGACGCCGGTTGGGCTTCGTGAGCTTTCCCATCGCATCATCCGTTTACAGTGCTTTGCATATGAAACTGCAGTCGACGCGTCGAGAAATCTGTTTGTAGTCGCCAAATAGTCACGCTATGTCACACGCCAACTGGCGACTGCTCAGACCTTCGCCGACTGTAGGCCTTGCCGCTTGCCGTCTTCAACGACCCGCATTAACATTCTGTAAATCTCTCCCTAAATCAGTGAAAGCAGCTAAAAAATCTAAGGACCTCGCTCGACCATAGATCTCTCTACAAGCTGTGCACAACCCCGGCCCTCGAAGCTTGCACCGAAGCATACATCTCAGCCGGCACCCCAGCGTAGCAGCCATAGCCCTCGTGCTCGTGCTTCCAATGGTAAGATCAAGTAGCCAAGAGATCGCACTGATTGCGGCGCATGAAAACTGTGAACACATCTACGTGTTCTCCAAAGTCTATCCCAGTCCGCGCGCCTCAGGCACGGCAACTGTTCTTGAGCCAAGTACAATCTCCGCAAGCCACATCCACGCCCAGATGCGCTCATCGTGACTATGGCGATGTGGAGGATATTGAGTGCGTGTCCGACGTACGTCTTTGGGTGCAACAAGGGGATAGTGTCTTGGTGGATGGCACAGGGCCCTGGACAGCAGACGCGGCGTGCGGGTTCTGATTGGGCCGCAATCGTCTGGACTTGAATCTCTGTACATAACCTTCTCTGTAGGATGTTTATCCGCTTGTCTAAACAGAAATTTGAGTGCTACAAGGCATATGTACGAAGGCATTTGGTGTGGACTTGCAAATAGGATCAGAGCGCCAAAATGTCACTCTTTGGTACGAACAAACAAAGATCTCGGCGCGTCGACTGCAGTTTCATATGCAAAGCACTGTATCTCGTCTCTCATAGTTACTGATCTCAAGGAAGACAGCCGTTCTGCATGCAGATCTTCAATTGCGTACAAAATACTGCAGCACGGACACCCCGTCTGGACTTCTCGAGGCCCCACGTGGCTTCGGCCGTCTGTCGCATCTGAGACAGTACTGTGTACGCATCTTGTTCAAATGATGAAGGCAGCTGATTCAGAAGGGCGCAAAAGAAAGGTCTCCATGGACCATACGGAATTGCCGTTGGGCTCGGTAGCGATCCTGCGTACTATGGCTTTTCCCAGCACACAGAACAGCTGTCAACTTAAGTTTGAATGCACGAACGTATCGTGTGAGCTTCGCAAGCTCTTCATACGTACACAAGATGCTGATATACTGTAATGCAGGCCGTGCGTCGATTAGCAGGACGAGTGTTGTTTTCTCTTACTGCCAGTCCCATGCACTCCAACTAAACACCCTTCTGGACTTCGCAAGCTCTCCCATCGCTTCGTTCGTCCATCTCACTTCAGAAAATAAGTATCATATACGTATCCCATGGTTTCTATTCGTTTTTTCTCACCGGAAATAAATGTTCACGGATCGTGAGACAAAATGACATGGGAATATCGTCGAGGTCCGCACATCGTCAATGCAGCTGCTCCGCCGAACGCCTTCCTCTGAGATCTGAGCGCCCACAATGGCCCACAACGCCCAAACATCTGCAGCCCCCCGTTCCACCTGCTTCGGTTCGATCTGCTCAACACCCCCCCTGTCGCGATCCACTCGGAGGACATCCTACTAACCCTGCATACACCAATATTTCCACATGCCGCCGTACCTGTTCCAAAAGGCGTCACAGGTTAATAGACTTAGCGCTTTCTCCTACCGCCCGGATGCGAGAAAGTTCTATCTGTTCCAGCCGCCCCGCCTTGCTGGTACCCCAAGGTGCATATGCTATGTTTCGGAGGCTTATGACAAGACAGTCACGGCGTCCCAGCCCCAGCCATGCATCTGCCCGTATCACGCTGTACAGATATCGGTGCACTATTTATATTTCGTTATTTCGTGTGCTCCTCCGGGCGAACCAGCTGCATGTAGATCACGCGCCCCCATTGTACGCTACCCACACGAGTGACGTGGTCTTGCATAGATTTCGCACGCCGGTCCTGCAGCAGACACGGCTCGGCCCCCAATCTTGCTGTGCTCCAGTCGCGACGTCAGCCCGTGCTATGTTTACATCATCCTGGGACACACGTCGCTAAGGAACGGACCTATCACAGTGTGAAGCCTTCCACCGATTTGAAGTCTCGAGGTTGCAGGGGAAAAGATCGCCGAGAGCTGTCCATTCACGCGACCTCTCGTTGCGATCTGCATACATGGTCAAAGTGGAATGTAGCCCATCCATGCAAGCCCAGCACGAAGCTCTTATATGCGCCTTGGAAAGGTACAAATGGAGGGGGCAGCATCCGTGCGTCGTCGGTGCGATAACGACTTGAAGCCGCAGTATCCGTTGGGGTCACACCGTGTGATACGCAGAAACCCAATGACCGATATCAGCCAATGGGCATCCTGTATGCGCTAAATCGCGGTCATGAGCAGGTATAAATGGCAGCCAAATGGACATGCATACGTACACGCACGCACCTTATCGACGAATGGTCATAGATCGCGCCAGCCCTGTCCAAACCAGACATTTCATCTCCCTAGTCGTATCCTGCAAACGTCAGCACAACGCACATGCAAACCACACCGCACCTCGAGGCCCGCTGGGCTAGAATCGCGAGGAAGCTCACAGTTGCTCGAAGCAGCAACTCCGTGTCGGGAAACAGTCCGCACCAAACTAAAATTCAGTCCAACGACACAACAACGCGGGATATAACGAGATACGGATATGGCCAAACCACGGTTCAGGCGAAGACTGAAAAAAAAATACGACCAAAGAACGACGGGTGGGAGCAGGGTATATAGCGGAATGCGGAATGCGGCCATCGTAAGGGGAAGGAGAAGTCCTATTCCGCGAAACAAGAACGTAAGTGAGCTTTTGGAAACGGGCGATCTACTGCTGGGGCCGCGCGTTCTCCTTGAGCGCGATGAGCTGCTTCGAGCGGAAGGCCTCATAATGGATCTGTGCGGTGGTCTCGATGAGGTCCTGGAGGTGCGTCCGCGTCAGGAAGTTCCGCAGCGAGACGAACTCGCAGTGTGTCTCGTCCTCGACGTTGACGACGCCCCAGCGGTTCTTGCGGCCGCGCACGGATTTGCCGTCGATGATGACGTTGCGCTCGGAGCCGACAATCGCGAAGGGAATCATGTTCTGCGGCCGAGCGTGAGCTCAGGACACCAACAGAGGAGAAAGTCCACGTACGCGAATGTGCTCGTTGAGCTGCACCTCCTCCTCGTCGTACTCGTCCGTGTCGAAGGGGTAGAGGCGGATGCTGTGGTGGAAGAGCTCCGCGCGGATCTTCTGCTTGAACGCCTCGCGCTCGTCGAGCGTGAGCGAGTCGGCCTTGGCGATGACGGGCACGACGTTCACGACCTCACTCAGCTTCTTCATCACGATCACGTCGATGGGGCGCAGCGAGTGGCCCGTGGGGTTGATGAAGTACAGGCAGCAGTGGAATGCGCGTGTCCTGGATGTAGCGGTCGCGCATCGCGGTGAGCTCTTTGCGCAGGTAGGCGCTGTGCTGATCTTTGATGTACTTCACGATGGGGTCCCAGCTGCAGGACGTCCGAAAAAGAGAATGTTCAGCCCGAAATGGAAAATGGTGAGATGGGACGCACCAGTTCTCGTTGTTGACCTGGTCGCCGTACCCGGGGGTATCGACGATGTTCAGGCGCAGCCGGACGCCGTTCTCAGTAATAACTATGAAATGAAACAATGCATTCAATATGCAGAACGTGCAAGAGGGCGACAGCGCACGCACCATGCGACACGGTCTGGATTTCCGTTGTCTGTCTCACGGGCTCGTCCGCCTCGCGCCGACCCTTGGAGTCGATGAGGTGCGACGCGAAGATGGTGTTGATGAGCGTCGACTTGCCCAGTCCCGTCTGGCCTGCATGGATACGACAACGCGCGTCAACGACAGCACCAACGACAACCGCTACGACCTCGCCCTCTCAGCACTCCGGGATGGGTCGCTGAAACAACAAGAGGTGAGCTTAAGAGTACGCACCGACGACGATGACATTGAACTGGAAACCGCGCTTGAGGAGCTTGTGCTCGATCTGCTGCGTGATGGTGTCGAAACCGACGTACGCCTGCGCGCGGATCTCCTGGACTTCAGCGGCAGACATGGCGTCAGGTAACAATCTCAGTCGGTCGGCGAATCGAAAGAAACAGAACGCTCGTCGTCGGAGACAGGAACGAGGACGAGGGCAGGAAGGAAGGGAACAAGGGAGCGGGGAGGACAACAAATTGAGTTTGGTTGCTGAGGCTGCTTCGTGGCGGCCCATTTCCTTTTTGGGCCCCGGCGGCTAAATACGCGCTGCGATTTCGACTTCCGTGACTTTTTCTGTGCCAGCGACCGATTTCGTCGACGCGAACGACGTTGACGAACGTTTTGTGACGACCAACGCCATGGCGAACGCCCCTCCTCCGCCCGCCCCGCCGCCCAATGTCCCGCCGTCCGCCCCCAAAGAGAAGTCGGGCATGCGCGCTGCACTAGAGTACACCGGCATCCCGCCCTCCCTCTTCGAAAAGCGGCCGCGCCTGCCCGGCCGCAACTGGCTCATCTTCATCGGTGTCACGTCGACCGTAGTTGGCTACTACATCTATGACCGCCGCGAGTGCAGGCGCATCCGCGAGGAATACAAGGCGCGCGTACGCTGGCTCGCAGACGAGCCCCTCGGCAGTCTTGAGCACCCGCGCAAGGTCACCGTCTATGGTGCCAAATGGCCCGGTGACGAGGACTGGGACCGGAGTACGCGATACTTCAGGAAGTACGTCAAGGTCCGCGCTGTCTTGTGCTCTTATCATAGTCATGACACTAAGAATCCGTGCCCCGTCACCTTAATACATCCCACAGCCAGTCCTTCATGCAGCAGCCATCGACTACGAAATCATAGCTGGAAAACGTCACGGCGACCTCGCGATCCGCGTACAGGACGACATCATCGCACAGCGGCGCCTCGCCACAGGCATGGACGAGCCTCTACCGGCCTTCACGCCCCTCGCGCTCCAAAGCACGCTTGATCAGCGGCTACACCGCGCCCTCGGCGGCGGCACCGTGCTCGTCGGCCGCCCCGCATTCAAGGAGTACATGGCCGGGCTGAAACTGGCTGGACCGACAGCGTGCGCAAGGTCGACCGCGAGGAGGCCGTCGCGGCCGAGCTCGCGGACGACGGGCGGTTCGACGAGCGCGAGCCGGAGCCGTCGGAGATGGAGAAGGAGACGCCTGTGGGCGAGGGCGAGCCGATCCCGACGCAGTCCCGCCTGCCGCCGTCGCGCCCCGGCGTGTTCAACCCTGTTGCGTTCCGCGCACCCCCTTCCCCTCGCAAAAGCCCGCCCAGTCGGAGCAGGACATCCCCACGCCGGATCAAATCCCCCCGCAGCCTCCGCTGCTCCTCGTCCCCTTCGTCAACAACCTCGGCATCGCGCAGATCCCAAATATGATCTGGGACTTCTTCAACGAGCGGTACAAAGTCAAAGACGGCGCGGAAGCAGCGTACCGCCTCGTCATGCACCACACGCGCCCCTTCTTCGCATCTCCCCGTCCCGACTCCACCCAGCCCGGGTCCGCCGCCTCCGACCTCGACTTCGCCGCCTACACCGAAGCGTACTACAAGGGCTCGACGGCCGATCTGCCCGCCGACATCCAAAAGGCGCGCGAGGCGTACTACGCCGCGCTCCCCGAGAAGCTCGCGACGGCGCGTGCGCTCGCGCGCGGCGAGCGCGAGCCGACGAAGGACGAGCGCGACAGGCCGCCGCCGACGGAGGTCGAGCTGCGCGCGGAGCGGCTGAAGAAGGAGGTGCGGTGGCGCGGGGATGAGCGCGGGTGGGAGATCGTGAAGCCCGAGAGTCCGGTGGAGTGGGACGAGCGGTTCGAGGGTGCGTTGAGGGTGTTTACGGATCCGCCGAGGGGTGCTGAGGCGCAGGAGAAGGCGGCATAGTGCATGTTTTGCGGCAGACGTGATCTATTGCTTTCACAGTTATTTATTACTCAACTCAACCCTAATCGTAATACACATCAATGCTTGGACTGTTATTTGGGTCTCATTCGTGCTTCGAGAATCAAAAGCATAATGCATTGCATAGCCGCGAGGCGTTGTACTTATATGCAGAGTTGAATAGCAGTCTCGGCCGAGTCTATACACATCGGCATAGTCATGGAGAGATATCTGAGAGGTATAGCGTCCACATCGCAAGGTCCAACGTTCTGAAGCCAGCATTCACAAAGTCGCAGTCCACAGCACCGAGTCGAACCATACAAAGCCGCAGTCCAAAAATCGCAGTCCCGAATCAAGTCCAGCATTCCAAGAACCAACCCAGAGAAAACAGCAAGACCTAGTCGTCTTCATCGTCAGAGCCATCATCCCCCCACTCACACGCGCCAACGTCGAGCCACCGCTGGAACGCGGCGCTCGGCTTCTCGCCCTTGCGCGGCGGCGTCGGCATCCGGTCGTCTTCCCACCACGCAGCGCCGCTGGATGGCATCGCTGGCGGCGGCTGGTCCTGGGGCTTCGGAGCCTGGACAACCGTGGTAGGTTAGGAAGGCTGGAGAAGATGCTCTGGTCTTTGTTCGCTGCGGGAGGAGCACTAGGGGCGGAAAGAGGGCTGAAGAATGCACTCTTGTTTGCCGTTGGAGGAGCACTAGTGACAGGAGGAGGAAGGCTGGAGTGCATATCCTTGGTCGTGGTGGAGATATCGTGCTCCACAGCTGTCTCGTCTGGGTCTTGGTCGTCGTCCACAACATCGTAGAACATGTCGTCCATGTACCAGTCATAGTCGTCCTGAGCCCAAGAAACAGTTTTGGGTGCATGAGACGCAGACGTCTCCTGCACGGGGTCTGAGTTCTCAGAGTGGGGCGAGGAACAGAGGCTCCTGGTTCGACGAACAGTAGAAGGGACCTGCTTTGAAACGGGTCAGCGATTGACACGAGGCACGGGTTCAATTCGTACGTGAGTGCTATTCCGAGGCGACGACAAGCTAGGAGTGAGGCCGTCGAGCTTGATGGTCTGCTTGGGACGATAAGAATCTTCCTCTTCGCACTTCCGTTTCTTCGCGTATGATGTATCGCACGTGTCCCCACGTGATCCTCCTCGTCCATAGTCAAGTCGATCGTATCGCCGAAAGACGCATTTTGGATCAGAGCATCCATCTCCGGGTCGCCATAGCTCGTCTCCGAGGACGCCTTCTTCGTAGTTTTGCAGAACCAGCTCGCACGACTTCAGACAAGTCCGGCAGATCGTCGTCACTGTCGACCGCAAAATCGTCGATGTCCCGAGAAGGCTCCGCGTCCTTGTCCTGCAGATCAGCGAACTCGAGATCAAACTTCGGTTTGATTCTAGTCTTGCGGATCGCCGAAGATGGGCGGTTTTCAGAGAGATCCTCAGGGAGCTTCAAGCGCTGGTTTTTGGATAATTTGAGGTTGGATGTGACGCCGGTTTTTTCGTGGAGACACTGCAGTTGTTTGAAAGCCGCTTCGCTCGAGTCCTTACCTTTGCGCTCGATCTTCTTTACGATTATTTCATCGGCTCTAGAGGTACGCTCGGTGACTTTCTTCCAACCGGAATCTATTGGTTGGGAGGCAGCAACCTTGGACTTCTGAGCGGATGTTTGACCAGCATCCCGCTTCTTAAACGCAGCTGCTGGCTTGGCTAAGCCGTCCCTGCAGCTGAACGAGTACAACACGAAAACATCAGCAGTGTCGTACTTCGGGATAAATGCAAACCATAAATGATGGCAGCTCGTCTTGTCTTTGCACGCGTGATTGCATCTGCATTGCTAATGAGCCTCGTGTCACTTGAAAGAGAAAGACTCTAAGACGAACGCATATTTGCCATTCGGAAGAAGTCTAGGTTCTGCCGTGTCATCCTTGCCGACATTCTTCAGTTTGTCTTTTGTTTTGCTCGGGCCAGCGTTATCATTTTCGGACCCTTTTCTCTGGATATGCCCGGCATCTGTAAGCACACCAGATCGTGCGGCTCAGGATTTAGACATATTATACGTACTGGACTGTGGTTTTGTCAGGTCTTTGATCGGGATTTCTTCATCGCTGAGTTCCAGTTTCCAGAAGTCAGGATTGTCCTCAAGGCCCTCAGATCGATCTCCTAGAACAAAAGAAGTAAGGATAAATAAGCTGAGCCGAAAAGGAAGGGCTCACCATCGAGGTCTTCGGCCGAGTGTCTAGGGTGCGGAATACGGAGCCATTTATTTCAGGCCTGTATTGTTGGGTGACTGTGAGACCCGCAATCGATTCCTAAAGTAGGCATGAACAAGATCGCTAATGAGGGTTAAGTGAAGTTGTTTACTGAGGAAATGTAAACTTGGATGCTTTGACTAGGCTTTGTGAGCTGAGCTGTCAAGGAGAACGTCCGCGACTGGGCTTTGAGAGACTTGGTGCTGTGATGCCACCGTGAATACGTTCTCACCAGGCCAGAGTAAATGAACTTACACGATCCTCCGGAAATCCACGAACTCCAAGTCGGAGGTCAAGTGTAAACACAAGTGCAGTCTTGACCGTAAGTCTTCTTTTTCTTCGGATTAGAGGTTGTCGACTTGTCGTCTGACTTGAGTCCACATTCGATTGACAATGTTATCTCGACAGGGCCTTGCCCTTCAGGAAGTTCCTTGGACACTTCTTTGATCTTCAGATAATACTGCGGAAGATCAGCGACTGCCGCAATGATAGAGTTCCCAAAACCAGTTTTCTTGCGATTGAGCATCTGAATGACGTTAGCGCGTGCGTATGATACCAATATCAGCACTGGACGGACAAGTTCGAGTTGAAAAGGGTCCTGCTTTGCAAAGTCTTAAATGTGGTGATGCTATTCTCCGCCAGAACCTTTAAGACGACGTGAGGTTTAGTTACGTCTGCTATTGAGATTGGAAAAGATGGACCTTGATCCTGAACATCGATCTCCATGAGTACAGGTGGCAGCAGTGCATGAAGAAACAGACTAACGATTTGTCTCCTATTTGCTCGATCTGACGGAACACCGTTGATCTGTCCTCCCACGCCTTAGCATTCAGAATGCGGACCCTATGGCATAACAAGGCGGTAAGCTAGAGTTAGTGTACAGTGTTAGGCACTTACAATTCCAGGCCGTGCTTCATCTGAGAACCGTTCTGCTTTACAAGAGCGACCTCCACCATAGCTATCAAGACGAATGAATCAATAGCTCCTGCACGGATATTGCAATATCACACCTCGTGCAATGCGATTGACATGGCGGAAGACAGAAAAGGCTTCCATGTGCGGTTGACTGTCCCCTACCTAAATTCTGGGGAATTCAGGGAGATACACCCCAAGACGGCCTGGAAAGTTCAAGCAGGTAAAATACGGTAATAGGGCGAAGCTAGGGCTGAGATCTACCTGGATGAGAATGAAAACCTTATCCCCCGTTTTCTCGATCTTCTTCAGGCGGAAGCGGATGTCATCGTGGTCTCGAAGTTTGTTGTATACCTTTTGCAGAATGGTATCTTTACATTGCTTCACAGGTAAGTCGACTCACTTGTTTTTCACCTGACCTCAATTTGAGGTCCGACAGCCTGCGCCGCAAGTTACGTGAGTTGTCAGTCCATATCAGAGTCGACAAAGGACAGACTCACTCTTCGGCGTTGGCGATCGTCTCCAGCTGCAATATGGTTTAGTTTCAAGTCGAAGAGTCGTATCAAGGCTTTAACCATATCACGTAGGCTTGCTTTCTCGGGCAGATTGACCATTAGGCTCATCTGAGGAAAAAAAGGTAATGCAGCTTTGAGATTGCGGATGGAGGTGTGAAAGACGTACCGTGGATTGCCTTGATATAAAACTGCGGAATGCGTTCAAGACACATGTAGTCTCGACTGCGTTTAAAAACTAGACTTACTTTGCTCATGATATCCCCGAACTCTGTGGAACACAAAGTGTTCGATCCATTTTCGCCTCCGCCAACAAGCTGGATTTGCGAAGGCCTTCGATGCTGTTGAGGACCATGTTATCGACCCGCTCTTGCCAAGTCTCGCCCTTCTCTTTTCCAATCGCATAATGCCCAGGGTTTTTCTGCACCCTTTGATACAGGAAGGAATTGCGCAGCCATTCCTTCGCCGAGTCGACGTCGTTGATTGTCCCGAGGCCGACCTCCGAGTTCAGATGTTCGGCGAGGTTGAGATGAAGCGAGCTTTCAAGGATGGTTTGGCCTGACGACATTTGCTTGTATTTGTTCTCAAGCTCTGACTCGCACATGACGATGGCTATGCCTTCCGTGTCTAACAAAACGGTCAGAATCAATCTATGAAGGCTTTTAAAATACGAACCAAATTGAGGTCGACCCTGATTCAACGTATGCATGAGTACTATATGCATGCGATAATTCGAAAAGGGAATCCACCGCTCTGCCCATCATTTGCATGATATCCAGGTCTGAGTATTCCTGGACCGCGTTGTTCTGGAATACCTTGACGCCTTTGATGACCACGGTATGTGCCGCTGACGACCGGCATAGTATCATATAAGGCTTGAATAACCCAAGTAAGTAGAACGTACGCAGGTTCACGCCCACGGCGAGAGTCTGACAGGGAAGGTCAATGAGATATAGCCCTTATATGACTTCGAAAAGACCCACAGAAGTAGCGACGACGACGCGCAAAGTCTTGTTCAAGAACAAACTCTCGACCGTACGCTTATCATCGATGGTCAGACCAGCGTGGTGAGCACCGATCCCGGCTTCCGCGAGTTCTACGAAGAGATTGATTACGCGTCACATCTTCAAGAAATGCCGTGCCATACTCTCTAATCGCTTGTCATGAAAGGTCTGGTCGATCCTAAGATAAGATAATTATCAATTGAGAGGATAGCATGAAAAGAAATGTTCCACTTCTTTGGCGGCGACCATGGTAAAATCTGTTTGGCCTCTGTAGCTTTCGTGTAGTCCTGTGCGAGCTGTTCAGCCGTCGCCAGTACACCTAGGTAGAGCGTCAAAAAACGTAATCTAGAGAAGGTTCGATCGGTATACCCTTCCTCGTAGTGCAAAATACAAGGATTGGCTTATTAGCAGAGTGTTGCTGCAGAAGTGGGAACAGGCGATAATTGAGGTTATTCTGGAACGTGAAGTCATTTTGGCCTTTTCCTTTGGGAAAGCCGTAGACAAAGCGCTGCAGCTTGCATGGCCTGAAGTCCTCGCCGAACTGGTCTAATATGTCAGTATATGGATCACTGAAACGAGTACGTCGTTCAACATACGTTAAAGATTTTAGCCTGCCCGCTCAAGTTGCCGTTGCCAATCCAGCTGGCAACATCTTCGATGTTGGGACAAGTAGCGGAGACTGTAACAAATCTGACAGATTTTCCACGGGTTTTCATCCGCGATATTACGACTTCTAAGTGTGCTGCCGCGAGATTCGTTCAAGATATGCACTTCGTCAACCATGAAGAGTTGAACCAGGGAAAGGATTTGGTCATGATCACTCCTGCATGGCGTTAGAATAGTCCACCTGAGTGCAAATATAACAGTACCAGCTTCGAGTCAGGCTATCCCATTTCTCGCCCGTAGTGATGCTATACACAGATAAGCAAAGGCCTGAATAATCTGTTGCATTGCATGATGAACAGAAGACCGACATTATCGTGGCGTTCTTGGCATCACCCCATGCGCCCCTCCCGAATTGTACCGTGTCTCCAGTCAACTCACAGCCTGCTTGAGGTGTTGATAGACCGGCTAACGAAAGCTCGAGAATGCAGACGTACATTTGACTCCTAGGCCATCGAACTTCGCAGACCAGTCTCGATATCGTTCCGCACAAAGCGCCTGATAAGAGGAATGGAGTTAATCATTGTTCACTGTCGAGCAGGCTACTCACCTTCGTTGGGGCCATATAAACACATTTCAAACCATCCTTATTGTTGACAGAGGTCGTTCAACATTCGGATGATCGACAACTCGAATAACACTGTCTTCCCGCCTCCAGTCGGAGCTATGAAGCAAATATTCGGTCGTTGACGAAAAATTGCTGTGGAATTCGTCGTGCTTACCGCTGACGATCTGATAAAGTGAAACAGAGAACGTCAGGACCTATAATCATCAAAAGTCATCATTCATACCACGTTCTCGTCCGTATGCATGAGCTATTGCGGTTCAAGTGATCAAACTCCAGGATGTAGGACAAACGGAAACGCACTGTGTCAAAGCAACTGGATTGTATAGCATTGAAAACGCCAAATTTGAAAATGCCACGGTATACATCAGCTATCCATGCTCGCTTAGACTTCATCAAAGCGAAAACAATGCGACAGGCTCACGAAGCTCTGAAACAGGCCGGAGGCGAATGCCATGGTTGTTCCGAGGATCGGACCCTCTTGCTGGGGGACCGCTTGGAGGTGCACCGCTTGGAGGTGCAGGGGTTGGCGATTCGGAAATTGCCCCTTGAAGCATATTGTCTTGCGGCGTATATGCGCCCTCGTCGTCGAAGTATTCATCATAGTTGGGATCGTAAGTGGCCGTTTCGTTCATAGGAGGACGATAGCCTCCTCGAGTCTGAGTACAAACAAAAAGCCAGAGCAATGGACGTACTTTGAGTATTTGGTATGAAACGGGGTGTTGAGCTCACGGAGGCGTAGCGGTCGGGTGGTCGATATGAAGAAGGAGCATAGCGGGAACGGCCCTGCTGGATACAAGCATGCGAGGGTCTTTGTTCGAGGTCTTGATAGTATTTCTGGTCCTCGATCTCGTCTTCGTATTGCCGCTGCTGCTGTGCTGGAAGATCTTGAGATCGATGTACGATGAACCTCGGCGCATTAGCTGGGGCACCCCAGGACGGTCGTCTGCGCTCTGAAGGCGATGGAGACGAATTGTCTATGTCAAAGCGCATCAAAGCGCATCAGGTGGCAGTTGTTCGAGCAAATCAAGACGCATACAGTCACCAATATCATCCGCGTAGTCGTCCAAATCTAGATGAGCAGCACTTCGACCTGCGAAAGTCCCACCACCTGAGGGATACGTCATGTCCAGACCCATGTCATCGTCCAGATAATCTATGTTCCCATATTGCATAGCATAGTCCTCCATTGAAGTGTGGATGACGGTGACGGTGTAGAACCAAGCTCGGGCAAGTAGAAATCGCTCAAACAAACAGGCAAAGTCACAGACGCGATCGGCACCAGCGTTACAGGTCGCGACCGCGCGTGACGGCGCTTTGATACGCCCATGAGTCGGATGTGACAGAACGCGTTTCTAGCTCACTGCCACCGCCGCGGCCGTCACTTTATTGTCTACCTGCGCGTATATAACCGCTCTCTTCCCAGTATCTGTGTTATCCATTATAACCCCCATCCTACCCCCTTCAGACTGAATGGCTACCAAGCAACAGCAAGCGCAACAACAGGCCCAACTGCAGGCCCAACTGCAGCAGCAGGCTGTTGATCAGAAGAAGATCGACGAGTACATCGAGAAGTGAGTGGGCGTGTGCGCTTCTAATGCCCTGACTGACCATCAATGTCTCCGCCCGCGCAGGATCCATTATTCTGACCGCTATTCGGACGACGAGTTTGAATACCGACATGTCATACTCCCCAAGCCTCTATTCAAGCTCATCCCGAAGCATTACTTTAGCCCGGAGGACTCTGGTGTCCTCCGACTCCTGACCGAGGCGGAGTGGCGGAACATCGGCATTACGCAGAGTCTGGGCTGGGTACACTACGAAGTGCATGGTACGATATTTGTGCTTACAATGTCGAGTGGCGCTAACGGAAGGTTTGCAGCACCGGAGCCACACGTTCTGCTCTTCCGACGGCCCAAGAACTTCGATGCTCAGGCCGCACAGCAGCAACTCTTCGACCAGCAGCAGTTAGCGAACGGAAAGGGCGCCACGCGAAATGGGAGGAAGAAGTAGATGGAGGTGCAATATCCAGTTGTGGTCCGGTCCCTCGCTTGTTTTTCCTCCGTGTTTTCCTTATCGCATTTCTGGTAGCTTTCCTATGGTCTGTACTCGTTGTCTTTCCTCTCTTGCCTCACTTCTTTGCATACCACACGGGTTGCTTACTGGTTACCCTGAATATCGGTTTCAGACTCGTTGAAGTCCCTTTGTCGATGTATCGTCATTTTGTTCTGTAGTCCATGTTGCCACAGATAGAAGATGATTTCCACATAGCAACCTACGTTTTGAGATTCAGAAATCAGCTAATGACCCGAGCCACTGCTTCATTGCTGCGTCAGGTAAGCCCGGGTAGTAGGGCAATGCTATTGTCCATTTTCTAGCAGGATATATGAACCCTCATTATCGTAATCTGAATGTAAGTACAGCGTATAGTCTAGGAATTAAAATTTAGAAATAGGCAGATCATTCCATTCCACCAACGGGCTTGGCCTCTCCGTGACCCTCAAGCCTTGCTTGAATGCCTTGAGATCTTCAACTAGCTTCATATCCGCCCTCAGCGTTCCCTCGGCATCGAGGATCGCCGGGAAACGTTGCACAAGCACATCTACAGCATCGAGGAGCGCGTCGATCTTCTCGGAAGCCCTGTCCGCCAGCACGGCCTTCCAGTACTTCGTGAAGTCGTTCACGGCCGGCTCGCCCTCCAGCTCTTCGCGCCATTTGACGTCGTCAACTCGCACGCCAGCCTCAGCAAGGTGTGCAACAAAGGCGTTCATCGCGGCTTCGCTGACATGCTTCGGCCGCGGCTTCTGGGAGCGAAGGTGCACGGAGAGCTTCGCGCGCTTGGGCGACGAAGGATCCAGATATTCGGAGAAGAGCGAGATGACGTCCGCCTTCGTAATGTTCTGGATATAATCTGCGTCCTCATAGCCTACGCGAGCTGTCAACGCACCACACAAAAGACCAAGAGGCGCAGATCACTTACGTCTGTAGAAATCAAGGTATCCCGAGTCGATGTGCGTCCAGTACCGGTTGGCCTCCTCGCCCAGATTCTTCGCCTCTTCCCTGCGTTTCCGCTCCAGTCCCTTCTTCTGCTCCTCAAACTCCGCATCGGGCATCGCATCCAGCACGCCGCCCATGTGGCTGAGGAATGCCTCAACACGCTCCTCGAGGTACGCGGGCGCGCGCTCGCTCTGCACGACGACGCGCAGGCCGACCTCGTGCAGGCCCTGCGACGCCCACTGCGACGCGAACACGATGTAGCCGAGCTGCTCCTTCGTGCGCAGGATGTTGAACGCGGGCTCGGCGAGGATCTGCGTGAGCAGGGCGGAGGCGACGCGCAGGCGGCGGTCGTTGTAGGAGCCGAAGTGGAGGTAGTAGCTCAGGGAGGAGTTCGGCTCGTTCGGGTTCGGGACGGTCGACTGCCAGACGTAGTTGGAACCTATAAATGTCGATTAGCTATGCTTTTTGAGAAACAAGAAATTATGAACCTGGAGGGACAATGCGCCCAAGATCGACAATTTCCGAAGCGGGAACGGGAGTACCATCGACGATCTCCTCCACTGTCTTCGCCAGTTTGATAGCGTCCTGAAAATCACATTATGAGACGATGATAGCAAGCAAACAAGGAAAAGTCATACATCTTTGTAGACATTGCCTTGCACCAAAACGAGAGAATGAGTTTTCGATAGCATTTTCCGGCCGTGCTCCTCGATCTGCTCTTTAGTAATAGCTGCGAATACCAAGCCTATCTCAACCCAGATTCCGTGGGATCATCGACGAGGAACTTACAAGGCAAAACCTTGAGCATCTCGGGTATCGTCCATTGGCCATCGGCCATGATGTAACGGGTATAATAATCCGATATCTGATATGATTGACTGAGGAAGAAATTCTCCCAGTCCCGTTTCATCTAACGGCAACGGGAAACCTCATGAGCCACATCTGAGCAAGAGAAGCCTGTTACTGACCTG
Organism: Hericium rajendrae; assembly: GCA_033439255.1. Taxonomy (NCBI): domain Eukaryota; kingdom Fungi; phylum Basidiomycota; class Agaricomycetes; order Russulales; family Hericiaceae; genus Hericium; species Hericium rajendrae. The sequence goes on from CM065889.1 coordinate 532,928, forward strand.
CTCGCGGATGACATCTAGTCTGTCTTGTCTAATCTGGATGGACTTCACTTTTTCTAGGATATCCTTCAACAGAACGTGGAGCTTGTCGTTGTACCCGCTGAGGCTGACGTAGATTCCGAGCGAGGAATGGGACAGGTTGTATCTCAAGCCCGCCAGGTCAGCAGCATATGCGTACTCGTTGAGAGCATCGGTAACGAGGTTGGTGAATAACCTGGTTGAATCGATCAGAAACGACATGCGCATCCTCAGAACAAAGATGAGCAACATCAACCTACCTCGTCAGAACGGCCGCGTGAGGGAATTATTGGCGAACGGAGTCCGCATGTCAACTATCATATTGGCTTTGGGTACCCAGAAGTGGTCGTCCTTCTTGTGCCATAAAGATAGAGAGGGAGTTTCGCGGATGAGATGGGGACGTCTCTGGATCTAATCATGACAAGCAGAGCCTCAGCATTGCCTGGGAGCGGGAAGGGAGGGCATGTCTTACCTCCGTCACATCGCGCTTCTCAACGTCAGGTTCTGCGGGATGAATTCATTCGGGCGGGGAAGATGGAGATCTGGTATCCTGTTTGCGTCCGCAGCCTGTCCAAAAGGCAGTAAACAACGGCCACACAGCATAGCAATCGAACATACCATCTTCACGAACTCATCATCCAGCTTCTCAACCTTATACGGAGTACCATACCACGGCTCCTTCTTCCACTCCCCAGCTCCCTCAATAGCATCGTGCTCCTCCTTCCTTCCCATCAACACTGCACGACCTTCATCGACCTTCAGACCCTCGAGCGTCTTGCGGAATTCCGCCTCTCCGGCACCCGCCGCGTCCCACTCCCACATTACCTGTGGTGCCTTCAGAACGAGATCGCGCGGCACAGGCCATGCAAGGTGCTCCGAAACCCAGACCGCATATTCTTCAGGCCGGCTCTTCTCGGCGAAGCGGAAGCGGATCTGAGAGATCTTAGCGTACTCCTGGGAATACCAGGCAGCGATGTCAGATGAGCGCAGCAGGGAGAGGTAGTCGAAGACAGCGAGAGCGACAGTACGGTGGTCCTCTAGAAAAATGTAGGGAATAAGTGGCGATGATGTGATGGAGAAAAAAGCTACGTACGGAAACCGTCCTTTGTGAGATGAAGAGTAACCTTGAACATCGCGAAACCTCGTCCGAGGTTCTGTGAGCCTGAGCCGAGACCGGTGATCCAGCCCTTCTCCTTGAGATAGGAATGGAGGGAGCCAGGACCTTCGTGGCCTACAAAGTCACCGAGTAGGGTGCCTGGCTTGTGTTGCCAGAGCGGAGGTTGATAAGCGAGAGGGAATGAGATTTCCAGGATGTGGATAGCCATGATAGTTTCGACGGAAACCAGTGTCTGTAGTTCGCGGTGATCAGCGAATGTGCTTGGACACCGGTCTTTAAACACTTACGCCCTTCTCAGCTGGACCAAAGGGGTGGTCTGTGATCATAGGGAGAGGGTCCTTCTTTCGGTTCACGATTGGAGAGAAGAGCTCAATGACAGTTTCCGAAAGTTCATCCAAAGACTCTGCGACATGAAGTCAGTATGGGTCAACAGGTGAGCATCGCGTGCCGCATTACCTTGTCCAATAACACATAATCGCATCCGGCTAGCGCAGTAGTTTGCGGTCCACCATTCAATGAGCCTACGACGTGTCTCACGTCCGACGACCCCGCCATCAGCTTCAATATCATTAACAGAATTCACAGATGGCGCAGGCGACCCAGTACGAGATGGAAGTGGTGATGCAGCGAGATTTCCGTTTTCAGTCACCGTAGGACGACCATTGACCGATTCCTTAGCCTTGAGCTCCCTGCCGACCCTCGTCAAGCTGTCCTTGTTTCCAGAGCCGAACTTGCTCCACGGGTGGCCGGGCTTGCTGAGGTACTTGTTGACTTGGAAGATACGCCACATGTCGTTCTGCAGATTCTTCTTGTTTTCTGAGTCGACGGCGTTGAGCTCGCGCGTGGTGCAAGAGGGTGAGAATAGCGGGGAGTGGAAGAATCCGGCAAAGCGCATCAGTGCGCCTTTGAGCGCAGGTGTACCGACGTTGAAGAAGTAGTTTGTGTTGGAGGATGCAGTATAAGCATTGGAATGGCCGTTGTTTTTGGATAGATACTGCAATAATGTCAGGCCAATGACGCGTATGAGAGGGCCATTTCTACCTCTGAGTATTCATTCTCTTTCGGAAATTGATCCGTTCCCTTTAATTGAATTGATGAGTATGCGTGAATTCCGAGAGATAACAAACTTTTAATTACCATGAACAACAGATGTTCACAGAAATGTGCCAATCCGGGCATATCATCCTATGAAGCAGATTAGATATACGAATTTCAACAATGCGCAGATTCGAGAAGAGTGAAATGCCTATGATCAGTTGTGCATAACGTCTATCAGATTTACAAGATGATATTCAACTTCCTCAGCAGGCAGACAGATGGCTTGACCGCCTTGTCTATACGCCGATCAAACAAAATTGAACGTTTTAATGCAGAACGTAGTCGCGGTGACCTGCGCGAATGTGTCATGACCTCGATATCGAGTAGACACCTCTTAGACGGACAAGGAAGACTGGAGCAACGATCAAGATAGACAGCAACTCACAGGATCATTCAAATGCCCTACAGCAACGTCTAAGCTCGCAGCAGCCTTGTCAGCTTTAGCGTCGTGGACTAGCATCGCCTGCAATCCGTTCTGAAGACGTATCAACCTGTATTCTCTATCATCCTGGGGAGATTTTTCGATGGGCTTTGCATAGGTATAATATTTGGCAGCCTTCGAAGTTTCGGTCTGTTTCCAGTTTGCCTGGTCCTCGGGAACACCTGGTGTCATTGAGCGTGTGCAAGTCGAATTTGTAAGACGGGTCTCCGAGAGGTTGTAGGTGGGGAAAAGGAGAGTAAGGAGGATGAGCGCCGTACAGCTGCAAACCGGTGCAGCATGGACGCGTGAGAGGGAACCGTGGAGGTCGAGAGGACCCGAGCAGTGAGACAATGGACGTCTGAATTTGTAATACAATATAATACCATCTAAACTCGGGCGGTTGTTTGGCAAAACCCTCTGATCCTAACAAGTCCCAACAACTCCATAACAACCCGCTCTGCTCAACTTCCGTAACCGGCAGTTCTGTTACCGGCTTTGTCCCAACGTCATTTTACCACTGTAAGCTCTATGCTGCCTCATTGTCTGCCATATGTTTTCTAGGGTCCTTTCCGCGCTCATGTTACAGCACCATTACAGAATACCGACGGAGGGCGGACGCCGTGTGTACGTTTCCTTTAGCGCTATCACAGCGTATGCATTCCCAAGGCTGTCCGTTTAGCGGTGATGATATCCGATATGAATCCAGCAAGGCATCCTTCTCTCTAATTTTGATTTTGATGCGCACAGGAGCCATATGGCCACTATACGATGCGCATGGCCGGGTCTGTTAGTGCTGAAGCTACCGGCCGATGGTCATGTGCTCTTGGCGGCACAAGATGGCTTTCTCTGCGGTGTACACTCTTACGCATTCGGATGCTCTGCTAGAATAGGCTGCCGCCGTTCATCGCCTTCTCTTATTTTCGATCATGAGGCCCTCGCGACGACGTCAAGCGCGTCCATTCCGTGACAAACTGGCAGTCATCCTACGGACTTCGGTCTCGAACAAGGACTTCGTCCGTGTTTGCCGCGATTCTATAGGATTCTATTCGCATGACCTTGCCAAGTCTCCGCTCGGTCTGGTCTATAAAAGCTGGGTTGACCTTCTCTCCAGTCTCCCCATCCCAACACATTCTCCTTCTCTCTCCTCATCCTCTGTGATCTACATCCGCACTTCATCCACCCACACATCCTCACCACCGCTCGCCATGCAGTTCATCGCCGCCTTGACGTCCCTGTTCTTCTTCTTCACCCTCGCCTTCGCGGACACCGTTCGCTACGACACGGCCTACGACAACGCCGGCCAGTCCATGAACACCGTCTCCTGCTCCGACGGGCCCAACGGGCTCGTCAGCCGGTTCCCCACTTTCGGCTCGCTCCCCTGACTTCCCCAACATCGGAGCAGCCGCCGCGGTCGCCGGATGGGGTTCATCCTCCTGCGGGTCGTGCTGGCAGCTCACCTACAACGGTGTCAGCATCAATGTCGTCGCGATCGACCACGCCGACAGCGGCTTTAACATTGCGCTCGAGGCGATGAACACTCTGACCGGTGGACAGGCGGAGTTCCTCGGTACCGTCGAGGCCACGGTGACGCAAATCGACGCGTCTCAGTGCGGACTGTAAGGGATGTTGTGAGTCGCTCTTTCGCCGCTCAGGATGGTACCTTGTGCTAAGAAGTATCATCAGAGGATCACCACCCCTTCACAATCTTCTTCCGGCGCACTTGCGCCCCTTCATGATTTAGTATGGAATTACGCACGCTTTCACGGACTTCATGAACTCGGACAAACTTTTTTGGACACTCTTACATACTTGATTCATTGTTGCTATCGCTTTTTGGAGTTTTTTTTTTCTACGGTCGTTGCTTCGCTCTCGCGTTCTTTCGGCTTTCCTTCGTTGCAATTGAAGTGTTGTTTGTTTGTTTGGCAGTGATGTTTTGGAAGATTTTCTCGTCTTGGAAGACACAACGTAAGTTCTACACGTATTCATCGCGATAATTGCAACTTCGACGCATTTGCTAACGATACAAAGATGACACGGTAAGGACAGTAAGTAGTTTCACGTCTCTAACGCTCAAGTGCCAATGTGTACAACTCTCCCTCGTACCACTCCCACTCCGTACCCTTTTCACACCACCTCCGCCACGGCTGCTGGCTAGGCCAATACAGCTCGTCATTACCATGACAAGAACACAGCTCATTATCAGCGTCGCCGATCTCGATCTTCTCGAGCTCCTCGTCGCTCGCCTCCATCATCTGGTGAACCCAGCTGTAGGCCTGCTCCTCCGCGCTCAGTGCCGGCCCCGCGCTCTTCTCGAGCCAGCCCTTCAGCAGGGCCCAGCGCGGGTTCGGCGCACACCAGGCGTGCTTGCCGGTCTTGGGCATCGCGTCGAGCCGCCGCTCCAGCTCCTCGCCGCACTCCGCCTGGAAGCACTTGGAGAGCTCGGCGGCGTCCCGGAGCTGTTGCCATGGTCAGTTCAAAGACTCGACGAATACAGACACGAGATGCGACGCTCACCAACTTGATCTTTTCATCCTTGTAACGTGCAGCCGCTTTCTTTGCAGGCCTGGGCTGTCCGTTGCCGCACTTGCATTTTGTCTTGCATTTGGATGCGTAATGCCGCGGGTCCTTGCGCTCGTCGGTCAGGGTGAGCTGCCAGTGCAAGTACATGGCGATGCAGTCTGTTAGTGCGCGCTGTCAGTCCGCGTGTAGAGATAGGCGTGCGATGGAGGGACGCGTACAAATCTCGAACTGCTTGTCGGTCCAGCCGGCGGGGCATTGGCGGGTCACTGTGGTCCCCTTCTTGTGCATGGCGACCGTCTTCTTGGATAGATTTAGTGGTAACGTAAGTTGAAGATGATGAAAGGGTAAAAGATAGTATAGATGTGAAAGGATGGAAGTCTGCTCGAGACTGTCAGAATGCTGTGATGGTATGAGCAGCGAGCTGAGCATACCGTTGAGTTTGGCTCTCCAGGAGCTACTAATGGATGATATAGAAAGATGTGATGGAAGATGCAGTAGGAAATCTCGCTCTATATACTGCCAGCTTCATTCGCCCTTATTGACATATGCTATGTTCGGAACAACGCGTCTGACCAAGTAGGCACGTTAGGCTCGACGAGATCGTTGTCTAGAAAAACACCTACCTTCCAGAGAGATGTGTTGCTTGTATTCAAGTACACTGCATATTCTGAGACCAAGGCATAGGGGCAGGAGCCACATGAGAACTGTTTGATTTCTGAGACAAGATCAGTACAACACTCATTGTTTTTCTTTCAGATAAAGGGAGGAAGTAGCACTGGAGAAACTCTTAAATCGCGCCGGCGTTTATTTGGCAGAAACAGGTCCTTTCAGTGTCCTTTCCGCACTATATTTGCCGATTTCCGTCCACTGCTGTTTCAGCAATCTTTTCGCCAGATTTCCACTTCCACGTGATGTGAATTCATTGCGACGCGTGTCGTCGCGTCGATTTTTGCTAAGTCGTACATGTCCCCTCCTTCCCTCTTGCCATCATGTACTGCGTGCAGCATGCCGGCCCACACCCCACCACCCTATACACCTACTCTGCTTCCTACGTCCTGCCTCTAGTGGCACTTACTTGACCCCCACATTCTCAACTCCGAGCCGGCTAACTCTATTTATGATGAATATGATTTAGAGTTGCCGCGCTCAATGTCGCCAGTCATCACCGGCCAACAAGATTATATATGGGTTGCTCTAAGCCTCATTGCCATATATGTCTGGCTTAGCACGAGCAGCGTCGTCCAGAACCGTGTGGAGGGAGTCCAGAGTCGTGTGGAGGGAGGCCAACGCGTGCCTATGGCGCACTTCGAGTGTACGGCGCCCGTGGCGACAGAGGGTGTGACATAGGCACCCGTGGACACTGAACGCCGAGATGTAAGATTGACGCATTCATGCCTGTTATAATCTTTTCACGACACGTTCAGCTGGTGTGGAAGCTCTCGAAGACGACGGTAATACAATCGGGCTTCAAAGACCATTAGCTTTGGTCGCTATTGGGCAAGCTATCAGATAAGTACGTTTGATAAGTTCCCGATCGGCTATATCAGCATACTTACTCGCTTTCAATCTGTAGGTCCAAAGAGTGGTAGCTCGTCCCGACTCGGACGGACCAGCAACTTATGTATGATTTTCCTCGTATATCTACCCGCATATATGCGCTCATAAGACTACTTCAAGTACGAATAACCTCAAAAGACCATTTCTTTCCTCAGCCAGGCCCAGATATATGACCATGTGAAGCTGTCCGCGCCCTGTTCAGGTTCGTACATAGTGAGCGACAGATGGCGACCAAGGCGCAATGGCGCGGCATCGCCCTGAATGTTGGCCGCTACTGAATGACAGATGTAGGTCCGCATTCAAGGTAAGGTACCGCTATAGGGATGCTTGAGTGTGCGGACTGTTCGGTCAGAGCGACGGGTTCGCCGCGACCAAGAGTTGCTTTATCTGCTTTATCTACTGACCAGGACGGAATCAGGCCAGGAATCGACAGTAGATTAGGATTATGTTCGTACTCGAGTATATACTGTACATGCTGTACAAGGAGCTATGCAGAGAATGTGGCATGCAGTATGCTGTAGTCCCAAAGGCCTAAGGAAAGCATCTGTAGCAGTGTGCCAGCTGGGGCTGGTGTATCGCCGCGGAAATATCGAGCGGAAAGCAGCGGATACGGAGCGAAAAGCGTTGCTTTCGGCCAAATAACCGCCGGCGGCGATTTAGCTCATATGTTGCGGAAATAAGGCGAAAACAAGCCCTTTCAGCCAAATAAATGCCGGCGCGATTTAAGAGTTTCTCCAGTGTAGTGGACGCACGAAGATTCCCTTTCAGGAAGGTCTTGTAATTCGACGTTGTCGTCGTTCGGGTTTATCCGACGTCAAACCCGACAGGATTCCTTTGTGTACATGGTGCACCAGGCTCAATCAAGGTTCCCGATACCCGGGGATGATGATACTCAAGGTGCAAGTCCTGGCATTTCGTCACAATATCAAAAATACAGCACGATTTCTCCAGCATGGGAATTCATGGAAGAACAGGTACCCCATGAACCCGATGGTTGACGAAGTGAGATGCGCGGAATGCGAAGGGAGTGCACTTGTCGTGGAGAGTTCGAGGGTCGCAGTAATTCGAATGAGAGTTGAGACGAGGCAGGCTTATTGAGATACGATTGCAAGAAGAGTTATGTATCGACAACAATTGCTTCACGGTTAGGAACATGGCATTCGGCACCGGGAGACGGAACAGTATGAGCCATACGATGATGACCACATAAAGTTTCAGACATATCTCAGTCCCGGATATTGAGTAGTATGCGAGGCCGACAGACCCGCACCCACTGCGACGGGCAATGGTCAATGCGAATGCGACCGAAGGAAGGTGTACGCGATTGCAATGGCCGAGTCTGCCGACAATGTAAGAAACAGAAACGAAGAGTTGAGATCTGCACACCATTCCTATCTCAACCGAACGCAAATGAATGACGGGCGTGGTCGTGGCCCGACAATGTTGAACCCTGGTTCCTTCTGGTGCTGAAAGCGCTCGAGCATCTTGGTCTGAGCCCGGTGCCGGCATTACTACTGTATCCTGGACAATCTCGTCTCCCCTTGGTGGGCACCTCATTCGGCGCCATTCAGGAACGATACATAAGGGCCATCGCAAGTTCTGGAGGGGCGGAGCGGCTTGACTGTTGCCGGACCGGAGGAGCGCCAGAGTTGCATCGGAAAACGTCGAAGTCATGAGGGCGGCAGAGCACGAGCGTCAAGTTAGCACGAATGAGATGATATAGATGGATCATATGGATCACCGCGGGTCCCGTCCCCAGCTCTACGACCCTGAAGCAAATCATATTAATCATTTTAATGGAGGTAGAGTGTTAGTCGCCCAAGCAAAGCTGATTCTTGTGAAATCCGAACATTGTCGTCGTCCCGAGCACTGAGCAACGCAGTGAAGATCAGTACGCAGCACTGAGTGGAAGTAAAACGTACCCAACTACAGGTTACACCCATAGAGTATAATGCTTCGAGGCATTTGTCGCCAGTACATGGCATGGCCATGCTGTGCTACAGATTATGTCTGAGACGCTCGGGCCATCTGCATCACACTTGGATTAATTGCGATCTCATATAACCACAGCACTTGCCTTTCTGAACTATAATGTAGCTTCGTTTCCGTGTAATGGCTACAGCCTTCTTGTATGGCAGATCCTATCAGAGATGATATTTTGGTGGGCCCATCATTCATGTTCGTCCGCGGACTGTCGAAGACAAGTTTCAGTCTTCTGAATAAGTGGCATACGTACTTTGATCTCAATGCCACAGACGGTCGTGGTGTAGCCTCATGCCCTGCATTCCGAGGACTTTAGCACACTCGGAGCCGTTGATGAGCGTGGCTCGCCGGAAAGGTGAGTCAGAAAGAACATGGTCGAGATGTTGGTTCTCTAGTCTGACAGGGGGGGCTTTCCCTGAGAGCCACATCTGCGATATGCGGTTGCACGCCACGCTGTATCTGCTTCGCCATCGATGTACCGCCCGTCAAGAGGGTGAACGTGGACTGATATGGCCACGAAAAGGAGCGATAATGGCAGGATTGCAACAACCGCGCAAGCAAATCGTGTAGCAGTCTAACAAATCTGCAACTGCAAGGCCATAATTACGAAACATCAAAGCGACGAGAGACGAGAAATGTGCAGTAAAGAAGCCTGAAGAGCCTAAAGAGGAAATGGCGTCGCTGTGTCGGGGAGAGACGCGCTGGTGGCTGAGGGTGCTTCTCGCGCCCAAGAGACTTTTTTGTTGTGCCAACGCCATAGCAGCAGCTACTTTCCCGCTAGTGGCCTCCCTTACGACGCGTCTCACAGCCTCCACTCGCTTTGTCTACCTCGGACGTTTTTCTTCGCTTTGACAATTGGGATTTGTGCTATAGAAGGTCACCGTGGACGTCGGCGGGACGTACCAACTCTGCCTCGTTCCAATCCACTGTACCATCGACCCCCGTACTACAGACGTCCATCCAAGACGAGTACACGCGCTTTGATCTCTATATTATTCGTGCTGTGACATCTTGAGCTGGGCATCGAACAATATGTCTACCCGATCCACATACACGCCATCGCGACTCAACGGCACGTCGAGTCCTCCGCACTCTACCACGGGAACAAGCACAACCGGACCGCAGTTACAGAGAATGAACATCGTGACGCGTCTCGCGATTGAGGGAAAGGCAAAGAGAGATGAGCCAAATGTACCTATCAAAATGTACCTAAAGGTGCGTGTCTCCAAGGATCGCGTTACGCACGAGGTTCTGACGTCGCGTGGTTATCTCTCGTGGATAGCTTGCGATACCTACCGATAATATTGCTCCCGGAACTGCAATTCCACTGTTTAAAGGTGAGTATAAATGTCCGCCCTGCTCGCCGAACTTGTCCGAGTGGCTGTGTTCTCCGTTCGACACGTAGAAGAATAATGCTCATTTTTGTCTTCAGAGGAGAATGTAAAGATACTGGAATTCGAGTTACACCCCTTGGATACCTCATCTGTTCCCTACAACTTTTCCTCCGCTACCTCGCCGTTATTGCACAATGCAGCTCGCGCACTTAATCTTCCCTGCGAGATCCCCCAACTCGTATCTTACTCTGTTCGGGACAACAAGCTCCTGCATCTTCGTCCCGGTCTCGAGGGCAGGATAACATACCTCGATTGGAAGAAAAGTATACAGGACATGTTTTGGTGAGCGGGTACCAGGTGTCGTTCGTCCTACCGAAGGAATTCCCACCCAAGTCTCGACTGAACGGGCTCATTGAAGACGGCGATAATTATACGCGTCCACCTGTTAACGGCTCACGACATCGACGCGGTTCTGTGAGCGAGAAGAACGTTATCCTCTTCATGGCGGGAATCAGCATGATGGTGCCGTATCTCTCAAAACCTCCCAGAGCACCCTGGCTGGTAAGTCCACAATAATATTTCAATGCAGATCTCGACCTAACGTTTGCACTGCATAGCTTTCCATCCCAACCCCGCGCTGCCTTTCCAACCATCTGAAACTGAGTATCTTCCCTCCTCATTCCCCGCCCTCCCTATCGACATCGTTCCAGTCTCTCTCGTCAGCCGAAGCCGACCCAGAGACCTCATCGTGGGATATGACCGCCGACCCGCACGTCACGCGCGCCGCAGGCTCACGACGAGCATCCTCGTATCAGCTCCAACATTTCGCCGACGACGAAAGCAGCGACTCAGCAAGCTCACCAGGATTTTCAGACGGTGTTGGCATACAAGGAACATTTCCGAGCGCAGAGCGCATACGCGTGCGCTGGGCTGCACCTGTGCGGCGCGTCGATGACGGCGCGCATGATGGCAGGCGGCGCGTGGGCGTCACCTCCGCACGCGGAGAAATGGTCTGCACTCCTCTGGGGCGCGGGCGAGATCGCATCGGCGGAAAAGAGGGTGTCGTCGTGCACCTGGAGTATAATGGCGTGTGCAAGGGCGTTTGGTTTCCCGGCGTCGCGACTCTTCTGGGCATGGATGTCGGGCTGGAGGCGAAGAGCTGCGAGGTCAGCTGGGCGGAAGGGCACGAGGCGAAATGGCAGGTCGTGGGTGGCATGGGGTACACGGGCCATGAAGTCGGCGGAACGCCTTCGCGCGTCATAGAGCGGCAAACGTCATTCGACATGCCCCAGCTCACGGTGTCGCCCGACACGCCTATCGCGGGGCCATCCAACCTGCCTACTCCTACGCGACAAACCTCAAGCGCATCCCTTCTGCGCGCCCCGCTGCCCAACCAGCACGTCCCTGAATATTCATTCGAGGAGGGCGATGGCTCAGCGCCGTCGGAGGGCGGGATGTCCTCCGTCCTGTCAACGACGGACCCAGAATCCCGCGGCCGCAGCCGCGCATCGTCCCTGGCCGACCCAGAATCAGACGTCCAGCGCCCCTCGGTCCCCATCACCCTCCACCTCAACATCAACGACCTCCTCCCGCCCAACAAGAACGTATTCAGCTTCTCCATCTCCGGCGTCGTCCTCATCACGCCCCGCACACCACCGCCCGCGGACCCCGCGCCGGCACCCCCAGACAGCGAGGACACGTCCAAGGAGACGGTCGTCTCGCTCCCGCGCTTCCGCGTCCTCGCCGCGGACGCAGAGAAAATCGACACGACGGTGCGCAACGGCGTCGAAGGGCGCGCGGACGTCGTCGAGCTCTACGCGTCCGCGGATCCGCACGCGCGCCGCGCGGAGCTCGCGCGCGGCGGCCGCGCGAAGGTCGGCGCCGACGGCGGGCGCATCGCGCTGCGGCCTGCGACCCTCAGCAAGCTGGACGTGGGCGGGCGCTCGCCGAGCCGCCCGCGCACGCCGACGGACGCGGGCTCCGCGCTGCGCGACGCGCTGCTTGCGAGCGTGCGCCCGAAGCGCGACGGCCCGCTTATGATCCCGTACGTCGTTGCTACGGTGACGCCGCTCGTGTCGGCCGCGACGGGGTTGCAGGATGCGTATGCGGTGCGCGCGGTGCTCCCGCGCCGGCGGACGAGAACGGGTGGCTTGAGTTTGGCGTTGCGAAGGGTGAGGGCATGCGTGCCGCGCGTGGAGGTCGCGTCGGTTAGTCTGGAGGGCGTGCCGGTCCGTTTTGAGGCGGAGGCGGGGGTGAAGCCCGAGATGGAGAAGTTGGTGTCGGTGGGTGGGGGGATGGAGTGGATTATGTGGGTGAGGGTGCATGTTGGGACCACGGGTGGCGGGGCTGTCGAGATTGTATACACTGTCAAGGAGCAGCCTGAAGACGGTGGATCGAAGAAGGGGAAGGGGAAGCAAACGTCTGGGATACCGGTGATCTTGCCAACCTTCAGTTTACCTGTTGGCCGACTGCAGGTCGACATCGATTGTCCTTCCGGTATGTAGACGGACATTGCTCATGTTCACTTGTTATCTGACACGTTCCATTCATTCAGGCTTTGAAATCGCCTCGCTTCAGTCAAATCTGGCACACGAACAGCGCAGCGCCAACGGCGGATGGAGGCTGCTGCACTACACCCTCGGCGAATTCTTCCATACCCAGATCCACCTGCGCAATCGCGCCCGCGCCGAGCGCCAGGCGTGGCTCGCCGCGTCGGTCGCACATCTCTTCCGCGTCCTCGCGTACACAGCCCCCATCATCTCCGCGGCAATCGTGTTCTTCCTCATCGTCGGCTTGCACAGCGACATCCTGTGCATGCAGCACAAACTCGAGACATCTCTTGCGTCGCTCAGCGGTGGTGCTTCCGGATGGACGACGAGCGACGTGCCTATAGTCACCGTCACCGCCACAGTGGTCGCGCACGATCCTGACGCTGGAAAGTGGCCGCCCACCGAATCTCCACACACCCCTTCTCCGGAAGCAACGCCGTCCTCCGCAGCGTCTCGCGACCCTACACACCCCATGTCCATCACCGTGATCGACGTGACCTCGCCGACGCCGACGCAAAGGCCAGAATGGCGGCCCAAAGACCGAGGAGACTCCACCGCCGAAAGGGTCCACCGCGCTCGGACAGCTCCGGCAGTTCTGGTGGCCGACGATACCCTGGACGAAGCAGCAGGTGGCCGACGCGGTCGTCGGCGGACTGACGACGGTGTGGCATGTGATGCGCATGGTCTACCACTGGCCGCTGGACGCGCCATGATGACTACGATTTATGATTTTATGAGCATATATGATGAATTTACGATGCATGTTGTTGGGACGCTTGCGATGATATTTTATGTAGTAACATGATCTGTATGGGATGGTAGAATGCCAGGCTATATTTCCAAAGCTTAGTATACATGGGGCTCGGGATCAGATAAACCTAAGCTATAATACATTCGTATCGTCTACGAGTAGACAAACAAACAGGAATCAAATCCTTGAGGGTTTAGCTAACTGTTTAGCTAACACCTTACTGAGCCCAACCACTGCGAAGAAGCTCGATGTAGGAGCGCGCCTCTTCAACGAAGTTGAGGGGCTGGATACGAGTGATACCGTAGCGAACGCGGGTTTGATCCTGGAAGAGGTGTGTGAATATCATATCGAGATGTATTTTGGTTGGAAGCTTACATTGAAAGTGTCCTGCTTAGCCCTGCATGCAAAGTTGAAGGTGGATCCCTGAGCCTTTTGCATGATGGTGTTGAACTGCGACTCATCACGGTCCTGGCATGGCATCGTCAGTAACCGGAATTGATAAAAACAACCCAACAAACATACCTTGATATCGTGCAAGCTCATCTGCAGGGAGTCCGAAGATGGCTACCCCAACATCGTTGAAACCTTGCAGCCAGGCCTGGCCCGAATAGTCTGCGACAGCCATGGCAATGACGTATCTAGCAACATCGATCAGTTTGGTCAATCAATTTAGCAGCGGCTGTGACCTACCTGTACTCCGGCTTTTCGTAGCTCCTGTCGCATTTCTCGCATCTCCATCCGTCGTGTTGCTCGACAACCTTCTTGCTGCAACTCTCTCCCGGACAGGCAGGGTAGTATGTGTTCTCGGGCTTGATATGCATGATGGTTGCGCGGCAGGAGAAATAGTCGACCTTGTCTGACATGCCGAGTTGTGCCTCCTTGACGTCATTCAGCGTGCGCATCTCTGAGCGGTTGATGGTCCCGCCAGCACCACCTCCAGCACCACCACTGGTGTGCGAGTGGAATGAGGTCTTATTACCGGCATCGTCGTACCAGCCTCGCAGTGAAAATGCTTCAGGGATTTCAGGATTGATGGTCATCATACTGGAGCCCAGGACGGACAGGGAACGGCCTGACGTTTATGAGTCAGTGAGAAAGGTGTTTCATCGCGAATTAAATGAACATACCGCCGAAATCTCCAACCCTCACGCCTTTGAAAGCGATGATGGGATGATCGTCGGATTGGTATTGTTCGGCCTGCTTGCCCCACAAGGTAGTGCGAACGGAAAAGCCAGACTCGTCGACGATGGTCAATTCGCGCTTGGTGAGCTAGAAACCGGTACGTCAGTCTTTGACCGGACATTGCATGGCATAAGAAACTAACCGTTCGGTTGGTCTTGGTCATCACTTCCGCCAATTCTCCGGTCTCTTTAACAACACCAATGACATCTAGGACGATGGGGGAGGCGTGAGATAAAGATACGGCAGGTAGGATAGGAAACTTACCACAGATAGCATCTTTCGCAACCTCTTCCAAACCAGACAGCGGCACAAAGGCGTATTTGACAGTTGGCAGATGGTCCGTGTCAAGGCACTGGGAAGGTCAAATTAGTGACAGAAAGAGCAAGATGAACATCATAACGCACCTCTTCGATTTCAGTGTTCCGTTCAAGGCTCAACTCGTAATCGTTATTCACAGTGGTGAACTTCTTTTTCGCGAGATTGACTCGGGCCTTTGACAAGTAATAGACGTGATCTTCTTGTAACTTCTCATAGAGCTCATCGACGACAGCGTTGAATCCCGTGGCCTTGATCTCTCCAGTATCATCCATGAGAGTAACGTCGAATAATTTGCCCTCTCCGCGCTGATTGGAGTAAGTGCGGATGTCCGACTTGCGCATGACGCGTGCCTTGATGGTCCAATTATTCTGGTAAGGGCTGAGACCCTCTATAGGATAGATATTGGCGCGCGCGTTCTTCTGCGCACGCGGCTTGGGGGCTGGTACAGCGGCGGATGTCGAGGGCTGCCCAGCAGGTGCTGGTGTAGACTGCGCCTGTGCTTGAGGAGCGTTGGTGTCTACTCCAGGCGACTTTTCGCCTACCACAGGCTTAGGTTCTCCAATCTTCTCCGCGTCTTTCTGCAAGACTTGAAGACCCAAGATGACGACGAGACTAAACAAGACATGAGTACTCTGAGAAAGACGCGTCGTTGGGCCACATACCGCTTTCCCTGGATAAAATTGCATGACATCTTCTCAATCTTTACGATACTGTTCTTCCCGATCAGATTCTCGTCCACGAGGTGATTAAGCTGCGTGGCAAGCATAGACTGCAAGAAGAAAGTGCCATCGGAGATAATGAGACGGTTTCTTTGCGCGTTATTGTTGGGCGAGGGAACTGATCGAACAGACAGAATCTGGACGACAGGCGTCGAAGACCAGAGGTCCTGGTTATCATTTTCCTCGTTCTGAAGACGATTGCAGATTCCTTCTGTGAGCGCGTACATGGTGAAGAGGAATGGCAGGGATGGTGGTGGTTGAGAGAAGAGACAGGAGTCGCGTCGGAGCGCGCGATCACGTTTAGTAAACCGCGTTTCTTACGTAATGCTCGCACGACCGCTGCGCTGCAGACTCGCACTCGACACGAACGTTGTCTCAACTTCATCTATGTCATTGTCCATCTACGCGTCGCACTGACCAGTACAGATATGTCCATCTCAGCTGTCCATCCACAATAAGTAAGTACCGTACCGTCAAATAAATAAGAGAGACTACGATGCCACTGCGAAATTGATCCAGCCGATCCGCCTACTTATGGTTAATAAGAATAAGGTACGCATCTCTGCCCACCCACGAAGCCGTTAAAAGAAATAAATAACAACAATGATCTCTAATCATGGATTAGTTACCAGAAAGCATCGTGCGAGCTGTCGCATCTCGCCCTGCTTTCAGAAGGACCGACAGTTCGTTCCCTCCGGTACCTTTGGCAGGACCCTTTTTAGTCTGGGACGCGCTCCCCTGCTTCGCCTCCGAGGTGCTTGGCGGCGTCGAGTTCGACATGGTGATAATGTAGAGGGAAGCGATCCGGATATGAGCATCTCGGAGCTTTTTCAACGCGAGGACCACCGCGTCAAATGGCTCCCGGAGGAGAGGCGTATCCTTCGAGAACTCCCTGATCGCGGTAGGAAGGGTCGCGAGGTCGATCAGAAATTGCTGATGTTTCCCCGGCATATAGAGCCTCATTCTCTCCATGAAGCCCTTATCAGACTTCTTGTTGAGCTCCGATGGCGCCGGCGACCGCTTCTGCTGCAGCTTGTGATCGACGTCGAGGAAAACGTCCAATGCGTGCATGACTGTGCTCTGACCGGCCGAAGGACCGCTGAGCGGAAGCTTCTCCGAATCGGGTACGCCGTCGTAAATCCAGCCACCATCCTTCGGATCGCTGCCGTTCCACCACGGCCTGACTTTCCAGTAAAAGGTGTACGGATCTACCGTCTCCCTGACGCTTGTCATGATCTCCATCAGGTCCTGTACAACTGCCGCAAGACGTGCAAGGTCCTTCGCTGTCCTCGAGACGAATGAAAAGTCGGTGATGTCCGGTGCGTGAACATAGCTGTCGATGATCCGCAGGAGTTCTACGCCTCTGATCTCCGCCTTGGCCGACGTCAGGTAGAAGTTCTTCTCTGTCTCCGTCGCGCTGAAAGTGTGCATGCATCGATAATTGTTCGCGGACAATGGCAACTCAGGGTTGATCGGAGTCCAGTTCCAGAGGACGACGTCCGCGAAGGTAAGGACAGGAGCGATACCGAGGATGCGGGATACTTTAACGATCGGGACCGCTAGGCATGCTGGAACGTGTACCTGTTCATCCGTCGTCCTCGGTGGCTGGGAGTGGACATAGAAGTTGATGAGGAACGCCAGAACCATATGGGCCCGCTTGTGGAGACGGTCGTCGTCGTCGAGGCATTCGATGTCAAGAATAGGGAACTACGCAGCAATCAGCATGCGACTTCTCAGACTACACTTCGATATGGGTTCTTACCGAACGGATGCGTGCCCGCCACGCTTCGCCTTTGGCACGGTTGGCCTTCGCCTCTTCTCGCTCGTCTGTTCCGAGGCTAAGGTCTTTCTTCGCATCTTCCAGCGCGTTCTCCCAAAACCCAAACTGGCCCGTCAGCGGCGGCAGGGGTTCCGCCGGAAAGAAGCCAGTCGCGGCGTCGATGTCGTACTCTTCCATGGCCAACATTCTTCTGGGCTTCACGGATCTATGCGCCAATACGGTGTTGTTGAGCACATGCATGAGCAAGCGGAACCACGATGCAGGGGATGGGAGATGACTGGTGTAATCCATGGAGGATGTGGGTTGGTCTGAATTGCTGAACTGGAGAATGGTAATGCTGATAGGTTTCCTCTCGCTTTATACTGCCGTGCATCCACATAACGTTTCAAAGTGACTATGTAGCCATGACCTCGAGCGCGGCCTGATCCCAGCTAGGCAACCCTGCGAACGATCGAGTCAACCGCATCACCCATTACCGCTGAGCATCAGGCAGCACCCTTGTCGCAAATCCATGACGGAGGCCATCTCAATCCGTTGCTTCTTGCAGTTGGTTCGACCCCACCGCCATGTCGTCGGCCCCTTGATAGAACGCACCCTCAATCAGGCATTCGAACCACGGTAGTCAAGTGTGGGAGAAGGCTGAGCGTCCATGCTCCAGGAGTTTAGACCCAATATGCTCATCGGATGTTAGACGCAGGAGTCATTATGGACCCAGGCGGACCTCTAGAGATCCGCTGGTGTTGGAACTAGCACAGACGATTGTGCCTATCGGCGCGCGCGCATCTCGACTTCTGTTGCCTCCGAGACCGCCTTCTTCCGAGCCATGCAGCCAGTGGACAGGATTTTCTGTTCCGTTTCAGCACGCACACCGACGTACACATGTTCCCATTTTCTATAGTGCACATTCGCAGGATGCCTGCCCATCTTCCCCATTCAATTGACCTGACAATTGTGCTTCATGCAATGTGAACTCACCTCCTGCAGATTCGGGCGTGCGTATAGGCAAGTGCCGTCCCACCGCGCAGGATCAACGCAAGGCCACGGCGCGGGGTCGTCGAGAAAGGGAGATGCCAGCATCAGTGGAACTGTTGCGGTTGCACGGTGTCGTCCTGCTTCGCGATCACAAACCCCGTATGCAGCCGGATCGTCTCCTGAGAAAGATCAGCCCCGCCTTCTCAAACCTGACGCGTCCGTTTTCCGTACAGGTTTCCTGCGCACGACTGATGGTCGCCGCGACGCCGACCCAGGTCCGCGCCATCAGGATGCGTTTATCTAATCACAGCGGACGTAGGGGACGGCCGTGCGCAGATGGGTCTCACGCCTGATTTGGTTTTGGAACGCAGGCAGACAGCCGGCGCCTGTGCGGTGCAGCCGTCAATGCTGCTTCCCGCCCGCGCGCTCGGCGGCGTACCGCATCGGCGTCGCTGTCGAGCCTACGTGTTCCTGGCGGAGGTGAGCCGCCGCCGTGCTTCGTCGCGTGCGCGTACTCAACACAGCGGCATGTCGCCACTTCTTTGTCTCCGCTCCGTGGGATGACAGGCCAGCTTCTTCGCGTTTGCATTTCGTTTGGCTGGGCAGCGAAGTCGAAGCGTGCGGGCCGGCGGTTGGGACTACGTGCGCGGTGTCCCCTTGGGCATCCGAGATGATGTCGCCTGGCGATGGCGCGAATGGTGGCTCCGTGCACCTGCAGAGCAAGTGCCTGAGTGGGCAATGGAGCTTCCCGCACGCCTGCATGCCCGCCGTGCGTTCCTGGGTCCTTGCTCGACGCATCGTCCCATCCCGTCCCACCTCATCCCGTCACCTTCTAATCGAGACCGTCCCGCGTCCCTTCAGTTCCTCATTTGGTCGCAGGCACTATCGGGTCCGGGCCCCTCGTAGCCGGCGGAGTACATGGACATGACAGCGTCTTCGGTGAATTGGAGAGATCGACGCATCATCTCTCCTCCTCTCCAAAGTCCCAGTGCGCGCCGAGCTGTCAGCAGGGGATCTCCGAATCAACAGGCGTCGGACAGTAAGTAACAGCAACAGCAGGCGTCGTTGTCCCCGCCGCTCAATCGTATGTAGCCAAACAAAGATAGTTCTCCTGTGTACATGTGCGAAGTGATCTGATCATTCTGATTCTTCATGGTGCATCGGGACCTCCCCGATTTGGTGCGAAGAACACCTACTTGTAAGGTTAAAGGCTCATTCCATAATATCGTCATAATTAAAAGCTTAAGATGTCCCAGTATATGTGCATTATGATGCTGAAGTGTATAAAGTGTATCGCTGTGTTGGTGTCCAACATCATGCATCATGTGTGACATGTTTCCTAGTTTCGAATTTGGGAGGGCGCGGGAGAGCCGAAATGCTTTAGAAGCTGCCCCCATCGCTTGGGCTTAAGGAAAATTTCTGGTGGTCACTCCTGCTAGCTTGCTATCTGTACGTAGTGTGGATGAGTTGCACAGCAAATTCGGGCGAACGGCTGCTTGGAGTTGAGTCCTTACATACGACGTTACATGGTGCGGTAACATACGTCGCAAGGCACCATGTACTCAAAAAAGGCAAGGTAGATCATGACGACACGCGTAGTCACAGCGGCAGGACAGTGCTCGACATCAAGTAGTAGTACAGACTCAGTATTGGAGGCGTTGTGCGGCTATGATGCAAATGGAGGCGCTGACTCGAAGGGATCAGACGACGAACAATGACATCCCCATTACTGACCTCACACACGAAATGTTCGCCTGTGTACGTACGTACTTGCAAAGCATTTCAATCTTTGACGCCGTATCGGATGGCTGCGCGGAACCAACAAAGAGGCTCTCCGCATGGGCCCCATGATAAGGTAAGGTTCCGACACGAAGGGCGAGCGCATACATCGCGTGGCGTTTTCCAGGGATCTAGGGCACTGTATTGTATGCAGAGTACAGCGAATCCCCTAGACAGCCGCATACTGTCCAGTTCAGTGCTTCCAGCGCAGGTATCCATCCGCATCCACCTCGCACCGGCGCGCCACCACGTCGCGCACCTTCTCCGCAACGCCATGCTTGCCCCTGCGCAGATCCTCAAACTTCGCGAGCAGCTCCGCGGCAGTGAGCGCCTCGCCGCTGCTCGTCGGGTGCTCGCCGCGCACGACCGTGCCGATCTCGTCTTCTGTCGGCAACGCGAAGCGCGTGAAGTGCACGGGCGGGTCGTGCGGCACCTGCAAAGCTTGCGGGAGCATCAGCGTGAGCCCTTCGTCGCGCGTGAAGAACTTGGTCTCGAGATGCGCGGTCTGCACTTCGCCGAGACGCTCAGGTTTCCACGCAGGCCGCACGCCGCGTTTCTTCTCGATGATTACGGATGTGACGCCCGTTTTGAAGTCGGGGCTTGCGCCTTTCTGCGGCGAACGTGAGTAACACAAAGGCAGCGGAAAAGCGGGGGGCGTACGCAGTATGCGGCGGCGACGTTGAGCTCCATCTGCAGCGCCTCGAGCAGGTTGAGCGTGCGGCCCTTGCGGATTGCCATGAGCGCGACCTTGAGACTCGTCGGGCTGCGTTCCTCGAGCGTCGCGAGCGTGTCCTTCGCCCACTGCACGACGTCCGCGGTCTCGGGCGCCTCGGCGCCCTCCGCGAGCTGCCGCAGCGTCCTGACGATGCCCTCGACCGTGTCCTGCCCGAACGCCTTGTCAAGCGCGACACGGATCAAACCCGTTAGTGGCGGCACGGGGTCGCTCGGCTCGCGCTCGAAGTAGAGCTCCTCGATCGCGGCGTTGATCTGCGCGAGCGTCGGGTCCTCGATGGCCGCGAGGCGCTCAAGCAGGATCGGAACGCGCTGCGACGCGATATAATGTGTCGCGAAACCGTGTTCGCTGCCGCAAGGTCAGTCGTGGGCGGCGGGCGGCGAGAGGTGGGCTCGACGTACAATGTTGCACGGCCCGAGAGCGAGTTGCCGGTCAGGGCGAGATAGGTGCCGATTTCTCCGTCGAGGCGGGAGAGGAAGTACGACGCCCTACATCAGGGAAGTAGCCGATGCCTGTCTCAGGCATGGAGAAGAGGGTCTGCTCCGTGGCAACGCGGAACGGTGCCCCGGCGCAGAGCCCAGCGCCGCCACCAACTGCAGCAAAATTGATGAACAACGGAACGCGTGGCGTAGACAGATGCGAACGCACAGGTAATGCCGTCCATGATGGCGACATACGGCTTTCGTAGGCTAGCGAGGATGTAGTCCGTGCCAAATCTGGAGCAGAATCAGTTACTGGTCCAAAGGCACAAGATGGAATGGCACGCACTCGTGTCTGAAGTAATCGATGGCCTCCTGACGCGTTTGAGGCTTTCCAGCCTTGAGGACGACATCTGTCTCAGTCGAACCACAGCGTCAGTCGCGAGTTGAAGTGGAATTGGGTGAGAATTTACACACCGGCTACGTCACCACCAGCAGAAAAGGCCTTGCCATTGCCTGTGCTTGCAATAGCTCCAGAGAGGTCAGCATCATTCCAATGCTATGAAGAACAGAATGATGTTGAGTTCGACGTCAACACTAAATTAAGCAACGCACCTCGACTTTGGCCGCTATGCTGTCGAGCATAGTGCGGTCCAACGCATTGAGTTTCTTGGGGCGATTCAGAATGAACCTTCGCAACGCGAGCTTCTCCTCGAACAAAACAGAGGGCTATCAAGACATGTCAGCATGGAAAATGCTGCGCATAAATCACGAGAAATGACCTCGTCGGAGGGTGGTGCTGGTGCTGGTGAAGATGAAGAAGCCATGTGTCTTGCAATGCCAGCCGCTCGCGACGCTGCAGACGATGTGCGCAAGGACATCCTTGCACTAGCTCAACATAATAGGACGATATGGATGGGCGTTCCTTTTGATGACAATGGGATAAGAGGCCGGAGGACAGACGCGGCACCGCGCGGAACACCTCTCGGAGCAGGCAAACACGTGAACCGTGAATCAAAGTGCGAGTTTCGGGTTAAGGTCATCTCCATGTCTTCCTCTCCATCGGTCGGCACGCGCATTTGTGTCGCGAATTATCTGGGGACAATACGGTACGTGGGGAGGTGCAGGGCACAAAGGGGATATGGCTCGGCGTTGAATGGGACGATACAAGTCGCGGAAAGCATGATGGCATCAAAGATGGTGTGCAGTACTTCACCTGCAGGCAAGCCCCATCCTGCGCGTCTCAATCGCGTCTCATCTATCCGCAGTATTCCAGGTGCAGGCTCGTTTATCAGGCCAACAGCATTTATCAATTATGGGCGGCCATTTCTCGAGGCTCTCACGGAAAAATACGTGAGCTGCCCCGTGGCTCCGCGGCGAAAGAACTGGTCACCCTCGGATCGTCGAATGGTGCAATCCAGGTCGAAGCCGTCAATCTCGACAAGAT
The DNA here is from genome assembly GCA_033439255.1 of Hericium rajendrae. Lineage (NCBI taxonomy): Eukaryota > Fungi > Basidiomycota > Agaricomycetes > Russulales > Hericiaceae > Hericium > Hericium rajendrae. The sequence goes on from CM065889.1 coordinate 555,622, forward strand.
ACGCGACAGCTTTGCACGTCTCGAACGTCTGCGCATAATCAGTCTCGATAAGGAGAACGTCTCGAGTGCAGATCAGGCGGGTCTAATCCGGGCCAAGTGTCCAAGTGCACCTATCTTCCCATGTCTGATCGCGGCGCGTCGCTGATAACACCTGTTAGATGTCAAAGCACTCGATCTCTCCTACAGCTTGCTTCCGACCTGGGACGTCGTGGCGCTCATTGCGCGGGAGCTGCCCCTTCTCGAACGTCTTACACTCAAGTATGCACTGCTTGAATCTGCCCGATTTCCCGTGACTGACACCCGTCAGTAATAATCGTCTGCAGCCATTCACATCGCCCTCCCTCGCCTCAAATGCTTTCATCAGGCTGACAGAGCTGCAGATTAATGCCACACTGATGCAGTGGATCGACATGCTTGATGTCGCCTCACTGATGCCCTCCTTGAAGCTCGTCGAAATGGGCTACAACCGCCTAACGCGCCTCATGCCGCCTGCCGCGTACCATAAACTTCCCCGCTCGAAATCGTCAACCTCGATGGCAACAGCCTCTCAGATTGGCCAAACATCTGCCAGGCACTCGCCCCATTCGCTCGGTACATCTCCCTTCTTTTTCAATCGTACGTGTGCGGGCTGAACGCGATACACAGGCTGCACCGCCTCATCCTATCCTCCAACCCGATCTCCTCGATCTCAGGCCCGGACGCTGGACAATCCCGCTCCACCGATCCCGCAAGTCAAACACCTCGCGCTCATTGTGACAGGTATCGAGACATGGTCCTCCATCGACGCGCTCAACCACTGGCTCCCGGGCCTCGAAAGCCTCAGTCTCAGCGGGACGCCTCTCGCCGAAAGTAACTCTCCTCCTTCACGTACTTTTGCAGCCCTTGATTTTCCCTCTACCAACCAGACTCCGCCTCCACCCGCACCTGGCGCCAAATCGCCATCGCGCGCCTCCGACTCTTCGCGTCCTCGACGGCAGCATCGTACGCCCCTCCATCTCCCACCGCAGGATCAGCCATCTTGACCTCTCCCGCGTGCACCCTAGGTAACCCCACCCCAGCGCGCAGACGCCGAGCTCTTCTACCTCTCGCTCGTCGCGCGCCTGCCGCCAGATGAGCGCACCGCACACCCGCGATGGGCTGCGCTCTGCACGCGTACGTCTGCGTCCCATGCGCTTCAGAATGCACGCTGATAAATGCTACTCCCCACAGAATACGGCGCGCCAGACCCCCCGCCAGCACGCGCGAAAGAGGACACGCTTCGCAGCCAGCTCATCAGTGCGCTCCCCCTCCCTTCCCCCACTCTGTTCCCCTCACACCTAACACCTCCAGCAATCAACGCAACCCTCCGCGATGCCACCCCCATCGCGTCCACGCCCGTTCGCGTCCTCCCGAACACGCCCCTCCGCACACTGCGCCTGAAGCTCCTCAAGACGTTCAAGGCCCCGCGCGGCGCGGCGCGGAGGTGTCCGTGCGGATGCGCGACGGCGGGCTCGTGCGGCTCGGCGATGCAGACGGGGAGGACGAGGGGCGCGAGATCTCGTGGTGGCTCGAGGACGGCGCGGAGGTGGAGGTCGCGATTCACGCTTGAGTCCGGCCTCGCGCAGGCCCATCGTCCTGTACGCCACGCCCCTCGGTGCCACGGCCGATCACCGTTCCTTCGATGCTGTCCGCGTATACGTAGCGGCCCTCCGCCACATCAGACCGTCGAATGAGCCTCGACCGCGTACCACGTCAATCAACATACGCCATACCTGCATCGCAGCATCAACGGACGCAGGGGCTGTTAGGATACAGACCGCTAGAATGTCAATAACACGGCGGTGCGCGGGCTCCTGAGATCGCATCACTTGGCCGCGGGGCCACAGCCAAACAAATGCAGTTTGACAGAAATCCATCTGTATTTCGCTTGCCACGCACGTACATCACAGCCAGAGCCATGCCTGGTCAGCCAGTGTAAGCTTTGCTGCAATACCTTTTCTATGTTGACGCATCTTGAGGCGAGGCGTGCTGCATTGCAGGCAGTGGATGTCGTGATCCTATCATTGCGTCGGCGCCGTCAAGGCTAGGATCAGTGTTTTGGATTTCGACGTGATTCCGATAGGCGTTTCTGCAGAGGCTGGCAGACGACCGACGTTATTTGCCGAGAGCTGAGTCTGGCAGATGACCAACGTCATTTGTCGAGAGCTGAGTGATCGGATATTGAGGGAAGGATGTAGCGAGCGAGAACTCCGCGCCGCTGTTCCGCTTCGAATTTCGTCCGTCCGTTGACTGAAGCCGCACTTATGCCCGGACATGGTTCAAACAACGGTTCTATGTTGAAATATCATGCGTGCGTGGAAGGCTGATTACCCAACGCATCTCTGACATACGTTAGATCGAAAGATACAATACTGTAGGCAGCGGACGGGATAGTCAGACATGGCGAGCACAACCAGTGCGCTCGGCATGCCGCAGAGACAAAGTGCCACAAGATTCAAGATTCAAGATTGATTTGTCGATGAACAACCTATCAATTATGATTCACGAACAGACAAAGCATGTACTGTGGTATGTAGCCCACATATCACAGCCTACAAGTGAAAAACAACCCCAGGAAGATCCCGCATCTGGACGTCCACTGCCCTTACTCGTGAGCGCGTGAGCCACGGCCGCCGCAAATCCCACTGGATTTATCGCGCGAACGACACACGCCATAATGCGCGCAGGCAGCACCTCACCCGCCTTTGCGAGGTACGCAAGCAGTTGTGAGAGAAGCAGCCTGATACCGCCGGCTGATGTTCTCGGTATTCAATGGCGGGCGGGATCATCACCGATGGCATAAGTGCGATCATGGTGATGTGATGACCGAAGCCAGGCTTCCGCTCCAGAAGTAGATGGACGAGGATGGATGGCGGTCACAGAAGCGTTCCAGAGGCTTGCAGAAGGGCGACCCAGTGCCGCGTGGGCGATCAGCGTTTTCATGGAAACATGGCGAGGATATTTACAGCACGGACTCGATGACATGAAACAGGAATTTGAATTATCGCGGGGCATGGAGAGTACGTACATCCAAAGATATCGACATTATGTTACTCTACACGGCCACACCGCTACCGCCATCGGGACATCTCGTCATGATCGGATGACGGCTTGCGCTGTCTTCCGGATGGAATGACCGCCAACGGCATCCAATGTCGTCAGAGGCACACCATCGGCGCATAGCCATGAAGGAACCAAAGTATGTGAAGCAACGTCCCAGGGCGCGCGGAGGCGCGGTGCTCCCGTCTCTTTGAAGCAGCCTACCTGTTGCGATGAAACCGTGACATTTCGCCAGGAATGTTATTTGCAGGAAAACCCAAGGGGCAGGTGCAGATGCCATTACCGATCCGAGTGCTCCGGTCCACGACATGCCAGGTCAGGATATCCTTACGACTTGCAGTTGAAACCCATCACGTCCTACCCGTAGCACCGCCACGGGCAATCGAATTGGGACCTGTACCGTGGAACCACGCCGGTTTTGCCACGACGATGCTGCAAGGACATCACCGCGGGATCTAGCTGATAGCCGTCATGGCTTCCTGGTCCAATCATGGCCTGCTTGAAGAACCAATTATGGACGGCCAGTTCACACAACTAGTTGCAATGACGCGCCGATTTGGGCTAAGTACCTTGGGGCATGGGCCTGGGATCCTAACGGTAACCGTACGGAGCCGGGTGCGGAACCGATTTGACAACAGTAGTACAAGGGGTCCGTGCTCGGAAATACGCCAACGCCACAAACTTGAGCAGGAGCAGGATACGGGGCAAGAGACGGGAAAACAGCGAGCCATGCGGCGCAAGTCAGTCAAGAAAGAGATCGCGGCCACCAACAGATCTCGTGTGTCCATCTTTTTTTCATGGGCCGCGCAGCCTAGGTGCGGATCTTCATCATGGCCGGCCCGTCCCTGTGCTTAACGCCATCCACCATCCCCGTTCGCGTGACGGGGAGGAGCCCTGTCGTCCACGAAACGTTCTTCTTTGTCGTCGCGTCTTCTTTCATCCCTACGACGATCATAATATGGGTCAGGGCCTCGACGGTCATCATAATATCCCCCTCGCCGGTCATCGTACCCTGCAGGCCTCTTGTCATCAGTTTCCCTCCGGGGTGGAGGCGACCTGGGGCGACGGCTATCGGCTTCTTCGCCACGGCGGGGGGGAGGAGACCGGGACCGTTCACGGCGGTAAGATGAGCGTTCATGCCTATCATAGCGATCGTCCCTGCTGTTGTAGCGATCATCGCGGTAGCGGTCGTCCCTATGACGGTCCTCGCGATACCGGTCGCGGTCATCCCGACGGTAATTGTCAGGGCCACGCTGCGGAGCCTGACGATCAGCACGGGCACCTGACATGAAAGGTAGGCGGACATACTTCTTCACCAAGAGCGACACGGACGGGCTGGCCACGGAGATCCTTGCCATCGAGCTCCTGGACGGCGCGGTCCGCATCTTCACGGGAGAGATATTCTAGGATACTATTGATAAAGAATATGTAAGGCACAGCTCGCTAGCACTTCAAAATCCACTCACCCCGTGCCAACATTATCGCGGTCAATATCAGCGAAAGAAACACTGCCGGCCTCGCGTCCGAAGTCTTTGAGGTCCTGTTCACGATAGGAAGAGCGTCCCGCCATCAGTACGGTCTTCATGGACAGGCCTCAAGGGGAAGGAGAAATCGGTCCAAGAACATCACGGCACCACCACGCGGCCCGTGAGGCCAAGGAAAGCAGATCTCCGCCAAAAGAGCTCGGACCTTGACCCACACGCACGCCAGCCGGAAGAACCAGTCCCGGACCGAAAGTCGCCGTCGACGGATGCGGAATGTCACCGTACCTGCCAACTGGTGTCTCTGGAGATGCCTGTCACCGAGATGCGGATCCCAGGAGGACGCCTGGTACGCGGAGCACTGTTGGAAATATTAGAAATAATGCTGGCAATATGCGCGATCAGGAAATATACCCGTAGCGATCATCGTTGTAGGGTTCGCGGCGAGGGCGAGATTCCTTAGCAAATTCGACAACAATGCTGAATACCCGATAAGAGTTCGGCACCAGGACAAAAAAACGTGAGCGACCCACTTTGTGCCCATGAAGTTTTTGCCATTGAAGTGCGTCATGGCATCTTCGGCGTCCTATTCTGGAGGATGAGCTGTGCGCGCAATATGGAGGTAGACGACGCGCACCCTTGCGTTTTCAAACTCGACAAACCGAACCCTGCGCAGGGTATAAGCCCATTCCAAGTAAGAGGAACGAAAAGCAGCTACCCTTACCCGTCATCACTCTGCAATCGACGATTTTCCATACCCGTCAAAGAACTTGGAGACGTCCTCGGTCCTGGTGTCCGCGGGGAGCTCTACAATTGCAAAGACATCAGCGCTGCGTCTCGATGGAAACCGGAAACCGAGACAGCGTACTTCCGAGGTAGAGACGGCGGGACATGATGCTGTGGAGGTGGATGTGGATGCAAGGAGAGAGAGAGTTAGGCGCCGCGAGAGGTGGTTTGAGAGGAGTTACTCGGAAGCGTCGCTTTTCGAACTCCGCGTGCACGGACCACGTCGGCGCTCTACCAATATTTTCCTTAATTTTATCACACAAACTCAGAATATGTAAGCTCCAAGGCCATAAATAATTAGGAACCAGTGCATGGTAAGTAAACGTGGACGTAGAGTACAAAGAGTAGATATGTAACGATCCGTGCATAGCCAAGACGCGCGGCAGACCACCTGAAGAGAATCGATGGGAGGTATGTAACTTCAACACCAATGGGAATGGTGTGGTATCCCTTAGTGCTGAGACCAGTCAATTGTGGTGATATCAATCCCCTCCTGCACCATCTCCCATAGAGGACTCATATCCCGCAACTTCTGTACGGTGGCGATGATTTTCTCGACCACAAAGTCAATTTCCGCCTCTGTGGTGAAGCGGCCGATACCGAATCGTAATGACGAGTGTGCCATATCTTCGGCGGCACCTGGAAACGCTTGTCAAAATCAATAAAGGGAGAATATTGGATCGACCTACCAAGAGCGCGAAGAACGTAAGATGGCTCTAATGATGCCGACGTGCACGCGCTGCCAGAGGATAAAGCGACGTCCTGAAACAATAGATTTAGTATATCAAAGCAACAGTGATATTTGAAATACGACATACCTTGAGAGCCATCAACAAACTCTCACCCTCGACATATGCGAAACTCAGGTTCACACAGCCTGGGTAGCCAGTGGGATCACCATTGCGCACGACATGTTCGACGCTGGCATTGATTTTATTGATCAAGCGATTTGAAAGCTCCGTGATGCGCTTCGAATCTCTCTATCACAATGAAGACCAAGTCAGTAAAATGTCAACCCATAATGCAGATAACAGATGAAGACGCTCAGTACCCCTGCACGGAAGTCATAGCCAGGCCGACACATGCAGAATCAAGATGTGATTCGCAATTTGTCGCCCAGCTCTCCAGCGGTGCTGGCGTGCGTTTTAACATCACCGCGTCTCAGAGAAACCAACTCACCGCCATCTCCTGCTTGGCTAACCGCGCTGCCTCGCCCATTCCCACTGCCAACGCCGCCGGCAAAGTGCCGCTGCGCAGACCTCTCTCCTGACCACCGCCGCTCATGATAGGTTCGAGACGGACCCTCGGTCGCCGCCTCACGTAGGCAGCACCGATACCCTTCGGTCCGTAGATTTTGTGGCCCGAGATGCTCATCAAGTCGACGTTCATCTCGTTAACGTCTATGGGGATCTTGCCGACGGCCTGGGCTGCGTCGGTATGGAAATACACGCCACGGTGCTTGCGGGCAATTTGGCCAATTTCCTTGACAGGCTGGATAACGCCCGTCTCGTTGTTCACGGTCATGATAGAAATGAGGGCAGTGTCCGGGCGAATCGCCTTCTCCAGTTCCTCGAGATCGATGACACCGTTCCTCTGCACGGGGAGGTAAGTCACGTCAAAGCCTTCCTCCTGAAGCTTCCGGCAGGAATCCAGAACACATTTGTGCTCCTGCAACGTCGTCAGTACCACCGCCAATATCAAATCCAACATACAGGAAAACGCACAGTTTGTGTGGTGATGATATGGTGCTTCTTATCCTTGTGGAACCGGGCAACGCCCTTGATTGACATATTGTTGGTCTCAGTAGCTCCAGAGGTAAAGATAATGTCCTTTGGGTCAGCGCCAATCAGATCCGCTATGTGCTGTGAATTTGAGTCAGTACGGGTCAACCGGATGGATGATTCGTATGATTCGTTAAGTAACGTACCTTTCTGGCGTCTTCAACAGCCTTTTCAGCCTCCCAACCGTACGCATGCGTCCGGCTGTGGGGATTGCCGTACTGGTCCGTGAGATAGGGCAGCATAGCGTCGAGGACACGCGGGTCTACGGGTGTCGTAGCCTAGCAACTTGTTGAAAATGCAAATCCCGCACAACCAGGGCGTTACTTACCTGCATGTCAAGATAGATTGGACGGGCTTTGTCCTTCAAACCACCCTCTCTGCGAGGGATCTCGAACTTGAACCCGAGCATGTCTAGATGTGGCAGAAATAAGTACCATACCTCAGGGCAGACTGTGAATGACATTACCTGCACGTGGGGCAAAATGCCCTTCATCCTTGTACGTCGACGGGAGGTCGACGACACTGGCACGGTCGGCGCCCGAGGGCTGGACGTAGGTCCTGCGACCCGTCACCGGGACAACGACCGATGCCTGGGGCCTCTTCAAAGCACTACGGCGGACAGCATTGCGAGTGACCCTAGAGAACATGCTGAGGGTACAAAGCAGAGGATATCTGATAGCACGGGGAGTGGAACGCCGTTATATTGCTCAGCACGGCGGCGTCGCTGTGGTGGAAACGATGACAAACTGCGCTCCGTCTTCGGCCGGCTTCGGCTGAGCGTCGGCTCATCACGTGAACGTGATCGACAATATATAAATAGTATCCTAGTCGGTTATGGTGTAACGGCTAACATTATCGCCTCTCAATCAAAATCGCGATAGCTCGGGGTTCGACTCCCCGTAACCGAAGCTGACCAAGTTGTCATATTTTTTGTTTTGTTTAGTTTTCATTCGTAGATTAGTGTGTCTGCACGCACAGAGCACCAGTGATTCAGACTGCCTTCACTGAGCTCGCCCAGAAAACTGGGACAATGTGTACAAAAATATCCAGGCCCTGGCTGTAGAGATTTTTTTAGATGCTCCGAGTCTGAAACGTTTAGCCACGACCTCGTTGATCTCCAGTCGAGCATTGCTCCTCACTAAGCTCCTCAAAGAATGTATTGCCAGACATCGGTTAACACCCAAAAATACAATTTCAGGACATTTTGTTCCCGCCTTGATCCCGAATTCCCGAATTCCCACTTCGTACAGCAAGACAAAGACAAGATCTCTAAAGGGCTGGGTTGGCAGCACTAACTAGCGTCTGGAAGTACGCCTGGAACCATGTACCAGCCTCGGGGGCAGGCTGAGTAGCATCCGACTGTGTGCACAGCAAAGACGGGTATCAGAACCCAACTCAAAAATGAAGCCGCAGCACGCACCTGTCCGCAATGGCTGTCGTAGCGCGGCGACGAGCTGTTGCTCGTGCCATCAGATTCCCCTCCGGGCTTCACCCAGACGATGGAGTCGATAAGCGACGAGCCCGTGTTCGTCGTCGGGCGCGTGCCAAAGCCGGCACCCTTGACGTTGCACCAGTCGCCCCATGCCGTCCTGAGGTTCTGCTGGCCGGAGCGGCCCTGGTCGACGATGAAGTGTGCAGGGAAGCCCGACGATTGCAGCTCTGGGCGCAAGAGCCTGTAAAGTTCATCCATCAGCTATCAGACGTGGGGCAATATATCGAGAGGTGAAACTGACGTTGATGTAGTGGATCTCGTCGTAGTTAGAGTTTCCTTGCGTGACGGGGTCGGGCGAGGCAGCGCTGAGAGCATTGTAGTTCGCAACATTGGTGGCAAGGCCGCGGACGAGAGGAGGGGAGCCAGCGTTCTTGTAGACCGACGCAAAGAGCTGTGCGGCAGGGCCGAGGTTGGCGGGCCATCCGAGCCAGCCAGCATGTCCGGCATCGAGGTACATGTACACGTCAACAGTAGAGAGCTGCTTGAGGGCGTAGTTGACGCAAGCCTATGTGCAGTTCTGATTAGCACCCGTAGAGTTAGGTGGACAGAATCAAAGATTGCTTACAAGGTAGGTGGTCTGAGCGTTGGCGCATTTCTGCACGTTAAGGTTGGTCACCAGGTTGGCAAGTGAATCAGGCTCAATGACGGCAACAACCCGGACGTCAGGGTATTCTATCGAAGGGAAACAGATTACAGGTTAGAGCTGAGCTTGTGCGTTCTGAGGAGGCAGTTTGGCATCACGTACTCTTGACCTGAGCAACAATCTGGTCGATATAGTCCTCGTAGTTTGCTTGACCATTGTTCGCGATCGAGAACTCGCCATTTGACGCCAACGCCGCACAATCACGGTCGGGCAGGTCGTATACGACGATCTGCACCAACTGCTTCGTGCCCGTCGCCTTGCCGATCGCGCTTGCGTTTGCGAGATAGTCGCCGAGCTGCGGCACCTTCGAGACCTGGTCGAACCACGTGAAGTTCGGGATGTCCGCGACGCTCTGCGCCTTGGCCTTCAGCGACGCGTCCGTGATGGAGGGAGCGCGGCCGCGACTTCTGCCTGATAGTACGGCGAGAGCCAGAGCTCGTAACCGGCGAAGGGGTTGTCGGCGGAGGGCGGCTGTGACGGGGAGGTTCCGGGAGAAGAACTGGTTGTCGTCGGCGGTGTGGATGTGGGTCCAGACGGCGGGCTGGAAGAGGGGGCGGCGGAGCTGCCGAGCTCGGTCTGTAAAAATTGATTCAGTGTGTGTTGGGGGAAGGATAGCTGAGAACGCACAGGCACTGCCAGTAGTACGGGTTGCTGACCGTGCATACAGATCCTGCAGCGCAGGTTGTCGGTCCAGCTAGATAGATGCTGGGTTACGACGTGGACATCATCAACAGCGGAACGAGGGACATACTCCAGCCTTGACCACCGCACTGTCCCCAGACAGGAGACTGTGCCGAGACAGAGGAGACGAGCGTCATGAACGACGCGAGAGCAGCAAACTTGAACATCCTGGAAAAGCCGAAATGCGAATGCCGATTAGACCTGGTAAACCTCCATCCCATGTTAACGACTTATATACGCCCGTCCATGACGCCCAAGTTCAAAGACGAGGAGAAATTGCTGTTACGCGAGCAGCAGCAGACAGCACGAATAATACCGGCTTTCAGCCGAAACAGCAGGTGGAACGACCTCGGATGTGCTGCAAGGACGGGCAAGGACTTGGCAGGGCTCGACTGCGACGATCATGAGACGCAGAGATCATCCGATGTCAAGAGCGAATGGATGGTGGTCCTGAAGAATTTCCTTTGCAGCTGCACGGCTATAGTTCGGGAAGTACAAGGGGCGCTACAAGCGGTTTTTGCATCGGTAATAAACGACAATATTCTCCGCACCTGCCAGCGACAGACTTCCTTGAACACATGGGGTCATGAGACTCTTGATGTCTGATTGAAACGTGGGTATGTTGTGCAAACAGCCGTTACCGCAGAGCCGTCTGGACAAGCCAAGAGATTTCGCAGCCTCAAATCGGGGTCGATTCGCTGTCTTTACGGGGACACAATGTCTCCGCGAAGACATCGTCATGCCGATAGTATTCCATACCACCGGACTAGGACAGCAAAGTCGGTAGGCGTTGAACATGGCGTAGTGGTAGCCGGAAACTGGGAAAAGTCCTCGACATTCGTGGCACTTGTGATGCGCGGGTCCCATGTCCTCGGGAGTACTTGATTGTTTTTGAGAGAAGCAGCAAGTGCACCAACGTGATTTTGTTAGAGAAGGAACCTGCGAGCACGTGGACGAGCGCAGACCCGAAGCATCTCGTTCAGGCGTCCAGGCGATCGACGGATATGAAGCTTATGTGTCGAACGGCTGCAGAGTTCAAAGAGATGACGTGGTGGAAATCACGGTACTGTTGTCGATGTGAGACGATGTTCCCAGGAGTAAGTCACTTGAGACTGAAAATTTGCTGTTATGAAGGCACCGTGACACTGTGTCGGCTGGGGCGCTGTCCCGTGGAGGAATGACAGGGTGGTGTGAGATCTCGCAGTCAAGATTCCAGTGATCACTTGCTGGACCTATTTTTGTATTGATGGGAACGTGGTCGAGATGTGAAAAGTCTCTTGAAGTCGAAAAAGTCGAAACAAATTTTCGAGAACTGAGCATGTATCAATTGGTTTTCTCAAAGACAACACGACGTTCCAGTTAGACCGCACTGAATGGAATTTACCAAATACTCACTACGCATGATGTCTAACTTTAAACGACGAGAGTGACAAACAGGTCACGACTGAACATGGGAAAAGCATCGTCGTTCCCGATCCCTCCCTCCCCATTTCGTATCACTTTTAAGCACCGTTCCCGCCCCCAATGCCAATGTCCCGCCTCATGCTACAAGGCAAGGTCGTTTACAGGGGTGGGTTGGCAGCGCTGACCAGCGTCTCGAAGTATGCCTGGAACCAGGTTCCAGCCTCAGGCGCAGGCTGAGCCGCATCAGACTGCATACACAAAGCGTATCAGTCATCCAACCCTGAACCAAAGACGCAACACGCACCTGTCCGCAATGACTGTCGTAGCGCGGCGACGAGCTGTTGCTCGTGCCGTCCGACTCGCCTCCGGGCTTCACCCAGACGATGGAGTCGATGAGATCCGAGCCTGTGTTTGTCGTCGGGCGCGTGCCGAAGCCGGCACCCTTGACGTTGCACCAGTCACCCCACGCCGTCCTGAGGTCCTGCTGGCCGGAACGGCCCTGGTCAACGATGAAGTGCGCAGAGAAACCAGCAGATTGCAGCTCCGGCGCAAGAGCCTGAGGGTCATGCATCAGCGGGACGAAGACAATACGTTCGGGAATGGAACCCACGTTGATGTAGTGGATCTCGTCATAGTTGGGGTCGCCCTGCGTGATGGGGTCGGGCGTGGCGGCGCTGAGGGCGTTGTAGTTCGCAACGTTGGTGGCGAGGCCGCGGAGTTGTGAAGGGGAGCCGGCGTCCGAATAGACCTGTGCGAAGAGCTGTGCGGCGGGGCCGAGGTTGGCGGGCCATCCGAGCCAGCCAGCATGTCCGGCGTCGATGTACATGATTACATCCACGGTTGCGAGCTGCTTGATGGCGTAGTTGACGCACGCCTACATACCATGCAGCGTTGGTGAGCTCCCGGTAACGGTGGGTGGGCTAATTGAGAGATTGCTTACCAGGTAGGTGGTCTGGGCGTTAGCGCACTTCGGAACATTGAGGTTGGTCACAAGGTTGGCCAGTGAATCTGGCTCGATGACGGCGACAACGCGGACATCAGGGTATTCTGTCGATCGCAGACGGATGAGACACGAAGTTAGGCCTGATACAGCTTAGGAACACGCACGCTTGATCTGAGCGACGATCTGGTCGATGTAGTTTTCGTAATTCGCCTGACCGTTATCCGCAATCGAGAACTCGCCGTTCGAGGCAAGAGCGGCGCAATCACGGTCGGGCAGGTCGTACACAACGATCTGCACCAACTGCTTCGTGCCCATCGCTTGGCCAATTGCAGTGGCGTTTGCAAGATAGTCGCCGAGCTGAGGCACCTTGGCGACCTGGTCGAACCAGGTGAAGTTCGGGATATCCGCGACGCTCGAGGCCTTAGCCTGCAGCGATGCGTCCGTGATGGACGGAAGCGCGGCTGCGACCTCTGCCTGATAGTACGGCGAGAGCCAGAGCTCATAACCGGTGAAAGGATTGTCACTGGAGGCCGGCGGCGATGGCGAGGTTCCGGTGGAGGTGGTGGAGGTTGGCGGCGTAGATGTCGGGGTCGGCCCGGACGACGGGCTCGAAGACGGGGGCGGCGGAGCTGCCGAGCCTGGCCTGCAATGGAATACATTCAGTGCTTGTTACGAGAAGGCTAGCGTATAACTTACAAGCACTGCGAGTAGTATGGGTTGCTGACCGTGCAGACGGATCCTGCAGCACAGGTCGTCGGCCCAGCTAGGATGTTGGTTAGAAGAGAGCAATCAATGACAGTCAAGTAATAGCATACTCCAGTCTTGACCACCGCACTGTCCATAGATAGGAGACTGTGCGGAGACAGAGGTAACAAGCGTCACGAACGACGCGAGAGCAGCAAACTTGAACATTCTGGAGAAGCCGAGTCGAATGTCAGTTGGACCTGATGTGATCCAGTCCTGCATCACGATTTATATACGCCAGCAGCAAAAAATATGGATAAATTAAGGTTCACGAGGAGCAACAGACAGCATGAGTTGTGCCGGCGTTCAGCCGAGGCAGCGACTGGAACGACTTCGGGAGCTGCGCGACGATGGTTGTAGACGTGGCAGAACGCGAGCGTCGCGGTCATGGGACGCAAAGTTTGGCCGATGAGCAGTGCTCACTGCACGGGTATAGTTCGGGAGGAGCGGAAGGTGCTGCAAGGAGTTGTTCCAACGGAAATACGGACAACATCTTCCGTGTCTTCCTGTGACAAGCTTCCTCGGATGAAACCATGAGGATGTGTTTATAGACCACATGGCCTCCGTTTTGCGAATAGTCGTCATTTGTTGCAGGGACAGGCTTCAGAGCGTAGGATCCTAAGTCGGGGTCAATTTGCTGTCTCTACGGGGACACTGCTGTTAATGCACCACAACAAGCTGATGGTCATCGTCATCCAAGACGACGAACAGGATAGGGCAAAGTTCGGTCGACAGGGTAGCAACCAGAACTCCGAAGAAATCTTCAGCATCCTGAAGCTCAGGTCCCTGTGTTTTCGGAAGTACTTGCTGGACTTTGGTCCAAGAATATCCTCAGGAAATATGGCCTGTGTCAGATGATGATCCGCACATCGTCACACAATACAAAAAGAGTTTACCAAATATTCACCATGCCGAGCTAGCTTCGAGATTGAAGCATTCAGATGCGTATCTACCTTCGACGAGCAGAAATGAGAGGCAAGTGGTCGAGTTGTTCTGGTGAGATGAACGTGGTGGAAAGAAAGGACATCGCGACTCCGCCACAGACGCGACGCGTACGCTCATTGACTTTCCTCTTCTTGACGCGTTCCCATCCACTTGTTCTGCATAGACCTTTTGCATACCCTCCAACAATCTAATTTAACGCCTAAAATACCCAGCAGCATGTCAGACGTAGAGCCTGCGCTCAAGAAGGCGAAAACGGAGGCCGGCGCTAGCGCGACCTCGACGATCATCACCTCATCAGTGAGCACATCCCACATCTGACCGTCCGCATTCACCAACGACACCGTAAGGTGGAAATGGAGACAGACGAGGCCGGCGTGCCGGAAGAATGGATTCATCTGGCATTCGCCTGGGCGGGCAAGCCGTTCACGCTCGAGATCGCTGAGTCCGATCGGTACGTGTGGCCGTGGTGGTTTAGCTGGTCTGACAGGCGTTGACTGCGTCGATGCAGGGTGTTCGATCTCAAGGCGGCGCTGTTCAGCCTGACGAATGTCCCACCAGAGCGGCAGAAGATCCTGGGCCTCGTGAAGGGGAAGCTACCACCAGAGGAGGAGCGCATGTGCGTGTCTTCCATCACCATTCCGAAGTTCCATCCTCATGGTCTAATTACTTCCCAGCGGCGATCTCAAAATCACAAGCGGCAAGAAGTTCACGCTCGTCGGCACGCCCCAGGGCGACGAGATCAAAGATCCGTCCCGTGCGTCATTCCTCCCGAGCCACCCGCATCTGCTCACCCATCTGAACATGCACAGAGATCGAGTTCCTCCCAGACGTCGTGAATGACCTCGACGTCGACTTCACCGCGGATCCCGCGGCCGCGGCTGCATACCAGAATGACCAGCGCAATATCCGAAAGGTCCGTGAGGCGAGCGCGAAGCTGAAGCCGAACATCATCCACCCGCTGCGCGCGGGCAAGAAGCTGCTCGTGCTCGACATAGACTATAGTACGTATTCAAGATTTCTCAGAGCGGGTGCATACTGATGTTACGCGCACAGCGATTCTGGATACGAAGCCGCTCACGTCGGCGCGCTGCCGCCGTTAGAGTGTGCGAGACCGCGGCTGCACGAGTTTTTGGAGGCCATTTATCCGCATTATGATATTTGCATATGGTGTGTGGGAACAGTCCTTGCTATGGGTTATGAGTTCATGGCAGGACAGGTCTCAGACAAGCTGGATCTGGCTTGAGACGAAGCTTGTGGAACTGGGGATGGTTGGGACGGACAGAAACTACAAGGTGAGTTGTCTTTCTTTGTCCCGCGAATGAGGCTGATTGTATGTATAGATTTCTTTTGGTATGTTTTGAGTAGATAATCTGGTACAAGACAGATGCTGAAGGTTTCACCAAGTGTTGGACAAGACATCGATGTTCACGGTCTTTTCGAAGAGGGAGGGCAAGTCCTATTCGCATTCTGTCAAAGCCTTCAAATCATCTGGAACCATTTCCCGCAATAGTAAGTCTGCGTTTGGCTGCTGCGGATTGTTGGCCTGACGATGGCGTGCAGCAACAAGAAGAATTCCATTCACGTAGATGACCTTGTAGGCTTTCCATCAATCGCATCATCCGCTCTGACTGACATGATTTAGGGCCGTAACTTCGCACTGAACCCCAGACAAGGCCTAAAGATCTCGGCATTCAAGGAAGCACACACCGAACAAGGGATGGGGATCGCGAGCTTGACAAGCTCGCGCGATACATGCTTCACATCGCGTCGCAGGAAGACTTGGAGACCGTTAACCACAAGGTGCGTACCGTCGAGGAAACAGGAACCAAGCTAATGAAGGAGTAGGATTGGAAGCGCATTGTCCGCGCGCTGCCTCCGCGTCCATAGCGCATCGGCCATCTGGAAGATACCTTCAGCTTCACTGCAGGATACCACGATACCATTCACGATTACCATGTTTCACTTCCCGCATCTTCTCCATCTACTCAACTTTTGCAATACGGGCTACATTGGGAACAAAGAACGGTGCGACATGATGATATTGTACATTACTCGGACTTTGCAGTTGTCCGTCTGTATTATGTCTCCAGCTGCGCCACGCTGTCTGTGACGAGATCGAAGGTGTGCAGCGATGATGGAGCTGCGATAGCATGTATAGGTGATGGTGCTATGAAGATGAAACACAAGACACACCTGAAATGGCAAAGCTTGTGCTTGCGGGCTCCGCAGAGAGTACTGGCGTTAAGATGTGCGTCGACGCGTCGTAGGTCCATTTGTTTGTCTCGGCAGCTAGAGTATCCCATCAATACCACGCACCTCTGTCTTAGAACAAGGACACACCTGCAAGGAGCTGGTCCTTCGGCAGACCGAGATACGCCTGCGCGAGCTCGAGGGGTATCGAGGTGTACGCCCTCGACACGAGCGCAAACGTGCGCGTGCGGAACGCGTCGACAAAGGCGGTCGTGAGCCCCACGAGGACGGACCCAAAGTCGGCGTCGCCGAGATCAGGCGATTGCGCCATGGCGAAGAGCGTCTCCGCACGCGCGTAGACGTTCTCGTAGCGGCGCTCCCAGGTCGAGGCGAGCAGCTGGAAGAGGGCCTGCGGGAGTGGAAGCGCGGTGATCGCGTTTGGGAGGCGCGTCAGGGCAAAGCGCGCGGGCGGGCTGGTGGGGCGTTGCGTGGGCTGGGCGAAACAGGGTATGGCAGCAGGTGGACTTACAGGTCGTCGAGGATGAGATAGGAGAGAACGAGGGGTGCGGTTACGAGCAGGCGCGTGGGGTGGTCGTCGTGCAGACCCTGGGTGCAGATATTACGGCTGGTCGCCAGATTGCGAAAAGAGGTTCTTACATTGAGATCTGCGCGCTCAGCCGCCTGTGCGAGCTCCTGGTACTCTCCCTTTGCAGCCAGCGAGCCGAGCTGGGGGAAGATCTGGAAGTACGGGGACTGCTCGGGCGGGATGGGCGGGTTCTCGGGCTGCGCGGCGGGCGCTGCAGCGCTGGTTTCCTCTGCAGCAGGCGGTGCTGGCTCTGCGGGAAGGGCTGATCCTCTGAGGGAGGCGTCGGCGGGCCGTTCATGGTGGTTAGTGGACAAGGGCGTGCGGGTCGTGTGCACTGGGACGCGTATGTGGCTGGGCACGATCAATTCATTATCCGGGCACTGTTGTCAGATATGTTCTTCTCATATCACCACTGGCTCCGAGTGTCTTTGCTCGTCTTCCATTACCCTCTTCATCATGGATGAATTCGCCGATGATGAAATCGAATCCATCCTTTACATCGCTCGGAGATCTCAGGCAAGCGTTTATCATGCCGCCACATTGTTGGGCACAACGCTGAGCGCGCACACTAGTCTACAAGATCCCGTCTCTGAAGGCCAACGAGGGCCATCGCGCACAGGACTGGGGCGCACTCGACGAGCCGATATGGAAGGGCCGCCTGCGCATCGTCGAGAAAGCCGATGCTGTAACGATGCGCTTCGAGGACGTTTCCACCGGTACGCGCACCCCCGCCGCATCGCGATCCGTACTGAGCGCCCTGCAGGCGAATGTGAGGAGGTACTTTCTCTCCGCGCGCAGCGTGCTGAGACCGTGCTGCTGCTAGTGTTCGCGAACGCGCCGTACGACCCGCTGAAGCCCTGCGTCGACTCTGTCCTTGACTCCTCGCGCTACTTCGTCGTGCGCGTCGAGGATAAGGGCCGCAAGGCCATACATCGGAATGGGCTTCGCCGAGCGTTCGGATAGCTTTGATTTCAGTGCGTGCGCCGTGCTCAGGAACTCGTAACATGTTGACCCGCTATGCCAGATGTGGCCCTCCAGGACTACACGAAGTACTTTGCGTGATTTGCGCTCGGCAGATCCGAACTTACATGCTTCCTGCAGGCGCTTCAAAGCACGCCTCAACCCACCATCGCCTACCGCCGAAGATAGCCCTTCCCCGCACGTCCCCGCCGGGCCGAAGAAGGACTACTCCCTCAAGGAGGCCAGACTTTCTCCATCTCCATCCCAGGCCGTAACAAGGCAGAGACAACATCGGCGGGTGGACTGCTCGGCGGCGATTTATTGGGATCCGGGGCGACGAAGACTGCTGCAACAGGTGGTGGTGGTGGTGGCGGGTTCCCTCTGCTGCCTCCACCGCCCAGTGCGCCCAAGCGACGCTGAGTGGTATGTCGATATTGAAGGAAACTGATTTGTTGTCTGGACTTTGCTTCGACCTATGTCTTCACTCTATGGAATGGAACAGTATGGGTGTTAGGTGCTCGCTCCATGTTCATCCATCGCTTATTTGTCTGCTTCGTTGCTTGAAGATAGATGCTGTGCATAGTGAGCATTTGGTGAATTCGACGTGGTGTACGCTAACTGCAAGTGATCGCCTTCAAACGCAAGTCACTTTTTGAGGGTGCTTTTCGCTTGAAGACATCGACTTCCCACATGTTTCTCATCAATCATGACCGCGGGTGGAGCAGATTATCACTGGCATCCTGATCCTGACCTCTCCGCATGATGCAGCTGTTTATTGCGTGGACAGAGCGATAGGCAGCGGATGTCCCGAGGTCTGATTACAGCGATGGCTTTACTGGCATGCGCTGGAATAGTTTTGCTGCTGTTCGGTATCGGAGCATTTCTTCGCCGTCGACGCCAGAAGATCGCGACCGGTGAGCAGTCACGTTCATCCATAGGTCGTTCCTGTCAGTGATCGAACGGGAAGGATCAGCACTGCGGCCAAATTTTCTAGGTCCCTTCCTGGGCGTCCTAGACTCGTACCCAGTCCAGCACGTAAACTCGCTTATGTGAGGTAATTTAGGAGACGCGAGTTTACGAGCGGACTGGGCCACAGCGTCGCCGTTTTGGCGGACGCGTCGTTTTCCCGCCAAATCCAAAGCTCGACTTCGTCGAAATCGACGTTCAACATCGAGAAAAAGTTCCTCAACTCAGTAAATGAAAAGTGAGTTCTGACGCAATCCAAGTCGATTTGGATATATAATCTTTTTTCGAAGAAAATCGAAATTCTTCGACTTCGCGTCTGCACTGCGGCTCTGCCTCCTTGTATTACATTGAGATCGACTAGCTACGACCCGAACAGCCTCCCAATTCTCACCAGACATGTCACCCATGACAATCAAATGTAGACACACCAATTGATCTCACCGGTGGGCTGCCAATGTGGTTGAAACTGCCTATACATGCAGCACTTCGAGGCAGTGATCTTGCACCTTGTCGAAGTTAACAAAATCTGACTTTTTTCGAGAAAAATATGTATATACAAATCAACTCAGAATTCTTCAAAATCCATCTTTCATTTACTGACTTTAGAGACCTTTTTAATGAAGTTGAGGCCCGTTTTTCGCGAAGACGAGCTTTGGATTTCGGGGAAATCGTCCGCCAAAACGGCGACGGATGCCCAGCCGGTTCCACAGAAGTGTCACCTCATTTATGAGATCACGTGGAACCGGCTGGGAACGAGCCTATGGGCGTCCAGTCAAAAAACTATGGCGAATCACTGTTAATCAAAGTGCGCCGCTTTGCACGGCCTTCTTCGCGGCTAACGCCCCCGGTGTCGGTTTTAGACATCGCCGCGGAGAATCTTTTTTTTATTTTTTTATTTAAAATCAAGTATTTATAACGCGCCGGACGAGGCCAGAGGCGCCTTGTAGCTACGACAAGATGAAACAGAGTGGTACCGAGAAGAAACCAGTACAGTACGAGGGGCAGATAGACCCAGACCGGAAAATACGAGACGTATCGATGTATGGAAGGCATGAGACAACCCGCCGCGGAGAATCACCAGCGTCCGCTGTCATCTTCGTCATTCTGCACTCTCAACGTTGCTTCGCCTCCAAACTCCTACTTCAGGCTCAGCGCTGCCAACATCCCCTCTGATAGCAGCTCAGCTGGCTCCGGCGCGGTCATCGTCGACCACGCTATGCCCGCTGGCCACATGCGCCGACAGCCCCTGGAGCGAGTGAAATCCCAGGCACTGTCATCATCTAATTCATCAGCCGTATACTTGCAGAAGCAGTCGCCGAAGACACATGAGGATGAGTGCTATAAGTATCGAGCGCACGGAATACTGTGTGATTTGACTCTCTTCCTTTTTCCCTTCCTTCACTTACCCTCCTAATATAAGATAATTCCCAGAAATAGCCGTGGCGACACTTAGTGATTTTGGGCTTCACATTCATATCCGCAGAACACCTATTACGCTTCAAGTTCATTCTTTGCTCATGGTGTTTTTCTAGATACCGATTTTCTAGGTGTTTACATTTACCGAATTGAGCTCGTACGAGTCTGCATTCGGCTTTGATCCAGACTCAGGGTACGTCTCAAATACACGCGTCCAATTTCTATCACATCTGCGTGAAGCCTGCATGTCAGGATAACCTAGCTGAGCGAATGGTGACATGGGCGTTACGCCTTGCAGATCGAACACGACCAGCCTGCTTCCAGTCCAGTAACAAGCGGTATCGTCCAGACCTACTCAAACGCTCACCTTGCGTCAGGCTGTGCGTGGTAGGTAGCCCCAACTTCTCGTCGTCGGTACGGAAGAGGTCTTGCGCGATATACGGCCAATACGAATGCTGTTAATGATCGCCGATCGCTTGTTACGGCCCATTTGGACATATCCTACCGACCCTGCGTTAGCGCTTTGAGACCTTGAGACGTATCGTCTGTAGATGGGCTCGCACGACGGATTATAAAAGTCCGAGCGCGACGTGCACAGCGTATCTCAACTAGCTGTCACCAGCATAATTAAGAATTTTCGAACAATTGATTCAGACCCGGTCGAGTTAGCCGCCGATACCGGAAGACTTGACCCTGTGCTCACGATCATCATCACATTCACTACCTACCATTAGGCGGCCGAGGCCATCAGCAAAACTGCAAGAGTACGGCCAGGGATTAAGATACCTTATAAGGATGGCCAGGTATGCCAGGTATATCCGGCAGATGAGCTTCTGGAAAGACCTTTTCGCCGATGGATTTTCTGACCAGGTACCACCAGGATGATATGCATGACAAGGCCTTGTGGTACCTGGTAGACCTTATAAGGTCTCGCCAGATGCTCCAACATTATCAGGGCATTTCGCGGCATAAAAGTCCAATCCTATATATCTGATCTCAGTAATATATTTTTGTGAACCATTTGCATGTTCGAAGTGAACGCGAAAAAAAAAAAAAAAACATAATATTCGCAAGACCTAGTCTACGTACAACGGTACACGAGTAACTACTTACGATACCCAGCCAGTACGCACCGAAGAAAGCTTCCCATAAAAATATGTGTCTACCATCTGCAGAACCTAGCGCAAGGAAACGCGCCAGCAGAAAGGCTACTTGAGCAAGGCGAAACTAACAAAGATGATGGCATACATACCGAAGACGAGCACAAGCGTTTCACAGCAGCTACAGCGAATTGAACAAGTCAGCCAGGGCGTTACAGAACAGACAAGAAGGCAAAGATATGGCATACATACAGACAGCTTTAGTGTGCCGCGCTAGGCCATATTGCGGAGTCATACTTGCGGCAATGCGTTGTTCGGCGGCAGAAGCAGCCTGGGGCAAACTATATGCAGCCAGAAACCCTGCGATCGTCATCCAGCTCAGAGATAATTATGAATCTGCCGAGCCTTAAGAATTGTCAGTATAGATTCAGTGAGTAACCCAGCGTGAATATATGCGCTTACATCAAACAAGCCGACAACGGCCGCGCGGGACCGCTCTTCGACAATCGGACATGATCTTGACTTAGATAGAGTCCGAAAGGATACTTGAGACGATGAGATGGGAGCAGGAATGGGAAGAAGGTATAAGAGAAGAGTGGGGGAGGATGGGGACATGATGGAAGGAAAGAAGAGGGACGAGACGAGTTTGACCTCGAGAACGACGCGATATGCTGTGTTTGTATTTATTGACGCGTTTCGATCACGCAGATGGAAACCTGGATGACGTCATCATGCCCATCCCCGAACTGGCCGAACGTCTTGCCAGAAGTCCATTGGGCGGCCTTCAGTAAGTAAGTTATCCAGACGGGCGGCGGCCAGACAGCCAAAAATTGCGCATAGCCTGATCTCACGAACGCTCCCGCCGGTACGCGGCGCATCGCCAGGGTGACAGTGCCCGATGGACAGTATCGGTGTCCCGTCGGCAAACAGGACGAATATGCCTCACACGCGCAGTCTATGCGACAATTAAAGTCGTCGTCCACATTCCAGGGGATGTTCATCTACGGAACGGGCACGTACAGCGCGTCCCATAGCACGTGCGGAGGGACAATCGCCGCAAAGACGAGGACTGGCGAGGATCGTGCGCGCGCGCAAGGTGAGTGAGTGAGGTGGACGAAGGTACGGCCTGCGCGGGGGAGTGATCGGAATGAGGATGAGTGAAGGAGTGCGTGCAGTGCATGGTTCGGAAGGAAGCGAAGGAAGGGTAAGGAAAGCGCGTGTATCGTTAGGCTTGCGAAGAAGTAGTGCATGCACGACGGATATGGAAACGCGCCCGGTGGAAATGCCGATGAGCGTGGGGACAGCGGAGAGCGTGAGAAGCACAAATCTGAGGGTGAGGGCGATGGCGACGAGGGCGACGGGTACGGGGCGACGAGGCGATGGATGCAGAGGCGACAAGGCGATGGATGCAGAGGCGACGAGGCGATGGATGCAGAGGCGACGAGGCGATGGATGCAGAGGCGAGGACGACGGAAGCGGAGGCGAGGAAGACGAAAAGTATGTAGAGAACGCACCTTTGATAACAGCGAGGAGGATCCCAATCCTATTGAGGAGAACGCCAGTGACAACGAAGGCGAGGATCTGTTGGAGGAGACGGGCTTCGTGTCATTGTAGGTAGAACTCACAATGCCATAGATGTTGTCATCCACGACGGGCAGGGCATTATAAGGTGCTCCCAAGGATAGAATGGACCTTATAAGTCCTCACCAGATCGCTGAGCTCCTCGTCGCAGCCATACAAGCAAGGCCTTGATTGGGAAGAGCCCAGATAAGAGTGCGAGCAAACTCGCTTCTGTCATACCAGTTCACGTAAGCGTAAATCGGCTGGCACCCGGACCGCTGACCCCGGCCATCCGCCACCAGGCGCCACCAGGGCAATTCTTAACTTCGCACTTTTGCTGATGGCTGCACTCCTTCACCATCGTCCATGGGGCAACGGGCGTTCCTGCATCGAAACACCTGAAAATCCAGTACTGCAACGCCAACTTGAATGCTGCCCGGTGCGCCATTCAGCTGCCGCCCGCTCACACTCTATATATTGCGCCGACCGCGGTCCTTGGCCCGCTCTCAACCCATTTACTGCCGCTTATCTTTCCCATCGTTCTTTCTGTCGCGTAGAAACCAAACGACCATGCAGGTTGGAAGCTCCACGAAGGCGCATGGCCAGGGCGGCAGCAGGCCCATTGCGGTTCCACGCCCGTCTGCGAGCCTCATCGTCGTGAACGCGGCCAACGAGGTCCTGCTCGTCCACCGCAACCCAGAGGCAACCGCCTTCGGCGGTGTGCACGTACGTGGCCTTCCATTTGATGCCCTACCCCCCAGTCACACCTTATCCTCGCCATACCAGGTCTTCCCCGGGGGCAACTTCGACCCCGCGCAGGACGCCTCATACCAGATGACCGCGATCCGCGAAACATTCGAAGAGACCGGCCTCCTGCTCACCTCCTCCACAGCCGCGCTCGATGACCCAACACTCGACACCGCGCGCGCCGCGATCCACGCACAGAAACAGCGCTTCGGCGACTTCCTCGCGACGCACCAGCTCACAGCCGCCACCGACGCGCTCCTCCCCTTCACAGAATGGGTCACCCCACCGAGCCTCCCACGGCGCTTCCACGCGCGCTTCTACCTCGCCTTCCTCCCCGCGCGCGGCTTCGGCGCAAAGGCGCAGCGCCTGCCGACGCCCGACGGCGGGCTCGAGGTCGTCGCCGCGCGCTTCGTGCACCCCGCGCGTGCGCTCGCCGAGTTCCGCGCGCGCCGCATCCTGCTCATGCCCCCGCAGTACTACCTCCTCTCCACGCTCGCGGACCTCCTCGCCGCGGGGGCGCGCGCGCGGTGCAGGCGCTCGCGCGCGGCGCCTTCGGGCGCATGGTGATGAACCCGCGGGCGCACCCCGGCGGGCGCGATCCGGACGGGCGCGCGATCCTGACGTATGAGGGCGACGAGGCGCGCGGGGGGCCGCCGGGGCGGCTGCACCGGTCGCTCGTGCGCACCGCGGAGCGCGGGGTGCGTGTGTCTTTTTCTTTTCGGCGTGTGTTCGCGTGCTGACGGGCGGCGGCAGGCGTGCTCGGAGATCGTGCTGCTGCGGAACTTCGACATCTTTACTGAGATTCCGGAGCGCGCGGAAGAACTTGAAGGGAAGGCGAAGCTGTGATTTTATATTTATCCGTCTTTACCGCCTCTTTACCGCCTTGCGTCCACTAATGCTCATGTAACTCACCACACAACAAACAAACAAGTACTATTCGGGACAAGGACCAAACATGGCAGAAAGGCTACAGCGGTCTGACGCCGTCGATGTAAGGTCGACAGCGCAAACGGAGGTCATTAGGTAGGGATACAGGCGTGACAAACGGAGCACAAAAAATTGCAGGCGGCGAACGTGAAAGGTATGAGTGAATAAACAACATGTACAGAAAACGATGAAGTGGACACCAATGCGTGTTCCTATTAGTGTGAATGGCCAAATGAAATGCTGAAAGAGCCCGTTAAATACTGCGTAGACCAAGAATAGAGAGATGGGAGAGCCTAGATGTCGAAGACCTGGTAGTCGTACTGGACTTCCTGGCCCCAGTAACTGGGTTCGCACATCCCCGCCGCCGCCTCGCCATCGCCGCCCAGCGTGAGCGCAGGGACGCTCGACGATGACGCAGGGGACCATTTCGCAAGTTTCGAGCCGGACGGGTTCGGGCTGCCCGAGTTCAAGAAAGCGCCATAACGCGCCTGCATCTCGCTGATGAGCGCGGACTGCGCCGAGGTCGGGTTGTCGACCGTGCCGAACTGCAGAGCGTCAGACGCTGTCAAACTCAAGACACAGCGGAGGGACATACCACAATCTGGATGTCGTCCTGGTGGCACACCGAGCCCGCCTCCGTGCAGAACGGCACCTGCTCGTTGCCGGGGTACGTCGCGCCGAGGGTATACAGGCCCACAAACGCATTGCCGCCGTTGCCCGCCCAGTTTCGCGCGAACGTCCACGTCGCGCACTTCCACACGGAGTCCGTGCCGAGCGCCTCGAGCGGCACGCGCGCGTCCGCGCTCTGGCCGTCCGCGAGCACGGGCACGGTGTACGCCTGCGTCGAGAGGATGATGTCCGAGCGCGGGTCCCCGAACGTGCCGTTGACGACCAGCGAGTACAGCGAGGGTGACACGGG
This sequence comes from Hericium rajendrae, assembly GCA_033439255.1. NCBI lineage: Eukaryota > Fungi > Basidiomycota > Agaricomycetes > Russulales > Hericiaceae > Hericium > Hericium rajendrae. The sequence goes on from CM065889.1 coordinate 580,971, forward strand.
CGCGTCGAAGTTCCCGTAAATCGTCAGGCCCGCCTCGTTGAGCACGGTCGAAATCAAAAGCGGCTTAGACACGTGCGGGAAGGGTGTGCTGGAGTCGAGCGTGGTGGTGAGCAGCGTGCCGTCGTGTACGGGGCGCATCGGCTCGGACTGCGTCGCGCTGGCCTCGACGGTGTAGCCGAAGAGGTAGGTCTGGTTCTGTGCGCTGAGGATGTCGGAGATGGAGAGGGCGTTGAGGCAGCTGGTGTCCGATGACGAGCAATCGATGTTCGAGTTGAACAAGCCTTGGATGTTCTTTTGGGCACTTGGGGACAGGAAACCGTAATCCATCGGGTCCGACTGGAGGATGGCAGACTGGAACAGCGATGATGCGGAGGGGACTGCGAGCAGCGCCCTAACCATGTTCGCGCCGCTGCTCTGACCGGCAATCGTGATCTTCGACGCGTCGCCGCCGAAGCTGGGCGCGACCTTCTGCAGGAACTGCAGCGCCGTCATCACATCCTTGACCGCAAAGTTCGTGCGCCCATCTGGGAATTGAATCCGAGCTGCCAACAAAAAGATAAGATCAAGATGAAATGCTGCTCCGACGTTAAGACTTACAGCTCCAAGACGGTACTGGATAACAGCGACAATAGAGTTAGTGGCCTTCGCAAGACTCGAGCCATCGAGCCCAGGGCCTGTTGCGGAACCTTGGATGAACGAGCCGCCATGGATCCTATGAATACGCGGTTAGCGCGTAAGGATTGGGTCGCGTGAGCTTCGTAACGCACCACATCAGCGTCGGTGCTTTGCTGTTTCCAGACACAGACGAGGGGACGTAGAGCAGCATGGACAGGCAGTCCTCGGAGTACGTCGACGGATCCGAGAACAGCTGGGGACACGCGAGTGGGACCGCGGTGACGTCGGACGAGCCGTTGCTGAACTCCAAAATAAGAACAAGGCATTGGAAGGAGAACAACATGGTCCACTCACGGAAGCTCCCACGTTGTCGCCATGCTCGAATCCTGCCATCGCTGCGCAGAGGCGTACTTGACGGCGAAGCGCGTGCCCCCGGCGGACGCCTCTGTTCCAAGTGCTGTCCCGATCGGCGTCTGCACCAATGGGCCAGACGGGGACTGGCGTGGGCACAGAATGCGCTTGACGATGGGTAGATGGCAGAGTAAGCCTCGAGGATCAAGCGGTGGGAACGCGAGACCGCGACCGTGTGACGGGGTTGGATATGCGAGCGCACCCGAGACTAGGACGAGCGAGAAGAGGGAAGCAAAGGCAACCATTGCGATCTATCTGGAAAGTAATGCGAATAAGATAAATGCTGTCTGCCCAGTCGTTGGTCGTCTATGATCGTCCGTGTCGGCCAGTGAACGCGGGGCCGTCGTGATAAGGAGATGAGGAAGAATGAAGAGAATTTAAAGGCTGAGAGACCAGCCTCGTGCCTACCAGTAGAATAAGCTGTGAGAGCACAGGAGAACGGAGATGGTGGTTAGGAACAAGTGATGATGAGGCATTGTTGGCTGCAGAAGGAACAAGAGGGTCGGAGAAGAGCAGATCCTAGGCCCGCGTCTTCTCCTGCCTTTTCCGTCCTCACCTCGTCCCTGTCATTGTTCTCTCCAAGGTAACTCTTCTCTACTCTTCCTCGACTCCTGACAACTCGCCCCTGCGTGCCTATCGATCCTACACGGTGTAGCATGCTGCTCGTCAATCTCTGTGGAAGACGAACGTACTCGCGCGGAGCCAATCTCCCAGTTCGCCTCCGCGATTTGCTTCCGTGCTAAAGCTCGAGGACCTCAACTCTAATTATGAAAGAAGCTCTTCAACAGTTGTCTGTATCAAACTTCACTTGTGTAGCCAGGTGGCATCGTATATCGTCCTCTTTGCTCACGACGAGTGGACTGGATAGTCCGGACGAGACTCGTTGTGCACAATAAAATAAATCAATCTATGGTAGTTCGGATAATCCGAACAGTAAGCAACACGCAATAATGCGCCCTTCGAGGGCTCGATCACCCATATGTCCTCGCTAACGCCGCCAGATGATTTTAATCGCGGAGAATCAAAGGTAGAAAAATGACAAAAAGCACTCCTCACCGTCAAGATATTGGAATCGGTGTCCGATATCGGATATCAAGACCTGCGAGGATTAAGAAAATGAGGAAACCCATAGATCAGGATATCTTACGCGCTCAACATTGAACCGCTCTCGGCGCCGGATCCCAACAGGCCACTGGCAACTTCCGATGGAAAACCGCCACGAAGTCAATGTCCGCTGACGGAGACCTCACAAGGGGCAGATGTTCCACGTGCAATTCAATTATGAGAGGTACGTACCTGGCCTTAAGGTGCCTGTTGAGCATGCAGGCAGGAAATCAGATACTTGTCTGGAGTTAAGGAAGCGTCAGATGGCTCTTGACGACGCAAAATGTGTCCGTGGGAGGGATGACGGTGGGATATTCGTGGACTTAAGCCGCCGAAACGCAACTATCTTGATAGCTCCGCGTGGCTCACATAAGTACATGGGCCGTAGAATGTCCTTCATTGCGCAAGCTGCATCCAGACTCGGAGCATACAAACACGGTACACGGAGCGCCGAATGCCCGACCTGTCAATTTCGCCGTCAATTGGGCTCTTCTGGAGCATGGGCGCTGCTGCAACATGCAGAGAAGCGGGCGACGATCGTGTCACGAGTAGTTATAACGGTAATGCATAAATCTGGAACAACGCACATAGCTGGCATTAGTTCATTCTAAGGACGATCCGCCAAGGACGATCCACCCAACAGGGATATTCGAAGAGGAGAACGAGGTACTCAGTCGAGAAAGGGAAACCTAGGTATAGTTTGTCCGGTCAATGACAGGTTGGTAAAGTCAGACATCATACATACGGTCGACGGACGGGGCGTCTGAAACCCGGCCTCGCGGAACGAATCCAGAAATCCACGGTCAGGGACGCCGACCGCTGGTAGAGCGGACAAGAGATGGCTGCCAGGGACAGGGCAAGCATCTGGGGCGAGACATGCCGAAAAAGCGACAATAAGGGCGAGGTAATAGGGTATTTTGAACTACAAGACGGGTCCCAAGGGGGAGATGTCGAATGCGGTAGCGTTTGTTCAACATTGTTGACAGGCACTTGTTTTGCGGATCGGAATAGGATTCCATCAGATAATTGGTGGAGACGTTATTTTGCTGGTGCGAGCTTTTGGAGGGTAGGGCTCAGCGCAGTCTTTTGCGGACGCTGTACCATGACCGTAGAGGCAAAAGACAAGGTGCAAGTCACAGGCGCCCATTGACGCCCTGGCATCATCGGTCGCAGAACAACAAGTACACGATGAATCCTACGTGCTTCAATGCGAGTGTATTGAGCAAGACGTGCAGAAAGGGCAATCACGACGTAAGGTGCGAGGTTACTTCGAACATACGAAAGAGTCCTGGAGGGGGTAGTGTCAGATCCGGTAATGTTTGTCGCGCACCTGTCTTCCCGTGTAGAGTTGGATCAAATTGTGTTTCGTGATGGTGTTTTACTCAGTGCAAGAGTTGTGTGAAGCTCAGATCCGAAATGCAGCTTGCTGGGCGGAGGCAAGAGACAAGGTGTCGATAGGCGCCCCGCGCCCACGGCAAGCGCCGCTCACCACCATGGCGTCGACCGCCACTACATCCTCCTTGAAAATGTGCGTACGGAACCCAGTCTGCATCTGCCATTCAGTGACACATCTAAGTGTATGATAGCCTCACAGTAGGTTCTGCTCTGGGCTCAATACGCGAGCTTTTTGCGAAAGTCAAAGGCATCAACGCGAAACATGGCAAATTCGACTTCGTCCTGTGTGTCGGGGACTTCTTCGGACCCGTGAAGGAAGGTGAGGATGATGGGGATGTTGCTGATTTGTTGGAGGGTAAGCTAGAAGGTATGGTTATGCATTTCATGTGAAGAAATAGCACTGACCATTGAACTCAGCGCCGTTAACATGCTACATCATGCAAGGCGAACTTCCGTTGCCGCAAGTTGTCATTGATAAGTTCGCGAAGACCGGTGGAGAGATATGTCTCAATGTCTTTCTTCTGAGTAAGAACTTCTCAACAATCTCTGTAATGCAAGCACTTATGTCCAGCTTGTTCTTAGGCAAATCTGCTGTCTTCACGACTGCTGAGGGTCTGCGAATTGCCTGCTTAGGAGGGATATACGAGCCAGGTATTTTCGGGGGCTCCGAACTGCCCCACGTACGCCCAATCTACGCATTTGGATTCATTCTGATTGAATCTGACATTGTCTGGCTTCGCCCAGGGGTTCTCATCCCCCTTCTTCACCTCCCAAACCGTCTCAAAGCTGCTGTCCAACACCGTTGCAAAACCGGGTTCAGCAGGATCCTCTCTTGCGTCCATCATGTCCAGTGCAAGTGCCTCCTCTCTTGTGGACATCATCATCACCCACACCTGGCCTTCCTCCGTCACCGCATTCTCCTCTGTCCCGCTCCCTTTGCCTGACCTCGCCCGCCCCGGAGCGCCCCCTGTGGATGAAATCATACGCAAGATCAAACCCCGTTACATCTTCTCGAGCGCTGGAGGTGCTTTCTGGGAGCGTGAGCCGTTCGTATGGGCCGACGAGGAAGGGCGCATATCGCGGTTCATCGGCCTCGGCGCATTTGGCGCGGAACCCTCCCCGGGGGGAAGAAGCAGCGCGTACGGCCTTCCTACCCATCCCCAAATTATCTCTGACATCCTGTTGTTGGCAGTGGTTCTACGCATTTACGATCGCCCCGCAGGCGCCTGCATCCGCGCCGCCCGCGAACGCCACGCCCAATCCGTTTACAGAGAATGTACTTCACGGGCCTCATAAACGTCCTCTGGACGGAGGCCCTGGCGAGAACTTCCGCTGGAGCGGCGTGCAGCGTCCCCAAAACGTAATCGCACGGGTACGCGTCCCACCGCTTTTGCCTCTTGGTCCGCGTGCTCACCTGCTTTGGTAAGGTCCGCCTGGGGAACCAGGAAAGCCTCCGCCTGGGTATCGCTGTCGCAAGTGCGAGTCGACCGAGGCATGTGTCCTTTTGCTGCCCTTGGGTCTTCATTTTTGAAAGCCTGACTGTGTTTTAACAGCACTTCATTAACGATTGCCCTGAGCGTACGAAACCGCCAGAAGGCTATGTCTGCAACATCTGCAACACGGCATGTCTCCATTTTCTATTCCCTGAGCTAACATGCTGATTCCACATTTAGCCCGGTCACTTACTCCGCGATTGCCCGACCACGCATCAAGTCGGCGACACCGGCGGGCGCAAGCCGCGCGAGGCTACGTCTGCCGCGCATGCGGCAGCGAGTTGCACTACCTCGACGACTGCCCCGTCATCACGGAGCGGCGGCAGGGCGCCCCGAGCGCCGGCGCGGCCCGCCGAAGGAGATCGCGCCGGACGAGTGCTGGTTCTGCCTCTCGAATCCCGCCGTCGCGAAGCACCTCATCGTCGCGATCGGCGAGGAGTGCTATGTGACGCTGCCGAAAGGTCAGCTCGTGCCGACGCACGCGAGGGAACAGCACCCGGATGCGCGCGTGCCCGATGTGCCCGGCGGCGGGCATGTGCTGATCGTGCCGATTGCGCATTTCACGACGCTGAGCTCGATACCGGACGACCTGCGGGTTCGGTGGAGAAGGAAATCCAAACGTACGTGTTCTTATATTTGAATAGTCGCCCGAAGTGGAGCTGAGCGGAGGTACCCTACACAGTATCAAAACTGCACTGCGTGCGTTCTATGCCAAACATAGCGCCGTGCCCATCTTCTTCGAGGTCGGCCGGCTCTCCGCGAAGGGCGGACATGCGCACATCCAGGTGATCCCCGTTCCCCAGTCGCTCGCGGACAAGGTGGAGCAGGCATTCCGCGACGAGGGGCAGCGCCTGGGTGCTGAGTTCGCGGTGGAGGAGCCAGACGCGCCGGTGCCAGGGCAGGAAGCCGGGAGTTATTTCCGCGCAGAGCTGCCGGATGCGCGGCGACTGGTGCATTGGATGCAGGAGGGTGTGCCGTTTAGCGTGCAGTTTGGCAGGTGGGCAAAGTCATTTCTTATAATCATTTGGATTTTACTAAATCTACTGCAGGCAAGTGCTTGCGTATCTGATGAGGTTGGAGGACAGGGTGGATTGGAAGGCGTGTATGCAGTCGGAAGAGGAGGACATAGCCGATGTCCAGGCGTTCAAGACTGCGTTTGCGCCTTTCAGCCCGTTGGCATAGTCCAATGTACTTGCATTCCAGATGCGCATCTCCGTGTTCGTCGTCATGATCCCGGTCCCGATCCCGATTCCATTTTCCATCAATTTGTCTGCACATAACATCTTCCGCAGCGGTTTATGTTACGCAAATGTTACGTGCAAGGTTGTATATGGTGTATACATTGATTGTCGGAATGTAAGCACCATTACAGAATGTGTCCAGCATTCAGCGCATGCAGTTGTTGTCAACCCCACCCTCTCTTCCGCCCGCTCGCCGTCCTCTCCCTCTCCCTCTCCTCTTCACTCTCATGGTCATTGTTTCTGCTTCAATCGTCGCTGCTCATGTCGTGAATGGCTTCATCCCACTGAACACACGGCATCTAATTGTTTCAACTTGGGTTACTTTCTCGAGTGATATGACCTGACGAACGTCGATACGGGATGCGCTGATACGCAGTCGCGGTATCGCCATGAAGCCTAGCCACTTGGCAAGAGACTCGTGCAACTCAGGTGTATAGCATTCGCCGAAATTGATGCCGTGCAAGGTCAACGATTGTAATTTTCTCCGGGAAGCTTTTGGATTTTCTGGACTGTCCACGGTTTCGGGCTTGGCGTCGGGAGTTGGAAAGGCTGCGCAGATCTGGAGAATATCGTCACCGTCGAGATACATGTGCTCGAGGTTTACGCAACGACCAAGAGTTGTCAGCCATTGCTGCGTAGTCCAGGAAGTATCTCCATACTCATGACCTTCTTTCCAAAGTACCCGCAACTCTTCCAAAGGTAATAAATTGCATATATCCTGTACAGTGTCAGGGTATGGCCCACCATGCGGGAGAATGTCTATGTCGGGTTCGCCTTTGGGGATGCAAGCATACTGGGTCGAATCGCAGGTCGAATCATTGTGTCTCCAGGCCCTGATACGCTGCTCACGCGAGACAGACAAGACGGTGAGGGTGAAGGGAACGTGTTTGTCGGACGTCGAAGATGTGCTGCCGAGGAAATGTGCGCGCAATCCGGGTAGCACAACGCCAAGCTGGGGTACCTCGTCTAAATCGGGAGGATTCTGTAGCTCCATATCAAGCTTGCAGACTAGAGGAAAGACAAGATGATCCATGAGCACGGCACACTGCGCCGCAGTTCCTACTATCCGTAGAGTCTCCAAGTGCATTAGCCCAACGCAGGACGTCGGATTTGATGCTGATGACAGGTTTCGGTTTGGAAGCGGGATGCAGTTATGGAGGATTAAAGTATGTAGCGCGGGCATCCTTGAAAGAGACCCCAGCAGAAGGTCAATTCGAAAGTTACTGGCACCCAGCTGCTCTGATAATGGCATCCCAAGGTATGAATATGAATATAACCATCTGATTTCTAAATGAGTGAGATTGGCCAATAGGGGCGAACCGTACGACAGATGAACGTTGCATAGAACGACCTTACGCAGCGAAGGTGCACAGTCACCAAACGCGTGAACTGGAAGCAAGACGAAACGACTCGAGCTCAACAGTAACGACTCCATCAGCGGAGCAGGCGTGGTGTCCCAAGACGCGACCACTTGAGGGAGAATCCGGCGTAGATCAAGGTGGGATAATGGAAGAAATGCTCAAGCAAACTCCCGTCAAATTTTCTGCAATGGTCATTTGATACGGAGATCGAAAAAGTTTTTGAACGAGCTAGCATCAACCCGCTCCATTGCAGTCCGACAGAATAATTCACATCGGTCCAAAGGCTCGGCTCTTGCAATGCAGCATCGCGCCAATAACTGCAGACATGCGTGACTTTGATCCATCCAAGGGCAGAGCTCGAGACGCTGGGGCTCTTCCAAACGTCAGACTTCCCGGGAGGTTCTTGAGCAGCGCTGAATGAAAAATCCGAGATAGAAGTTCTGGTGGAAAACAACAGATTGGGGAAACAGCATTGTAGCGCGTGCGTAGAACGCTGAGTGCCTTCCGCATGGCGGCCGCCTCTCGCTCCAGTGCATTTTGAAGACGCCAACGGGTCCTGATTTTATCTATATGAGTCAGTCGAGGGCGGAGGGCCGTGAACCAGTAATCGTCGGCGCTGTCGAGATAATATGATACAACGCATGAGCGAGACGGAAATAAAATGCTGGGTTTAACAACATACGTGGCGTCCTGCTCAAGGTCGGATGGTGATCCTATCTTCATGACCTGTGTTTGCTATCTACAGATATACTGTTGGGTACTGAATGTCAAGTCAACAGTTTTAGGAAGAACAGAATCGTGCACTTACCGACTCGAGACGTTGCGGGATGGACCTGATGAGATGGCTACTGGAGTATTGTCGCTGGAGGGTAGGGACGACGAAAGGGGACACAACTGCGAGGACACCACGAGGCACGCGTCGTGGCATTCTGTCTGGAGGTGACTTATGAGCGGCGGCCCGACTATGCGGAGAGCCTAAAGATCCACTCACTGCACCGGGTAAGGGCCTCTGGCGGTCTATTTTACGTACATGGGCTGCCCCCGCGAGCCGACCATGGAGGCGGTGACGACGGAGAGATAAACGGATATGCATTAGGATCCCATGGATCCCATGGATGACGAAATATGGAAGAGAGCTGAAAATCTGGGCCCAATTTCACCAATGCAGCTGCCACCCGTGCCCCTCGAGAAGTCATGATGAGAATTGATCTGCTTGCGCACCGCCAAGAACTTGAGCATGGAAAGTCCACACGACCTTCCGTGCATTGCGACATTATGTCCATCCTAACAACCAAGCACACCTTCGAAGAAAACATGCTGCCGATAGACTCATTTTGAGTTAACCTGTCGCAATGGTTCTTCGGACGCGTTCCCACCAATATAATGATCTTAGTGCTGCCGACAAATGACCTGGGCATCGGGAGTTTTGGATCTAATTTGAACGGTCACCAAATCGACCGAGGCATACATGATAATACGTGCTTACCGCAAGTGTGACATGGCGCACATGAGCAAAGCGAATATACACTTTTGAGAGCAAGTGTTTGGCACATGTCGACGCAGAGCTAGAACGGTCTGGCCAACTTCATAGACTGGGACAAGCGCAGTGAAAAATCACGATGGTAGCGAATAACAATGGTCGCTCGTCTAACTGGAAGCCAAATTATCCTCGGAACTCGAGAGTCGAGAACCACTTACTTATCGAGAACGGGGCTTTGGACATGCCGTCTCATATGTCATCAGATCGCGGCAGAAGCTGCAGTTGGAAGGCTTCAGGAATAGGGTGCTGTTGCTGGGATGCTCCATATGCTTTTTAGGCTATGTGGAATACATTTAAACCTGTGGGTCCTCGATCAGATGGTAGCTGAGTAAAAGTCCCACCGGAGACGGTCAGAAGGTCTCGACGTACGGTCTGGATGAGAAGCCCGAGGACGAAGTGTGGTCAAATCGATAAGTTTGGCAAGCTGAAGTCCCATACCATAAATTGATATGTGAAGCGATAAGCTATGCAGCACGATTCAAGACAACTCGAGAACCATCATGCATCATCAGGTCCGGGATACTACTAGGATTGAACTAGGAAATCGAAAAGAACTAGAAGAAATGTACACCACTCTAACGAGCCCTGCCGCCGTGCAATTCGACGACAGGGAGATACGGAGGTATAGTCTATGCCTTGCACCATTAATTCATCTCCTGCGAGGGCCTCACGATGCAGATCGACGACCGTGAAAAGCGAAGCCGACGAATTGCCAAAGCGTGAGGGGATGAAGTAAGCAAAACAGGTTCCGGCCCTGTTATACGGCCTTGTTTAGGGCAGGCGCGAATGAGATGGGGAAGAATGGCCCGGTTTACCAGCAGTATTTCAGTATTTCAGTTCCCTAGTTTCTGGTTTTGAAACATGTCATTGACCAAGACGATCACCGACCAAAGTAAAGTTCTCAGACAGAAATACCACTGTGAACGAGCCACCAGTAAGTAGATGGTAAGATATTCGCGAATTCGGATTCATGATCAGTTCTGTACGCGAAAAGTCCGACATAGCCGCATAGCCCGCGGCCAAGACGGGCTTAGCTAGGGGCTTTTTTATAGCTTTCATGGAAGAGGTTCTCGAACAGTGCCATGTGAGAACATGCACCGAAGGCCAAAAGTCTATTGGCGACTGGGGTTGTCCTAGCGTGGAAACGACCCTCGACCTAAACGATCAAAAAGCGCCTTGCATTCTGCGTGGGTCCAAATGAAACTGCACATGGTTATGAACGGGGTCAGTAGTACCCGAAATTAATTATGGGGAGATCTCGAGGGGAACGATACATAATCCAGATTGGGACCATCTAAGCGAGATCTGGGACGCGCGAGGAACACGCGTCGTCGCATTCAACGCGGAAGAAAGTTCGAGGCGTGGCTGCTTCTGTTATAAGACACTACCATCTTCTTTGTGGTCCATCGTTTCCCTGTTATACGTTCTTCTTGTTCTCATCCTATGCCGTTCAAGCTATCGGCGAGTCTTGTGGCGCATTCGGACGATGTACGTGCTTGTGCGGTATATTCTCAGTCGTGGTGTGCGATCTAAGCTCTTCTCAGGTCCGAGCAGTTGCATCGCCAAGAGACGATCTTGTCCTTTCAGCTTCGCGCGATTCCTCAGCGATCGCGTGGATAAGATCCAATCCAAACTCATTCTCCCCTACCTTTACCTACCGAGCCGGGCCGCGCTACATAAACTCAGTAACCTATCTTCCCCCTACTTCAGAGGCATCGCAAGGTGAGTAACTACGAACTTTCAACATGAAGCGGTGATTCAGGAAGGAGCAGGATACATTGTCACGGGCGGCCAGGACGCAATTATCAACATCTGGGCAATAGGGTCAGATGCGGAGCCGCGGTACACGCTCCTGGGGCACACCGAGAATGTCTGCGCTTTGCGGGGAAGGTCCGATGGCACCATCATCTCCGGGTCCTTGGGACAGGTATGTCGTCTCTCTCTCTCTCCATCGTCTGATGCAGACTTCTGTCAAGGACGGCGAAAGTCTGGAAGAATTTCCAGCTTGCACATGACCTAAAAGGCCATGAGCAGTCCGTTTGGGCCGTCCTCGATGTGGACGATGATCAATACTTGACCGGTACGTGCTATCTCACGTCGGATGCTCTACGTACGAGCGCTTTCCTACAGGGGCGGCCGACAAGACCATAAAGCTATGGAAGCAACATAAATGCCTAAGGACCTATACCGGCCACAAGGACGCTGTGCGCGGGCTGGCTCTCATCATTGACATCGGTTTTGCCTCTGCATCAAATGACAGGCAAGTGAGTCTCTCTGTGAGACTTTGTTCGTAGCTCAGCCAATGATGCAGCGAAATCATCGTATGGACTTTCGAAGGTGACGTCGTATATTCGCTGACGGGCCACACGTCGTTTGTGTACTCTCTGGCTGTTCTCCCAAGCGGAGACATCGTATCAAGTGGCGAAGACCGCACCGTAAGAGTGTGGCGAGGTGATCCCAAAGGTTCTCGATATCGTAATCGCTCTCTCTGATGACCCAATGCAGACGGCGAGTGTGCCCAGACCATCGTCCACCCAGCCATTTCAGTATGGTCCGTTTCAGTCCAACCAAATGGAGACATTGTCTCCGGCTCCAGCGATGGCGTCGTCCGTATCTTCAGCGAATCTGAGGAGCGATGGGCGTCTGCCGAAGAACTCAAGGCCTATGAGGACCAGGTCGCGAGCCAGGCGCTTCCAGCACAGCAGGTCGGCGACGTCAAGAAATCCGATTTGCCGGGATCAGATGCTCTTTTGACTCCAGGTATTCGCATGTCAGCTAAATAACTGGTAAAGAGGGATCCTCATTGAGTTTGAAGGCAATAAACCTGGAGAGGTCAAGATGATTCGGAACGGTGACATCGTCGAGGCTCATCAGGTATGCATTCCTTCGGCACGATCTGTCATCTCTCTTCAGTCGCTGATCTTCACGATGCAGTGGGACGCTGCAAGCGTGAGCTGGCAGAAAATTGGCGAAGTCGTCGATGCTGTCGGATCGGGTCGAAAACAACTCCATGAAGGCAAAGAATACGATTACGTTTTCGATGTCGATATCCAGGACGGCGTGCCGCCCCTCAAACTTCCTTACAACGTCAATGGTCTGTGCTGCACTCCAATCCTCCTGATCGCAAGACTGACGTTAAGTCGCAGAAAACCCATTCTCAGCGGCGCAGCGTTTCTTGGAGCGGAATGAGCTGCCGCTGACGTACGTCGACCAAGTCGTCCAGTTCATCGAGAAGAATACAGCTGGTGTGAGCATCGGCGGTAACGAGGAATATATGGATCCTTTCACAGGTCAGTCATATCTCGCGCCGGCCTGACCGGTGCTTATCTCCGTGATCGCAACCCCGCACGCAGGCGCATCACGCTACCGAGGTACAGGTCAGGCCGCACAGGCTCCTGCGGGCGTTGATCCGTTCACTGGCGGTTCGCGCTACACTCCCGTATCCTCGCCGCCGCCTGCGGCATTCTCTGCTGGTGGTCCAAGATATGTTTCGACACCGCCAGCTGCACAGGCACCTCCTTCTGCAGTCAGCATCATCCCGGTTGTACGTGTGCCATAGCTTATTCTTTCTGTCGTTTGCCTGTTGACTTCGTATACACAATAGGCCAAAACTCTTTCGTTCAAGCAAGCAAACGTGTCGGCTATGCAAGGAAAACTGTACCAGTTTGATGATGCGCTGCGGAACGAGATCGTACGTCTGTCTTCCCACTCATTGCGCTCTGGTATCGTCTGAATTGCCTGGTTTGACAGTCCACATCCGGCCTCGCACTTTATCCTGAAGAGACGAAGCTCCTCGAGGAAATGTTCGCTTATCTGTCGGAAGCCGTTGCAGGACGAGTGCCCGAGAGACCGCTGAAACGTCCGCACATTGAGACGGTCGTGCAGATCCTCACGCGCTGGCCTGCCGCGCAACGCTTCCCAGGTCCGTGCTTCACTCTTATATCGTCAGTTGTCTTCCGTCTGATGAGCCTACGCAGTGCTGGATCTCGCGCGCCTGATCAGCGGTTTCTGCGCGGACCTGCTCACGCGCTCGGGGATGCGTGGACCGTTCTTCGACGCGCTGTTCAAGGCGTCGGACTGGACAACCGACCTGGCGACGCCGATGCCAAAGGCGCAAGAAACGAACATCCTGCTCGCACTGCGCACGATGGCGAATGCTGTCCAGGATAGGACGCAGATTGGGGACGGCGAATGGATGAAGGACGTATGTGGCTCCGTTTCGTCGAGATGCTCACAGTGCTAAATGGGACTGGTTCTGGACAGACTTTGGCGCGTGCTGCCCAGACGCCGTATGTCGCGTTGACAAAGACACAACGGCTCGCCGTTGCGACGCTATACTTCAAGTAAGCTCACGCTTCTACTCCCGAGTAACCTATTTACGAGCATTGTGCCGCAGCCTATCATGCGTATCTCTGCAAGAGCCCCTCGAGCCCAGCCTTCGCGCGACCCACATCTCGCTCCTGAACCAGGTACATGCACTGCATCTCAGCTCCATTAGCCCCCTACTAAACATGCTCCGCCCAGGTTCTGACGCTCGAAAAGAGCGACTCGAGACGGCGTACCGCGCGCTCGTAGGCGCGGGTAACATCGTACGCGAACCTACCCCTCTGCGCTTGTAGCTTGCTAACCCATTTACAGCTATACGCGGCCAAGGCAAAGGGAAACCCCGTGGATGCAGCACAGGCGAGCGCGATCCGTGCTGCGGTGAGCGCGCTGCCCACTGTATTCGCAGAACCACGGATCAGAGCGTCTGCGGGGAGGTACTCGCGCTGCTGTGACCTGTGTAAGAAAAGAGAATATACGGACTATAGAAGTCAGGAGGGTTGTGTACGGGATTGGCATCATGGTATATGGACAGGTTGATTCCATGCTGCGTGTATTGCTGTGTTTTCGTGGGTTTTTGTCAAGTTCTTGTATACAAGTTCTAAGAAATGGGTCTTAGCGCGGGCTGAGCCTGGGCATAGCATTGGGCATTCTTTGAAGGTTTGAGGAAGCCGTGGCTCCCACTGCAGTACTGACTGTACATCGATTGGGGCTTTGATATCTCACACTTTCCATGTGGATACTGAGGTGCTGGCATGGGTAAATATAAATATTTGGGCTATAGCTTCGGAAGTCTATGCTATGTTGCTGTGTTTTTATGGGTCCTTCTTTGGACCAGAAACTTATCAATTGTGTACTGTAGAACTGGATGCATAGCCCAAGTAAGAACCGAGGATAGCAATTTGGACTGACTTCGATGTTAGGGTTAAGGTTCAGTCAGTCACCGCTTCAGTGCCTGACTCTCCATCGATTTGGCGTTGATAGCCATTACTATATCATCCAAGTTCAACGAAAGTTGAACATATGAGTGACCAAGCTTCTCAGCGTCGAGGACACAGCTCCTCCAAATATTGCCGAACACAGGCTGGTGCGCAGCGTCGCTTGTACGTCCATTCGTCCATCGATACTCACACCGGGCACCTTCTAGACTACCCGCTAGAGGCGCAAATAGCTCCCATGACCATCACCGCGCCCATAACGCGCGTGTATATCGTGCGCCACGGCGAGACGGATGAGAACCGAAAGCGCATAATCCAGGGCAGCTCGACACCCAGCTCAACGCGGATGGGCTCGAGCAGGCGCGGCGCGTCGCGGAGGCACTGTCCCACGAGGTGCGCTTCGACGCCGCGTATACGAGCGATCTGGCGCGCGCGGCGGTGGTATGTGCCCTACGATTCACTTCTAGCGGAGGCGTTGACCGCGCGGCAGACGGCAGAAGTCATCTTAAAGGACCATCCGGGCGTGCCGCTGCAGCGGCTTGTACAGCTGCGGGAAAGGGTGCGTGCCGGGGCTGTCATCATCAGGTGTATCACGTATCGCCGGGAACGCTGACGAGTGGGACAGTATATGGGTGAGCGGCAGGGTCGCGTGTGGCCTGCGCCGCCGAACCCGCCGGAGACGACGACCATCGAGCGCACGGAGGCGCTGTCGGCGCGCGCGCTCGCGTGGTGGGAGGACAGCGTTGTCAATCGCGCGGGCTCGGGGCCGGGCATGGGCGCGGGCACGGCGCACGTCTTGTTGGTCTCGCATGGGGGGTTCATTGGGGCACTCTTGCGGGCGCTGCTCGGGGCCGAGCGCGTGCGCCCTGCGGAGGGCGTGGATATGCGTAGTCGACTGGTGCTGAATACGTCCGTGACAGTTGTGGATGTCGATGCGGCGGGCTCGGGCTGCTGGTGAGGTATGGCGATGTGCGACATTTAGTGGGCGCGGGCGCGGGCGCCGTTAAGGAGAATGCAGACGAGATGCCTGTGGGTGGGAAGTCTGGACCAGCCAGTGTCGTTGAGGATCCTGGTGTTGTCAAGCAGAGATCACGAGCGTGAGCATAGGATGGGAAAGGCAATTACTAGAGTAGACCCAGGACTAGGATAGATGTCATAGGCCACTTCTTGTTTTCGAGTGGGCTACGGTTTTGTTGTTCACTCGTATGTACGTCGACGTCCATCGCATTGCACAGCACTTTATATTCTCTCATTTCCTAGTAGCCTTGTAACTGGGATACGGTTACCGGCCCTCTTCCTGTTCTTAACAATAGTCGAGAATGGCTCAGCCTCGAACGTTGTGAGTACAGCCGATATCAAGTTGAACAAACGCTAGACTGTGACAGAAGCCCAGGTTCGGGTTATCCTGGCTATGTGTTGCCACGGATGGTCGGGGCCGTGCCGACAACGGATACAATAAGGTTACTATATACCGATTCGTTCCTGCACAGCTTCGGGTGCCAAGCGGAACTATGACCGCGCTCAGCCCCACTTCTCTTATAACAATTCCATTCTCTCAATCTTACCAGCTACTTCCCAATTTTCCCTCCTTCTATGCCATCCGAATCAACCCCTCTTATCGCCTCGCCAAATGGCCTTGATGGCCGTCCGCTGCCTGCAGAGAACGACGACCCAGCCACCTGGGGCCAATCCCTGAGGTGGTTATTGCTCGGGTCGTACTTTAACGTCCTCCTCGTGTTCATCCCCCTCTCTGTGGCGGCGCACTACGGAAACTGGGACGCGGGCCTGCGCTTCTTGTTCAGTTTTATTGCGATTATTCCGCTCGCGAAGGTGCGTCAAGTGTATGGGTGATGGAGGGCGTCCAGCTCATGATCGCACTGTCCCCAGTTGCTTGGAGACACCACGGAGCAGATGTCGTTGAAGCTCGGGCAAACTCTTGCTGGACTGCTCAACGCGACCTTCGGAAATGCCGTGGAAATCATCGTGGGTCTGACGGCGCTGCTGCAAGGTACAGAGTGTCATTTATAGGGTCTGGTTCGCGATTTTAATCTTGACCGTGTTTCAGGCCAGATTCGCATCGTGCAGACTTCTGTATGGACCCCCTTCACACAGTGGTTTCCATCGAAGCTGACAGTCCGTTTAGATGCTTGGTTCCATCTTATCGAATCTTCTCCTGGTGCTTGGATGCTCTTTCTTCGCAGGTAAGTCGGACTGCGAGACAATTCGGTTCCGCGGTCTCATGCGGCCGCCGCACAGGTGGCATTACCTTCAAGGAAAGTTCTTTCCAAGTGACCGCCGCTCAGACGTAAGTCTCCGCACGCGTTCATTTTCTTTATTGCTCCTCTAACGGAAATTCCAATAGAAATGCTTCGGTAAGAGCTAGCGCCTTATTTTCCGGCTCCATCCCGTACTGACGCCGCTTGGAAGCTCATGACGCTTGCATGCATCAGTAAGCTCCCACATCGCGCCCACCCTGACGTCGCACTAACGAAACGCACAGCCCTGGTCATCCCCGCGGCCTACCACAGCGCAAAGTCGCGCACGATCCCGATCCCGGATGACCGCATTGTGGTTACGCCAGGCCCTATCATCGTCGACGGCGGCGCGGTGGACAACCCGCTCCTGCACGATCTCGACCAGGCGAGCCGCTCCGGGCTGCTCGCGATTTCTCGTGGCACCGCGATCCTGCTGCTCGGCATGTACGTCGCGTACCTGTTCTTCCAGCTCAAGACGCACCAGAAGCTGTTCAAAGCCAAGGCGCCGCGCCGCGTGAACAGTCTGTCTTGGGAGCATGACGGTAGGCTGCCCGACCACGGGCATGCCGAGTCACAGGATCACGAGGAAGAAGAGGAATATGAGCGGCCTGAGATGAGCATGGCCGCCGCAGCCATCTCGTGCGTCTATCTGCTCTTAGTTCGTGCTAAGTGCACAGCCTGATTGCAACGCCGTCCTGCTTAGGCTCTTGACTATCACTGTCATCACCTCGTTCGTCGCGGATATCCGTAAGTGTCTCCTTGGCTCGCACGCGTGCCAGCGCTGAATCACGCTCATAGTTGTCGCGTCAATCGAGGAGACGGCGACTCAGTACCACATTCCCAAGCCGTTCATCGGTCTTATTCTGCTGCCCATTGTCGTAAGTGCTTATCTGCTCAAGGGTGATGTCATTTGCTGAGATGTGCGTAGGCCAATGCCGCTGAGCACGTTACCTCGGTGTGGATGGCGATGAAGGACAAAATGGAGCTGACCATCGGTATCTGCGTCGGGAGTTCGATCGTGCGTATCTCACCGCTAGTACATAGTTTACATGGGTTTGCTGACATTGTGACGTAGCAAATTGCGACGTTCGTTCTGCCCTTCCTTGTCATCGTCGGCTGGATGTAAGTGCTCTAGCCTTCCGCAACGAGTTGAAACTAAATCGTGTTGCACATATAGCTCTGGCCACGAGTTGACTCTCTACTTCGACAATTTCGAGACCGTTGCATTCTTCGTCTCTGTTCTGCTTGTCAACCTTCTGATCCAGTAAGTTGCCTGCGCTCCTCATGAGCGCTTTGACTGACCACGGCACGACCGCAGGGACGGAAAATCGAATTACATGGAGGGCCTGATGTTGATCACCCTCTATCTCGTGATTGCCCTCGCGTGTAAGCCCCACTGCTCCTCATCTTCTATGCACCACTCATTAATCTCCGCTTTTCAGTCTGGGTCTCATAAAATGCCAATTTGGCTCCCCATGCTTTATTTTCGTCATATAAATGAACATCATACCCACCCATCTCGGTGTCCTCCTTTCCTTCTCGTATATACACAAATTCATACCTAATCTGGATTGCTTATCCGGCGCTACCCCTCCCACCCCGCCTCCCATTCCATCCTTACACCCCCTTTTGCTGCTACCATTGCTTCATATATTCACAGGCTGGTTCTTGCGTGATATAACAGGGCTAGTTACCAGGTGGCTAAGGTGGGGCTCCTGGGGATCTCCAGACTAGGCATCCGGTGTTGGGTCCGGACGATTTATATAGCTTAGCTTGCTTATTGGCTGTTGTATCCTACGATACCGCGAAATGTTATTGATGCTTCTTGCTTCCCAGCCCGCCTCGAACATTCGAGAAAGCAATGATGGACAAGTCGTATTACGATGATATGTACAGTGAGGATGTGGTCGTGATGTCGTGTCGGAGTAAGCAAGGTGCAGCATACATATATACATAAAAATCTAAAGAATCCAGCTACATGCACGATCAACCCACGGAACTCGCGCTGCTCTGCAGCTCCTCGAACTTCTGCCGCGCGAGTCGGATGTTAATCTTGAGTGCTGCCGTCTCTGCTTTCCCCATCAGTCCCGCAACCCACAGCGACTGAACGGAGAAGAACGCACCGATAGTAGGATCATGCACGACGACGAGCACATACGTGTTCTTCGTGAGTTCGTCGAGCACGGCGGTGAACTCGGGCAGCTCCATCTCGAGCACGTGGAACTCCTCACGCACGCGCGCGCACGAGTGCTTCAGCGCCTTGATGAGCTCGGACGTGCGCTCGTAGCGCGTCGCGCTCAGCCGGTGTGGGTCCGCGTCTGCGGCGTCGTCGGGCGCGGGCGGGGAGGTGGGTGTGGGCGGGGAGGCGTATGCGTGCGAGGGCGAGGGCGGCGCGCGGGCGAGGGTGGACGTCGCGATGACGAGGAAGGTCGTACGCTCGAAGAGGATGGCTTCGGTTGCGTTGCAGGCTTCGGCGAAGATCGTGAGGTGCTTTCGCGAGCACGGCCGCATTTGGGATGATCGTGTGCACGATGCGCGACCACGCCTGCGCGACGCGTGAGCACGGCGCGTTGAGAGTCGAGACGGTGAGATAAGAGATACGCACCTTGTACAAGCTCTCGTCGTAGATGCTCGTCCCAAACACGGTCACCGCACCATCGCCCTCGACCTGCAGCTCGCGGCGCTTCTTCTCAAGCATAGTCCCACGCGCGTCGGGCGCGACGAGGTCCATCTTGTGCACGAGCACGAACACGCGCGCGTCGGGGCTGTACTTGCGCAGGCTCTCGAGGCACTCGCGGAAGTACGCGAGGTCCTTCGCGAGGTCGCGGCTCTCGACATCGAACACGTAGATCATGACGCCGACGTGCGTGAAGATCGTGGGCCGCTGCGTCGTCAGGTACGAGTCCATGAACGAGTCCTGCCCGCCGCAGTCCCACAGGTTCAGGATGAGGTCGCCGAGGAAGCGCACGTGGTTCTGCTCGACGTCGATTGTTGCGCCCAGGCGCGAGGTCAGCGAGGCGGGGTTATTTGAGCTGGGGAGACGTTAGCGGATGTCGGGTGGGGGAGGGGGCGGCCGAGCGCGTACAAGATGAGTGAGCGCATGGAGGTCTTGCCGCTACCTGAGGCACCCATGAGGAGAACCTTGCAAACATCTATCAGTAATTTTGAGGCATTGCTGCATGGGCGACACGGTGAAGGCTCACCTTCTTCTTCATCTTGGAATGGTCACCAGACGGAAATTATTGTCCTGACCAGGTGCACAATTATAATCTAACCAACAGTAAGTATCCTGGCAGAGTAGAAGATAGTATCGAAACGTACCACCTGCAACGGTTGTCAGTGGGAAAGACGAAGACTCAGACGGAAAATGCGATGGCGGATTGCTTTGGACTTGTATTGACTTTGTTCACCTTCAACAAGTTATGCTTCTAGCAAGCGGTAGTCGGTGACGTCCAGAAGATGCTTTCGATCCGGATTTGCGAAAAATGCATCCGATATGCACTCACTTCCCGATCTTGGATGCAGATCTTGCCTAATATGGATTACTTCTGTACGATACGACTTCGCAGGCTTCTAGATCGGATCTCATCAATATTGACAGCACACTGTGAACAAGTCGTGGCCGTTACGCTCTTTAAATTTTAAGTTTAAAATGCCTCACATAGGCTGCCAGGGAAGAACAGTATCATGGACATCTGATATTCGATGTGCGCTATTGGACTTTAAATGGTGGGATGCGCGGTTGCCAGGGCAATACTATATCCTCAATCCTAAGGAATTTCTCCATACGCAGCGCGTGAAGTCGAGATTCCCCAGTTAAACAATCCCAAGATTTTGATACAACACAAGTGAACGGTATCATACACTTTGAATTCTTCCTTCTGCCCAACAATCTACACTACTTTCCTCCCAGCGTTCCGTGTGTCCATCTAGAACTTCCCTTGACTCCATCTTCTCGAATGCGATGCCATCTCCACAGCCGCCGATCCCCAATCCTCGCCATGATTATGGCCTTTGTCCTCGCCCCTCCCCAGACCGGCCCTCTCCAGCGCCTGATCATCCGTCAGCGCGGTCAACACGCCAAAGATGACCGGCACGCCGCTGTCGAGCTGGACGCGCATGAGCGCATGCGATACGCTGTCGCAGATGTACTCGAAATGCATTGTCGAGCCCTTGATGAGCACGCCGATGGCGATGACCGCGTCGAAGGGCTCCTTGGGCATGGCCACGCTGCCCGCAGGCACGGGTGTGCCCGAGCGCGGGGTCCCGGGGGAGGCGAAGGAAAGCCCGCCGAGCAGATCGGTTGCGGTCGCGCCGGCCTGGACGTGCGAGCCTGCGATGACCCTATCGCGTGACGGATTATGAGCAGCGTGCAGGTGTGAAACGGACGGAGACGCACTTCAAGCACGCAAGCGGGAGCTCGAAGCTGCCCGGCACAGACTGCACGACGATGTTACTATCCTTGACGCCGTGCGCCTTCAGCTTCGCGATAGCGCCCGCAACGAGGGCATCTATGACAGTCTTGTTCCAGCGCGCATGGACGATGGCAACGCGCAAGGGCGCGCCGTCGAGGGTTTCTGTGTTCTGGGAGAGGCCTTTGACTGAGCTCATCGTGGTTAGCAGTTAGCAGTTACTAGGCGCCCATTGCGGGGTGTTTTGCCTGAATTGGGTTACCTTTCTGGGAAAAGCGGACTAAAAAATTTCGCGTTTTTGGCAGTCGATTGAATCGT
Source organism: Hericium rajendrae (assembly GCA_033439255.1). NCBI lineage: Eukaryota > Fungi > Basidiomycota > Agaricomycetes > Russulales > Hericiaceae > Hericium > Hericium rajendrae. Next base: position 602,377 of record CM065889.1, read on the forward strand.
TTGCGGTGTCGCGTTAGCCAGTGCGGGCTCTTTACTTGCCACCATCTCCCCAGTCTTTTCGCTCTGTCTTTTCTCCAGGACGCGTCGCAATGTCGAGCCCGAAGAAGGTCCCTGTTGCTGAGGTAGACGGAAGTCTCGCAAGTGAGGAAATGCATCTACACTCCTTCGCGTTCGCCACTGACCGTGTTCTCTGTCTCGTGCTTAGCCACATATACCCTAATCTACTCTTTCCTGTCAAGGCATTCTCATGAAAAAGCCGCTGCGGCGCTCAAGAAGGCTGCAAAGGGTGTTGTCGTGCTCCGGGATGACGTGGCACAGGAGGGTCCGTCCCTGGAAGACGTGATACGGGAGTGGAAGGAGATGCGGGCCGTTGCAGATTTGGGGTACGCCCATCTCGTTTGCTGCCTTTCGTTCCCATTCTTGGATGCTGATAGCTCTCCAGCGACTCGTCCAGCTCCGAATCAGACGGTATGTGGCATTGCTTTGTCTCCCGATGCGCATCGTACTGAGGAGGTTTCGCAGCTTCGGACGAAGAGGCCTCGAATGAGGTCGCGAAAGGCGAGGATTCTGAGGATTCTGACTGTACGCGTTTATGTCCTCCCACCTGGCATGCCGCATATCTGACTTCTATACGCGACAGCTTCGTCCGACTCCGATTCCGGTCAGTCTATTCATTGAGCTACTTTTCGCAGTTAATTCCTGACCCAAGGCAGAGGACGAAGCTCCAGCAAAGCCAGCCAAGCAGGTATCTAAGTTCTCAAAGAAAAAGAATGTCGCGACTCAAGCGACTCCTTCGAAGTCTGCGAAGAAGAAGGCTGCTTCCCCAGAGCTCTCTGGCAGCAAGACCATGTCTTCTGACGAGTCAAGCGGCGCTTCGTCCTCCGAGGGCGGCTCCGACTCCGGCTCCGATTCCGAGTCTGGCTCTGACGAGGAAGCGGATGTCAAGAAGGCTAAGGGGAAGCAGGTCAAGTTAGTGTCGCCAGAACCGAGCTCGAGCTCCGAATCTTCCGACGACGAGGATGTCGAGATGAAAGACGCCGCGGCGAAGAAGGCAGACAGTTCGTCCGACTCGGACGAGGACTCTGAGTCCAGCTCGGACGAGGATACGAAGAAGCAAGCGGAGAAGTCCAAAAAGGCTGCCGCGAAAGACGCGTCCAGCTCCGACTCGTCCAGCTCCGAGGAAGAATCCGAGGACGAGGACAACGAGAAGGAGAACAAGGTGCCCGAGAAGGCGCCGTCTCCCGAGCCCGAGCCCGTCAAGAAGGCCGCCGAGAAAGAGTCAACCCGAGCCGTGAAGAAGCGCCGCACGGGCGAGGCGGGCGGCTCTGTCGTCACCGCGACGGAGTCCACGTCCACGCCGCAGCCCATGCCGAAGGGTAATGGGAAGCCGCCGCGGAAGGTCAACAACCCGTTCCAGCGCGTGAAGGCCGACACGGTGACGTTCGATGACGAGAAGCTCATGAACAACGCGTTCGAGTCGCGGGTACGTGTGCTTGGCTTCTCGTGCGCTCTCACCTCGCTCATGGCACCGTCGTAGGGAGCGAACGAGGAAGATTACGGAGCGAAGGCGAATCGCGATTTGATTGTCACTCGTGGTGATGGATTCAGGAAGGAGAAGAACAAAAAGAAGCGTGGTTCCTACAAGGGGGGAGACATTACGGTCAGGCTTTCTCCCTCGTTTATGTTATGCATTGACTGAGACACTCATTGCTAGATGAGAACCCACAGCTTCAAGTTCACGGATTGATTGGGTCAGGTCGTCCAGTCAGACTTGCTCGCAGCGCGTTAGATCTCTCTGGGCTTACTTACGATAGACACCATTGTCAGTTTGGTTTTTCCGCATGCAATCTTATGCATTTTGCGGAAAATGCATGCGCACGAGGACTGCCATCCACGTGCGGGGGCCACTGAAAGTGGGACATCCCCAACTCTTATTATGCGTGTCGCTAGCTATAGTTGTAAATTATATCTCGTCGAGCAACCGTTTAAAGTTGATAGATGCGAAAGGCGAGAATTTCCAGTACTTCGGCCTCTGCGGCCCGCCTTTCCCATCACCCCAGCGCATATCCTCAAACACCATCCGCGCAAGCAGCGTCTCCTTCCCCTCCGGCGACTGAAACATGACCTTCGGCCACCCCCAGCGCGAGCGTGCATTCGGCACAATCAAGACTCGCCCGCCCTGCTCGAGCTTCTCAACACTAAGCGGGAACCGATCCGGATACATTGCGACGCTGAAGCGATTATCCCACAGCACGAGTACGGCCTTGGGCTTCTGAGCGTCCGGGGCCGTATCCGTGCCACGGTGGCGGGGCGTCGCCACCGCCGCTCTCGCCCGCCAACGCGGCGCGCAGGCGCTCCGTGACGTCGACGGTCAGCTCCGGTGCCGTGCGCTTGTCCGCGGGCGCGCGCGACGCGATCCAGCCGAGGCGGTCGCCGTCGCGCTGCGCGCCGCGCTTGAGCTCGCCGGACGCGCACACGCGGACGGGCGTCCACTGCACGAACGCGCCGTTCACGAAGGGCTGGCGCTTTGCGTGCGGGAGGTCCGTGTCCCAGAGCCGTTCGATAATATTCGAGATGCTGGATGTGCGCCGGTGGGCCTGCGCCTCGATGGAGCCCCAGGGGCGCGGGGAGACGTAGCGCAGGATGCGGAGGACCATGGCGGTTTTGACGAGGTGGTCGGCGGGTGCGGTGGCGGTGAGGTCGTCGGAGGTCAGGAGGAGGGTGCCGGGTGGGAGTTCTTCAGGCAGCATCCAGGACTTTCGTAGCTGGATGGAGAACGCATTTGATTAGCAGCTTGACCTGGCTTCTGAGAAATTAAACATACCTTCGGCTTCAACTTGATCAACTCGTGTTGAAAGTGTGCTGACGGCCATCCGAAGGAGATCCATTGTGGAGGCTTGAGGAGGGACAAGCTCCTTGGAGATCTCGACCATCTCCTCCAGAGCATCTTTGGCGGCAGCAATGTTTTCATCCGTCTTTTCATTCCGAAAAATCTGTCAAAACAGTTTGAGCAGCTCTCACTTGAACATTGGACAGTTATTTTCGTACTGGGAGGGCATCTGGTGCCGGTGAATTGAGATCCTTCAGCACATGTCGAATGGCATTCCGCAGCGTCAAAGCCGGCTGGAAATTCGTCGGGTCGTGGACATACTCCAGCGCATGCGCCTCACACGTCGCAATGATCCTGTCCTAGCACCCACAACCGTCAGCGCGCCCCCACCACCCATCGGCCTACGCACCTTCGTCACGCCCAGCAGCGGCCGAATCAAAAAATGCCGCATGCCCTCGTACCCCGCCCAGGCCAGCGCGCCCTCGTGCGCGCCCATCCCCATGCCCCACCGCCGCACGGGCCGCATGCCCGCGAGCCCGAGCTCCGTGCTGCCCTTCGCGACGCGCATCAGCGCCGTCTCGACCTGGTCGTCCGCGTGGTGCCCGTACGCGACCGCGTCGATGCGCGAGCGCACGACGCGCTGGAACAGCGCGTGTGCGCGCGCCTCGCGCGCGATGACCTCGACGGGCATGCCGGGGCCCGGCCGCTCGGGGTAGGGCGGCGTGCCCCAGGGGACCGTGAGGCCGACGTGCCAGACGTCGAGACGCTTCGCGTTGCGCTCGGCGAGCTCGGCCATGTCGCCGGAGGCGGCCTGCAGGCCGTGGTCGACGTGGAGGGACTGGAGGACTTGCCATTTGGGGCGCTCGGATCGGGACGGCTCGTCTGGGGAGGTGTGGCTTGTTGTGAGATGGTGGTGGAGGCGCCGCATGAGGAAAGGAGACAGGTGGAATCTGCACCGCCCGAATTGGCGACCGCTGCGAGGCACAGTGTCAGAGCAGGATGAGTCGAGGGCCGAAGGACGCACCGATCTTGTTGTACCAGCCCGTAGGAAGTAGACATCTCTGCATCATCGCCAGAAATTCGGCATTTGGAGATGGGATTCAAGGGATTCATGGGATTCATGGGATTCATACTGGACACGTCGCCGAAGCGCTAGACGTGCCCTGCTCGAGCGTCCCAGTCTGCGAACTAGTGGACAGTAAAATAGTTAGAAACGACTTCTTACGCTCGAACTAAGTATTAAGATGAATGCTGACTCCAGGCTGATTGCGGTCAAATTGAAGTGGAGGAAGGAGTCAAGACGCGTTCGATCGGTCTATTGCAGCGACCGCGTCGCGCTGCCGCCGGTCGCGTAAACACGAGACAAGGTTTACTCTCGAATCGAAATTTGCTCAATTCTCGAAACTCTATGGAATGGCTACCAATGGACATATCAAAGGTTACATTGACAAACAAAAATACGGACGAAGATCCATTTCTGGACAACGAACCGCGAATCTAATACAGTAGATAGATAGAGCCAAGATCTCGCGCACGCGCGCCTCGAACAAAGACAGATAAAACACGTCCAAAAAGCAAACGAGCAGTAAGTAGAGCAGGAAGACTACAAAGACATATTGCACTAGGAACAAGTACATTGACAGGCGAGCTAGCGAACAAGCGATGGTCCACGTCCGTTCACTGTCCCTTGTCCGTTAACTTATGCGCAAAGACGGCGGGTAAGCAAGTAGCTGAATAGGAATAGGACGAGCGTATTCAAAACAGGCAGACGAAGGCTGCGGCGGACATGTACGGTGTTCCAAATATGTCAAGCAGTGAAGAAAGAGATGAAGCAGGCGCAGCCAAAGGAGATGCATGGTAGTTTTACAGAGAGGGGAGAAAAAACGTCGAGTTATTGAACAGGAGTGAACAGGAGCATCTATACTTATCCAACGAGCGGAGCTCTTTGCAATTGTCCCTTGCCGATCATTAGTGCGGCATTTTGCTGGCCGTTCATGCTGAGAAGCCGGGGACGCCGCTCATGCTCATGTAGCCCTGCCCGGGCTGCACGGGCACGGGGCTGCCCTGGTTGCGCAACACGCTCTGCATGGCATGCGGGTTCATGAAAGGCGACTGCATCTGCATCTGCATCATCGGGTTCATCTGCGGCATCGAGAGTTGCTGAGACGCGTAGGCTATGGTATTCTGGTTCATTGCGAACGCATGTTGTTGCTGGAGAGGCGGGGACGGGGAGCTCTGCTCCGGGGAAGGTGGCGCTTGCATCTGCAATTTTTGCATAGATTGGAGCTAGAAGCCAAGAAGGGTGAAGATGAGTATCATCAGTGATTCAGAGGAGGGAATGCAGACCTCATAGAAGGCGAAGTCCTGAAGCAAGGATGTCCTAGCGGGGTGAGAGTGGAAGATGCGGAGCATCTCCTGCCCTGCGTCAGGAAGCAGCTCCTGGGTGTCGCGTGAGTTAGTAACGGGCTTCCGTTCCTGGGTGTTACTGCGGCGATTATCAGCACCAGAGATGAAAAGTAAGTCGCGGGAACTTACTTCAATCGGATGTGGCGCAGATTCGCGTTAGGAATATCGCGGACAAAGATCCACCGGACTGTGAAGATTCCTTTCCACTTATCAGTAGCCCAGACCTTGCTACTGCGCGTGTAGTCAACCTGCACATCCCTGTCAGCGCCAAATTGAATGAAGGATGGACGTCACTGACCGGCGTGATCATCTCTGCCATACCGCAGAAGTGGCCGCTAAGATTTGTTGTTCAAACGATGACGAGAGAATGATTCATACATGACGCATACCTGGCGTTCACACTGAAAAATAGATAGATTGGGCCTCGGCCGGCGGTCTCCTTAAAAGCCTTGTCAAGCCTCTTGTTCCCCGGATCAGTCGAGCTCCAGATCTCATGCTTGAGCGATTTGTGGACGTCGTCCTCCGTGTAAGACTTGATAACGAAGTAGCGTGCCTGGCAAGACAAGTCAGCGGGGTGCTGCATGGCAGACAGCGTGAGCAGATACATACAAATGCCGGCCGGATGTCGAAGTTAGCGGGGTTGTAGCCTTTGGACTGAATCAACGAGGGCACGTCGATCGGCGATGTCAAAAATCCTTGAGGAGGCTGTCCGGCACCCAGCACACCCTGCGTGTTGACACCCAGCCTCGGCGTACCCGCCATACCCTGCTGGTTCAAGTACTGCTGAGGAATGGGCGGCACGTTCGGGATGCCCTGCATCTTGCCTTGCTGGCCATACCCGAACTGCAGGTTCGGGTTGGACGAGCGGTTTGCAAGCAGCCGCTCCTTCTGGTCCCAGCTACCCGATGCGGTGTACGCGCGGTCGTCGTGCTCGGTCATGCCACGCTGTTGCTGCGGCAGGCCCTGTCCAATGGGCGGCACGTAGGCCGAGGCGCTCACGGGGCCGGAGACACTGCCGGTGAGGTTCTGCTTGCGCTCGTCCAAGTCGGTCACGAGTTGGAGCTTGCGAGAAGAGGCCCCATTGCTGCCGTTCGGCGTGCGCATCCCGGGCGCCTGCTGGGGCGGAGGGTGAGAAGGGTTGAACCGGGGAGGATGGGCCGACTGTCCGCCTGGGAACATGTTGCCCGGGTAGCCCTGGTTTTGCCCGTTATTGATATCGAGCGAGGAAAGTGCGCGCTGGACATCATCGATGGCTACATTGCTATTGTTGGTCGAGCCGACATGCGATCCGCCCGGGCGCCAATGTGACTCGTTGCTGGGCGTACTCCAGGGAGAACGGCCGATGGGGCTGGTGGGGTACTGGCTCTGCTGCTGCTGCGCTGCGGGCTGGCGATTGAAGTAGGACTCGTCTTCGTGGCCCGTCGAGCCCTCGCCAAACTCCTCGTCGGCGTTGGTCGGGCTGGGTGTCTGAGGCCCAGAGGATCTAATTTGCGTCTGAAGGGTCCCGGCACGCTTGAGTCCAGACGGCGCCATCCGGCGCGGACCCCCTGTAGCTGCGCCGTACGTCAGACTCTGGTGCCGACGAACACCCGAGCTGCCTACAGGGGGCGGCGAGGGAATGGCTGCAAAGTGAGGAGACAGAGGGGACCCAGACGAAGATTGAGAATGGGTCTCCATGACTTGCTGATGTTGGGGATGCTCGGCCGTACCGTACTGCTTGGTACGGATCAGTCGACAGAATTGAGAGCTGATGAACTGACACAAACCTCCTCCTCATTGCGAAGACCTCTCATCTGAGCCTCCCACTCTTCCTCTTCGCCTTCTTGGCCCGTGATCGCGGTAAGGCTGTTCATCGTCCTCGGAGTAAGATTTCCGGCCTGTCGGGATCCCTGGGCATAAGCTGCGGGATAGATGTCAGTCCAAATAAACATGCAAAGTACAGCGACGACGATGACGCATAGCGAAGACTGGCTGCCATTGGCAAACTGATTTTGGAAAGGGACGCACCTCGATTATATCTTGTCGGCAGCGAGCTCTGCCGGTGCAGGGACCCTTTCTCGCCGACCGCGCCCACTACGCCGACCCACTCCTGATCGACGACCTCATCATCATTCCAGGGTTGCTGATCCTGCGATTCTTCAGAGATCGGGGCACGTCCAGCTGCCCGTGAGCGTGAAGTCGCAGTGATGGTGTGGTGACGACGGACGCCGGTTGATGTCTGCTCTGTGAGCCCCGGAGGAGGCGAAATAGTGTGAGCGGGACCTGACATGATTCGTAAGTAGGAAAAGCAAAGAGATGATGGACAGAGAAAAGATTTGAAGGAGAGGACAGGAGCTGAGACGATATCAGATGTAGTGGTGGAGAGTTGAGGCGAACCAGGCAAAACCAATGCGATGCTTTTTCGGTCCCGGCCCGGCCGATCAAATCAATCCCCGTCACATATTGCTTCCGCTTGCGCCCTCGTACAGCAAACGACTCGTGTGCAATATGTTCTCAACATCGTAGAGCTGCGGATTCCAGCTCACGGCGCTAGGAGCTCCCACTTATTGTCAGCAGTCTTGCAAGGGTCCTGCCTTCTGGATGCCTAAATGCTGTCACAACACTTGATTTCGGCAGGAGGTTGCCGAAAATGGTTAATTTCGGCCTTATTCACTGATGCATGCTTCGAAATCTCAACTGCCTCCTTTCCCCTTTGCCCTTGCTACCATGAGCTACTACAGGACAAGACCCAATACAGGCTATTATCAGATTGGTGGCTACTTGAGCCATTCTCACTCTTGGTATCATATTTTCAGTCATTTATGGTATCTTGTGCTCACACATGAGCAGGTATCAATGGGACCAAGCCAAGATGGTGAAAGACTTCATGAGTCTGGATCAAAGTGACTTAGATCTTGTTCTTGGTATGAGGATTTTCAATTTTTCAAGCTCAGGGAGAACTTGACTATTATGCAGGAATCAACAGATATGGAGCATCCTACCTACTACTACCTCTTCAACAGTTTGATGCTCTAAACTATTCTCTGAGGCTTCACCAGCCCAAGAAGTCCCCCTTTCCTAGCTCAAACTTTCTATCACTGTCTCCGATCCACTTCTCCACCCCTCAAGAGTTCACTGACAGGCTCAATTATCACAAGCAGCCAGCTAACAAGAAGAGGGACTTTGATGCCTCAAAAGCTAATGGTGCATTTTCTGGCTCTAACTCAGATCCAGATTTAGGGCCTCCCAGAGCTGCCTATGAGCACAATAGGTTCTTCTCTTGACTTTCTTATTTTGCTTGAAATTCACATTTTTATCCATAGGTTATTGTATCAGATTCTTCAGGGTCACTCACTGGATGTCACTAGATTTGGGATTTCGAGGCCACTAGCAGCCAATGCTATCAAACTTCTGTCCTTGACATTCAACATTTGGGAGATGGAAGAAACATATCCCAATGTCCTGGACTTCGGGTGGTGTCTTCCGAGCCTGCCTTCCTCCCCAATGAGTACTACAGATTGTGCCCACATCATATCTGAAGAATTTCGGACTTTTGGGAATCCGGAAGTACAGAAAGCGGTCAGTCCACTGTTATTTCTCGTGAGTTTCTTGTTCTGATAACAACATGTGCAGGTCTTCAAACACGGTACGACAGACATATTGGATCGCGAAGCACGAGGCGAGCGCCTTCGTACTTTGTTCGCTGAGTTACAAGGCTCCGACTTCAGCACTCCGATTGTCATCTTCGTGTACGATGAGACCATCACTCGGACCGTCCTCGCAGAGCACGGACTAGACACGGCGATCTGGCACTCAGGCATCGGCGAACTCCTTCAGTGAGTCGCCGGCTTCACTTACACAATATCATTTTCTTACCCTGCTCATCGGAACAGCGGAGATCCTCACTCCCATAACGATGCGTATCGAGACCGCCGATATTCACGAGACCCGCGGGAGGACGACAGGTCCAGCTCGTCCCGGCGCCGCTCGCAATCGCCGCGCCGTGGCAACCAGTCCGACGACCCCCGCAGGCGCTCGCCGCCTCCCGCTGCCAGCGCCCGCAGCGCCCCCATATACCTCGTGGACGTCCGCAGTCTGTACGACACGGTGAAGGGCCTGCCGCCGCGCGGACGACGGCCGTTACTGGCAAATGCTGCTGCGCTCGGTGTCGAGGTTGACCCGAAGGTCTGGAACGCTGGGAACGAAAGCCGGTATGCGCATTTACTGTTGTGCTATTTTAGAGTGTATGCTCACGCATCGCTATGCAGCATTTTGGTCGAGATGTGGGCGGCTATGGCGAGCGGCCCTGATATCGTCGATAGACACAAGACAATGATGGCTGGAGGCGCGATGCCGTCCGCGTCTGCACCAGTCATTCCCGCTCCGGCTCCGGTTGCAGCTCCAGACCACCCCGACGTCGACCCAAATGATATTGACCCGAACGATGTTGACCCGAACGACGTCGTGCCGGTGGCCAACAACGCCGCTGCGAGCAGCTCTACTGGACCGCGCCAGTATACTGTGGCGGATTACATGGACGGTGCCGTTGATGATGATGACGATGAGGAATATGCGTTCTGAACCGAACAGGAGGTGCATGCAGAAGCGCGATTGATTCCTTAAATCTTAGCACCTTCATCAGGCGTCGGTTCTTGGATTATTTGTGGTGTCGGTGCGACAACCGTACAAATGTCTGCTTGTCCTACATGATTTGAAAAATAGGACACATGATTGTCTGGTACACCAAGATTGCAACGTTGAGCCTAAGATCTAGCTAGAGTATACGAAGGAAGCCTCGAGGAGAGAGATGGAAAGATCGGGAAGTGGCTGAATCGAAGCAAAGTGCGCGCGGCGAGATAAACAATGCCAAGCTCACTTCGAACGCGTCGAATCCATCTCGTCAACACCGTCGCACCGTCGTCACCGTCGCACCGCACCGTCACACCACCCTCTTCCCAATCCTCCGCAAGAACAGGACAAGAGACGACATAGCTGGCTATGGCACTGCTCTCCGAGCGACAGAAGGAAGAGCTGTGCGTGTTTTCATCATGCCACGGCCGGTCGCGCTGCTGCATGCCATAACTGACGTCGGTACATACTTGCAGGCACAAGTCGATGCTCGAGTACCTGCATACACAGAACTACAAAGAGGCGTACGATGCTCTCAAGAGGGACACGGGTACGGAATACACGCCCGATCCGAAAGCGAAGTATGTGGGGCTGCTGGAGAAGAAATGGACGAGCGTGATTCGTTTGCAGAAGAAGGTTCGTGGTTCAAGTTATCAATCACCCCATCTATACTGCGTGTATACAAGTGTTGATATTTCTCGCGCGCGGTGCGCTTCAGATCATGGAACTAGAGAACCGAAACTCGGCACTTCAAGAGGAACTATCACTATCGCCTGCAAAGCGGGCAGCATCCCAGACGGATTGGGTTCCGCGGTCACCTGCCGCGCACGACCTGATGGGGCATCGGAACGTGGTCAACAAAGTCGCGTTCCATCCTGCATACTCGCTGCTGGCGTCCGCATCGGAAGACGCGACGGTCAAGATCTGGGATTGGGAGACGGGCGAGTTCGAGCGGACGCTGAAGGGCCACACGAAGTCCGTGCAGGATGTTGACTTTGATCACAAGGGGAATCTCTTAGGTGTGTGACGGTGTCGCTTTGAGATATGGTTGAGATGCGAGTTTTCTCTGGTACCGACAGTAACATGTGCTTCGGACATGTTCATCAAGATCTGGGACACCACAAATGAGTACAAGAACACGAAGACGTTCCCGGGCCACGATCATACCGTCTCGTCAGTGCGCTTTATGCCCGGTGACACGCAGATTGTCAGCGCAAGTCGAGATCGCACCATTCGCATTTTCGATATCGCTTCTACGTAAGTAACCGTTTCGCCTGACAGACTTCTGTGACAAAATTAAATGGCTTTGCATCAGACACCTTGTACGAACAATTACTGGGCACGGCGAGTGGGTAAGATGTGTCACACCTTCGGATGATGGTCGATTGCTCGCGAGTTGCTCCAATGATCAGGTTTGAACCTTGATTTTGCTTTTGCTTTTCTCAACTTATATCTGACTGTGCAGACCGCGCGCATATGGGATCCACTATCTGGCGAGTTGAAAGTGGAGCTTCGTGGCCACGACAATGTCGTAGAAACGGTCGTCTTCGCTCCTCCAGCGGCATACAAGGCCATTCGAGAGTTGGCCGGCCTTCCTGTGCGTGTTCAATTCTATCTCTGCGAGATTCTCCCATCAATTATTTCACGTTTTAGAATTCAGATCGAACAAACCGGCCAGGTGCATATGTTGCGACTGGTTCAAGAGATAAAGTCATTAAGCTGTGGGACACGCAGAGTGGACAGCTTCTGCGCAGTCTCGTGAGTTCTCCTGTTAATCCAAGGTGCTTCATAAGGCTCATTAATTGCAGCCTGGTCATGACAATTGGATACGTGGGCTTGTCTTCCATCCATCTGGCAAGTATCTGCTGTCCGCCTCAGACGACAAGACCATTCGCGTCTGGGATCTGGCGACAGGGCGATGCATGAAGACCGTCGAGGCGCACAGTCATTTCGTCACATGCATGGCCTGGGGGCGCAAACCCGCCAGTGGAGGCGGCGCCGACGCCAAGACGAATGGCACCGCCGCTGGTTCTGCGCCAGAGCCAGAGAAGCTGGTGAACGTCATCGCAACAGGGAGCGTGGACCAGCATGTGAAGATCTGGCTCCCTTAACGTCGCGATTCCTCAGGATCCTGCCCCCATCTCGAGGGTCAGGTTCGCTACTTCCGCGATACGATGACTGGCTCATTATGTTCCATATGGGATCTCCTGGAGATGTTGAACCCCGGGATGGTGGGGAGAATCTTCGCTTTCTTTGTATGCTCTCGCCTCGCTCTGGTGAGTCCAGCCCCTTCGCGCTTCCTCGTACGATGACGTTCAAGACCGGATGGCCAGTTAGGTCACACCACGACAATGACTACGCCGCACCATTGATACCTCTGCATCCTTACATACTTCACGTTCCTTTCTCCGCCCTGTGCTGTCTGACTTGTGTCTCGCCTTATTCTATGTCTGCGAGGATATACCCTATTCAATCATTATAAGTCCCGAGTTGTACCAATCAGCGCGATTGCCCACCGCAGAACTGCAAGCTCGGGTTGCAAGTGCAGTTGGTTCGGGAACTCGCGATCGGAAGTATCGGACGTGTACGTCGTCGCGTTGTGTTATGAGACTTTCGAGTTCGAATTCGAATTTGAATTCCTGAGCCTCAGCTCCAGCTGAGTCGTCCTTATTTTTTACCTCCCACTAATGAGATTTATTCTCTTTGTTTCTGCTAAATGAGCAGAAATGGACATCGTTTGACCTCGTCGAGGACAATAGCGATCCAGCAGCGCTAGCGCGGTGCAGAGGTTCTATGACTTGCCAACGTCGACTGACTGAAGATGCGCCGGCGGTTATATGCCTTCGCGTGTCCATGTCATGGCATCTTCATTGTGCTTACTTCGGTGCTGCTCCCTACATTCCGCCTGATCCTCAAGTCGAGCACAGTTGGCACACCTGGAGGATCTCGGCGCAAGGCGATGTTTCAGGGTTTACGATCGCAAATATCTCGGCCTATCAGCTGGTCGATGACCGCTTCTTGCCTTCAGCCTGGACAAACCTCAAATCGTTCGGCGAGGGAAGCATACAGAAAAAATGAATTCCAGACCTTGTATAAGGAGCAGGCAACTCAGCGACGTAGATGTGCATGAATTTGCTTATCGCATATCGTGCGTTACGATGCTTCATTTACATTTTCCTTGTACATGACTTCATGTCCAGACAGAAGCGAATAAAGTAAGGCTGAAAAGTGCAATTTACGAATAATTATGCGCCGGCTATGGGAAATTGGATGTCAGAAACTTGAAGCTAACATGAACGATGGGAGAGACCCACTGAATAAAATAGAAGACTGCTCGGCGCTGTGATAGAGTAGGTACATCCCTGGTGGATGATATGTCGAATGCGCTTTACTGACCCCATGAAGGCATACGACCTAGTGATCTTCCTCGGATGGGCTCTGGGAATGGTCGACGCGGCTCATCCCACGTCTTGAAGGGCTCTCCAGTCACAGATCGAAGAACCTCTTGTTCTTCACGTCTGTCGTTCTTCATGTCCGGCGTAGCCACCTCGTCCTCGTCCTCCGAATCCGAATCACTCATCCGACTCAGAGTCCTCCTCATCCAGCAGCTTCATCCGCTCCACCCGTCCCTGCGTCCATCGATACCACCTCCCCAAGAACCGTCGAATGTCCTTGTCCATGCCAAGATACTCGACATTGCGCGCGAGGCCGTCCCAGGTGATTGACCCGCCGAGCAGCGCCTGCTCGATCGTTTCGGTTGTGCCGAAGTACATGTATGTGACGAGGTGCTGGAACGATGCCGGGTCTGGGATGGGCAGGAACACGACGGGGTGGTCCGCTTGCGATGGGAGGAGGTGCGGCGGGTGCAAGGCCGGCTTGCCACAGGGCCGTCGGGCGCGCAGGCCCGGCATGGGCGAGGCGGCAGCGAGCGTGCCGTTCACGAGGTCGAGCGGGGACGCGCCGCTGAGCAGATCGCGGATGAGGGTCGACTGGTAGACGAGGAAGTCCTGATGCAACTGGGTGGGTCACATGGTTTAGATGGGGGCACCGACAGGGCAAAGATATACGTACTCGCATCACCCTCATCCGTGGTGGATTGTTCTGAGCACAAGATGGAAGCCTCTTGCAACGTCGATGGCAGCCTGTGAGGCTCCAGCGGAAAGGCTAACAAGAAAGCATGTCAGTCGATACCTAATCTTTGAGTTCATCGCACGTACCTATTGTACAGTTAGACTTCTCGGCATTGTTCCAATATTCGGGAGCGAGAGCATGAAGCATGTCGATGATGAAAGGGGAGGGAATCTCTGCGAGATCGGCAGATGGGTACGGGCGCGGCACGAAGCCATTGAGCGTGCCGTGGGGAACGGAGGGGCCCTTGTTGAAGAAGATCTCGGGGGCCATAACGCTTGTGGTACAGCGAAGACGAAGGGCGAAGTTATAAGAAGGGGCGGAGATGAGAAGGAGAAGCAAGCGGTTGCTGCTGAAAGACAAGGGAGGGGCGGGCTGGTATAAAGGGTGTAGACCACAGAGGTCAATAGGCGGGTGCCTAGCGGTTGAAAGGACGAAAGGGTGATGCGAAGAGGGGAACAGCAAAGCTGCGTGTTGAAGAGACTCTTGTTCTTCGAGTATTTGAAAGGCCATTGTGGAGGCGGCGGACAGGTCAGCCGATTGCGCACTGGAAGCAAATATTTCCCGAAAGAACGGTAACCCTACCATCACAGAATCGCTAGGACATCGAGTGAGAGCTTCAAGGAGATGTAGCATGATGCAGGCTATACGCCGGGGCTTATTCACTGATGTGAGCGCTGGCGAAGGCCTCATTGTTCGTGCACTTGCCAAATTCGACCCGATCGCTGCCCGAGGTTTATTGTTCTGCTCAACTGCATGAGCCTCGTGGCCACCAAAGATCGGCGAGCCAAACCTACCCCGGACTGAACTAGTGACGTCCGGGCATCCTCTAGACTTCGATAGAATGCAAACTTAGCCTAAGGAACGATAATGTTAATAGAATTTCTGGCGCAAGAAATCATTGCGACTTAACCTACTTCAACTGAAAGCCAATGAGGATCAGCCCCGCGTTTGTTCCGTTGCTCTTCCATTTCTTGAATGATGTATGTAACGCAGAAGGGATACGTGCATCCACAAGGCACTTTGATGGTGTTATCCATACCAGGAACCAGGATGATGAGCAGTGGCGGGCCACAATAAGGAGCCTGCGAAAACGAGTATGCCGGCCAAGGATCCTTATTGTTCTTCATCTTCCGGAGGACCGCCCCACGGAGATGGTTCTGAGACCACGCATCTGATATACCAGGTACGGCATAATCCTGCCCTGTGTACGCAGCGCTTCGCAGATCTGATACGTACGTATCGCCACAGTGGCCGTGAGCGTGAGGTCGCGCGAATAAATATCAATACCCCCGTCGCCCCATATATGACCGGGTTTATTGTCCTGCGTGCAGAATATCCTCATACTAAGATTCGAGAACACCTGTCCGAAACCCCGCGAGGAGCCCGGAATGTAGGCGATTATTGTCAATGAACGAGCGTGGCAAACCTCAATTAACGTTCAAAATCTTATCGCATGCCAGAACGACGTGGACACACATGGGCCATCCTAGCCCATCCATACGATTCAGTGGCAATTGTCGCCACTCATTGGGAGCCGGGACCGAGGCACGGCACATGCTCATCATCCTGCGTAGAGTTTGAGTTCGGTGGTTTGACATCCCCTTCGACAGGCCTACAGCAAGATCGTAGACTTGGAATTCAATCTGGAGGGACCAGTGAGCAGGGCGCTCTGCATGAAAAAACATCTTTCGTACTTTACGAAGGCGTCCATCCGATGCGTCAACGAATGGCAACCCGAGGACGCCAACTCAACCTTTTCACAATATCCTGCCAAGTTATACATCAGATTAATTCCCCCAGAAGCAGAATAATTAACTTACTCAACCTTTGTGCCCCGGGAATGTTGGGTCTGGGATCAGACATGCCATCACGCACCCATTGCAGCCTCTCATTCCACCATATGACACCGAGGAGTTCAGCTCACCTCGACTGTAAGTGCATCACGCCAATAATCCATCACATTTGCCTATCAGCAACCACGATCAAGTACTGTACGCTCATCACTCCCTTGCTGTTCGTCGTGAAGGGGTGCAATATTGCACATCATCGACCCTGGAATGTAATGGATATGGCGGATAACGGTATTGATGCGCAGACCCATTAACAAATGATCGCTGCCTTCGGCATCAGTCTTTGAGATATGTAAGTATAGCTCACGAACGCATCGAGAATCCCAAGCGTGCAGCAGGAAGATGAAAGTGAAAGACAAGCCCACCGCCAGCCACAGCCACCGACGCGACGCGTCTTCCGACCGCCATCACCACCGCGCAGATGAGCGACCCCACGCCCTCGCACCACATCTTCGATTTCAACCCATACGACGAGCACCCAGGCCTCTCGCAGCTCGAGGCCGACGTCCTCTGGGAGTACGCAAAGCTCAACCAGCACGTCAAGGACGTGAGCTCTCCCGCCCGCCTTCCCACCTCCGACGAAGTACTGATGCGCGTGCGCGCAGCTCGTCGCGCAGACGCGCAGGCTCAGCGAGGCGCCGGATGAGACGATGCTGAAGCGGCTGCGCGTGCTCGAGCGCAAGATGGGGCTCGTGCTGACCCTTGTGAGTCCCACCCTCTGCAGCCAGACGGATGAACGGACTCTTACCCTACTGGCCCCAGTTCAAAGCGTCCGTGTGGGGCGTCGTCAACGAGCAGAATTATTCTGCGGACATGTCCGGCACCCAAACCACAGCGCGGACGAGACCATCACGCGCTGAGCCTGCGCCCATTCAGACTGATGTATTTCTTTTTACACGCTGCTGTATTCATTCTGTACGACATACCCATCCTATTGTGATACACGAGTCAAACTAGCCAAGACGCACACCGCTCAGCTTCCCCGCAAGCCCGCCCACGGGGTTCACGGGCCATATCACGAGCTTCCCATCCACGCCGCTGGTACTCACGCGCGTCACCGCGCCCCGCGCACCCTCATACGGCCGCACGCTCGTGATCGTATTCTGATGCACGGTAAACAGCTCCGTGTCCCCGCCCGCGCCCAGCCCGCCCTGCCCGCGCGAGTCCGCATTGCGGAACGTATTGAACGCGGCGCTGTTCAGGCGCCCCACGGGCGACGCGCCGCCGTACCCCGCCCGCGCGCCGCCCGCGGACTTGGGCGCGCTCGTGTCGTCGAGCGAGCCGACGGCCGCCCAGCCCTGCGCGCTGCCCGCGAAGAGCACGGGCTGGCAGTCGTGCCCGGCCGCGACGAGCGCGTCCTCGGTCGTCCAGGTGAGCGAGACGTATGGGAGCGAGCTGCTCTTGATCGTGTAGATCGCCGGGCCGCCGGGGTAGACGATCGAGATGGTGCTGTCGTGGCCTGCAGGACGTCAGAGCATGAGTAAGCGGAAGGGTGGAGTACGCACTGGCGAAGGCGAGGACGTCGCCGGAGGGCGAGAACGCGACGGAGTGCACCCAGCCGCCGGACGGGCTGGCGTATTCGCCGCAGAGCGTGTTGAATGGCAGCTTCTCGCCCCATACCGACGCGGCGGGCCTTTTTCGCTCAATGAGCAAACCAGCGTGCGATAAGAGATGCGGCAGACGCACCGCTTGTCCACATCCTTGATGTAAGCGGAGAACACGCGCGCCTTCATGTCCGCGCTGCCAGCCGCGAGCAGCACATTGTTCGGATGCCAATCGACCGACAGCACCGTAGAGCGAATCGGCTTTTTCAGCAGGCGCGAGACCCACCAGTCATTATCCGGGTCGAACGAGCAGATCGCGATCGCCCTGCAACACACCACCATCAGCACCACCCACAACACAAGCACAAAATGGAGGGAGATACGCACCGCGCACCGCTGGCGACGGCAAACTTGTCCTCGAGCGGGCTCCAGCGCACGAACGTCGCCGCGCGGTTGATGCGCAGCAGCACGAGCGTCGGCTTCCACACCGCGCGGCCCGTCTGCGCGTCGGGCGCCTGCGTCCACACGTACGCGTTGCGGTCCTGCGACGCCGTCACGATGCGGTTCGAGTGCGGCGCCCAGTCGATGGACGTGATCAGCTTGTCGTGCTGTGTGGGGTGAGTTAGTATGGGCGTGAGCGACGGGCGAATGGGTGGGCGGGGCGCACCTCGGAGAGCGTCTCGGTGGGCGTCCAGTCGTGCCCAGTGCGCGAGAGGATCGTCACGTCGTTGGAGTTCAGGCTCACAGCGACCTCTGCAATCGGGTTCAGCATGGTCTCCTGTCGCCGCAGAGCATAAACGTACGGCTACGATCGGCGTTGAATGCATGGCCCGTGATGGGCACCTGGGCGATGTTGTGTACTTCTGGGGCGGCCATTGGTATTGACTGATTATTACGCAGAGGACGAGCAGTCTACTACTGCGATTTAAGTGCCGGGATGGTGGTGGTTAGAGTCGAGGAGGTGTGCGGCGCGGTGGTCCGGCCCGGCCGGATGCGGGGACGCCACATTTCCTCCGACCTGGGCGGCGGCAGCATGCAACAGCGTAGACAGACAATCTCTCTCTTTTCACAATGGATTTGTTTCGGCGACGGATATTATTCCGACAGGACCGGAGGCATGATACAATAATGATTATATGTGGTCGATGATACTCTACTCGTGTATAGTCCGCGATCCCCGAGATACAGAAGACAACTCGAAAGCAAAACGTTAATGATGCGACAGCAAATCGAAACCATGAAAAAACAGATGCGAGACATTGTCCACATATTCAGCTCACACTCAAGGCGGAACGGTGCTGTCCAGGACATTCCCCGGATCGACGCCGCCCGCCGCCTCATTCGCCTCCTCGAACTTGCGCACCTTCTTGGCCCAGCGGAGACCGCACGCATTGCACAGCGTCTTCGGCCCTTTGGGACCCTAACGACCAAAGGGGACAACGGTGAGCGCTGCGTACCGAAAGAAGAGAAGCAAAGCCGATCGTCGCACCTTCCTCCACTCAGGCGAGTCGGTGCGCCCACACGTATTGCACACATGCTGCTCCACCGCATACAGCTTCCTCTGTACGGCAGTGAACACACGCCCCACATCTCCAGGGACGGAACTCGACGCACCTTCTTTCCCACCCGCGTGTCATCCACATCCTCGGCGTCCGCAACCGACGCATACGACCCATTCGCAGTCGCATACGCCAGCGAATAATACGAGTCCCCGCTCGCCGACAGCTCCCCGCCCGCCGCTGCGCTGCCCCCGGACGCCCCGAACGCCGACAGACCCTTCAGCTCCTGCACGCGCTGCCTGAGCCTTGCATTCTCCATCTTGAGCTCCAAAAACGTATTCAGCCTGCAGCATCGGCAGCATCAGCACCCGCCCCTATGCGCCAGGCCGGGACTCACATCGCGGTGTTGCGGCTCGGGTACGGCTTCGCGACCGCAAAGACGCACTGCGCAGGCACGCCGTGCGCGTATCCCGCAAGCTCGAAGAGCACCTCCTTCGGCGCTTGCGGCGCGGCGTACTCCGCGCCGCCAAAGTACTCAAGCTTGCACCGCAGGCGCGCATACGTCCGTAGCGGCGCGCGCTGCGCAAGCGCGGCCGCAAACATCGCGCGGAAGCTCTCCCGGTCGTTCGCTGCGCCGCATGGGCACGTCAGCCGGCGTGGGCGGAGGGAGGGGGCGCACCGTTCATGAGCTCGACGAGCTCGCCGTCGACGAGCTCCTCGTCTTTCCACCCGAGCAGCTCCTGCACGGCGCGCCCGCAGAAGAGCACGCGGCACGTGGGGGAGAGCACGAGCAGGATCGCCTCGCTGAGCTCCGTGACTAGGAGGTCGGCCCAGCGCTTGCGCTTCATGAACTCGAAGATGGGCGGCTGGCGCGGGACCTGCGCGAGCGCGGCGACGCTGGGGGACGTCGGTGGACGAGGACGCGGACGCTGACATGGTGGATGGGCTAGAAGACGGTATTCATGTGACGGAGGGATTATATACAATGGCGGGACATGACCACAGAGGACCGGCTACATCGGGCAGGCCTACATAGTCAGCCTTGCCTTTTCGGGGTGACTCCGCCTTCCATTCAAGTCCTCGACGTCAACTGCAGAGAAGGAGAAATTCATTAAATTTGATTTGTTACATCAAAAGTGTAGTAAGGCCCATAATACACCGATGAACAGAGTCTGAGACTAAGCAAGCAAGATAGAAGGAGACCAGGCAGAAGCCGGGGGTAAAAGGGTATTATCGAAATAAAAATCGTTCGGAAAGTTTTGTGCTGCTCACGCCGCCAGAGCACGCGTGTATCGGATGCGCAACACAGTAAGTTACTCTATGTTCTCTATGCCGATATGTGATATGTCCATGGTGTGCAGGATCGCGCGTCCATTAGATGATGCAGTAGCCGCCGTCGACGCGAATTTCAGAGCCAGTCATGAATCGCGACGCGTCACTGGATAAGAAGACGATGGCACCCTGTCACACGAAGCATGCGGTCAGCGCGGCCAAAATAGGATATGCAGAAGGTTACATACAGCCAAGTCCTCAGGTTCACCCATCTGTGACGGGAATGTCAGCGAAGCGTTTACGGAAACAAGTCGGAGGTACTCACCCTGCCCATAGGCGTCAGGCTCTCCCAAGTTTTCTGATGGGACGGGAATGTCAGCACCACTCCCGATGGAGAGCACACAGGAACATACCTTCAGCTCCTGATCGTGCGTCAGGATCGTCCTCGTGAGCTTGGTCAACATATAACCGGGGCTGCGTGAAACAGCCTCAACACATGAACGATGAGCAACAGACGTCACAAACACACCTGAGAGTGTTGACGCGGACGCCCTTCTTCGCCCATTCGACAGCCAAACTGGCCGCCATGTGCTTGACGGCTACACATGATACGTCACAACGCAGCAAAGAGGCGAGAGATGGAAGCGAACGCACCAGCCTTCGAAGCATTGTAAGGGGTTTGTGGCTAAATGCGGAAAGAGTGAGCAACCGCCGCGGAGTCTGAAATATGACGGAAGCAAACCTGGGGGATGTTGATGATCTGTGGAGATAAGATAAGATTGATCAGTCCGGGATGGAGTGTGGGGTAGGACGAGGTATCAACATACGTTTGCGCTCATGCTGGAAACGAGGACGATACTGCCTCCGCCTTGCGGGATCATGTTGCGGGCAGCCTCGCGGGCGGTGAAGAACGCGCCGTGCACGTTGATGTCATACAGACGCTTGATGCGGTCAAAGGGGTAGCTGCCAAGGCGATACGTTAACTATGTGGGGTGATCAAACCCGTAGCCCACTTACTCGAAAGCGGAGTAGTTCTCCACAATGCCTGTGCGGGGGAAGGTCCGATCAGCATCAGGCGTCACAAGAGGAGGGCGGCGGCGGGACGCACCTGCAGAAGCGACGACGGAATCTACGCGCCCGAAGGTGTCCATCGTCTCCGCGAACGCCTTCTGGACGGACCGCTCAGAAGACACGTCACAGCCGAGACCGATGATGTTGAAATCCGTCGGGGCCAGGTCGCTGTTCACTTGAATCTCTTCAGTAACATGTTGCCAGCAAGAGGAGCAGCAAGCGACACTGACAGCATGCAGTCGCAACGAGCTCGTCCGCCGCGTCCTTCGCCTCCTCCTCCTTCAGATCAAGAATCGCCAGTTGCGTGCATCCTCTGGATATGGGAAAAGAGTGACGTTAGCATCACGATGACGGACAGCGAACATGGTGACGCACGAGCGCACAAAAGCGCGACAGAACTCGTTTCCTAGACCCCGCGCACCGCCGGTGATCATGCAGACCTGGCACGTAGAAAGGCATCGTGAGCTGGCGGAAGTGACGGCAGCGAAAATTGCGACGCACCTTGTTTTCCATGGAAAAGTCAGGCAGCACCCGCGGCGCCTTCGCGGGAGCCTCGGTGCTCTGCAGACGGACCTGCGCGAGACCGCGGCCGGCGGGGGCGACAGCGCGCGACAAGCGAAGAGCGACGGGGAGCGAGCGAGCGAAGAGGGACGACGACATGGGGGTGAGCGGGATGGTGGGAGAGAGAGAGCGAGGGGATGTTGGGGAATTTAAAGGACGGGGGCAGCAGGAGCCTGGGCTCATAGCACCGCTCGCGTCCTCCGGGGGTCTCCCTCGCTCAGATGACTTCGGTCCGGTGTCCAGCGTGGGATCGAAACGCGGGGTAAATTCACGCCAATAATCTCAGCTTTTCGGCTCGTTCGTCCTCATCCCTCGCCCGCATTATTTCTGAATGCTTTCTGCTCATTGTTGGCTCGTATCGAGGACGGACACGGGACCATTGGAGTCGCAGCGGGATGCTGCCCTGGCTGGTGGAGCTCGCCTGGCCTTCGCGAAGTTTGTTTTCACCCCGCGCTTCGATTGGCAGGTGCAACACATGTTTACTCTGTTTAGACGCGAGAACGCTGGCCACGTCTAATGCCGCCGCCAGCCGACTGCCGTCAGCGAACCCCACGCTGATCCGTCCCCAGCTATTCAAATACCCGGCGGGCCTGTGCGGGGAAGCAATGCAGCCGTGAAACGTTGACGCTGCAGCCTGTCGGAATCCAGACAGCCGAGCGTCCCGCATCGCGACCTCTCATCGCAATGATGGACCGGTCGCAAGCTTACTCACTCCGCGGGACCGACGGAATACGTGTCACCGTGCACTACCTGACCTCACGTACAATCCTAAGCATACACTGTAGAAGTAGAGGAAGCGAGCTTCGAATGTATTGTATAGCATAGGTTACTGTGGACACAGCGGCGCGACATAGGACAAGACGAGGTATAAGAAATCATACGGGGAAACGAATGAATGGATGTGGGGTATCGACGAGTACTTAGCGCAACAATATCCTATAATAAGAGACGAATCAACAGCGAGCGAACCTGTTCGCTGACGCCGGGGACGGATCAACATAACACCCCCGCCAGCGACGACAGAAGCATCTGCAGACCGTGCTGCAAAGGAACGGACGTGCAGGATCACATCGGAGGAGATGGGAGGGAAGAGGTGACACAACGCAATGTAGTAGAGTAGGCACAGACCAGGAAGAGACAGAGACGAAGGAAGGGGGTAGAAACAGCGAATGAAACAAGATCCACAGAGCGCCGATAGAATGAACAGACTTATAAACATACGAACTTGGACTTCCGCTTCTGCAGCTCGTCCATGCGGGTGTCCAGCTGCTGGCGCACCCGCTCCTTGGCTCGTCGTTCCTCGTTGAGTCTGTCCTCCAACGACTGCTTCTCCTCAACGATGGAGCGCCGGACAGTGGCAACTTCCCGCTTGGACTCGTGGAGCTCACGCCGAAGAGCTTCGATCTGCACGTTGAGCGTATCGCGCTCCCGCGCTATCTCAGTCGCCTGCATGCGAGCCTTGCGCACTAGACACGGCAATCGATTATCAGATACAGCGTCATGAGGCTTTAACTTAATGGCAGATACGTACGATTCTTCTCCGAATCACCCAGTGAGGTCTCGAGCGTCGCCACCAGATCAATGTGGGTCTGAGATCACCCTCGCAATGCGTCAGCTGCTTGTTGAGCGTCTTGATCATCGTCTCCTGTTCTTCCATATGCCGCGTCTGCTCTTCGAGCTGCTGGATAAGCTTAGGATCAACCGCGGGCGCGATCGTATGTCCGTTCGCAAGCGATGGCGTGACAGACGTCGCCGGAGAGTCGAGCTGCGAATCGCGTGATGACGACGTCGAGATCGGAGCCGACGACGGCGCGGACGTAAACGCGTTGTCGTTGCTGAACGAGGACGTCATCCTAGGCGCAGGCGGTGCGGGGAACGGATGGCGGGGGCGTAGGAGGCGGCAATTTGGCCGACGAGAGGCCGTTCACGGTGCGATAAGTCATGCTGCGCTCTGGGATCGGTCGTAATGGCGGGGGCACAGGAGACACATCGTGTGCGGGCGGAGCAGACGCAAGCTGAGCCTGTAGGTCGCGGACAGCGAGCTCCTGCTTGGTCTTCTCCTCCTGGATCGCGTCTTTCTCGTCCTTGACGCGTTGCAAGGCGTCCTGCATCTCCGCCAGAACGGAGCGGTGCTTTTCGAGCTCGTCGACGAGCGATTCGCGCTTGGAGGCCTCCCTAACAAGCTTGTCTTGTTCATTGCGCTTTGAATCAAGCTCAGCCCTGAGAGCAGCAACTTGTTCAGCCAGTTCGGCGCGGTCATTGTGAGCATCTGACAGCTCCTGCTGCAGCAAGGAAATGGCGCCAGACTGCTTGGAAAGAACAGTGACCTGTTCAGCGAGCTCGGCACGCTCGTGCTGCGTGTCGGCCAACTCTTCCTGCAAGGAAGTAACAGCGGCGGACTGCTTAGAAAGAACTGCGACCTGCTCGGTGAGCTCTGCGCGTCGTTGGTGCGCGTCAGCCAACTCTTGCTGCAGAGAAGAAACGGCCTCGGACTGCTTGGCAAGGACAGCGACTCGCTCAGCGAGCTCTGCACGTTGCTGCTGTGCACCGGCCAACTCTTGCTCCAAGGAAGTGATGGTGGCAGAGAGTTTTGACGAGGTGGCCACCTGCTCAGCAAGTTCCGTGCGTTCCTGGTGCGCGTCAGACAGCTGCTGCTGCAGAGAAGATACTGCGTCAGACTGTTTAGACAAGGTGGTCACCTGCTCAACAAGTGCCGCGCGCTCGTGCTGCGCCTCCGAGAGCTGCTGCTGCAGAGAATTGACGGCATCGGACTGCGACGACAACGCAGTCACCCGCTCAGCAAGTTCCATGCGCTCTTGTTGCGCGGCGGCCAGCTGCTGCTGCAAGGAACAAATGGCCTCGGTTTGTTTCGCCAGAGCATCTTCGTGCGATGAATGGTCCTGGTCCCGAGCCTGGGTCTGTTCCTCGATCGCGGCCTTGTGAGACGCCAGTTCCCGCGCAACGAGCTGATAGTCCTTGCGGAGAGTCTCACGTTCCTGGGAATGCTGGTCCTTCATCTCGGCTAAGGCGGCCGCAAGTTGCTCCTTCTCCGCGTCCAAGACCTGCGCGCTCTGCTCTCGTGCCGCCTCCAGCGCCAGACGGTGCTCTTCCTCAATCGCAACAAGGCTGGCGTTGAGTTCAGCCATCGCCTTTTCATGCTCCGCGCGTAATTTAGCATTCTCCTCGGCATGACTCTGCGCCAGGGCAGATCGCTCCTGCTCAGCGCGCGGCGGCCTCTTGCAGCTCAGCCTCGTGGGAAGACTTGAGCTTAGCGATGTCTTCCTTGTGAACCTCTTCGATGCCTTCCAGAATGACAGCTTGTTGCTCTTTGACCGCAAGTAGCGATGCTTCAGCCTCTTCGCGTGCCTTGGCAGCCTGGTTCGATGACGTCCCGAACTCATCTTGCACCTTTGCCAAGGAAGTCATCAGCTTTTCGATTTCATGTCCGGCTTCCGCCTGTGCCTTCGACAGCGCAGCCGCGTGCTCCGACCGAAGTTTCTCCACCGCGACTTTGTGTTCTTCGGTGACGGAGGCCAATGCCTGGATATGGTCTGCCTTTGTCCTTTCCAAGTCCTGGGCGAAGTCGGCTTCCTTCTTGGCAATGGCGGCGGTGTGCTCGTCCTGCAAGTTCTTCATGGCGAGAGCCTGCGATGATTGCGACTCCGAGAGCGAGCCCTCCCGCGAGATCTCTGCCATGCGCAGCTCACCGGCATGCTCATCGCGCAGGCGTTGCAAAATGGTAGCGGCCTCCGATGCCTGACGCTCAAGTGCCTCGGCATGTTCACTCCGGAGTTTGGTGAGCCTGTTGTAGTACTCTTCCTCCGTCTTGGCCAAAGTAGCAGCGGCCTCATCCTCTTTCTGCTTCTGCGCTTCTTCATGTTTCGCCGTAGCCTCTTTAAGAGTGGCCGCATGTTCTTGGCAAAGGTGTTCAAGAATTGCGTTTGCCTCATTCAGACGGCTCTGGAGTTCCTCTTCATGATCAACCTTGAGCCGGCCGAATGCCTCAGCGTGGTCCTGGTGAGACTTTTCCAGAGCGGTGGATGCATCTGCGAGCTGTTGAGTTAACTTGTCCAGCGAGGCCGAATGTTCCTCCTTCAGCTTGGCGATAAGCTCGTCAACCTCTTGGCCTTTAACGCGGAGGGCATCTTCATGCTCTGACCGTAGCTGTTCAATAGTGGCGGCGTGCTCGGTCTCGGCGTCTTTCAGGGAGGCTTGAAGCTCGGCTTCACGGTTCTCGACTTTCTCGAGCTTGATGAGGTTCTGTTCGTGGTTACGACGCAGGCTATCCAGCTCATTGGACATGTTGAGAGTCTGCCGAGCTATATAAGCTTGAGAAAAGAAAATCACAGCAATTGTGACTGACCTGGTTCTGTGAAATCGCAGTGAGCTCATCGTGCTGGCGACGGAGCTGCAGGAGATCATCGTTAAGGCTCTCGACGATCTGCCGATGCTGAGATTCTTTCTGAGCCATAGCCCTGATGAACGCAGTGAATACTAGTTACGCAAGCTATCACGAACAACATACCTCATGAGCTCGTTCAGTCGGTCAAGCGACTCATCAGGATCAGAGCTCGTCACACTGTCCGTCCGCCCGTGGCCGTTCTGCAGCGCCGACTTGACCTCGTCAAACCGCCCCATCGTCTTCGGGGTCAGGTATACGCCCGGGCTGGCCATGCCGTTCGTCGGTCCAGCCTCAATCTCTGGAGTAGTCGGCAGCAGGAAGCCATTGCCAGGGCTGCCACTATCCTTGTCTCTGAGAGTAATTTCGAGATGCGCAATCTCCTGCTCCCGCTCCTTGAGGACGTCCTGCAGGCGCATAATCTCTTTCTCCAAACTGGTGACAGAGCGCTCGCTTGGGTTGATGTTGACCGAAGGAAGAGAGATGGAGAGGTTGGGCCTCGAGTGATTCGGGGACTGGGAAAGGGTTGGACTATTCGTCCCATGACTAGAGATAGAAGATGTCTTTCGCGACCTTGCCAAGGATAGCTCCTGAGATAGCGATTGCGATTGCGAGAGCGACCTGCGAGTATAATGGTTAGCATCAGCTATAAATCATGGAAAATGAAAAATGAAAACGCATTACCTCGAATGCAGAGACTCCGTCGAGGCCGCCTGTCGGAAAAAAAGCCGTTTCCCAGTACCATTAAATTGTGCGTCGCTACCTTCCCTGTGCCTGCCGCCCGTCATCCTGCGCCTCGGCGGAGTCTCGATACTCCCCCTCTCAGGGGAATCCGTGTTCGTCGAAGTAGTCGCATTGCTGAGCTTCATCTCCTGGATTTGTGCGGCCAGGTCGGAGATCTCACGCAATGCATCACGGTACTTCGCAGTGACCGACGACAGATCCGCGAGCGTTGCCGTGTGCGTCTGCTGCAGCGCGATGAGCTGGTTCTCGAGCACCGTGTCTGCGTTGTTAGGCGTGGTCGCGCCGGAGACGGGAGTGTGGCCACCGCTGACCTTCGCGAATTCGGCCATGTTGGCTTCGAGCTTCTTCTGCGCCTGAGCGACCTCGTCTGCAACCCCTCCGAGACGCTCACGAGCATCCTGCGCTTCCTTCCGTTTTGCTTCCCATTCCGCCATCTTGACCTCTAGATCACGCACATGCTGCTCGCGCTGCTCGAGATCTGTCCTCCAGCTCTCACCATCTCTTTTCAGGTTATCGAGACGCTCCTGCAGAATCTCTGCCTCTTGTCTGCGACGGTCGCACTCATGCTCGAGCTTCTCGACAGTGTGGCGGAGAGCAAGGACTGATTCGTCTGATCGTGCTAGGCGGGCCTCCAGATCTGCAATGTACTGGGAAGAGTGAGACTCCGTATCCTTGAATTTACCGAGTTCGCGCTTGAGTTCACCCATTGACTCGCTGGAGCTGGTATGTGTCTCGTCGTACATCTTGATCTTCTCCTCAAGATCGTGAACGTATGCCTGAAAGATGAGCATATAGTGAGCCAAATTCAGCCTGAGAGCGGCAGAAGACGTACTTCAGTTGACGCTTCGCGCTCGGACAATTTGGCAACTCGCGCCCTCAGTTCCTCGACATAGAGCTCTGTCGCACCCTTTCGGTCCAGAAGCTGGCTGAGCTCCTCCTCTTTCTCTTCAACTAACTCGTTCGTATGTCTCAAAGCAGCGCGGTTCAAGCTAAGTTCCGCCTCCATCGCGCTGATCGTCTTCTCATACTCCTCGATGACAGGGCCGACAATCTCTTCGTACTTGCTCATACCAGGGATGGCGCCCGTCTGCGATGAGCGGTGCGACTCGCCATGCTCCCGGCGAAGGCGGTTGAGTTCCTCGTTACGGGCGACGTACTTCTCGCGGAGATCTTCATAGCTGGTCTTGAGGTCGTTGAAGCTCGCCAGCATCTTCTTCGATGCAGGTCCCTCGACCTCTCGCACCTCGATCGGCTGGCCCTGAGGAGGTAAGACGCCACCCTCTTTGATGACCTTCACCTCCTTCCTCAATCTCGTCACCATTCCCTGCAGCCACTCAACATCATCCCAGCCCTCTTCTTTCTCCGTGATCAGAGCCCGATTCTTGATGTTACGCGCCCGGTTGGCATATTTCAGCGTATTGACAGTCTCCGCGGCGTTCCATTCCGCCGGACTCACACACGCGACCATGAGAGTATGCGCGTTACCTCCGAGCGAATCCTGAAGGAGTCGGGTGAGTTTCGAGTCGCGGTAAGGCACGTATGATGCAGTGTGTGATTTGATGCGTGCGGGATCTCCAAGAGCAGAGATGACATTGCCTAGGGCAAGGAGACCACTGTTGATGGAAATGCCCTCCTTGATACGTTCGCCCGCGGCAGCTGTGCGCTTCAACTACATAAAGGGCATTTGTCAGGACGACACAAAAGGCTGACGTATGAGATAGACACATACGCGCTCGGAGCCAGCGAGGTCGACAAAATGGAACTTCGACACAACCGTGATCCATTCGCCGGAGTCATCATCCACGCTCGCACGCCCTTCAGCACCATGCGTGCCGAGTGCGCTAGCTGGACGGAGACCGCCCCTACCCATCGCTGATGCGAAACTGGGCGTTCCGGGACGGCCGAACGTAGGCGATGAGATTCTGCTGCCTGATGGCCCGGCGATCATGGAACCTGGTCGAACGAGGCGTGATGGCGAGCGACCGGTCGGTGGAAGAGGCGAGGAGGAGCGTGGAGAAGCTCCGCTGCCGGTGAATTTCCTCTGAGTAAGAGTCAAAGAAAAGATAGCATGCGAACGGGAGGACTGAGCATTCATGTCCGTCTCGTTCGTCCGTCGAATCGCAGTCCCTTGACGAATAAGGCTGCATTGAGCGGTTAGCAGTGTATGCGGCAGGATACGTGATCAGAAGACTTACTGCATGACTTCCGCTGGATTCTTCACAGCAACCTCACGAAGACCACCCCAGATTATTGAACCATCCTTGCCCTCACGAATCTGTACTTCGCGCTTAGCACCGGTTTTCTCGTCGACAGTTAATAGGTCAAGCAGATCCTCGTTATAGACTTCAAGGAAAGAACCCTTCAGACTGTAGTTCCAAGTACTACCGCGATCTTGTTTAAGCTCCTTTGCACCCTCGAAGATAGTGGATACAGCACGGGGGATGATGCCCATACCGTTGTCAGGGTCAGACGGGTCCTGGTCAAGGTCAATACCCGTCATAGTGAAGGTCTTCCCCGAGCTGGTCTGCCCGTAGGCCAGGATGGTGCAATTGAAACCCTCCAAGAAACGCGAAATGAGCGGCTTCGCGGTCGACGTGAAGATAGCATGTTGGGTCGAGTCTTGGCCGTGAACCTGATCGAAAGTGAACAGTTGCTTTTTGGTGTTGGCAGCATTAGACGCTGCCTGATTGACAGCTGACCCAGCACCGGTGGATGAAGGAGTGGAAGACGTTGCGTCTACTGAGACTGACGTTGCGGAGGTGGCGTGAATGACGGTGCGCTGAAAACGAGCGGGAATGTTGACGGCATCCTGTGGTGTTGTAGGCCGTATACGAAGTGCTAGAGATGCCTTAGCAACGCTGGACGCGAGGAATGAAGAGAGGCGCGAGACTCACCAACTTGCACGGACGTGGTCGCCGCACTCGACGACGACGGCGGCGCCATGGCGAGACTAATGTACAAGCAGCTTCGGGGAGGAAGGGGCGTGTGTTCAGGACGGCGGCAGGTGCCGGCGGCTGTTTTGCCCTCAAGCGGTGGCGGCTTCGTATTTGGCTGCCCCGCAACAAAGATCATATTCTTTCTCATCATGCGCCCTTTTAAAATCATATTCTCATGCAAGTGACCCTTCCATCAAACGTCGTCCCTGTTCGCACTGAATCTCTCACCCCCAGATGCAAGCTAACCAATCCCCGAAGAGCCCCGTGCTCAGCGACGAGGATAACTCGCGGAGGAGACCGTTCCAGCACAACCCCCCTTCATCCCCTTACAGCGACGGAATTGCGCTGCTGCTCTAGCCACCGGCAACAGACAAGGGATGTGGAAAAAACTGTTTTTTTTTTTGCGAAAGTATTTTGCTCGCGATATTCTTCAACGACGCCACCGGTGCCGACACTCGCGTAAGCGCCCGCGCCTTTGTGCGGGCGCTTGCACCAATTCGGGATAACGGTGAGCAAACGGTGAGTCAGAGCATCACTTCTTTTCTACTCAGTTAACGTGGACGTTCACCTTCCGGGACGTTTTGTCTCAGCCATGGATGGGAAACCTCCTTCCATACCTCTTTGCGCATCAGCCACGTCGCCTTCGGACTGGAAGTACATCTCCGAAGGAGGTGCTACCATTGTGTTCTCCTACCAAGGATATACGGATCCCAGATTCGATGGAACTGTCCTCAGATTGCGGAAATTTTCGGGCAGTACACAACATTTCGCACCATCATCAGGGTCAACTACTCCCGGTGCCGATGAGGAGCCAGACGATCCAATGATCGAGTTTCAGCAAAAAATCATCGCTCGACTCATCCCCGAGGAATATCTCGTCCGCATGCATGTCATTCATCTGGAGCGTCTTTGGCTGGAAGAATTTGCTCAGCTCCACGAGTCCGAGCGTCCCTCGGAACGGAGATTGGCAGACTCCATTGATCTTACTAGA
The DNA here is from genome assembly GCA_033439255.1 of Hericium rajendrae. Classification (NCBI taxonomy): domain Eukaryota; kingdom Fungi; phylum Basidiomycota; class Agaricomycetes; order Russulales; family Hericiaceae; genus Hericium; species Hericium rajendrae. Next base: position 633,219 of record CM065889.1, read on the forward strand.
CGCAAAGGCGTGGTCGCGACCGATCTTGTCGGGAGCGGAGGTTGTGTGGTAGAGATCAAGGTATGCATCAGCCTCTGTCACCTCGCGGAACGGTGCTGATGTATGACTGCCTCGGAAACATGATCCTCTTCTGCACAGCCGAAGTGGGGCTTCTTACCATTCCCGACGCACCTGTCGCGCGCCAGTCTCCCGATCAAAATGCAGACGTGTCGGACGTGCATGCATATGCATCTTCGACAGAGCAAGGGCGATGCCGCAGCTGTGGACTACTGCCCATTGGACCTGTTCTCAGGCACCCCGGAACGCGTGACGAAAGCGATACATGGGCTGTGGGATTCATGGATGCAGAGCGGAGGTGCTGTCAATAATCTCCGTATCTTTTCTCACGGCAAGATGCTGAAGCCTTCAGATGTGAGTCGCCTCGAAACGAAACCGATTTGCACTCAGACCCATCTTGTTAGGATGATGACGTAGCTAAGTGGGCACGGACAACGTTTGGCTGCAGAGACGCCTCCGAGCTTCGACTGCGAGACAAGTTCACAGCTGCGCTGCTTCCTATACTCCTCGATACACCAGTTTTTCGGCGTCTGGGGACACTGCAGCGTACCTTAGATATTCTTGATCGCGAGGGCATCTCCAAGCTCCGAGAGCGAGCCCAAGCGCTTCATCTCGGTGTCTCCGCGGACTCTGCTTCACCGCCTCCCTTTGATGCAGACCCACTTGAACCTGTGCTCAAGGAATGGTCGTCTTTCATCGACAGCTACGTATCATCTCATGACACACGAAATCACGATACCCCAGAACCATCAGACTTGCGCTACTACTTGCTCGCATACCTGCTCTCCGCCACATTTAAGGACTGCTCTGTCATGATTCGTTTATCTCCCAATTCAACACAGCATGCCGTGAAGGTGATCGACTTGGACATGAAGAGCGTTAGGAAGATACGCTACTGGGAGAAACTCGACCAACAGATCCTTGATGCGTACGCAAAGGTGGATGTTGACGCTAGGAAGAGATGTGTGGATGGCTGGTCGAGATTGGCCGCCGACGCGTCCCAGGACGCAGACGTACTACGATGACTTGCAGCCTACTGCTCACAAAATTCCTCATCTCCATCTTTCAAGGTAGTGACCACCACTGTTTCTGGACACCCAGGACATACAATAGAAACTAGGAAGCGAGGAATTAGGAAGCGGGCGTAGTAGCGGTGTGTGATGCCCTCTACCATAGCCCTTTTATAAGGGCACTCTTTGATCCTTACTGCCCCCAGTGCTTCCATGCCAGTCAGCGGGACTTTTCGCCCGGATGTCATGCACATGTTGTCAAACCGCCGCCCCCCACTATAGTCTACTATAGTGTCCTGCAGGCGTGCAGGAGTTATTTAAGAGGCAAGACCTGGCGGGACGCGCGTCGAACGGCACGTTCACATGTATTGTACGTAAATTAGCGCCCACAGGTCCGATAGACGGCCATCTTATCAGATAAAAGCAGCCCACGTCCCTGCCTAATATTGCACCCCCGCATCACATCACTCCTCATGCCTCCATCCAGCTCAGACGCGAAGAGGCACGTCGTCGTGGTCGGCGGCGGCGGCGCCGGGAACGAGGTCGCTGCGCTGCTATCGAAGAAGCTCGACCCGGCCCGGCACGCGCTGACGCTGCTGACCGCGCGCCCGTTCAACGTCTGGCTGCCGTCGACGCCACGCATGGCGGTGACGAGCGAGGGCGCGTTCGAGGAGAAGGTGTTCACGCCGTACGACCGGCTGTTGAAGGGGATTGGGGAGGTGCGGATTGGACGCGCGGTTGCGGTTGAGGAGAAGATGCCGGGCGCGGGTGGGCACGTCGTCTTGGAGGATGGCGAGCGCGTGCCCTATGACGTGCTGGTATTAGCGCCTGGTATGCGGTGGGATGGCCCGTTGGCATATCCGATTACGAAGGAGGCTGCGCTACGGCATGTACGCGAATGGCGCGAGAAGTTCGCGGAGGCAAAGACGATCGTGATGGCAGGAGGTGGACCTGTGAACATCGGTGAGTGCAGATAATATCTTGCGTGATGCTATCATCTGATTGATGCCTGCAGAGATTGCGGGGGAGATCAAGTATTATTATCCTGTAAGTCAGTGTTTATAGCATTGCAAGGCACAAGGTTCACAGTTCTATAGGAGACGAGCGTTACTATTGTCCAAAGTGGCAACTTCCCATTGAACAAAGTCTACCCGGATCGTTTCAGAAGTACAGTTGAGTCGAGGATTCGACAACGCGGCGTGGAGTTTGTCTTCGACGATTATCTTGATGAGACAGAAACAAAGGACGGTTTCGTCATGACGCGGAAGGGCAAAGTTTTACCTGCAGACCTTGTCGTAAGTAAAACGACCTCATGAATCCTCATCTTCAGCGTGCTTATCGTCCCGACAGGTCTCGTCCACCGGCGGCACACCAAATACCGAATTCATTAAAACGCTCGACAGTGATATTGTCACCTCTTACGGACGCGTCCGCGTGGACGCTAAGCTGCAGGTCCTCGGCCACCCGGGCGTGTTCTGCGTCGGTGACATAGTAGACAATACCGAACGGTTGGGCTTGAACAAGTATGTGCGCCACGCGAAAGCGGTCTCCGCAAACATCCTCGAGTATCTGCAAGACGAAGCGCCGAGCCACGAATATGGGGGCACGATGGAGACGATCGTCATATCTATGGGCAAGGTGCGTCAGTTACACGTCGTAGACAGACCCGCCTTGACTTTGCTATTTAGACTGGTGGAGCGGCGTATGCAGCTATACTGTGGGGGTTGATCGCCCCCAACTGGTTGGTCCGGATAGGAAAATCGCGGACGATGGGTGTGAACCAGGCGAGGTGGAGGATGGGGTATAGATTGTTTGAGTCGCTGTTTGCTTAACTGGTGTGCTCTGCTCTGCGTGATCGTTGGTAGATTTGGATAAGATTTGGACCGGCTTACTTTGCCGTTTATATGGTACCTTCGACATCGCCTTAGTCTCTCACCTCTTGTCTCTTGTTCGAGTGTCGATGTGTAAGAGCACAGCACACCATATGTGCTGCGAAAAGTTCATACCGTATTCGCCAAAACGTCACCTTACGGCGTATTCTCCATGTGAGTGCCCACTTCCCGTCGGCGAGAAACCTTCTGGATTGCCTCTAATAGTTTTTGCCTGATTCGACTGCTGACCTGATGGCGAGTTGTAAGAGTGTTGGCAAGGTCAACGATGTCCAAACGTGTTCCTTACAGAGGTCAGCAACGAAGAGTAATCATGGTCCAGATGACCACTGCTCTGTTGACTTCCTAAAAAATCAAACAGTCGCGTTGACACGACCGTGACAGCTGTCCTGATGATGATCCGTGCGGGGTATCCCAATCGCCCCACCCCCGCATCTCACTCCTGCTCTTTCGTTATTTATTCACGTCGTTAGCAGCTTTTTACTTCCTTCTCCTTTTCACGAAATACCAGGCGCAATCATGCTTTCGGCTTTCTCTGCGCGTTCACGACTTATCTCGGGCGCCTTCAACCGGCGTCTCACCAATACCATCCCCGCAGTGTCTAGAGCCCACGTTCAGCAGCGATGGGCATCATTCTACAACACGGATATAGCAGGTCTTACGGACGAGCAAGCGGAGGTTCGTGTAATCAAGCGTTCATGTTATGCTGAGCGTGTGCTGATCGCGTCGCGTTTGCTGTTCGTGCCATCATTACCAGTTCCGAGAGGCCGTCACCGAGTTCGCTCAGCGTGAAGTCGCTCCGAGAGCAGCAGAGATTGACAAGTCGAATAACTTTCCGACGGTGCGTTCACATGTACACCGTCAGTGCAATGTCTCTCACACCTACTTGTATACAGGATCTCTGGGAGAAACTAGGAGACATGGGTCTCCTCGGCGTCACCGTTTCCTCGAAATACGGAGGACTCGAGCAGGGCTATTTCGAGCACACGCTCGCCATGGAAGAGCTCTCACGCGCGTCGGGCTCAGTCGCGCTCTCGTATGGCGCGCACTCTAATTTGTGCGTGAACCAGATCCACAGACACGGCACCGACGCGCAGAAGGCGAAGTATCTCCCGGACCTCATTTCTGGGAAGAAGGTGGGCAGTCTGGCCATGAGCGAGCCTGAATCTGGGAGCGACGTGGTCAGCATGAAGCTCAAGGCTGACAAGGTGGACGGCGGGTATCTGCTGAACGGAAACAAGTTCTGGTATGTCCATTCGGCATCATATGTATGCGACGCCGAGATGATGGAATGCCTTATAGGATCACTAATGGACCTACAGCATCGACACTAGTGGTCTATGCGAAGACCTCCCCGGACAAAGGCTCGAAAGGCATCACAGCCTTTCTAGTCGAGAAAGGATTTGAAGGGTTCTCAACACATCAGAAGCTCGACAAGTTTGGTATGCGAGGCAGTGACACTTGCGAGCTGGTATTCGAGAATTGCTTTGTGCCAGAAGGTTTGTAAAAACAACAATACCTCAAACTATGTACTCCTCGTTTCTTATGATTCCCCACAGAGAACGTTCTTGGGAAGGTCGACAAAGGTGCCTCAGTGCTGATGTCTGGTTTGGATTTGGAGCGTCTTGTCCTCAGTGGTGGGCCGTTGGGGTACGATCTAATGGCCTTGTTCCTGAGCCCATCAGTCTACTGACCTGGTCCACCTGCAGTCTGATGCAAGCTGCGTTCGACTATGCAATAGAGTATGTTCATGACCGCAAACAATTTGGACGGCCAGTCGGGGAATTCCAGCTCATGCAAGGTCCGTATATGCCGAGTTCTTCGGAAAACGGAGGTTGATCGGCATTGATGTAGGAAAAATTGCCGATATGTACACGAAGCTGAACGCGAGTCGCTCGTATGTCTATGCTGTTGCAAGAGCATGCGATAAAGGCAGAGTCAGCCGGAGAGTGAGTTGTTCCAAAAAATGTCGATTTGAATCGTAGTCATCGCGGTCTGGGTACCCCTCGGCAGGACTGCGCTGGCGCCATCCTTTATTCGACGGAGAAGGCGGTGGAAGTCGCCCTGGAGAGCATGCAGTGCCTGGGAGGGAATGGATACATCAATGGTAGGCCTGATCTCTTAATCCATCCAATAATTCATCTGTTGATTCAAGCACAAACACAAACCCATACAACATCAGACTACCCAGTTGGTAGAATCCTCCGAGACTCGCGCCTTTATACAGTTGGTGCTGGGACGCAAGAAATCCGCCGTATGCTCATCGGCCGAGAGTTCAACGAGGAGTTTGCAGCGCAATAGAGACATCGGTCGGGCATGTCCGGCACCCCGAGGGTGCTTCGGCTCAGATCTAGCGGGTCTGGAAAATACTGATTCGCTGAGTTTGTACAGGGGTTGTTGATGGATCATTTGTCACCCATACCAATACGAATGATCAATGGTGCCACTGATGTTTCATGTAGCGGATGCGGATGACTATCCTCAACAGATGTTATGTTGGACGGAATTCTGCGTGGCATCGTTCCCGTAAGGCGTCGATCCATCGGGCCGCTCCTTCGTCCTTGTTTTGACGTCCCTCCTCCCAAAGATTTGACACTTACCATGAAACAGTCCTCAGGAAAGCCAGTTTTCAGGATATGAACAAGAACGCTAGACCTGACGGAGGTTAGCCCCCGTTCGCGACATCGTTCCGAGAGTGATCGATCTCGGCCTGTAGACCGATGAAGACGTTCAGTTGTCTTATTAGTCATCATTGGGCCATCCTCCGGGATTGTCCTGCAGTGGATCGCCTCGTCACGCGTCACGACTCGGACGTCCTGAGGTCAAGTTGAGGCGCCATTCAAACAAACTTGCGTAGCCAATTCTGATTGGCCCCACGTGTATCATCTCCGTGGATCGGTATCTCGCGCAAGTCATCTCATTTTCGATGAGCAAAGAAAACATCAAAGCAGTGCACCGCACACAGTGGGCAACGGACAATATGGAAAGGCTGTCGGTGGAACAGGAATCCCTTGTCCGACTTCCCTACTGCAGAGGGGTGCCCACTGCCGCCCTAGTAGGAGGTCCGACTTCGACGCATTTTGCTACCGCTAAAAACGTTGAGTGGGCGGTAAAAATAATCTGAGGACTACGAAATATCAACCAACGGCGGCAAATATGAGGACCCTGAGTGAGCCTTTCTGAAAAAGGCACGAAGATACGAAGGCGTTGGGAATATGCTGACGTAGGTCCATGAGCAATCACAACTGTGCAGTTCTGAATGGACCTGAATCCGCCATTTTAGAAATGCATCCGCCCTCGCAGTCCTGACAAAAAAATAACAGGCTCCGGACGAAGCCACTGTGGAGTGCGGAGTGAAGTAGCCGGCGGCTTGTGTTTGCCTGTGCAGTTGCCAGGTGAGGTCGTGTTTGCGGCCCATTTGCGATTCGGAGAAGCGAAGCGCTGTATTGAACACGCTTTATTCATCGATAACGCACACGGGGCCGGGCGGAGACCGCATATCGACAGCTGCTCGTCGGAGGAACCAGCAACGCTGACGATATCACGCGGTCGCCACGAAGTTTGTTGATTGAGTGCCGATTCCCGGAGGCCGAGCACAGATTTTAGATAACGTAGGATCCCCCCCTGCTGAAGCACCGATCGACTGGGGCTCTGCACGCAGTGTGGTCCTTGCGGCTGCAGGGCCACCATGGAGACGATTCAACGGCGCGGAGTGTGTACAGTTCAAGCTCATCCGTTGATTCGCATACCTCTTATGTCCATTTCCTGCGAGGCCCTCGCTTTTTGCCCTTTTCTTCTTCCATCATCCTGACATCTTCACTACCAGTAGGTGTCATGGATTCCCCGTTCTTCTCGACTTCTTCGACGCAACCCATTATGCCCATGGAAGCACAAGCACCATCGTCCAATGTCATTGACCGAAACGACGGGCAAGATCCTCACTCCATGGAACACGACCCTTACCCATCACAATCCGAGCCATTCCCTTTCGTAAATAGTTGGGATGCCAGCTACATCGATGCTACGTCACTGCCAATGTCCAGTAATGCCTGGACTCATCCGATGGCCAGCATGGACTCGACATCCTACTACGACGCCTCTGGTGCGGCCCCCACGTACAACCCATATCAGTCCAACGACACGGGGATTATCTCCCCCCAGACCGAAGAACCGACCGCTAGCCTCGCACCCATCGCTTCGACCACCAGCGCCACGACTCTCAGCGCCACGACCGCCGCCCGTAATCCCACGTCTGCTACATCACGCCAGCGCACTTTCCAGGCCTGCGATAAGTGCCGCGATAGGAAGACGAAAGTATGTCTCTCTCGCGAACCAAAGTCGACGGGTTGTGGTGTCTGACCGTGTTCGTCCGCTACAGTGTTCAGGCGCAAAGCCCGTCTGCGAGAGATGCGCGGCGCGCGGCCTCATTTGCCACTACACCGTGTCCAAGGCATCGAGCAGCCGTATACGGTCGAAATCGTATTCCTCGGTCGAGGACGCCGGCCTGCAGCAATATAGTCGCCCCAGAGCGGTCGCTCGGCCGCCTATTCCATATAGCTCCTCACCGCTTGCACTCAAAGCGAGCATACCAAGTGTCATAGCGGCCGGCGCTTCGCCTTTCGACGCGGACATCAACACGAACAGCCATCAGGCCCATACCTTCGACTCTTATTTCCGCCCGCCGAATTCCTCGTTACATGAACCCCAGAGCTTCGCGTGCGTACCGCAGCTCCCCATCACAATACATCGAGCTGACCGTCGGCGCAATTCCTATAGCCCAAATCTGAACATCAGCCCGTCCAGCCTATCCCACCACGATGCCGCAGACGCGACCTTCCACCCCCCACTGCACTCCCCCGACACCGGCGCGTCCGAGCCCGCATATGCCCCCGGGCCCGAGATGTGGCCCCCCTCGCCGCCCCTCGCGCACCGCCCGCCAGCCGAGCGCGGCATGCTCGCGCTCCTCACGGACGACCTCACACTGCGCGGTGGTGGCGAGCACGGCGGCTACGTGGGGTATGGCATGCCTGCATCCGCGCCGCCCCTGCAATTGGAGTTTGTGAGCCCGAGCCCGTTCTACGAGGAAATGAACGACGCCCAGCACTGCCACACACCATAGGTCTGCATGCGCCTCCCGGGACTTGCAATCAGACCAGTGCTGCACGCCGTCGCTTATATTACACACTCACCGATACTTGGATAGATGCTGTAGTAATTAGATTCGGACGGGCCCGGCCTGTTCTCTAGGTCGGTGCTCGCTTCGTGCTTGCACGGAGGGGGGCATATATGGGGCAGAACACTCATCATGGCGGATGCTTCAAGTATCACGACTCTCTTCTTTCGGCACTTTTCACTCGTGGGCGGGCGACGGAAGGAGGGGGCGTACATGATTGTCATGCTACATCGCGCAACAGCGCTGAAGCGATATGGAACCAAAAGAAAAAGAAAATATCCGGACGGATGGCGGGCTATGCTTTCAGCCAATATGCCAACCAGGACTGAACAGTACTAGAGGCGTGTTCTAGTCTTGAGGGCAGTCTACAGGCTGTTTAAATTGGCGCACAAGCTCAAGGTCGCGTGGACCGGGCTCAATGCGCTGTAACATTCCAAGTCATACACATAACACATGCTAATGTAGATAGAAAGAGAACAAGTAAAGTATAGTCCGTAATGGCTAATGCTACAACACCAAACCAAACCAATAACAATAATTTAAGCGAACCCATCTACACACCCTCTCACTACGACGCAGGCACCCCCTTGCGCACCTCGCGTATCACGCGGAGCGCCTCCTGCTGGTCACACCGCAGCGCGCCCATAATCTGCGCAACCTGCGCCCGCAGCGCCTCCAGCTGCTCGACGCGCGCTGTCGCACTCAGGCCCGTGAGGTCGAGGCTCGGCGGCTTCACCGCGCGGCTCTGCCCGAAGCTCGCGCGGCCCGGGCGGGGGACGTGGTGCTGCGTCGAGGGCGGGGGCGGAGGCTGCTGCGCGAGGGGCGGGAAGGCGGAGAGAGACGAGGGCTGGGCTGAGGGGGACGCGTGGGCGTTAGAGTACGCCTGCAGATCGCGGTATGTCTGGGGATGATGCCTCTTCGCAAGGCCATTCTGCACGGCTGCTGGTGGTTGAGCAGCCCGGCTCTGCTGAGTGATGGCCGCGACCTGCTGTCCCGCGCCCGATGATCCGGCAATGGGTACCGGCGAGGGAGACAGACTACCGTAGGGCTGCGGTGTTCTGGAAGGGCCAGGCTGGTTGCTTGCAGACAGCATTGGCTGGGCGGCGCGGCTCTGGGCACGGGGAATGCCCGCTGAGACCTGCGTCATGTTCTGCGGAGCCACCCATGTAGCATGCCTGCCCAACGCAGACGCCGCCCGTTGCCCCTGATTGTGCACACCCTGTGCGCCAGGCGTCGTCCGCGCCGCGTTCGTCGAGCGCGCGATGCGCACCGGCGCTGCCGCCGGCGAACACGCACGCTGCGCGCCTTCCTGCGCCGTCCACGTCGCATATCGGCCCAACGCTGGCAGCGTCTGCTGTCTTTGGTTCTGGCTCGGCGCAGGCGGCGTCGCGCTCGACGAGCCCGCGAGGGGATGCCGGGGGAGACAAATCATCTTGGCCGGCGAGGGCGCCTCCTGCGTTGTCCATGTCGCATAGCGGCGTAACGGCTGCACATGTCGCAGCAGGTTCTGGTTCTGCTGAGGCACCGGCGGCGTTGCACTTGATGGACCTGCAATGGGTGCTTGTCCATATCCCTATTCGAAGGCACTTGCGCTTGAGCGGCACTACTCTTGGACGAGGGTGCTTGACGGAACATCGGGAGTCAGGGTCTGCGCTGCCCATGTGGTCTGCGGACTCGCGTCTTGCATCTGGTCCAGCAGATGACTGGTATCCTGCGAGCACTTCGGATGGAGAAGTATAGTCGTAGGTTGATATGTGTCCGCGAATTGCAGTTGCGGCTGTGCGGCTTGGTTCTGCTGGTGGGGAGTACTCGAAGGGACCTCTGGTGTTGGGGCCTGTCCCGTCCATGTAACATGCGGACTCGCGTGCTGCGCCTGGTCCGGCAAATGCTGAGGGACAGATGCCTGCAACGAAGATTCGGCGAACGCTTCCTGTACAAATGGTGATGGAGATAAGCCGCCTGAGGCCTGAGGTGCATTCGAAGGCTGCATGCTCGAAGCCGGCCGCGGCTGCGCGAAGTGATCCTGTTGAGCATAAGCAGCCCATACGGCTTGCTGTTCCTGTTGTTCGTGCGCTGCCTTTGTCGCATATTCGTCCATCGCAGCGAACATCATCTGTTCTAGCTCTTCCTGTTGAGCCTCGTTCAGCTGATGCTGATGCTGAGGAACAGGCGCGGCAGGCATTGCGACGCGGGGCGCCTGTATGTGTGCCGCGTTCGATGGTCCTGCCACAGGCGCCGGCGACGGAGAAGGGTTCCAGCCGACTGGCGATAAGCCCCGCGCAACCGCAGGAGTCAGTCGAGCTGCGGGGGTCTGTTGCGGCGAGACGTGCGGAGCCTGTGCATTGGCAGTGAGGCGCGCGGGAATAGGTGTGGCGGCGGGTGCAGCTTTCATACGATTGCGAAGACGGGCTTGTACCCATGGCGGCATAGGCCCCCCAAAATATGCCCATTTGAGGTACTCCAGATGTTGTGCAGCTACGATCGGATGAGCATGGGCTCTGTTGGACGTCAGCGAACGCAACCTTTGTAGGATAGAAGAGAACGCACCCAAAGTCTTGGTTGCGGTTGAAGTCCTTGCAACACCACATCTCGTGGAACTTTTTCTCTCGATCAAGATAAAAGCATGTGTGCTGAATTTCGCTGGCTTTGGGGATGTACTCGTGACATTCGAAGCAGTATACGACAGTCTGGGACGCGGTCAGTCAGTACGCCACACAGACGCGCGGACGCGACTTACCTCGCTGCCGGTGCACTTGCACTCTCCGGTACCCTCCTTGGACGCATTCGATTCATTAGCCACTGGACGCATCGCGAGGACGGTGCGTCCGCGTGGAGATATAGCGAAATCGTTCGGGTGCAGCAGCAGCTGCGCGTTCGCGGTGTCCAGCTTCGACACCGGCGGGTAACGGTAGGGGGCAGGCTTAGGTTGGTGGGGGAGGGTAGGGATTTTAGGCATCTCGACGGGAAGAAAGAAGGTAAAGGCAGACAACAAGGGCGGACGATACCTTATATAACAGTATCAAGGTCAAAGCGGTCGACAATAAGCTATCAGTGTGGCCATCTTGTCAGGGTTTGCGGTCATTGTATTTGACCAAGGGCGGGTTGCTGTGCACGAGACAAGCGTGTTGTGGCGTGCAGAATGCTGGTATTTTGGTGAGAGACAAAGATATGCTAGTGTCTACGATGAGTGGGAGGTTGTGGCACCAAGCAAAGCGGTGACCATGCTACAAGACAAAAGTAAGTTGGCAGAAAGACATGATCACCTTGTTCGATATTCCCCTTCATAGTTCGAAGATAATTATGGGCCACTGCGCAGCACAATTGTTCGAGAAAGACGCATGGCATGATGAGCGTGGACGAAATGGCGACGAAAAGAAAGCAAGGAGGCCATCGGCGCTAATACAACGCGCTGCTCGGGCTATGATTGGTTGCCGGCGCGTTACGCCAAGCGCCGACACGTCCGGTAACCCCGACAGTCTGCCATCGCAAAACCACTAGTGTGACCCAAATGCATCCATCATACGTCCAACACGGATCTTGAGCACCGCCCGCAGTATATATAAGTCCTCGTCGCTGAGCGTTAATATCACACTTAAACCGACCCGATTCCACAATGGCTGCACCCGCAAAGACCCAGTTTATTGCCGAGCCGAAGACCGTTTCTGTAAGAGATCTCCTTGTCCTAAGTAGTGCAAGCGCTCATTCGTATCTGATATAGATTGTAGGATGTCCGTTCAGGTGCGCTTCCTTGTGTCTCTCCCGAGGCGTCGTGCTGATGCGTATACCTATCATATAGTGGTGGACAGGTGAGCAGCAGCGAACCCTTCGTTTGCCTTGTATGAAACCCCGGAATAGCACCAGCTCGGTGTCGACAAGGGCCCCATCCACCTCGTGGATGCTGGTCTTGCGCAGCAGCTCACTGACCTGGGTTGGAACGTCCTATTCGATGGCCATCACCAGTTCGAGGAGATCTGTACTGAATCGGACCCCCCGATCGGAAAGATGAAGAACCCGCGGTTGGTGTCGAATGTCACAGAGGCCGTGGCGAAGGTGGTCGGCGAGCATGCCAGGAAGGGCCAGCTGCCTCTGACCCTTGGTGGAGATCACTCCCTGGCGATGGGCACCATCGCCGGCACTTTGTCGTGAGTTCGTCCGCAGAATAACGATGTGCACGATAATGACATGATGTGATAGCCAACACCCTAACGCCTGTGTGATTTGGGTTGATGCGCACGCCGATCTCAATACCCCAGAGACAACGGACTCAGGTACGTACTCTTCTGGCTTATATCCCTCGATCACCGGACGACTTTCCATGGCCTTCTTGCTCGGGCTGATTGGGTGCGGTGCCATTTTGAACGTCATTGAGGCGTTCAAAATGATATCCGGATACTACGTCATGGATGAGGCCGCGGAAGGTCGTCCACTTCTTTGCACCATACATCTGCGCGTACTCAATTATCGAAGGACGCGTACTAATGTCGGCGATTATGCACAGGAAACATCCACGGCATGCCGCTCTCGTTCCTTCTCTCGCTCGCGAGCTCCGCGGACCTGAACTACACGTCCGCCTCGGAGCCGACGCCCTTCGCGTGGCTCGACAACGTGCACCTGTCGCCGTCGCGCCTGGCATACATTGGGCTGCGCGACGTCGACCCAGGCGAGAAGGCGCTGCTGCGCGAGCACGACATCGCGGCGTTCTCGATGCACGAGGTCGACCGGTACGGTATCGGGAAGGTCGTCGAGATGGCGCTCGACCGGGTGAACCCCGCGCGCGACAGGCCCGTGCACCTGAGCTTCGACGTGGACGCCCTCGACCCTACAGTCGCGCCGAGCACGGGCACGCCGGTGCGTGGCGGGCTGACGTTCCGCGAGGGGCACTACATTTGCGAACGGCTGTTCGAGACGGGGCTGATTGCAGCTGTCGATCTGATGGTGCGTGGTTTGGACGTGGTGCTGGCGAGTGCTTATCCGAATCGACGATCGTAGGAGGTGAATCCGTCGCTGAGGGACCCAGCGAGTGTGAAGCAGACCGTTGCGGTCGGCTGCTCACTCGTGCGCGCCGCTCTCGGTACGACTCGATCCGATGCGTCCTCATTCGTCTTGGCTCACCTTTTTTGCAGGAGAGTCGCTACTGTGATCTGCATCCTTCGGCATAGTCGCTTCGTAGAGTTGGCCCGTCCGTCCAGGCTTGTCTATACCGGCATGTGAATGTATCCATAGAAGCACCCTTTTCTCGTCATGAAACAGTCATGAACCTCTCTATAGCATTATACCGTTGACTGCTGCCAAAGTTATGCTAATGCCTCTGCTACGGAGAGTGCTTGAGGCGCACTGTAACTGTATACATTGCCAATTGCATTTGTCGGGGACACACCTACTGCGACAGGCCGCATGCAGCACCATGTGACGCCTGTGAGGGAGCTGATTGGTCTCTATTGAAAGCGAAATACGCCGGCGGCAGTGGTGGAACAAAATTAGAACGGTCTGGCAACGAGGCAGGAGGGCAACCGTAACGCCAGTCATCACACGTACAGTATCTGATGCCTGATGTTCTCAACAGCAGCCCCGGTCCTATAAAGCGTGAGTTGCATTGGCTGAATGGGCCATCGAGCCCGTTACCCAAAATATCTGCCCTTATAGCACTCCAAATCCATGTCCAAGCCGTCTAGCGCCACTCCTTCCGCCAACCCATCTCGGTCGGCCACCCCTTCGCTGCACTTCAAAGACGTCGTACGTCCCAGTACTTGGTTACATACAGTAAAACCAGACGAAGCTCACCATTCGAGACCGCGTATCGGTTTTGATTCGTGTCTCTTCCCCGCTAGGTGCACGACATGATGTCAAAACTGCGACATGAGAAGGAGTCCGAGGCCCACCAGGTGCGTCGCTCATGCCCGCGCCGCAAGCCCTAGCCGCTCATGCCCCGCGCCCCGCCAGATCTTCCGCGAGGCAGCGGGCCACCAGTCGAAGGCCCTCCCGCAGACGATCAACCCGGTATGCCTTTTCGCTATGGGCCCGCCGCTGTTGCTCATGACGCGCGCAGGACGAGGAGACCGTCCCGGGCATCAAGCACCCGGGCTCCACAGGCGTCATCTACTGCTCCGACCGCGCAATGGCAAACGGCTTCAACTACGCCAACTCGCACGAATGGGCGAACCTCGGGCAGGGCGCGCCCGAGGTCGGGCCCATCCCGGACTCCGCGCCGCGCCCGACGTGCGTGCACTACCCGCTCGACGCGCTCGAGTACGCGCCGACGACCGGCGTCAAGGGTGCGTCGCGACATGTGCTGTGGGCGGCGGCGGCGCTGACGCGGGGTGCAGATCTGCGGCAGGCGGTCGCGGAGCTGTATAACGACCAGTACCGCCAGGGCAAGGAGTCGCAGTACACGTACGAGAACGTGTGCATCGTGCCGGGCGGGCGCGCGGGGCTCTCGCGCGTCGCGGCCGTCATCGGCGACGTCTACTGCGTACGACCTGCTCTCTTTCCGTGCTGTGTCTGGGCTGACGGGTGTCGGCTTGCAGTCATACCAAATCCCGGATTACACGGCGTACGACCAGGTGCTGTCGGCATTCAGGCGGCTTGTGCCCGTGCCCACTGCGTGCGTCCCGCTTGTCCCATCCTTTGACGCAGCCTGACCGTTTTCCGTGCACTAGGCTCGAGCCTGAGGTATGTTGGTGATGACATCATCACGATGGGGATCTGACTTGGCATCGAAGAACTTCTACCAGCTCGACATCAACCAAGTCAAGGTACGCTTGCTGCCAAGACGGGCGCGGCGGTTCGCTGACGGCTCGCTTCGCTTGTGCAGAAAGACATTCGCACGCAGGGCCTCGCTGTGCTTATCGCTTCAAATCCGAGGAATCCCACCGGGCAGGTCATTGCGTGCGTTGGCTGTTCCTAGTTGCAAGAGATACATCTGACTTCTCTGCCATCAGAGGGAATGAACTGAAGGAGCTCGTCGCTCTCAGCAGAGACAGCACAACGACCTTGATTCTCGATGAGGTGAGTCCGCTCGGGATCCTATCCATATATGCGCTGATGCACCGGCGACCAGTTCTACTCTTGGTACATCTACCACGAAAAGGAGAAGGACTTTGGCAAGGCCGTCTCGTCAGCCGAGTACATCCACGACGTGAACCAGGTAAGAATTCAATTGGGGTTTTCCGCTAACACTTCCTTATGCCAACTCTTTGCTTGCTGTTAGGATTCGGTCGTCATCATCGATGGCCTTACGAAGGTATGTTTGTACCCGTACACTACGCGGAGCCTTGCGAACTGAACTGTTTTTGACGCATGCAGAACTGGCGTCTCCCCGGCTGGCGTATCTGCTGGGTCCTCGGCCCCAAAAACCTGATCACAGCCCTGTCCCAGTCAGGATCCTTCCTCGACGGCGGTGCGAACCACCCGTACGTACCTTCCACACAGCACCGACGCCCTCTCTGACCCGCCCACAGCCTGCAACTCGCCGCCATCCCGCTCCTCCGCCCGGAGTTCGTGCGGCAAGAGCGCCTCGCGCTGCAAAAGCACTTCAAGGCGAAGCGCGACCACGTGCTGAAGCGCCTGCACGAGCTCAAGCTCGACGTGGAGATCCCGCCCGTCAGCACGTTCTACATCTGGCTCAACCTTGAGAAGCTGCCCGACCCGCTCAACAACGGCCTGGTGCGTCTCTCGTTCGTCTGCAGTGTGCTTATGTGGCTCATGTGCGCACAGACGTTCTTCGAGGAGCTGCTGAAGGAGAAGACGATCGTTATTCCTGGTATCTTCTTTGACATCAACCCTGCGCATCGCCGCAACCTGTTCAGCTCGCCGTGTCACCATTTCGTGCGACTCTCGTTCGGCCCGCCGCTCGAGGACCTCGACAAGGGTCTCGACGCGATGGGGCGCGTACTGCGCAGGGCGCGCAAGGAGGGCATGCGCGCGTTCGGGCATAGCTACAAGAAGAGCATCGAGAGCATCGCGAGCCTGGACGAGCACGTATAGACTCGGGCGATTGCCCATGATCTCACGATCCTTGACGATACATGGCGTTAGTGGACCTCAGAACTGTGGTCAAACCTTTCTTGTATGTAGCATATCCGCTGTGGAACCCGTTATACCAGATGACTTAGAGTCTTATACATGGCGTCGGGATTGTAAGGATGAGCAGAAGGGACTGACGTTCGAAAGTTGAACGACAGGTCGTAGACTAACAAATTGATCGTCAGGCCCCTCCAAATCTAGTCTCCAAAGCGACCGTATCACACGCCTTCCTTCTGAGGTGGGAGGAGATGGATACTCCAAATCGTTGTCTTGATCCCCTTCCCGATGATTTATGCACTGGAAGTGACGAACGACGGTTGGAAAACAATTCGGAAAGGATGGGATCTGATTGCAGTCGATAATCGATACAAGTACATAGGCTCCTTATGTGCTCCCACGACGAGTATGAGTATACCGTATAATGGTTGCCTCGTTGCATCTCAACCTTACAAGACTCGAGTCTTGCCCCTCCATCGCATCTATCCCTCAGTGTCTTGGATCGTAAGTGCATGCTGGCAATAGTCCAGTTCATTTCAAAATGCTGATCTGATATTCAGTGCTCAGTGGGACATCGTGGCTGAATTGATAGTGGCATCGTGGCCATGAAGATAGGATCACAATATGAACTTGAGCGGGACGCTTCGTACGTCTTATATTAACCAGAGTCATTCTAGCAATATCACTCACGCGTTGCAACTTTCCACCTTAACAGGGCCGAGGATTACTGGCTCGCCGCCCTCCGTTCCTCGACTGGCTCGCACCGATACAATCAAAGGCCATCTGCGTCTTCAAAAGACACTGTGGCGGGAGGTAGAGGCCATGCAAAAGGCGATCTGCATTCTACGCACGCGCTGCAATGCTGTTTCTGCAACCTGTCGTCTTCCACCGGAAGTTCTGTGCCTGATTTTTTCGTCCTGCGCTCTTCAAGAGCATCCCGTGTCGGAAGCTTCGCCGAGCCTCAGCATTACAAGCTCTGCTCTTGGATGGATTAAAGTCACGCACGTCTGCAGTCATTGGCGTGAAACGGCGTTGCATGAGCCGAATCTTTGGGCGAATGTGACCTATTGCCTGGGATTACGCTGGAACAGGTTGATGCTCACTCGTTCAAAGAAAGACCGTCCCAATCTCTGTCTCAAGCTTCGATTGCGAACACTTTGACAGGATGTTGTCTGAGCATTTTTTCCACCTTGCTCAGCTCGATTTACAGTTTTCCGACAAGTTACTCACTCATCGAGTCACAATTTTGGAATACGCCTGCACCGCTGCTTGAATCGCTACATCTGTGGAAGCGCTCGCATCTCGTCTCTCTTCCAAATGATGCGTTTGGAGACTACACACCCTTGCTGCATCGGGTCGTTCATTTGCGACGTTTATCTGCCATGATTCACCTGTATTTGCCGGTCTCATTCATTTAAAGCTCAGATGGTACCCCGATTATTCTAGAAGCGGGAATTTATCGGCTTTCTTCCATGCAAATCAGAATAGCTTTCAAATGGAATCTCTTCTAGGCTCCCTTACAAGGATGCCTGCGCTCCGGACATTAATCCTTGATACATGTATTCCATCTCCTGTCCAAGACTTGCGCTCGATACCCGTCGTGAAGCTAATTCACCTGGAGACGATGACGTTGATGGGCACTGCGGCACAGTGTGCCGGGATCATGGACCATCTTTACTTCCCCCAAGTCTGCACGTTCTATCTGAAGCTACTTCGCTGCAATGAAGGGCTTCAGGGCAGCGTACTTCCGGCGCTGCGCGCCCACTTCGGAAAAGTAGCCACGGCATCTCATCAACACGTCCCCATCTCCGTCCTAGATATCTCGACTGAATACCATATCAGGGCGTGGAGATATGACGATCCGACGCATGGATCGACCCAAGATGCGCATGTTTCTATCCCTAAAACGCAACCTACCCTTGAGATCGTACAGGCCAGCGGGCGACCTATACACTCCCTTCAAGATCTATGCAGTGTGTTTCCTCCGGACGAATTGCGAGTGCTGCACAAGGATGGCGATTGGCGCCCACACGGCGCGAGTCCATATGAGTGGTTGACATTATTCGGTGGTTGTAACGCTGTCGAGCATGTGTCTGTCTGCGGCAGCCATATTCCTCCCTTTCAGCATAGCCTTCTTCAATCTAGCCCCCAAAGCCGAGTCCGACGCCGTAGAGACAGCAGCAGATCTACAAGAAGCTCCCAGGCGGGATCAGATTTTCTTCCCAAATTTGCAATCATTGAGCTTGTGCAATGTCGATTTTCGTCGATTCAGAGAAGAGCGATTGCACCGTGCCCTTGTCAACTGGCTTCATAATCGTCAGGCCATGGCGACTTTACCCCAGCTGCATATCATTCATTGCCATATCACTCACCATCAGGTGAAGATTCTCAGGAACATGGCTAAAGTCGACACATCTATGGCTTATATTTATGAGGGATTCGGATATGGAGACAATGGAAGAGCATAGCAATCAAGAGTTTGGAGAGGACGACGGGGTAGATGGCAGTGGAAGACGATGAATAAAATGAAACTGGTAATGAACGCGTCCGCTAAGACACGACAGCGACTCATGATTACAGACATATGTGGCAGAGATGCTCATTGCAGGTTTCTTGCAGGCGGAGAGGAGAGATGAATAATTACTGACCAGGTAGATTCACGAGGACACATGTAGTAGTTCATATAAACCTGTCAGAAGCAAGATTGATTCTGATGAGGTGAAAAGTTGGGCAACAAAAAAATGTTTAGCATTGCAGCGTTCTTCGTATGTCAAATGATATCCGGAGCACAAACTTGATGAACAGATGCGAACAGAAAGCGAACCAGAACCAGCACAGGATTGACTGACGAGTTTAACTGACAAAAGAGCAACAGCAAGCCAGAAAACACAGAGCAAGAGGAGCCAAGACATCGCCAAAGAACCACAGCAGAAGACCAGAGCCGACGGAGGACACAGATCAGTCATACAGGTCGACAGCAGGAACCATCGAGATCTTGACTTTCTTGGTCGCGTGCACCTTTTGGATCGTAGGCTTCACTCGGCTTGCGCTTGCCAGGTGGGGTGATCGGCGCCGCGAAGGCGGCCTGCGTTTCTTCCTGGGTTTGGCTTTGCTGCGTCTCCGCTGCGGGAGGAATGACGGCGTGGTTCGATCTGGGGAAATTTGGCGTTCGTGTCGGAGGAGCGAGGTATTGAGGAGGGTGTAGGTGCATGATGAGTGATCAAGAAGTCCCATAAAAAGACGGAAAAGAATGGGAGACGTACTTCTTAATCTTCTCTACGGTGGAAGAGCCCTCCATGCCGTGACGTTTGGTCTGAGCTGTGCGAGCCTTCGAAGACATGATATCAACGTTAGTGTCAATCAAAGAAACAAGGGCAGACAGAGGAGGTGAGACTGGTTCCGCGAGTGCTCACCAACTGTTCCTCAAGTCCCATGACTTTCATCTCCACTTTCCTATCGGGATTGAAATAATCCTGGTACAGTTCTGTGCGCTTTGATGCTTTGACGAACGCATACACCGCCTTCTTGATGTTCTTGCGCTGCTTAGCCTTCCCTTTCTTACCTTTTTTGTGATTATTGGCAGCCACGACATCGAGATCGCAATTGGAGGGTGCGATGAAACCTGGAGGCGAAATTTGATATGTTCTAGATTAAAAAAAGTCGCACGAAATCGTTACCTTCAGTTTCAAGTCTCTTGAATAACTGTGCAGAGACGATAGCCTCGCACCCTGCGTAAATAGTATTAGCCATAACTAGCGCGTAGAGATCCATGTACTGACCAATAATCTTCGTAAACTCTTTAGAATTGGCAGGTTCCTCAGTCTCAGCAATTTTTATGGCTTTTCTGCAAAGATGATATTATCAGGAAGCCCTGGGTCGGAAAACTAGACCGATCGTACCGGAACAATGCGAGCTGGCTGTATTTGACGAGCATGTCCTCGTACCATGGCTGAAGAACGATCATCTCCCAGTTCTGGTCATTGCGCAGACTGCAATGGAAGCAAACAAAATTCTCGGGAATCGCTTGTCCTGAGTGGAATGGTAGCTTTAGCAATCTCGTCAATTTGGAGTCTCGCCCTGTAACCTGCCGCATCTGCACGTACCCCATGCACCTGCGATAGAAAAGTGGGTTCTGAATTATGACTAAAGGGAGACTTGGTGATATGGGCCCACCATGTATGAGACCATTTTCCACATCCTCCATCGCAGAAGACCATTTCCCCATCCTCCTTCTGCAGGGGTAGAAAGCGAAGGTTTTTATCAGAAGGGTTCGAAATGCAAGCACGCAACATTTCCATACCAAGATGCCACAGTCGCAATCGAGTCCATTATCGATAGTTTTTGCCCTTTGCTTCGTAGCGGCAGAATAGCTTTGTTGGACATTAGGCCGAGGTTCTTCAGCGAGCGATTGAGGGTCAGCTTCGTAAATGATGCCGACTGCCTGTGTTTCCATGTCTACCCGCACGTGAGACGGATTCTGAGGAGGATGTTATGATTCTCACTGAGCATCTCTTCCTCCATGGGCACTGGCGTCGCATCCCGAGCCCTCGACTTCTCAAAGGCAGCAATAACCATCTGCGTGTCGAGACCGCGGCTCGTTGATACGAAAGAACAGCCAATGGTATCAGATGGCGGAAGTGGGCTACTCGTAATCGGCGACTCTGACGGGTGAGGTAACCGATGCAGAACGCTCGAGGAGGCCGAGATTGGCGATGTAGGGAACGGCGCACGAGGCGTATCTTCAATCTGCGTGGCTCCAAGCTGTTGCGTCTGCGCCATGTCTTGATCATGGCAATCCTTCTGATTCTGTACGCCAACCATCAGCGATGCCGGTGGTCCAAATCGAGGAACAGTGCATGTCGTACCAGTTGTTTGACGCAGCTAGGCACGGTCTCCGAAGCACCTCCGAACAGTAGCTCTTGGGTACAACCATCATCTACATCCATCGCCGACCTCAAGCTCTGCATCCTTCCGATCCTATCCAGCTCCTTTTGGTCCGCCGAAAGGGGAAGAATTTCACGATTCTCGCCCCTTGTACCCAGCGGCACCCAAACGTCGAGTCCAACACCCGAATCATTGGCGTAATCAGGGTCCTCCTCGCCCTCCGCATCTACATCGCGCGAGTCCATCCTACCAGCGACTTCCGCGTCCCAGATGGTGGTGCGCTCCTGCGCGTCGCTCCTTTGTATTTCGATCTCGGCTCTGCGTGAGGCCGCGCCGTCTGCATAATTCACGGCGGGAGGGGCCGAGTCAGTGGTCCCAGAGAAGGGTGCATCATTGTCTTCAGAGGGCGGGATGAATCCAGCTACGGAGACGACGTGAACGTCGACGCTGTGCGCCAAACGCTAAGGATACTAGTGAACGAGTACAACAGCTGAGCTTACCCATGCCACCCGGTCTGGAGCTTCCCGATGCTCCATTTCTCTGGCACTTCCTTTCTACCGTGAGTAGTGAAATACCACTGATCTTTCTCTGCGTCCCCAGCAACAAAGTTTGGCGGTTCATAGTCCGCAGGTGTATGAGGATAGTAATGGACTTTGAATGTAGCGAAACGGCGCTCTGAAATCAACAGACTCTCAATGGCGCGCACCATGGAGTGACAAGTCCTGCATACTTGGTAGTCTGTCCATGCTCGTCATAGCTTGTATAAGTGTCTTGATTAACGACTGGAGGCAAACGTAGGTCAGCGCGTGGAAGTTACGGCATAATGTTCATAGACATACTTTCAGACTGGATTTTACCTCTCCTATTGTTGGCACTTTTCCTCGCGCCGTAGCCTCTACAACAGGGTCTCTGGAGGCTTCTCCACCATTTAGAGACATGCGCATCAAATCTTCACCGAGCGACATGATTGGTACTGTGGTATTCGTTCCTGGTAGGGTGCAGTACTGAAAAATAAGAACCGGTGTCTAGTTAGCACTGTCAGAGGATTGTGACGATAAGTGTGGACGTCACCTTGAAGTTGAAGGTGTAAGCCTCAACGATACTATAATATCGATCAACGAGCGATCGCAAAGTGGAATATATGCGCACGTACTTGTTTGGATCCTGATCGTCCTGTCGATTATATAGTTTGGTCTGACTTGCCGGACGGGAGCAAGCAAGCCACTCACCAAGTATATGGCAAATATGAAGCTTCGGAGATATTGCTTCTCGATTGCGTCAAAAATCCCGTGTTCCTTCAATAACGTGTCAGAAAGGTACGCATATGGTTTTCTTATCTGTAGTGGAAGAACTCACCAGATAATCCAGGAGTTTATCTGCTTCAGCTGACCATCCTCGACTAACAGTCATCACTCTAAAACCACTGGCGTTACGCCTCCTACCACTTTCGTCAGCAGGAGTCATCATGCCAGCATCGGATGCTTGGGATGAGATGGTGCCATCAGAAGAAGACGTTAGAAGACCTATGCAATCGTGTGTTGATCAGCTAGGCTATGGCTCAAGGGCAGGAATGGGAGCTACGAACTTTCGGAAAAGTTTTCTTGTGGCAACAAGTCCCTAATCCATAAGACGAGTAAATAAACCGCATATATGGATATTTCTATTATGATGAGGTCCACAGAGGTACTGATCAATAGTTACCTTAGATACGTTATGCAGCCTAGACCTGCCCGAAGCAGCGTTTGGACGGTAGCTAAGCTCTGTTTCGCTGAAAGGGTTTCCTGTATCACAGAGTCAATTATAAGGATATTATCCCCAAAAATGGTGCGCACTTGGGATTGGTTTCGAGCTTGAGCTTGCATGATGATGATGGTGGAAAGACGAAGGAGGTCGACGTCAAACGCGGCGCGTTTACGCGTCTCGGTCATGTGATGGAGACTTGACACTGACACTGACAGGTCCGTGAGCCGTAGGTCCATATAGACCTGATGGCGGTGATGGCCGTGTGATTACTCTTCCCGCACCATGCTCTCCACCGTCAACGTTGTGGACGACGTCGGTACTCTTCTGTCCACCATCTACAGACCTTATGGTCTGCAAAACGTACCTTCATCATCGTTCTGTGTCTAATGAGTTTAATTGAGAAAGGGATGTTCAATGTACCTTTCGTTTTCGGAAGTATTCCGGAAACCTCTGCAGCTGCAGGCACCGCGCTCTGCAGCATGCGAGACGGCACACGAGGGCAGCTTCCTTTTTATGAAACAATTAGGAGCACTTCTCCCTCGGCTTTTAAGATGAGAGATGGCTGATAAGGGTCGTAATCTATGCTGAATATGTGCTGCTCGGTGGCGACGATATGGTGGTTGGAGATGTCGTTGGTTTTTGCGGCTTGAGGCCAGCTGGGACCACAATATCTTCATCTTGAAATAAGATACTCGTGGCCACATCTGAAAAATTATAGTCAGAGCTCTGACATTGAGCAAGAATAAAGGAGGATAAAATTCGTGCGAAATGGCACGCGACGAAAGCGAGGGTGCATCCGGTGGCTAATTAGTTGCGTTGAGCCTACGTCTGCCTCAAGCCCAACCTCGTTTCGACCACCGCGCACCCTACTGGAGGACGACATCAACTGATATTTAGATCTTTATCGTCTTCTTGTTCGTGTATGCCCCTTCTCAACAGTCCCAGCATCGCACGTTGTCACCATTGATCCTCTACCTCCACCCACAACCCCCTCTCGGGACATCGTCCCAAACGTTCACCAGCCCCATTCGCACTCATCTCCTCAAGGCGCAGGAAACCAGACAATATCTAGCCCGATTTTGTCGACCTTGGCTTCGCCGAGAGCTGCGTATACTGGTCCGGGATCGAGCCCCCTCATCCCAGCCACTCGCACAAGGTCTCAACTCGAGAGTGACAACCGGAGCGAACCTCTTTCGTATCACTTATCGCAGCCCGATTCAGGTATGACATCCATTCTTTCTCACCAAGAAGCGCGGACGAAATTCGATGCCTTTGTTCTTTTCTAGCAACCGTCCTTGATTCAGACCGAGAACGAGCGCGCAAGAGACAGCGAGTAGACAGCGCAAGTACAGCAGCTTCCGTATCCACCTCACTTTCTGCCATCGACCGTAGCTTGTTCTCTGACGACTACGCCCATTCGACCGCCATGCGCGTCCCCGAGAACGATTCTCTATCCGTTTCTCCGGACTTCGCTTCCGAAGCCGGCCCATCCTCACTCCCAAGTCATCCTGCTAAGGTCCGAACGAACGGCACTAGCAATGGATTCGCCACTCAGCCTGTGACTAATGGTGTCTCCAAACATGCGAAGCCCCCAATATCTAGAGTGACTTTGCCTGGGACAACGTTGTACGACGACTCGAGTGTTGACAGGGAGGAATTCGTTAGGCTTGTCATACAGAGCTTGCGTGATGTCGGCTACATGTATGTAATGTCCAATTGTTTCCTAGCATCATATGGCTTACAGGCGCCATCTACAGCGAATCCGCCGCTACGCTTGAGGCAGAGTCGGGTTATGTCATGGAATCGCCTGAAGTCTCCGAGTTCCGACAATGCATCTTAGATGGTGCTTGGAGCGATGCAGATGCTGCATTAACGCGTCTGGGAGTGTCGGAAGACGACGGCTTGTGGGCAAGTAGTGCAATCCTTAATTTGCATACATTTGTTGATCCTATGAAGCAGGAAGCGAAATTCCTAATTAGCCAGCAGAAGTACCTAGAGTACCTCGAAGCTGGTAGGATTACTGCGGCCTTGCATGTTCTCCGAGACGAACTGGCCCCAGTCCACATGGAGCCAGAACAGTTGCACCCGTTATCTAGGTCCGTGCACGATTGACAATGACGCGTTGGCATTATTGATTCCTTATCATTCCTCTGCAGTTTGGTAATGTGCACAGATGCTGCAGATCTGAAGCAGCGTGCAGGATGGGACGGTGCTCATGGTTCTTCGCGGCGAACGCTTCTCGTTAATTTGCAGCGTACGCAATCTCATTTTCATTTTGGTGCTGCTTGCTCATATGCTTGTGCCAGGCTATATTCCTTCCTCGATCATGATTCCTCCACGTCGATTTGCTACTCTCCTTGATCAGGCACAGCAGCATCAACGTGAACAATGTCTCTATCACAATGCCCCAGCGACATCCCAGAACTTTTCATTATATAACGATCATCGGTGCGACCGAGACATGTTTCCTCGAACGACAACAACTATCATCGCCGTTCACACCGACGAAGTATGGAATTTGGAGTGGAGTCATAACGGGAAGTGGCTAGCGAGTGCGAGCAAGGACAGAAGTGTCATTATTTGGTCTATCGGGGTACGATGTCTTCTTATCTGGGTCTACGCGTTTTGTTGTGTGTTGTCCCAAACCAAAAGAACGGAACTGACAGCGTGTGTTATGTTGCAGAGCGAGGCCGATCCTTCGATACGACAATATACTCAGGAGCTTGTACTGAGGGATCACCAATATCCAGTCGGATGTTTGGCATGGTCATTAGATGATACGATACTGCTGTCATCTTCCGATCAACTCATCAAGATGTGGAATACCAAGGTAAGCTCACTCGTCGTGTAATGTCCAGCCACGCGCTTCAATTTGACAACATAAATTAGACTGGACTATGCCTCCGAACGCTTGATGCACATACGGAGACTGTTTCAGCGCTTGCTTGGGTGCCCGATGGTTCGGGTTTTATCTCTGGCTCCCAAGACCGGCGAATCATCCTATGGGTAAGTTTTCCACCAACTGAGATATTTTCCAAGCTCACGGTTTGCTGATGTCTTCCGTCCGTCTCTGAATCGTATCATACACTTCAGGGTGCCGATGGAAAGCAGCGCGACTCGTGGGGGATCACGGCCATTCGGATAACAGATCTTGCCGTGACTCCAGACTTCACACGCCTGGTAGCCGTGGGCGAGTCTGCGATGGGCACACCCACAAACCACCCTTCACCTCCAGGAAGAGGCGACACGGCTACACCACCCGTTGGTGGTGCAAGCGGACGGAATGCGGCCTCTGCGAGCGCAAATGGATCGCGAAGCACAGAGTACCTTATGATCGTATACGATTTGGCGACGAAGCAGCAGGAAGTGTAAGCATCGTCGATCTCGACTCTTCGTCTCTCACCGGATGTTTGTGCCCGCGGATAATTGTTAACCCCTTTGTGTTTGCGTTTTCAGGGCTGTCGTGTTGGAAGGCCAACTTACAAGCGTCAAGATATCAGAAGATTCTCAATACGCTCTCATCAACCACGCACCGGATGTGAGAGCATCTCTATTGACTGCAATGTCTGTTTCTCATAACGTGCTTTTTCCATACAGGAGGTCCACTTATGGAATATTTCGACTGGTCAGATGGTGCGCAAGTATACGGGCCAGCGGCAAGGACGCCATATCATTCGTAGCTGCTTCGGCGGCGTCGACGGCAACTTCGTCGTGAGCGGAAGTGAAGGTGCGTAGGCTGCTGCCAAGCCTTTCTTGTTGCGCCGCAAGCCATTCTGACCCTGTGCCTTCTCTTCTCGTCCCAACCTGCCATCCGTTCTCGCCCACGCGCACACAGACGGCAAGGTGTACGTCTGGCACCGCGATCGCGGGATCTTGCTTGAGGTGCTCGAGGGCCACGGCCCTGGGAGTGTGAACTCGGTCGCATGGAACCCCCGGAACAAACGGATGTTCGCGTCCTGTTCCGACGACTGCACGATCCGGATTTGGGAGGCGCCCGCGGCACCTCCTGGGCAGGCCTCGTCGTCGCATGCAACTCGGCTGCTGGGCGAGGCTGGGCCGGAAGCGAGTGGGAAAGGCAAGGGAAAGAGAAGGGAGCCTTGGGACGAGGACGGCGCTGGGGCACCAGGCGTCCTGTAGCGACGTCCCGCTTCACCGGATGCGCGGCCACACGATTTTTCACGCTGGATAACTGCACGCACGCCTCATGTCGCTGTTCCACATATCCACTGGACGGTTTCGGTCACAGTCCACTCATTGCTGCATCATGATACTTCCCACATCTATACTCACCCTTGCTTTCACTCACGCATCATCGTTTGCATGTAGACTTTTGTTACAATAGCAACTCTATTAGGAATACGTACAACTTCTTTGCTTGTTTGTAAAGTATATTAAATGAGGTAGACATGTCCACTGAACGCAGCCCACGAGATATGCAGATGCACGGTGTCGACGACCTCCCCAGTCATTCACACCTTCACCTATGACTTAGGCATTCGAATTCAACACGATACGGTCTACATACCGCCAGTGAAAGTTTCGGGAGCAATGCTAGAAACGAGGACAGTGGTCCTCGACCCGACGCCGGTAGAAACGGAAGCTGCCAACTCGGAACGTCGTTCCAGTGCTCGGCACGGTATCTATTGCGATGTCACCCTCTCGGCCTGAACCATGGCAAGCTCCACGTTGGTCTACGTAGTGGTACAACGATACAGATCGAGCTCGCGGAGAAAACCACGACGCAGGCGTAGTTGAGGAGGATGGTTCGGTAGGCTAATACATGGGGTAGAGTGACGCATCGAGATATGAGATATGCTCGGAAGAATTTCTAAGTACAACACTGGCCCGACGCAGGTAAGATACAATAAATAGATATGCGGTGTATGGAACAAAATGCGAGTGAAATGACGACTGATGCGGTAAGACTACCCACGTGCGCGTGCGCGGGGAGGTGAGGTTTGGCTGGGGAGCTGAGAGTGGGCACGATGCTTCGGCATGAATAGGGAGGAAGTGGCAGTCTTCTTTCCCGAAGGAAGGGGCTTTATCGGTCGCTCCTGCGGCGGCGCAGTCCGTTGTGGCGTAACCGGTTTCGTAACCGTGGGGGAAGAAAAAGCTGGCGAAGAGTGGGTAGGCGATTCCTTCGGCCTTTGATGATGGATGGTGACAGGCCTGACGACAACTGGGGTGGTGGAAGACGGCGTGGTCGGAGGTGGCGGTTTGGCGCTGACGGTGTTCTGGACGCGATACGACTTTGCAGCAAGCATAGCAGGCCGCATCTTCGGTCCGAACATAGTCTTCTGAACCTTCACCGCGTCGGAACGCGTCCTTTCGAATAAAGATTTCCGGGGCGCAGGCGTACCAGTCCCTGCAGCCAATGGAAGTGAGTGATTGGCTGAATTCAAGGGATGAGCAATACCTACATCCACGTGTACGCTTTGAAGGTGGTACTTTATTGGTGAATTTGATCTCTTTCTCTTTCTTGCGTTCCTCCAGCTCAAGACGCTGGCGCTTTATCCGGGAGCTCATGGCCTCAAAGCGCTTCGCCTCCTCGTCCTTCAAGAACTAGAGAACAATTTATGTAAGAGAAATGAAGGATCCGGCGCTTGCTACCCACAAAGAATACCTCTCGCCATGACGATGGAGGTTCACTCAGGGATGCGCAATACTGTTCTGTTGGTAGGGAATGGAACCGCCGACACTGCGCCTCCCACAAATCTAAGAAGCAGCTGAGACATGAATCTTGCATAGTACAGAACAAATGCTCACCATTCGTCTCGCTTTTCAAACGCTAATACGTGGCAATCATCAGCTTCCTATTCCGGGCCGTGGGTCGGAAGCGCCCTCACCGGAGTATTATCTTCAATTCGTAGGAGAGTTTCCGGCGAACAGAATTCGAGAATGGGCCGGGCTAACTCATAGGACATGTCCTCGCCTAAGCCAACGATTACTGCACCGACAAACATTAGTCGCAGCGTCGACGCAAAGCTGCCATGAAAGCTCACGGTCAACATGTGAAGATGCCACTGTTTCGGAAGATCAGCTGAAACCTATGCCCTGCAGAAGGAAACAGACCTCGTTGACATAGCTGGACCAGTGTCGGAACACGTCTTGTAGATGATTCGCTGTCTGAAGCCATTGCAACGCAGAGATAGAGAAGTGGAAATGAGAGGAGAAATGAATGATCTTTGGTCAAGGTGCTGTGGTCCGGGCGCTAGAGCTAATCATATTCGGCTATTTAAATATTCTGAAAAGGAAGGTCGCTCTCAGGGTCTGAAATTCAATTTTCGGAAGCATTCGGAAAACGTGGCATGGTCGGCAATCTCCGAGTCGTACCGTCCTGGCACCACAGGTCCACACCGATGTCGATGACGAGCCTGGCAAGCTGGTGGCACATGAACGCGCGGACTATGAGACGTCTGGTCATTATAGGGCCTCCGACCTCGTAAATGAGACTAACATCGCTCTCCCGCGGATGCGATCTATATTCAACACCCCACGGCAGAAACGTGCCTGAACTGATGCCTCTACAAGGCAATTGCACCTTATAGCTGTCTAAGCTTATACCCATCGACTGGTCTCGGCAAAGTCAGTGTGAATATCAGAGATGCAGCCAATGTCGTACCAAAGCCGCGGTGAGAGTTGCCGAAGCTCCTGTTCCACGTAAACTACGCACCGAGAATGGGCCATTTCGCATCAGCTACTCCCGTTCGCTGCAGGTCAATGTCGTACGCGCGGCATGTGATGACGCGCCTTCATTTGGATTCCCCGCTCTCCCAAGCAAATCGTGACGAATGATCCTAGCGCTTGAAAAGGCGCAAGGTACTATTCGGCTCGCACGGGCAGTGCATGGATGCAGCCCATTTTCTCATGCTCTGGCCATCCCGACGCGCGCATACTTGAGACCGGCTGCGAAGCCAATCACCGTGGCAAAAATCACCAAGCCACTTTCATTTGACGAAGGTTTGATTGCATCCAGCGTTCAAACCAACCACTCAGCGATTCGGAAGCGGTGGATATCTCACCTACAAATATAGCACAGGACATTTATGGGCAAATCGCGCAATGCTATGTAGTACTTGATGCCCGGGCGGAAGAACCTAGAAGAACAGAGCATTCAGACTCGTGCCTTCTGGTGTGAAGCAAAATGAAGCAGCTTATGTATATCCTTCGCACACCGCCAAGCGATGTATAATCATCTACTCATTGTTAGCTTTTCCCATTGAGG
This sequence comes from Hericium rajendrae, assembly GCA_033439255.1. Taxonomy (NCBI): domain Eukaryota; kingdom Fungi; phylum Basidiomycota; class Agaricomycetes; order Russulales; family Hericiaceae; genus Hericium; species Hericium rajendrae. Next base: position 663,219 of record CM065889.1, read on the forward strand.
CACAAAATAGACATGGGTCTTCCCATATTGTGGGAGCTTCTTCTGGGAGACTGGCCCGGGCACGCAAGTCGAAGAGGCCGCGTGCTGAGAAGAAACTCGTGCCCGATCCATCTTCGCCTGGCACGCTTTCGGGATGCCCTCGAAAGAGGTGCGCCCCCCTTCTGTTCCCGCCCGTGATCATGTCATAATAGTCCAAGAAAAGTAGGTGGCACTTACTTCCTGAGTTCGCTTCTCTACAACGTTGCTCGGTAAGATCCCATAGGACGGCCCTCAAATTTTCGATGTGAACGAACCTTGTGTCGACCTCGGCGGTCCTGGGCCGAAGATTCCTACTTCGTCAACCCATGGATTCGATGGCCCTTCTCTCGCGGACAAGCTCACTGGAGCACCATACCTTATCTTGTCTCCGCGAGCTGTCAACGTTCCGTATCACTAGAAAAGCTGCTTCACGAAGTTTCTCAAGCCTGATCATCTTCACAGGTATAAAAAGGCTGAGGAGCTGATACCAAGAACCATACTCATGTTTTACGCTCCCGCCCAGGACATGCAGCGTCCCACTCATCCCCGTCTTCATGTGCGTGATATTCGAGATGCACATACCGTTTTCGAGGCCGTTCGTCAAGGTATCCTTCGACCCGTTGAACGGCGCCTGAACGAGATCGAGCGGTCCATGTTTATTCGGTCCGGGGCGATATTTGTCTGGGAAGAAAGCGAGGACGACTTGGGCCTCAAAAGATGGACAGATGGGCGTGTCTGGAGTCAATCTCGTATGCGCGAGGTAAGTATGTGTCACAAATGAGGTTAGGAAAATGACTCACCGTTGAATCTCTTGTTTTCAGCCGTATCTGTTCTACGATGAAAAATTGCCGTCAGACGAGGACAAGGGACCCAGTGAGCAGCCTCGGTATGACGCCCCACCGTCCATCAATTGGACATTAATCTGACTGCTGTTTGACAGCTCCACGGGGAACTTCAGATTCGTCGACGGCATCGCGCGCAGCGGAGCGACATCACCAGCCCTGTCACATTATGACCGTAGTGAGCAGCATCCCACGGGTCTGGTGAAGCAGGCGTACTCCGCCTGGGTACTCGGCCAAGCCAGCACGAAGCCCCGCAAATGGCATCTGACCGCATACTTCACCTATGCAGATCTGCCGGGCATACCTATCATCGACAAAGATGCCGCTCTGTGCAATGTGACGGTGCCGGCGGGAATGTACAAGAGCGGGAAGGCGAGGTCGCGAAATTCAGATGCGGGGACTTCGCATCACCCCAATCCTGCCAGCGCCATCGCGCGATCCCTGTCCCCGCCGCCTAGAACGGGTTCTTCGCTAGGACATCATCATACGCGGGTGGGTGAAGGCTCTTCAGCGCTCCCATTTTTGCATATGGCGATTGCATCCCCGCAAAACGATACTCAATCCAGTAGAAGAGCGCATGACGCCAGGTCGGCGGAGGATCAGCGTATGATTCAGATGTTGAATTCGCGTCCTATTTTGTAGAATTTTGCACTACGAATTAGCCATTAATGGACTCACACTTCACAAGAATTCGATCTTTTGGTGTCGTTTGCATGGAAGCGAGGCGAAAATGGAGCATGGGGTAGCCTGGTCACGGTCCTCGTCAGCCGGTGGTCTACATCATGCAAGCAAACGAGGACATTACTAGGGATACAATAGGACAAAAAGGATCGGGTATGGTACATTACATAGAAAATGTTTAGTCCTCATCTGACCCGGGCTCGTCCTCGCCAGGCCCCGCTTGCGACTGCATTGCGCCCAAAAGGTCATCGGATTCGCCTTTTGAGCAGCAAGCCTTTGACCTGATAGCAGTTATAAGCCGCAGCGAAGTAAAAGCGTACAAAAACGCACGAATAAGTGTATGAATTGCCTGCTGAGTTTCCCTCTCGAGTCTGGAAAGCTTCTTCTCCATCTCTCGCTTGAGATCCCAGTTGGGTCTTTGGGAGCAATATTCAATAAGTCCTGCAGAATTCGTGAGTAAACAGTGCCACCATGAGACAGAATATCAAACGCACAAGTTCCTGTGCTCTCCTCTCCTCATCTTCAGCGATGATACGCTCTGCCAGGCCTTCCACCTCCCTCTCAACAGTGTCATCCATCTCAACGTCCTCAACAGTTCGTTTGCGGAGCGTTCGCGTCTCAGGATCGAAGTTTCTCGTGGCCAGAATCGGCTCTGGGGTTGCCGTACTGTGGAACGTGAATATGTGTTGTCAGCAAGACCATGACTATCTCGTACCTCTCCTCATCAATAGCCTCGCCAGCCCTCCTCTTCTTCAGTGCAATGAGACGCGCTTTTCGTGCTTCGGACGCTTCAGTCAGAGACATAGCGAAATATGATATTTTGAGAGGAGAAAATGAAGGGAAGCTGGGACTGAATGGACGAGGATGAAGTGCAGGTTCAAGAACGCGTGCCGTAAAAAAGCGTCTCGTGACAGCGTGTCACGATCACCTTTTGAGCGCGTCCGCTGCTTGCCTTTCGCGTCTACTTCCTGGTCCGAAGGTTTGTTTCTAATTCATCGCCCATATGCTTCAGGCATGGCGTAGTGCATGCCTTCAGGTTATCCTCAAGAAGAACAAGTCACCGGTTCTGCTTAATGTTGTGCGACATGCGTCGACCACGGCGAGTGGGAAGGCCGCTGTGCGCACGGAGGATTTCCCTTGCGAGGTCATTCGGTATGTCGTTCGCGTGCGCATGGGGAATATACTTTTTGATGAACTTGCTTTCTACAGAAACTTTTCGATAATCGCACACATCGGTATGTGCTTGAGATCCTGGGTCGCGCGTAAGCTAATCCCCGCTCCGTTAAGACCACGGGAAGTCGACATTGGCAGACCGACTTCTAGAGGTAGGAGTCTCTCGGAGCCGTATCTTCCTCGGTCACTCATACTCTGGCAGATGACTGGTACTATTACCAAGGGACTCAAGGGATCTAATCCGCAGTTCTTGGATAAATTGAAGGTTGAGCGAGAGCGGGGAATCACCGGTGTGTCATGTCTCAATTTGCATGCAGTCCTATACCGATGATATCATTTTCTAGTCAAGGCGCAGACCGCGAGGTGCGTCGATAGACTGCAGCGGTGAATAGGCATTGACTACTGTGCAGCATGATTCACAATTACGATGGCGTGAAATACCTTCTCAATCTCATCGACACTCCAGTGAGTAAATGCGCGACTTTGACATGCTGATTGCCAGGACTCAAATGTGGCTCCTTAGGGTCATGTAGACTTTTCTTGGGAGGTATCACGCTCAATGGCAGCATGCCAAGGTGCTCTTCTCTTGGTGGACGCCACGCAGGGTGTGCAGGCGCAGTCCCTGTCCGTTTATCACTCCGCCCGCGAACGCGGCCTAACAATTATACCCGTCTTGAATAAGGTGAGTTATATATTGTCAAACATCTTGGCGTAATGTAACTGACAACAAAATAGATTGATCTCCCTGCAGCTCAACCGGAGCGCATTGCAGCGCAGATTCAAGCTACTTTTGGCATAGATCCCAACGATGTCTTGCCAATATCTGCCAAGACCGGCAAAGGTGTCGATGCCGTTCTACGGGCCATAATTGAGCGAATACCAGCGCCTTCTGGTGCACCTGAAGAGAAGCTGAAAGCCTTCCTTTTCGACTCTTCGTGAGTTGTGTGAAAAATAATCCATGCATATATTGACGGGTCATCCATAGGTACGATAGATATCGAGGAGTTATTTCATTGGTCAGTGTACAGGATGGTGTTCTACGGAAGGGTGCGTTATATTCCCACATTTGTGTTCGTCAAGGCGCATGTTTAAAGGCCCCGCAATTGCAGGCGACAAAGTTGCCTCGTATCATACCCGGAAAAAATACGAGGTCACGGATGTCGGAATCATGTATCCCGAAGAGGTTTCCACGGCCAAGTTGATGGCTGGCCAGGTTGGCTTCATCGCTTGCAATATGAAACAATCTTCTGAAGGTGTGTGACGTTAGCACTGTCCTTGAATCAGGATCCTTACGATGAAAACCAAAGCGCACATCGGCGATACTGTCCATCGGGTTGGCGAGACAGTTGAACCTATGCCTGGTTTCCAACTGGCGAAAGCCATGGTGCGCCTATCGCTGTTGAGGTGAAGGATTATTGTTCTTATTTTACTCAGGTTTACGCAGGCATATTCCCTGTTGATAGCAACGACTTCGTCAAGCTGGAGGAATCCATCAAACGAGTAAGCGTCAGGTCACGATCTTAACATAGCGACATTCTGACATTTAGCGGTAGCTCACTCTGACAGATCGCAGCGTGACTGTGCAACGAGAATCCTCTACGGCTCTAGGTCAAGGCTGTCGGCTGGGCTTCCTAGGGACTTTACACATGGACGTATTCAGACAGCGATTGGAAGACGAATACGATGCAAACATCATCATAACTGCGCCCACCGTGCCCTACAAAGGTATGCTGATGTTATCCGTTACATGTGGCAATAATCGTTTAACTTGGACGCCAGTCGTGTACAGGGACAGAACAGTGCTCGTCAGCAATCCGACGGAGTTCCCTGACGTGGTAGATACTTCGTCGAGAGTAAAAGAAGTCCAGGAACCTACAGTCAAGGCCACTATCATCGTGCCAGAAGGTAATTCACACAGTCCTCACTGCAAGCCCGCGGACTAATAACAGCATTGCGTAGAATATCTGGGTGAGATGATGGATCTCTGCTTCTCTCACAGAGCGGAGGACGTGGATCATCGTTATCTGGATACGTCAGGTGCCGCCAACTCTGCACGCGCCATCCTCACATGCACCATACCGTTGAGCGAGGTCGTCACAGATTTCTTCGATAAACTGAAGAGTCGCAGTTCCGGGTTCGCAAGCTTCGAGTAAGTACGCGTTCCATTCTATTGTGACGGGCCTGGCTTACCCGCTTCGGCATCTAGCTATGAAGATGCCGGGTACAAAAAAAGCAATCTCGCCAAGGTAAGCAGCTGGCTGGTTGTGACATATGCCACGGCTGACAAGTTTCGTGTGAAGATGGTATTTTTACTCAACAACAAGCCCGTCGATGCCTTAGCCTTGATCGTGCACCGCTCTTCCGAACAGCAGATCGGCAGGGCGTGGGTCAAGAAGCTCCGTGCGTACCAGAGTTCGCACGCGCGTGCTCCTGAAATGGATGACTGATCCTTTGGTGTCATCTTGCAGATAAGGTCATCCCTCGGCAGCTGTTCGAGGTCCCCATTCAGGCTGTCATCGGCAAGAAGGTCGTTGCTCGAGAGACACTGTCGGCTAATCGTGCCGATGTCACTGCGGGTTTGTACGGAGGCCATGTTGAGCGCAAGATGAAGCATTTGGAGAATCAAAGGAAGGAAAACGGCGGATGAAGCGGATAGGAAGCGTAGACCTTCCGCAAGAGGCGTTCTTCGATATATTGAGCACGAAGACTTAATCGACAGCAGTCATTAAGTCATTACTGGAAACCAGACTTTCCATTTACAACCTAGCATTCCTAATTGGCTGGCTAGCCTGGAGTTCCATCAATCACAATGATGCAGACCGGCCCGCTATCTGATATCCTCGTAAAGACCATACGGACAGGTCTCGTCGACGCCGAGGTATGGACGGCTGCCTAGTGTTCTCGGACAACTGAATGGAAGAATCTGAATAGCTGGTTGACAAACGGTGAGATTGAATCACAATGCTGGTAACTTAATAGATGGTAACACGTATCGCTACAATGTGGAAAAATGGGACAAACTCTAGCAAGATTCTAAGATACAGCTACAGATCGTTGACCTCATCGCCATAGGATTCCTTGACCAGTCTACAAAATGTAGATGTCAGCATCCCAAATAATATGCAAGCCATTTCTCGCAGCAAGCTCACCTGTAGACAGAAGCTGGTGGATGATCGCCACTGAAAGCAAGTCAGTCACTAAATTAAATACGTCATGAACTAAAGCTGGCCGAGACTTACTCATTCGTGATGTATACATCGACCAACTCTGGTCTGACATAGTCGTAGTAGGGGCTGATAACGTCCACTTTGTCCACCAGTTCACCCTCTTCAAACCCAAGCACGCTGCTTGGGTCGGTAAAATCCAATGCCGCATAGTCGTGATATAAATTCCATAGCGGGGTCAGCTTGAATTGCCCTGCGCACACCACGACCGGCGTGCTGTGCGCTTTGGCAGCATTTGCGGCGAGGAGTGAGCCGCTCAGGGCGTACATGCCTCCGTTCGCGAGGATGGTATGCGCGCCGAGGATGACTTTGTTGACGCGGGACATAAGGGCATAAATTGAAGAGTCAGGGACGAGGAAAGTTGAGATTCCTGATGAGGATAGCGATGCAGCGATGTCATGGCCGCCATAGCTTTATGCGACACGGATGCATTAGCAACAACGCGATGACGATACGGAGTGAGGAGCCTTACGTAGGTCCGCTTTCGGCCACGATGACGGTAAAATTGCGGTAATGAGCTGCAGACTTCAGAAACGCTTCCACTGTTCTTGACTTGCCAATGGTCAGTATGATTTCACTGAATATGTCGATGAGCAAGAGTGGTCAAGGACGCCAGATCATGAAAAGCGCACTCGGAATGTATGTGATCCTTCGCACTTTTTGAAATGTTATCGTATACCGTCTCGAGTTCGTCAAGGACGTCTTGAATTGCCTCCATCAGCACCGGCTTCAACGTCCTCGCGAATGAATCCGGATCATCCGGATCGTTCTCCTTGAGAACCAAAGCCGACTCATTCTTCTGCGTCGTGACCTGCTTTCGGGGCTGGCCCTGCAGCATAAATGTCGCGATAGAAAAGTTGGCTGTGGAGGTAGAAGCAGAACCCTTGGACGCATTGTTGTACTCTTCGCGCAGAAGATGAGTAGTTTGCGGACAGTGTTTCCAACGGAGTGTTCTGATATTATTCTGATGAGATACGTCTGTACATGAACGTGTATCCAGGAATGATGAACACCTTTCGGCTGAGCTTCACTGAGCTTCCTGCCTACGCTCCGAATGATCTCCACCAACTGGTCGATGTTTTGGAAGCGCGCTCTTGAGATGACCTGTCGCAACACAGCGACTGTCTCCAAAGCTGCGGTTCGCGAGCCCAGGACTTGCCTGTAGAAATCATCTTATTGATTACGGTGCATATCTACTGAATGAATCCCTGACTCACCGTCTCCGGAGTTTCGCTGCTAGCGCCTCTATCGCGCGCTGACTGGCTGGGTTTGGGACATCAAGAGGCATTGTGAGGATAGGACGCCTTAGGTCGAGAAAATGATGAGATAAAGGCCCTAGTCGTGTTGTTGGAATTTCGAGATCTTGACTTCAGTGGGTAAGGGGAAAGCGTGACAAGTGCATTAGTAGAGTCACACAGTAGTCACATTAGCCGCTCGACACTGCTCCGGGGTCAGAAATTCAACTTGCATGGACTTCACGGAAATGCTATGCAACATCCAAGTGTGATTGTAACGGATCTCTAGTTCAACATATCATTTTTTACATTTTGAGTACATTCCATCTAAATTGACTCAGTAAATCGCCCGAGGATAAGTAGCCTCAGTTCGTGGTATCCTCCACGTGTGTGGAAACATGCCAATCGAGGATGTCCGCCCATTTTCCAGGGAGCAGCTGGGAGATTTGCTCCACATCCTTGTCACCTCTACCCGACAGACACTATATAATAGATTAGATTGAGCTGGGATCGACGGGGAAACAGGCACGCACGATGACAATGTCCTTGTCCGCAGGCAATGTTCCAGCCAGCCGGACACCTTCCCAGATTGCGTGTGAGGACTCGAGGGCTGTGTCCCATGTCAGCTAGTGCCGACCAGCAATTGTAAGTCCTACTTACCGGGAATGATGCCCTCCAACTGAGTCAGCATCCTGAATCCCCGCAGAGCCTCCTCGTCCGTCGCAACTACATATTCCGCTCTGCCGGAGTCCTTCAACCAAGCATGCTCGGGGCCGACGCCGGGATAATCCAAACCGGCGCTGATGGAGTGCGTCTCGATGATCTGACCAACCGGAGATTGCAGGATGTATGTCCGCACACCGTGCAATACTCCCGGCTGGCCCATCGACAAAGTGGCACTATGCCGATCTCCATTGAGACCTATTCACAAAATATCAATAGGGCAGTCGCTGGCGTTTAAACCACAGGGTACTTACCTTCGCCACCAGCCTCGACTCCAATGAGTCGTACGCTTTTGTCCGGAATGAAATCGAAGAAGCTACCGATTGCGTTGCTGCCGCCGCCGACGCAGGCTACCACGACATCTGGAAGCTTTCCTGCGGCCTCCCGCAGTTGTGACTTCATCTCCTTCCCGATCACACGCTGGAAGTCGCGAACGATGGTTGGGAAAGGATGGGGTCCGATGGCAGAACCAACGAGGTAATGTGTCGTGGAAAGGTTCGTCACCCAGTCACGCATCGCCTCATTGACAGCGTCTTTCAAGGTGCAAGAACCAGAATGTACAGGGATCACCTTGATAACAAGTCAGTCGAACGTCTCCATGTCATGTCAGATAGTTTGCCACCTTTGCGCCAAGCATCTGAATACGGAAGACGTTCAAGGCCTGCCGCCGGACATCTTCCGCGCCCATATAGATAACGCATTCCAGGCCAAATTTGGCGCAAACGGTCGCAGTCGCTACGCCGTGCTGGCCAGCACCGGTCTCTGCGATAATGCGTGTTTTGCCGATTCTCCGAGCCAGCAGGATCTAAGACGATGTCAAGAATCGAATAGCACCGAGTAGCGGACTACACACCTGTCCAATTGCGTTATTGATTTTATGTGAACCGGTGTGGTTCCTAGAAGTCGATTGTCAAAGGGAAGCCCCCAGAATGAAAGATGACAGCTACGTACAAATCTTCACGCTTCAACCAGATTTTAGCACCGCCAGCATGCTTGGTCAATTTATCTGCGTAGTAAAGGTTTGATGGTCGGTTCATGTACCCAAAGAGACCTTCCCATTCTTTCCAGAACTCCGGATCCGCCATTGCCGACTTGTGAGCCTCCTCCAGCTCGATGAGACAATCCCAGAGTGCCTCCGGAACATATTGTCCACCATACTGACCAAAGCGAGCGGGAAGCACGTTGTGGTCAGCGGGGGCTCCATTAGCTTTTGCCTCGGCTGAAGGGGTGGTAGGCTGGGATGGGGCGTACGTCCGCTTTTTGAAAGGCTGGCCCTTGAGGGTCAGCTTACGGACATATGCCTCGACATGTTCTGCAACCTTGTCGGGCGGTGCTTGTTTCATAATTGACACGAGTCTGCTTCCAACGACAACGCCTTCTGCGCCGGCATCTGCGACTGTGTCAACGTGTTCGCGGGTGGAGATGCCAAAACCGACGGCAAGAGGAACGGAAGCGTACTCCTTGACACGTGAGATGATGGCCGGGAGTGCTGTGTTCATGGCTACTTTGTCCGATGATCCAGTCGTTCCCATCTGCTCGGACAGCAGATGTGATGAGAGTCATTCGGAAACAGGTTGAACGCATCTTACCTTCGAGACGACGTAGATGAAAGAGTCGGCGATGGAGGAAAGGAATTTAATGCGGTTAAGGGTTGTTGAGGGGGCGATGAGAGGTACATAGGAGATGCTGCGCTCAGATGTTGAGATGAAGCTGCGAGTGATGGACGGTCTACTATCTTACCTAGCTTTAGTGCATTTTTCGCGGAATGTAAGAGCTTCCTCTGGTGGAAGATCAACCACGATGAATCCATTCGCACCAGCTTCAGCAGCGTCTTGGATAGCCTTGTCCTCGCCATAAGCAAGGATGGGGTTATAGTAACCTACAAGGAGTTATAGACCAACGTTTTAGTGCGTAGGGAGAAACGACACACCCATAAGGAGAACAGGGGAAGCCAGGCCCTTGGAACGCGCCTCTCGAAGTATGCCCAGACAGGTAGCATAGTCGACATTGTTTTTCAGGGCAACCTGAGTGACAAAGCGGGATGAATAACAGTACCCGATCCTGAGCAGCCGTACACACATTGTTGGTCTGCTGAATCGCGGGCCCATCTGCCATGGGATCGGAGAAAGGTACTCCGAGCTCAATAATATCTGCACCTCCCTCCTGCATAGCAAGCAGAATAGGTATGGTATCCTGGACTGTTGGATAGCCGGCAGTCACGAAAGTGACCAAAGCGGGCGCACCCTACAGCCGTAGTACTTGAGCATACAAACACATTTCTGCAAAATGGCTACGAACCTCTTTTGCTTTCTGTGCGAAAACCCGTTTGATAGCGTCCATGGCGAGGTGTGGTTGCTGGCAAGACGTACGGTGCTCAGTGACTCGAGACGGAAGACTTTATAACTGAGATCTGCCGCCTGCGCGAGTCAATTATGGCGTCGGTTAGATAACCACGTGGTTATCTCGCATCAGATCTTAGCGCCAAGTTGACAGCCTGGCATCTGAAACCGAGTGTTCTCCTTCTCAGTTACGACCTTGCGACCTTTGTCTCGCTGGCACTTTGCGACAGGATGGATTTTGCCCAAGCATCTGATGAATCAAAGGTACTGATCATCTACACAGGCGGGACCATCGGAATGCTGGTCGGACCACAAGGCTATGTCCCCGAGCCCTACTTCCTCACTGAGACGCTCCGTAGTCAAGCGCGTTTTCACGACCCACTACAAGATTCTTTGTTCTCGAATGCAGCATCCGTGGATGGATTTCGTCAATGGAATAGCCGGTCTACCAGCGGAAGGTCCAGCCCGCTCGACGGACAGTTCCCTGCGGCACCCGTATCTGCACATTCAACTCTCCTTGTCAGATCAGCTCACCCCATTGGCGTGCCTGTGGGACTTTCTTTGCCTGAGCAGCATCATTTATCAAAATACTCGGCGTGTCGAAAGGTGTCTGATGATCTCTACGAATCATATGTTCCCGCGCTCGTCACACCTCGCAGTGCAGCGCCAGACGGAGACGGGAAACGTATTCGATATGCAGTCTTGGAGGTGATATGCTACCGCAGTTCTTCGTATTGCACATACTGAGGTGACCCATCCTGTCGATTGCAGTGGAACCCATTGCTAGATAGCAGCAACATTGATATAGACGGTAATCAAAGAGGCGTTGTCCATTTAAGACAATCACTAACTCTGCACATGTTCAGCTCAGATTGGATCCGCATTGCGACAGAGATAGAGCTGAATTACTATCTTTTCGACGCGTTCGTGATCCTGCACGGCACAGACACGATGGCATACACATCCAGTGCCTTGAGCTTCCTGCTTGAAGATCTTGGAAAGACCGTGGTATGCTCGATCTTTGCTCCGTACAAGCGAGGTCATTGCTCACCTCGTACAGATAGTGACGGCGCCCAGATACCCCTTTCTCAACTGAGGAACGATGCTGTAGACAATTTCCTCGGTGCTTTAGTGATTGCCGGCTATTATATTATTCCAGGTATCACCACTGCTCATCTGTGTCTCTACATTTCTGACACGCATCAAAGAATGCTCTTTGTTTTTCAACCATACCCTGTTTCGAGGAAACAGAGTGTCGAAAGTATCATCTCATGATTTGAATGCTTTCACCAGTCCCAACTTTCCTCCTTTGGTTAATGGTAATGTCTGATACACAACATGTGGATGGACTCGATTGATTGGGTTTACATAGTTGGCATCGACATCGTCCTGAATCGGAATGAGATGATCAGGCAAACTAGCTTACGAAGGTTCAGAGCCCACAAAGGTGTGTCTCATCAACGCGTGGAATTGATTTTAGTTCTAATTCAGGTTGATGAAGAAATGAGTCCTCATGTCGGTCAGTCTCACAGGATGCGATAAATATTGAAACCGCATCTCAATCAGCCGAACAGCGACCTTGCGACTTTTCCCGGGCATCACAGCAGCAACCGTGCGCGCCTTCGTAGCACCTCCCGTGAAAGGTGTCGTGCTTGAAACATTCGGTGCGGGAAACGCACCACAGCGCAAAGATCTGATGGACACGCTGCGTGAAGCGTGCGACCGCGGCGTGGTCATTGTCGCCATCAGCCAGTGTGCAAAGGGATCTGTTTCAGATGCATATGAGACGGGGAGGACGCTCCTGCAGGCGGGAGTTGTTCCGGGCGGTGATATGACACCTGAGGTTGGTTTCATCTGATATTTATTCTCACAGACAATTGATCACTGACTCCGTGTTTCCGTCGTCTACAGAGCGCGCTGACCAAACTGGGTTATCTCCTCTCGAAGCCCGAGCTGAGCCCCGCCGAAGTGCGCAGCCTCATAGGGATGTCCCTGCGGGGCGAGCTCACGCGCCCGTCCGGCTTCGAGCCGCGGAAAGACAAGTTAGAAGAAAACTTGCAAAACATCGAAGGCGTGCTCTCCCGCGTAGTCCGTCTCTCCCAGTCCGCGCCATCGCAGACACCGCAAATCATCGTGTCGGAAGCCGTAGATGAGTCCGCGAAGGATGCCGCGGCGTCTTGGTCCTGGACCGCAGCGGACGCAACGTCAACCGAGGGCGCGCTGTTCGCGTTCCTGATCCACCTCGCGGCGGCAGCCGACAATCTCGAAGGGCTGATGTTCTGTCTAAACTCTGACAGCTCCGAAATCGTAAATTGTATGAATCCGGCATCTGGCCGTGCGCCCCTGCATGTCGCTGCGCTGAACGGGAGCGTGAAATGTGTGGAAGCTTTGCTCGCAGTTGGCGCGCTGGTTCACCTGCGCGATAGCCTTGGACATACGGCACTCTACTATGTGCGTGCCGCTTGTTTTTGCTGGCTAGAAGTCGTGGAGTGACGCTGTTGTAGGCTGCTCGCCAGCGCCATGAAGCTGCGGTATCGATGCTCATCAAGGCAGGTGCAAGTCTGGGAGGCGTCGATGTAGAGGGAGGGTATGCTTCATTGGCTGTCAAGAAGGCGGTTCTCAACGGAGACGAGAGGGCATTGAAGATTTGGGAGAGTGCAGGCATTGATACACACAGTAGACAGCCACCTGCAGGTCAGACTGGTCAAAATACATGAACGTTCAGCCCTCCAAAGGTATACAACATATGATAAAAAAATTCTCTCAGATCAAGGCAATTAAGTTAAAAGACCCAACGCAGCGGAAGAGATGAAGCATTGAAGCGCAAGATGAGATAAATTGATCCGCTCATCAGGACTAATCGCCGTCATCGTCGACGACTATCGGTTTGTCTTTGCTGTTATCCTGGCCGCATTTTTCTAGGTAATCCCGGATAGAATTGAAAAATACGTCCATCTGATCCTCGGAGAACGTGAACACGTCGCCGAGAAATTCAATCGTCTCCTTGAACTCGGCCGGCTCCTTATCGAGGTTCAGCGGCGTGTAGCGCACCATTATGGAAAGCTGGTCTCTTGATTTGATGGGCGGGGGAGGGGATGATAAGTTGTCTTGACTAGCCGTTGGCACCCATTGTCGCTCCAGGATGAAGCTTAGACCTGTGTGCCAACAACATGAGATTGGTCTTCTATGATAAGTCCAGGAAAGACTCACTAGCTTTGGTCTCATTATGTGTGAAGACGCAAGAAAATGTCTGGTCCTCTAGATCGAAGTACGCGCTCTTCTCGATCCTGATGTTGGTGACAAGGATGTTCGTCATGTCCTCGTAGAGTCGGATGACAGCGCCGTTCTTAGGGTCATTGTGAGCAGCATCTGGCGCGGCGCGCGAGCGTGCTGCGGCTGGTGGTTCGCGGCCTACTTTGGCCTGAAGCTCACTGCACCGGTCAATCTCGAGTTTCAGCTCCACGTCCTTCTCGGACACTACCCAATGGTTAATACGACGCGCTGTGGACTTGCGATTTAGAGCCCACCTGTCTGCTCGAGCTCTGCGATCCGCGCATCTCTCTGCGAAATAAGGGTATCTTTGTCGTTGATGACGCCTCGCAATCTCTCGACCTCTTTCTCGACGGTGTGCTTCGCCTGGTTTGCGGCGTCTTGTGTGAGGAAATGCAACGTCGATGTCCGTCCAGATTCAACCATAGGCTCGATGCGTGCCATCTGGGATGTTATCTCTTGTATTAAGTCATCCTTCGCTGTGAATTGTGTTCATCATCTGCATATTAACAAGTGACGTGTCCCGTACGCACCTCGATTCACCGATTCCGACTGAGCCTTCTCGAACTCGAGCGCAACCTCCGCCTCCGTCTGCCTGATGGTTATCCATTCTTTCACCTGCTCGGAGAGTTTGTCTCGCTGTGTTGTCACCTATGTAGAGGCGATCGGAAAACTCAATGGTAAATCAAGAAATGAACAATACCTCGCGAAGCTGCTTCCGCAACCGCTCCACTCTCGCGCTGTCGGGCCCTCACTCGACCGCGACGAAGACGCGCCATTGATCTTCGCCGGCGCAGCCTCAGGCTTCTTCCCCTTCGCCTGTGCCCTCGACGGTGGCGCTTTTGCAGGTGCTGGCTTGCCTGCCTTCGCTGGCGGTGCTTCGGGTTCGACGCGTACAGCGCCTCTATGCCATCCTCGTCGTCCGTCCCAGGCAGCGTCTCCGGGGACAGTCGCGTGGCCTTGCGCGCTTTAGACGTCGTGGCCGTGGCATTCACCTTTGAAGCAGGCTTGGAGGGCGCGTTGGAGGGTGCGCCGCTGCTGTCGGGCAGCTTCCGCTTCTTGTTGGCCGCGACGGGTTTGTAGGGGTGGTGGGGTCATAGCCGTCTGTAGATGTGGAGTCGCTGACGTCTAGCAGAGCGTGTGGGATATGGGGTAGAAACGTTTCGCACCTATTTCGTCTATGTCCGACATCGACATAGGCTAAGGCCAATGTTGTTCAAATCAAATCAAGGGCGGACGCGCCGCCGCGTTTGATGGACGCGTCTTGACGGTCTCGGTTTTCCACGCGACGCGATCGTGTTGACCGAGACAATCCGTCCTGAGAATGATCTTAGTCCGAGGTTTGCCAAAGTATAATTGTGCGATGGTATAAAGGATGGTAGAGAGAGAGACAAGGTGATGGCGAATTATTTAATTTCGCGGCTAGTATCTCACGGCTAGTATTTCACCGCGGTGGCAATCTTGTCGAGTTCTCCGTCGCGTCTTAGCGCCCGCCATGATCCCCGCGCACCCGGCCACTTCGCCGTTCTGACCGTATGGCGTCTCATGTCTTTTCCTCTATACATTCATTTCACGATACCTTCAAGAGTTGGGCATAGCATGCTTCTTTGAAGAGGCATCCATTCGATAAGCACTACACGGCGTCAGCGAGAAAGATCAGCACGGGGCCGTCGATATCTCAGTCAGTCCGGTACATGAGCCCCAGCCATATCTTAACAGACGCATTCCAGGATTTACATAAACCCTCCAGAACCTACCTGGGCATGTCTTCCATGGAGGCAGCACTTCAGGATTACTACGCCCGCCGCTCTGCCTTCATTCAAGAAGACAGATCTCTCCGTCGGGAGAACGGGCGCCTCGCTGTCTTGACCGAGAACGAGAGGCTCGCGGATAAAATCGTGCGCGACATTCGCGCCGAAGAGGAACTGTCGATATGGGGCGCGAAGCACGAGGACGTCGTCCATCCGTTTCCCGGGATGGAGTTCCTCACAGGTAAGGCATGGTGGAATGACCGCTGTTGCCATCGTGTGACTGCTTGCATCCAGGCAAGAAGCTCATCGACAAGACGAAGCTGTTCCGGATTGTCTCCAAGGTTGGTGGTCTGTCGAGTTTTACAACGGTTGCAGTGAATCAACGGTGCGGTAGATGCCAAAAGGTGCCGTCCTGCACGCGCACTTTGATGCGACCGTGGACGTGAAGATCCTCCTCGAGCTCGCGTACAAGCATGCCGATCGTATACACGTCCGCACGCCGCATGTCCTGAACGCGTTGAATATCGTCGACACAGTTCCCGACTGCATGCCGCTGCCCGACGAACATGAGAGTACTACGCATAGCGTGACGCACGCGGACTACGTGCCGGGTTCATGGGTGTCGCTGGCGAATGCCCGAAAGACATTTGAAAAACCCTGGGTGGCCCAGAAGGTTTCGACAAATGGCTTAAGGATTCGCTGATGATCAATCCGAGCGAGGCCTACGGGACGCACAATACCCTACATAAGGTCTGGACTCTACGCTGACTGTAGCCTCGGAACGCAGGGCGCTGACGTTGTCGCAGATCTGGCGCAAGTTTCTGACAACCTTCCAAGTAGCTAGGGTGCGTCCGCCGATCACCAGAGGGATGCATGTTCACGGTCTCGAAGGGCCTGATTTTTTATCGACCACTTTGGGTCGAGTATATCCGCAAGTTCTTCATGACGTTCATAGACGACGGCGTATGGTATCTTGAACCTCGAATTCCTTTTTATCACAAGTAAGTCCGTTGACATCCTTTGTTCTAAAGCGCACGAAACTAGCTCGATGCTTGCAGGATGATGCATGACGCGGACGGACATCTGACTGTGCCGCATCGGGAGTGGATGCTCGACTTCGAACGCGTCATGAATGAAGTCAAGGAGGAACTCAAGGCCGAAGGCCGAGAAGACGACTTCGTTGGCGCGAGGGTGAGCCGTTCCAGAGGCATGGTCATTATGGTTCTCTGAAATGTTCTGCGCAGATCATTTATACCTCGCTGCGAAATCTTTCGCCGGAAGATTTGCAGTGGTATATGGACGACTGTATCGCACTGAAGCAAGAATTCCCACATCTCATTGCAGGTTGGTACTTCTCGAATCTTACAAGCTCTTGAATTAATATGTGGAAGGCTTTGACCTCGTCGGGGACGAAAATGTCTTCAACCCGCTCGCATACTACTTGCCCCAGCTCTTAGCGTTCAAGGAGCGAGTGGAATCGCTCGGTCTGGATCTTCCACTCATCCTACATGCGGGCGAGACCTGTAGCGATGGAGGGAAAGCCGATGTCAATCTTTACGACGCCATCTTGCTAGGCACAAAGAGAATTGGACATGGGTAGTCATTTACTCACCAAATGGTAGTTTGTCTGCTGACGACGTCATGCAGATACTCAATTGTAAAGCACCCAAAACTCATCCAGATCTGTAGAGAGAACGGCATATTACTCGAAGTCTGCCCCATCTCGTAAGCTCATCCTTTTTTTCTCAGGTCCCCGGACTTATCAGAAGCTGACAGCAACGAAGTGCTGGTAAGCACATGCCCGATGTGCTGTAAGATATGCTGGTGCCTAATACGCCTCACAGCGTCTGACATCATCCATGCCCACACATCATCTGCCTATCATGCTCAGCCAAGGAGTGCCCATTGCCCTGTGCCCCGATGACCCGTCGGTGTTCGGAAGCATGGGGCTTTCGTACGACTTTTTCCAGGTGCTCGTGGCGAGCGAGCTTACAGGCATCATCACGCTGGCAGAGATTGCTCGGGACAGTCTCACGGTGAGTTTGCCAGCGTTTGACTGCGACTTATGGACCCGATGATGACGGCTCTGTTCAGTATTCGACACTAGAATCCGCCGAGAAAGACCGTGCGCTTGCTATTTGGGAAAAGCGCTGGGCAAAGTTCGTCGATGAGATCGTAGCCCTAGATCGCACTGGCGATGGGCTTCAGAACTAGATAGAGAAGTCCGACTTCATTGTCGACGATCTGATAGAGTGCTTCGACAGCGCGATGTGGTGGGGGGATGGGAGGAAGTTGCGTTTGGGTCATTTTAGCACGTAATTGTATTTGTGATGGATGTGGACAAATATTTGGAAGGGCGCGACGCCACCTGGAAAGACTATTTGCGCGTATTTCGGCTTTAAGGGCGACGAAGTGCGATGCAAAGGGGCGGTGCCATTGCTTGCTGAACACGCTCGCCTTGATCCCGACATCGCGCGCCCACCACCCAGCCAAGTCCTCCCGTCGACTGTAGCGTCGTCGTCGTCACCGTTGCTGTTGTCGCGCTCTCATCAATCAAGGTATGTTGTTCATCGCACCGGTCGTCGTCCGCACCCCATCACACTCCCCTCACCACCATCGACTGCCCCTGCCGCAGACCATACCCACCGCATCATCTGACGTCCCGCATCCGCCCCACCTCCTACTTTCCGTGTCCTTTCCTTTCCCACAAGACCCACCCGTGTTTGCACTAAAAAAAGAGAAACTAAAGCGACGATGCCAGAGTCCGATTCGAACCGCAAGCGGTCGCGGTCGCCTTCTGACAGTGAACACGAAAAACACCACAAGCGTGCCAACACCGGCGCTACGTCGATTTCGGATGACTCAACGGCCCCGACCTCGAGTGCTCAGCCTCAGACCTCGTCTTCCTCGCTTTCCTCCGCTCCCCCGGCCGTGATGAATGACGTAACCATGGTCGATTCCGCTGCTGCAAACAAACGCTCTGCTTCTCCCTCTGACCAGCAACCAGCCCAGAAGCAGGCCTCCCTGCTGCCGCCGATTCCGCCCCCGACTCCATGGCAGCGGCCCCCGATGACTCTGCAGCCACAACCTCTGCGCCGCCCTCGTCGTCGTCGTCGGGCCCTCCGCCCCCACCCCCGTCGGCGCATATCCACATGCGATGCCTCATCGTCACCCAGGACGCGTCCATCATCATCGGTAAGGGCGGCTCGCACGTCAACGAGATTCGGGAGAAAAGCGGCGCACGCGTCATGGTCTCGGAGAGCATCCCCGGAAACCCCGAGCGCATCCTGAACGTCAGCGGCCCCCTCGACGCCGTCTCGAAGGTCAGCATGCCGTGTGGCCCACTCATACACCGTTATCTGACTCTCGCTCGCAGGCGTTTGGACTCATCGTTCGTCGCATCAACGATGAGCCCTTCGACGTTCCCTCGGTACCCGGCAGTCGCGCGGTCACGATCAAGTTCATGATCCCGAACTCCCGCATGGGTTCCGTCATCGGGAAGCAAGGCTCCAAGATCAAGGAGATCCAAGACGCCAGCGGCGCGCGCCTCAACGCCAGCGAGGGAATGTTGCCTGGCTCGACAGAGGTCCGTCTGACTCATTTCTTCTGCCGACTTGCCCCTTATAGCCGCCTCTTCCCTGATGCAGCGTGTGCTCAGCGTCGCGGGAGTCGCTGATGCTATTCACATTGCCACGTACTACATTGGCAATATTCTCATAGAGGCGCAGGAGCGCATGCCGTCGCACGCGAGCGCCAACTCGTCGTACCGGCCATCGAACAGGCGTCCTGCCGGCGCGGCGTACGTCGGCTCGTCGTACGTGCCGGGTTACTCAAACCCGTACGTGCAGGGAGGTGCGCCGGGCCCCGGCGCGCCTGTGGGAAATCCCCCGCAGCAGCTGCAGACGCAGCAGATTTACATCCCGAACGATCTCGTCGGGTGTATCATTGGCAAGGGCGGCAGCAAGATCAACGAAATCAGGCATATGAGTGCGAGCCAGATCAAGATCATGGAGCCTGGCGCAACCAGCAATAGTGCGAATGGTGCGCCTGCTGGCGGCGAGGGCGAGCGTCTTGTTGTCATCACGGGCCCGCCTGCCAACATTCAGATGGCGGTGCAATTATTGTATCACGTCAGTCTTTCGTCGCTTTGCCCTGGTTTCAGTTCATTGAATGATCTGTCACAGCGTCTCGAGCAGGAGAAGCAAAAGCAGCTCCGTGCGCAACAGACCGGGGGATCAGCATGATCCTGATCCATCAACAAATGCATGCGGACATTCTGCCTCAGGTCTTCAGTTTCATCCCAATGCGAATATTTCTTGTTCTTGCTCTGCTTTTACAGACCTTCTTGCGTTTCTGATCTGCTACCGTCTCATTTACTTATACACCTCCTCTAAGTCACACCACCACGCTCGGCTCGGCTCACATCCCCACCCTGCATCCCCTCCACTCATCACCCTCACGTATCCTTACCCCAACCCTACCATCTGTCCCATGCATACAGTAAGCCCCATTGCCCAAACCCACTGCTCCGTTTCTGTTGTTTCCGCGAAGTACCTTGCTGCTTGTTACGTCCGTAGCTGTCATTCGTATGTCGTGTATATACGTCCGTACTATCGTCGGTGTGGTTCTGAATGCGATATCTGAAATAAGAACCGTTTTACTCGGTATTTCCTCTTGCTCTGCCTCGAGACTTGCTGTCAGGCAGTCCCATTTCGGCCATTTACGTAAGCGAAAAGTCAAGATCAGAGCAGCTTGCACTTGGTCCGCTCTATCCAGTCTTCAGCTCACCCCATATCTTTCTTCCTCTCATTGTTTCAATGGCGTCCGTTCTGAAGGCACAAAAGGCGAACGCGCTGACGGCAGAGGCAAAGGGCAAAGGCAAGCGCAAGGTAGACGACATGGACGTGGATGAAGAGGAGGGGCCAGCGCACCCGTGCCGAAAAAGAAGAAAAACAAGCAGCGGGTGCTCCTGCTCTCCTCGCGCGGCGTAACGCACCGCATGCGACACCTCATGAACGATCTCGAGGCGCTGCTTCCCCACGTGAAGAAAGGTGCGTTTCGATCCCTCTCACAAGAATGACGGAAGGCTCACGGGCCCGCAGACTCGAAGCTGGACTCGAAGAACCACCTGCACCTGCTCCCGGAGCTCGCGGACCTGCACAACTGCAACAACGCGCTGTACTTCGAGGCGCGGCGGCACGAGGACCTGTATCTCTGGGCGGCGAAGACGCCGAACGGGCCGAGCGTGAAGATGCACGTCCAGAACGTGCACACGATGGACGAGCTCAAAATGACGGGCAACTGCCTCAAGGGCAGCCGCGGCATCCTCAGCTTCGACGCCGCGTTCGACGCGACGGAGTGGGGCCGTCTCGTGAAGGAGCTGTTTACGCATGTGCGTTGAATGTGCGCTGGTGGACGGCTTGGGGTTGACCATTTTGCAGATATTTGGTGTTCCGCCGCAGGCGCGCAAGGCGAAGCCGTTCATTGATCATGTCCTGACGTTTTCGTTGTTGGACGATAAAATTTGGTTCCGCAATTTCCAGGTCCGTGATCATTTTTGATGTCCCAGTGCTAATCCCAAATTTCTAATCGTTTGTACATTACTAGATCATCGAAAAGGACCCGCTACAGCCAAACGGACCTCCGCAGACCTCATTAATCGAGATCGGTCCCCGTTTCGTGCTGACGCCCATCCGTATCTTCGAAGGTGCATTCGGCGGCGCAACGGTGTTCTCTAACCCAGGTGCGTTATGCCTCGCGCAACCTTCCACAGGCGATCGTTCGACTGACGTTGCGCGCAGAATTCATCTCGCCTACTGCCGTCCGCTCTGCAATCCGGCGCGAGAAGGGCACGAAGTACAAGGAGCGCAAGCATGCGGAGCGGGAGCGCACCGGGCGGAAGGATCTGCGCAAGCTGCCCGAGGACGAACTGGCGGTGTCAAAAGTATTCTCGTAGTGTCTTGCTGTATACACACTATTGTTGTCCATTCACGGGGTTGTATGGTCTGTTGCATGTTGTGCTGATTAAGTCTTTGTGGATCGCTATCAGGCCCGATCGACGGCTTTCTGAAGGAAATGATATGCTTTGCGCTGCGCGCCCTGAGCCGGAACTTACGGCCGCGACAGCATAGGCTTAAGCTTGACTTGAAACGCAGAAGAGTGATGTTTCATGTCTTGCCTTTCACGATTGCAGTTTGGACGATCCGCAGGCTATGAGCGCCATGAAATTTCACTACGTTCATTTCAGCCGCAACCTATGCTTGGAATGTTTTGTCACTACATTCACCCTGCCAACGAACATCCTCGGAAAGCTTGGACCGACGGTATTCGTCTGCGGCGCAACTGCCCTAAGGGAGCAAACAATGGGTTTGCGGCACGATCTGGTCTCACAGGGCCACATCTGGCTGATCGCAGATGTCAAGCGTGTAATATCTGAGATACTAGAAGCACGCGAGATGCAGCGTGCTCGATATTCTGAAGATGGCCGTTCCATTGTCTGCAGCCACGAGCGCGTCCGTGACTAAGCGACGCGAGCCGTTGTTGTGCCCAGAAAGGCAAAGTGAGCGGGACGACGTTGACGAGAAGCGAGAACAAAAGGACGGCCATATTGATGGCGGAAGCCAGGGCAAATCCGTAGCCGACGAAGCCAAAGAGGCTTTACATCATGCAGATGCTTGCTTGCATGCCCTTGTTTCTTTTGCTTTTGTTCTCCTTTCGATCGCTCGCTTTGGCCAACCCCTGACAAGATGTATATAACAGCCTCCCGCCGCTATGCATCCTCTTACAACGCCTCCTCTCTTCTGTAGTCCGCGTTAGGTTTCCGCCATGGCCATAACTATTGACATCATTCCTCTATCCACAACTCTAGACATGTACGGTGAACCGGATACGTCGTAAGTCGGCTCTTCCTGTTTCCTTTATCCACATCTCATGTGTGAGTCTCGAAAGATCTGCGTATTCGTTGTCGGGCCACGTATCCATTTCCCTGAAATCCTCCTTCTCGCTATTTGAGCGCCGCCGGGCGGTCCGTCTCCTGTTGCAGTCCCTCCTCATCACGTTCGAGGGCCAGTCTGAACTTGTCACGCCTCACACCGGCTACTCTGCCCTCCGCCTCTGTTCCATCGACCAGGAGCTCGCGCCAAACGAGCCCGTTGAGCTCAGCAATGATGGGCTTGAAGATTCAGACAAGCCGTGCACGTGGAACGTCACCTTCAATCTGCCTATACCGGGTTGGCTGCCCGCCACGGACACGTTCGGCGACTGCAAGCAGACGCCGCCAGGGACGCGTTATGCGCTCTATGCTACTGCGAAGTTTGCGGATGTGGACGGCTCGCAGAGCACGTCGTGGCTCTCGACGTTCTGCGCGCCCTTCCTTCCGAAGATGAAGGAGGCTCACGCGCCTGCATGCGCGATCAGCCTGAATCGCTTCGCCATCCCGCCGCCTATGCCCGTTTCAACAACCTCTATCTATCCCATGATTAATTATCGCGTCGCCGCCACACCAGAGGAAGCGCAGGCTCCTCGCGACCCAGCAATGTCTATTCCTCTCGATGTTTTGTCCAAAATCCAGGTGCTCGCATCCGTGCCACAACACATCGACATGGGCCAAAAGGACTTCGCCTTCTCTCTCCGCTTACGCGCGCCTGAGCTCGCAGAGTCCGAGTCCGCCAAGGTCCGCATCACCGAGTTTTCGGTTGAAGTAGACCAGCAAGAGAAGTTCCGGTAAGCATTCCGTCGTCTTCCTGTCTTAAGTACGACACTGAATTTCGTCGAGCAGAAATTCCTCCACAGCCTATGCGACCCGCTTCCCGGTCCCGAAAGAATCCGCCCAGCCGCCATCCGATCCCCTCCGCAATCCCCACCCTGTGCACGCGCTCTACGACCTCGGCCTCATGGCCTCCAACACACAGCACCCCATCAACATCATCCGCACCTTCTCGCTCCTCCCGCCAGACATCAGCGCCTCCTACCGCCTCCTCGGCCGCGGCTGCATCTTCTCGCGCACCTCCGGCATCGAGCCCAACGCGTGGTATACGATGCAGACCACCGTCCCGTTCGCCGCGCCGCCGCCGGAGCACGACACGAGCGCGTGGGCGGGCGCACAGATGCTACGGCCGAGTGCGCAGACGCCGTTCTTCGGCGTGAAGCACAGCCTGACGGTATCCGTGCTGTGCGCGTATGAGGCCGAGGACGGCGCGGCCCGCTATCCGAGCGCCTGCGCTTTACGCTGCCGCTCAACTTCGTGCGCACGCGCGTGGTGCCGCCCGCCGCACCAACCGCCACGTTCATCACGGGCACCCATATCCGCTCGGAGAGCGAGGCGACGGTGTCGTCGGTGCCGTATGGTTCGCCGCAGCTGCCGGCGTATTCGCAGCTGTTCCATGCCAACGGAGATCGGAAGGTGGACGACTCGGTTCAGCTGCCGCGCTATTCGCCGCCGTCACCAGGGTCGTCGTGCGCACCATTACCAGCGGAAAGCGAGCGCAGTCTGAAGGAGGCAGAGCGATGTTTCGATTCGTAGGTGCAGCCGTCGCTGGCCGTTATTGATTTTTCTCTGCTTCCTCTAGTATCCTATGCGGATTTGACGATAATGGGTTCGCGGATCTCCTTCCTTCATACTGTATACTTATTCGACCGGCACATCATTGTATTACTATCTCCACACCTATATATCCTAGGCACATTATCTCCTTCGCTTTTTTCTCTCGATTTGTACGGTCTGCGTTGACGCCGGGCTCCCTTCGCTCTTTTACTATTGTATCGCACTCTACGCGGCTGTTGTAGCTAAACGTGAATTACAGTCTATGAGCTCTTGGACCGGAATGAAATGAACTGCCGGTCTGGTTCTTGGACTTCTGGGACCTTTTTGACCATTGGGAAGTAAAAACGTTTCATGGGCTGGCTTGTTCACAAGGAAAAAAAAAAAAAAAAAGAAGGAAAAAGCAGACGGACATCTATATTCATGGCCTACCATGGGGATTGAACCCAAACGGACACGGCGATCTCTCATAAACTATTATAAATTCAAACAAGAGTAAGTATCACCATGGTCGACTAGCTCAGTCGGTTAGAGCGTCGTGCTAATTGGGTTCGAACCCCAGGTTGACCATCAGGCCTTTGTCGAAGCATTTTTTGCCCGTTTCCCTCCAGAGTGAAGCTCAACCGCTGAAGCGGCTACGCACCGACGCGTCGACGCGGCTTGTGATGTGGCGGAGCGAGCACGTGACATAGTTCCCAGGAGCGGGCCGCGCGGAGGGGTCGCACGTTCGGGGATGGGACAGGGACTCGGCAGGACGAGAACACCTCCGAGTCCCAAGCTCACCACATTTAAGCCGCCACGGATTCGAGATCTCACTCCATCACTGTCGCCATCGCCATCGACGACGAGCCTGACATGCCCATCATCGACGGTCTGCAGGATTACTTCGAGTACGTCGAGGAGCGCGTCTACGCCTCCGTCTCCGCCGTCACAGACGAGATGCCCATGATCCACGAGGCCCTCAACCGTCTGTGGATCGACGTCTCCCGCTTCGGGCCCTCGCTTCCCGAGATTCACCTGCCTGGTTTGGGCGAGTACGAGGTGCCGCCGCCGCCGCCGCCTCCCCCTCCACCGCTGTCTGCGTGGGAGAGGGGCGTGGAATGGGCGGGCGCGCATCCGTGGAAGGCGGCCAGTCTCGGCGTCGGCGTCGTCGGCGTCGGGTTGCTGGTAGGCTACAGCCGATCTCGCACGAGAGCCGGGGGGAGAGCGAGGAAGGCCCAAGCCGGGGGCGACAGGAGGAAAGTAGTCGGTGCGTAGGCAGCTGCAGATGTACGGATCAGTGCTGACTTGCAGCGTGCTGCAGTGGTTCTGGGCGGTGATACGCCCCTTGCGCTGCCGTTCATATACGACCTCGAGCAAAGGGATTCATCGTTATAGCGAGTGTGGCCACACCCGAGGCCGCAGATGAGCTCGAGCACAAGTGCGCGGGCTTCGTCCGTGCGCTCGTCCTCGACCCGACGGAGGTACGCCCCTTTACCTCCCATCGATCAGTCTGAATATTCACCCACCTTTCCAGCCCGCTACCGTCCCGTTCTTCCTGCGCTCCCTTGCCTCGACGCTCAATAACCGCTTCCCCGTCAACGCCCCCGGCGACCCGCACGCCTCGCCGTCCACACACCCCTACATCCACTCTATCGTCTCCCTCCTTTCCCTCTCCGCTCCCGCCCCGCCCCCGCGCCGCTCGAGCACCTCGCGCTCCGCGACAGCTACCTCGAACACCTCACCGCAGCGCATACCACGCCCCTACAGGTCATCCAGGCGCTCCTCCCGCTCCTGCGCAGCGCCCGCGCGCGCGACTTCGAGCAGCGCACAATCGTCGTCTGCGTTCCCGCCGCCGACGCGCGCGTCGGCTTGCCGTTCGCCGCGGCCCGCGCGATGAGCGCAGCAGCGACCGCGCGCGGCATCGAGGTCCTCCGCCGCGAGATGGCGCTCGTGGACGCGCTGCGCCGGGTCGGCGTCGTGCTCGTCGATGTCGGCGCCGTCGACGCGCCGCTGCCCACCCGTCGTCGTCTGCTCGGCGGCGCGGAGCACGATGCGACGGCCGCGTGGACGCCGTCCGAGCGTGCGGCGTACGGGCCTGCGTACGCGACGGCCGCAGAGGTGGGCGCTGGGCGGCGTCGCCCGGCGGATGTGCGCGAGTTTGTGCATGATCTTACGGATGTGGTGTGTAGCGGGCGTATGCGGAGTGTGTCGCTCTTTGGGGCGAGAATCGGCGTGGGCCCGCTGCGGAGCTGGGTCTATGGGGACCGGTACGCCGTCGGCGCTGGAGGTGTGTTTACTTCGTTTTGGTCTTCGTGTTCGTTGGTTGACTGGTCTGCGATAGCGACTACGTACACGCTCGCGTCGTGGCTGCCGATTGCACTCCTGGACCTCATCGTCACTTTGCCGCACCGTCTGCTCACCCTCCGCAGCGCGCTGCACGCGCCTGCCCCCGCGCCCCGCGCTCCTTCGCCGGCCCCTCAGCCCGCTCCCGCTCCCGCTCCCGTTGCCAAGCCCCCGCCCGCACAGCCCGAGCCCCAGCCGAAGGCCGCCGAGGTTGCTGCCGAGGAGCCAGAGCGCGCGTCATCCGAAACGGAGCACGACGTGTCGGAGACGGGCTCGGAGGCGGACGTCGAGAGCAATGCAGACGGCGCGGGCGTGGGCGGGAGCTGGGTCAGCCTGAAGAATCGCACGAACACGAGCACGGCGGCCTCTTCGCAAGCTGGCGAAGCGTAAATGCGCCTTCTTTGATTATAATATTTTTTCTCTCATTTGATGTTTCGAAGCTGGAACATAGTGGTCGGACGGTTGTGGCCGTGGGTCGGAATGTGTACCATAACATATACTGCTGCATCGTATAAATTATGCCCTGTGTAGTATTTGATTGGCTTTAAAGGATATATGTATACGTTTATCCCTGCTCTATGTCTGCGGGTTCCCCAAGATATGGGATTTGTTGCTTGAGTCCTAGGGACGGATATGGATTATGGAAGGTGATGCATTGATCGAGTGCTTTCCACAACACGCACGACACCGGAGGCTGGAGTGCTGAGGAACGATTCTTGGTTGTTGCAGGTTGGTTGGATTTGGGTATCCATGGATATATTGGAGGCTGATGGTCTTCTAACGACGAAAAATTTCTAGAGCAGCTGTTTTAAAAGGTGGGCAACAACGATGTCTGCTCGTAGGGATCATTAGATCTATCCATCATCCTGACATCCCAGGTCAATCACACCAAGATCCCAACCACCCAACACCACTCGCACCCCAGCACCATGGGTCAGTCCCACCCATCTTTCCATTCACCCACTAACAGTGAACACCCCCAGGCATCTCCCTCTGGCTCGTCCCCACCCCCTCCGAATCGCACCATCTCCTCCGCCTCCTCGCGCACCGCCCCCTCCCCGCCGCACCCACCTCCCCCGCCTCCTACCCGCCCTTCCACCCGCACATCACTTTGGCCTCCCTCCCGCCCAGCACCGACCCCACCACCCTGCGCGCCGCGCTCCCCGCCCACCCCGCCCTCCCCGTGCGCTTCGCCGCGCTGTGCGCCGGCGACGCCTACTTCCGCGCCGTGTACGCCGCCGTCGTGCTTTCCGCGGAGTTAGCAGCACTGCACGCGGCCGTGCACGCGGCGCTGGGCGCGGAGGCGCGCACGCCTGCGTTTCCGCATATGTCGGTGTATTATGTTGCGGATGCGGACGCGGCCCAGCGTGCGGAGGCTGTGCGCGCGCTCGAGGCGCGGGGCGTCGTGCAGCCGAATGGCGATGGGGATGGCGTGCTGTTCGATTGTGCGTCGCTCGGCGGGGTCGCGGTGGGCGCGGAGGTGGACGGGGCGGGCGCGGCGATGGCGGGGTTCACGGCGAGCGAAATTTGGGTCGTGCGGTGCGAGGGGCCGGTGGAGGGCTGGGAGGTCCTGGACAAGATCGCGCTGGCCACATCCGAGTCACAGCCATTGCGGAACGAAGCATGCTTGGATTGTGATACAAATGCAGAATAGTACAAAGCACATACATACACAGCTGGACGAGTCGGAGTCGTGCATTACTGGTATGGGCGACGCGTGCTAAACCGTCCGTTCCTTCCTGAATACCGAATAATTAAGCTTCCAACGCCTCCAACGCCTCCAACGCCTCCTCGAAGCACTTCTCCCAGTCGCCCTGCCCGTTCTCCCGCGCGTATCGCTGGCTCTTGACAAAATCGTCCAGCGTGCACATCCCCTTCTCGCCCGCGCACACCGTCAGCGGCAACACCGCGTCGTTCACAACGACGCGCACATACGGGCCGCCGGCGCCCTCGCCCTCGCACGCGACGCGCTCGACGACCATGCGCGCGCTGAACGGCACGAGCCGCGAGAGCACGTACGTGCGCAGCGTGCTCTTCGCGCGCGGGTCGAGCACGCGCCCCGGCAGCAGCGTCTGCGGGAAGAGCCCGAGCGCGGCGTAGATCGAGTTGAGCTCGTTGTCGTGCGTGAAGTCCGCGTAGAAGGGCCGGCCGAGCGGGAAGGTCTCGGGGGTGCGGTCTAGGGTGCGGTTCGTCTGTGTGTGGTCGTGCACGGAGGTGTTGGTTAGGCGCGCGAGGAGCTCGTTGACGTAGCCGACGCCTTGGACGGGGCCGAGGGGCGCGCCGTATCTGCGGACGCGGGTTAGCAAAGGAGTAGGGAAAGTGGAATGGACTTACCCGTTACCGTAGAACTTGTTCAGATCATTGTAGTATTGATAGTCGTCAAACTCGTCTTCCGAGAAAAGAAACAAAACGGGCTTGGTTTCTCGGACACAAGCGTATGGAAAGGGCACATCGACATCAAGCTGAGCGTGTCGTGGTCGGTTAGGTTCGCGCCTGGAGCAGCGGCGTTCAACCGCTTCGTGATCTTCGGTGCAAATATATCGAGCCATTGGTCACTTTGCTCATCCCCATCGGTAGGACTTGGAGTTGGGACACATGACGTCGTCGAGTGTGTTGTTGCTATCCATCTGGAGAACGTCGGCAGGGAGATTCAAGCAATGTAAAAGGAACGTACAGTTTCTGGGATAACTAGGTTTATGGAAGGCTGGATCTTCTTGCCACTTGCATGGTAGAACCCTATTGGCTGGCTGAGATTCGAAAGGAGGGTAGCAATACAGTAAAAAGGTCTACCTGCGGTCCAGTTCTCCGCAGTATCAACGACCCGTGGTGCGCCCGACGACCGAATGAAAGGAACCAAGTCTTTGTTGACAAGGTGTGAATAGCGATGGAAGTCGGATCCTGCCGAGTCAAAGGACCTATACTTGAGATCAGCACGGGAGTTTTTACAAACTACAACGAGCACATACTGAGCAGCACCAAAGCGAAGAAGGTCGTCTGTTCCCATGTCATACTTGAACTTGTTCAAGAACTCAAACTCCTCCGCTTTGTACTTGTCCACGGCAAGCAGCTTGTCAACAGCAGCCTTGTACAGCTTGCCGGAGCCCTCTGTGGGATAGCGGGCACCATGGCGCTGAAGCTAGCCACAACCTTACTTAGCGTGAATCTCGCACAGCAGGACGAGGAGATCCACGACTCACGAGATTAACCTATCCGTGACGAGTCGAACACCGTTTAATGACATCTCATCTCATCGAGACATCGACAAGATACGCACCTGAGAGACGACACAACCCTCCGGTGGCGCCTTGTATGCCTGGGCAGGTATCCACGGCGCGTACTGCCCCCACCTCCGCATGAGGCTCTTGGGCAAGTCCAGGTCAGGCGTCTTGCCCTTGCCCAACCCCTCGTCGCGTAATGCGCGATAAGGCCGCATGCACCATACCCTACCGGTCCAAGAGAGCCAGGTCAAGATGCAGGCGAAGAGGAGGAGCCATCCTGCGGCCATCCTGGTGCGGGTCGACCGTGCGCGGCGGGCGTCGGCATGTTCGCGTGTCGCGCATGTCTTAATATTGGCAGCATAGGGAAGGTCAGAGTTGACGCGCACGTTCGCATCAAAGACGAAGGGCGAATCATGTTTGACTGGGTCCATTCGTGGATGGGCAGCCTAGCGTCGACGGGAACGGAGAGCGGCGCGCTATGTAGGTGGAATATAGAGGATAGGAGTAACGGAGTGGAGATAGAAGAGAGGCCTGGAGCGCCATAGTCAGTCTGATAGCTGAACATGGTGATGGTGGGTGTCAGCCAAGTCGATGACGCGCACTATGAGGGGCGCCAGCGGACAAAATTACTAGGCTTCGGAGGACAACTTGGGATTTGGAAACAGGATTAGCCTTTGCGAAGGGTGTGGGTTTAGCACTAGAACTACATGACTTTTCGTTTTCGGCGTTCAAAATTCCGCTTTGGGCGTGCGGATCAGGCTTTCGGCGACGTACTGTACTTTGGCTTTCAACTTCGACTTTAAAGCGCAGAATAGTCTTTGGGACATCGATTTGTATTTGAACTAGAACTATAGCAAGGAAACATTCCCTCGTACTTATTCTTTGAAAAAAATATCCCGTCTGAGCAACGGCTTCAAACGGCCAGAGCGGCCGGGCTCAGTTGCCTCAGCCTTAGATAAGCGGCGTCTGCCGGCGATCGGCCACAGTATGTTGCGGGCTCGTACCTCTGATGCAGGAGAGAGGTATTAAAAATGCCACAATACTCAAGCCTTGTAACTCACTAGGTTACTGAATGTAAGAAACTTTCTGCAGTCATCTACCGTGTCAAACAAGCAATATCAACCGTGGCGCGCTCGGCGCAGAGCGCCGTGACTTGCCATAACGGGAATCCATCGGGATGTGTCCGGCTATTGCCGAAAGTCAAAGCCAAACGGCGGAAGTCAAGTCACACCCACATAAGTCGAAATTCCATACGTACTTCCAACGCACCAGGCCATCATACTTTTGTCCGCTCCTGTACGCTATAGCGCACGTTCAACTGCACGTTTCGAGTTGGCGCCCAGCATCGCACTTTCTGTTTCTCACCGCATGCCATTGGCTCAGTGGTTACGATAGGTTACGGTCGTACAACGTTAGCGCTGGGCTGGCTCTGATATTCCATTATACTGTAGTATCTGTAAAGTCCGTGGTCCTAGCATACGTACTTTGTCTGCCATGGACGGCAGCGTAGAGATGGTGGATACGTGACATGTTCGGGTTCGGCGTTCAACGTTCACATCTCATCAGTATAAGTGATATTTCCGACAGACTTACATGGACTACATGTATGCGCCCGAGTCGGAATGTGCAGGGATCATTCACCCTTGCTCCTCGATATGTACAGTAAGTACTGCACTCGAGTATGCGAAATAGTGGACCGATCATCCCCGTGTCGATTCTTGACGAACGCGTTCGTCAACAGCTTCATCATTCTTCCATCGTCTCCCTCGATATCTACCTTGCATTCCTCTTTATTCACTCCTCGTTTCTCCACAGTCTCAAGTTTCGTATTCTTTGTCGCTGCCTTCGTCGCCGCTCATCTCATGATATTCTTCGTCAATCTTCATCTTCGGAGTTTTCTCTCAGGTGACTCCCAGATATGTCGAGTTTGACCACTCTCCTGAGGACATTCACCTGCTGTCGTGTGATACTGCTGTCAATGATACGCAGCTGAGGCAAAGGCGCAAAGGCTCGGCGAATACGAAGCCACTTCGCAAGGGAGTGGTGAAGTTGGTGGCCTGTGTCGTAGTATTGACTGAAGTCAGCCTTGTACAGGCTGAGTGACCGTAGATTTGGGAAGAAGACCTGATCCCGTCTGGGAGCTTCTTGCAGATCTTCTGGATTCCTTACGGTTCCGGATTCGATTACAGGGGCGAGATTGAAGAACGGTACGCTGAAACGGAGGATGTCGCTGCCTTGAACTAATACATCTTCGAGAGCGTTGCAACCGCCCATGACGGCTAGCCATTCATATGCATCGGCCACGTGCGAGCACCAGGCAGTGCTCTTGTGGAACACTCGCAATTCATCCAGAGGGAAAATGCTGCATATGTCTTGAAAAGAGTAATAAGCGTCCCTGCGATATTGCACAATTTCAATTGCGGGTGGGTCTGCAGGAATGGATGAATGCGCGCTTTGATTCCCTTCATGCGTTGGAACGTCACATCTCCATGCCTTGATATGAGCTGGAACCAGAATGTCTAGGATGGAGATGGGGACATGCTGCCGAGATGCAATGGGTGTCTTGCCGAAAAATGGGCCCGCAGTGCAGGGAGCAAATTGCTCTGAGGCCCTTCATCCTGCTTATTGTCGCAGGCGAGGTCGAGATGAAATCTGCAAGTTTGGGGGAAGTCGAGGTGGTCCAAGATTCCGGCACATCAGTACCCACCAGCTTTAGCGTCCCCAGATATGGTAGAATGACGGAAGGCGTCAAGCGTCGGATCGACGACAAGTTCTGCACTGGAGATGAGAATACAATTGTCGAGGGCTAACGTCCGCAGTGTAGGCATTCTTGCAAGTGAACCCAAGAGATGTTCGATTTGAAAGCTATTCCGAGCCGCATCCAAGAAAGCCGATAAATCTCTGCTTTGATAACGGGACCAACTAAGACTCAAATGAGTGAGATTGGCGAACATAGGCGAATTATGTGGCAGATAAACATTGTAGAGCCCGACCCGACGCAGCAAAGGTGCATGATCTCCAAATGTGTGAGCTGGAAGAGAGGTAAGACCTGAGGCCGACAGGGCTAGCGACTCTAGTAGCGGGGCGGGCACATTCCAATACGCGGCTCCACGAGAAAGCGACTTGTTGGAAACCTGTAGATCGAGGTGGGACAGGTGGGAAAAATTCTGAGACAAACTTTCGTCCAAGCCTTCGCCACCGGAAATTGACACGGAAATGGGGACAGTCTTCGAACGAGCCAGCATCAACTTGCTCCATTCCGATCCTAGATCATCCGTCACATCAGTCCAAAGAGTCGGCTCTTGCAGCGCCGCTTCGCGCCAATAGCGACAAACATGCGTGACTCGGATCCATCCAAGGACGGCGCTGATATCTGGCCAATCCTCCAGCTCGGTATCCGGAGGTTCGTCAACAGCATTGAACGAAAAAATCCGACATAGAATCTCCGGCGGAAAACGACCAATTGGGGAAATAGCATTGTAGCGCATGCGTAAAACAGAGAGTGCTTCTTGCACGGCGTCTGCCTCCCGCCGCAGCACAGCCTCAAGGCGCCGATGGCCCTTGATTGTATCAATGTGAGCCAGTCGAGGGCGGAGGGCAGCGAGCCAGTGGTCCTTAGCACTGTCGAGGTGAAATGGTATAACGTGTGAGCGGTATTGGAGTGAAAAGGGACCCTCGTTACCGACGTACGTGGTGTCCCGCTCGAAGTCGTCTTGTGAGCCTGTCTTCATGGTGACAGTGATGCTGTCGATTCAGCGACTCGGAATAACGATGCGCTAATAAGCATTGAGTGTCAGAACAACAGCTAGGGAAAGAAAACAATCTTGCACTTACAGCTTAGGATGCTGCAGAGTGGTTGCGATGGGATAGTCGCTGGAAGGCAAGCATTAAGCACGACGCAAGGATATGCCGAGAGGCAACCATGAGGCCCTCCTCATGGCAGGCTGGCCTGTCGGCAGGCAACTCCTTAGCGAGTATCTGATAATTCGAAGAGCCTAACGATTCATCCTTTAATTTGAACTTGCATCGCGGAGCAAGAACGACAGTTAGAGGTGGCCAGCCTAACGGTATGTGGCGAACTAAAGTGCTAAGTGAGCAAGCACCACGACAACACAACAGGAATCTGGCCCGTTATGAGTGCCGGTGATCTGCTCGAAGGACCAGGGAGCTTTGTCGTGGAAAGTCATCGTCCGAATCCCTGTACGCTGTAGATCCGGTAGAACCCAGATTCTTGACACTCATTGTTCGAACGAGGCAAGTCGGGAAGGGTTTGCTCATAACGATCGGGGACTAACCTCTACCAGCATAGTTTCTGCCGCGAACAAGGACCGAGCAGACAATGGAATGGACCTGGCTTGAAAAAGTCGTCGGACAGCATAATGTACAAAAGCTAGCAAATACACTGGCTGGAGAGAGTACGCCTACAGTGAAGGCGGTATTGATACAAACGGATGCCTTGACATGCGAGCTAATCAGCTTCAGGTTCCAGAGACCGCTAGGAAAGGTCATCAGCCCGAGTCTCAGATAACAAAAGTCTACCCACCATTCGCAACTTGAACTTGTTCTCTTCATCCCCCGCAATGATAAAATTGAAATACCTGAATATATGTTGAGCTTGAAAGTCACAGTCAGCAACAGAGCGGAAACGTACATGATACACCGCTCCAGCGGCGTCCACTCCAACAGGAGCGCGCTCGGTGGCGCAGTCCCATGCTTCTTCATCGCCGCCAAGTACTTCAAGTCCAACCCGATCGCAGACGCGACGCCCCGCCCTTTGCCCGGGCGCCCCGGCCCCCGCTCGCAGAGGCAGAAGAAATCCACGCGCACCATATCCGGCGGCGGCGGCAGGTGGTGCTGCTGCGGCAGCGAGCGGTTCATCTCCTGGCGCTCGAGGGCGGACAGCTCGTCCCACCGCGGCTTGATGACGTGCGAGAGCGTCGGGATGAGGCCTGTCTCGGGCAGCGGCTCGCCCAGGAGGATGCCGCGCTCGAGGGGCACCTGGTCGGGCGTGACAAGTTTGAAGTAGAGCGTCGGGATGAACTGCGATGCGTTCTCGGGGTGGTTGCGCAGGTCGAGGAGGCATTCGAAGAGGAGCGCGAGGGACTCTTTCAGTTCGGAGATATTCACTGCGCGGAAGACAAGCTGTAGGATCTTGCGGTCCAGCTTCTCCTGTCGGCCGTCCAGCGTTGAGCAATATGTCTTGTGCTCGGGCCAGTGGGTGCGCTGGCACTGTCGGGTTGAGGTCGAGGATCAGCAAGCACTTCCTGAACGGATCGAAGGTATTTCCGTACCTCAGCATCGCAATATGCAGCTCTATTGCACTGTTGCAGCGATGAGCACCGCTCGATATAATGATAGCCGCCCAGGGGACACACACACCTTCTTGCAGACGCGAAGCTTGCAGGTCTTTCCACAATTCAGGCAGCTAGCTTTATCGAGTACGGCTTTCGCGGGTTTCGACGCCTTTTCTTCCTTCCCCTTAGCCTTTGTCTCATTCCATCTGTCTTGTCCATGAGACGAGCTGCTTGCGGACTGAAGAGGCTGACCGTATGAGCAGGTCGAGGTGAAGCAATGATAAAGACGGGTATTACCTTCTGATTACGAACGGCCACTTCCATTGCGAATTCTGGCTGGTAGGAGGGGGGAGGGGGAGCGGACTGTGGACAATAGGTGGGATCCGGGCTGATTGACGTCGTTTTTATAAGTGTGCGAGGGCGATAACGTCTGCTTTTGGAAGAATGGCCCCAGCACGCGGATCGATATAGCCATGGGTTTGGGTTACATGGCCATAGCTCTTCGGAAGACGTTTCGTTCGTGACGATTACGACACAATAGCCTGGGACATATGGTCTCATAAAATACAAGGGTGATCACAGTTTCATGCGCCTTACCAGTTAAATAAAGTGTTGGTCGTAGCGCGTGCGCCAACTGGTGGGCTTTCACTTGCGTTTGGTAAAAGCATGATATAAAGTACAGTATTGCTGGTCACGACAAATCACCAGCTGGACACGCGTACGCCCACTGGCGTCCCTTTGTCCTCGTGCCCTTCGAACTTCGGAACGAGACCCAAAGTCGGAGTAGAACCGTCTCAACCAAAATAACATCCCGGCCTCATCTGTCATGCATGCTGGCAATCGATCGATATCGATAACATGCTTTCCATAGTCGTCGCAAGGTATGTCTCGTGTATTCATCTATCCATAACACGCAGGAGTCTCGTCAATAAGAAGGGGATCTTCCTACAGCATGGACAATGTGCGCGACGTGGGGCAAGCGTGTGGACCACATCAAACGTATCCCAAAATGGTAACTGAACTTGCAAACGCTCTTCCAGTCCTTGCACTCCTGCACCCCCCAGCAGCTATATTATTTTGAAACTTATGAGCTTTACCCTCATCTCTATCTTTTGTAGTTCTCGGTTCATGCATCAAGCTTCAAAGCTCTACAGATCAGGCGTCCGAATCTAGTCTAGAGTAAGCCGAGATATAAAAACTTTTTGATTGCTCCCAGTCGGACTACGGCACCAAACATTCAACGCCATTCACAAGGATAACGAAGACCGAACGATACTGCGCCCCCACCGCAGAGCAGCAACAACAGCGTCTATACCGCACTATCCTTCCATGCGACAGTCAAGAGAAAGCGCGAGTTTATGCCGAGCCGCTGAGCTCCTTGGCGAGCTGCTCAGCCTTTACCTTCACGTCCTCGATAGTGCCAGACATGTAGAAGGCGGATTCAGGCAGGTTGTCATGCGCGCCCGAGAGGATCTCCTTGAAGGAGCGGACAGTGTCCTTCAGGGGGACGAGCTTGCCCTCGTAACCAGTGAAGACTTGTGCGACCTGGAAGGGCTGCGACATGAAACGCTGGATCTTACGCGCACGCTCGACCTGGTGACGTGTCAACACACATAGTAAAGCGCGCAAAGGTAACGATGCTTACAGTGAGCTTGTCCTCCTCAGACAACTCGTCCATACCAAGAATGGCAATGATATCCTGGAGCGACTTGTAGTCCTGGAGGATCTTCTGGACAGCAGTGGCGACGTCGTAGTGGTCTTGACCGACCTAGATTAAATTGAATGAGTATAAGTGTATTTACAGTCTAGAAAGTATCTACTCACGATACGGGGGTCAAGCATACGGGACTTCGAATCCAAGGGGTCGACGGCCGGGTAGATACCAAGCTCAGCAATGGAACGCGACAACACAGTCGTAGCGTCCAAGTGGGCGAAGGTGGTAGCCGGGGCAGGATCCGTCAAATCGTCGGCCGGGACGTACACAGCCTGCACGGAGGTGATGGAACCCTTCTTAGTCGTGGTGATACGCTCTTGCCTAAACACGCAGCAACGTCAGACGATGGCTAGATAGAAGACATTCTGAAGTGACGTACATTTGACCCATGTCAGTCGAGAGCGTAGGCTGATAACCGACGGCAGAAGGGATACGACCGAGCAGGGCAGACACCTCGGAACCGGCCTGGGTGAAACGGAAAATGTTGTCGATGAACAGCAACACGTCCTGTCCCTCCTCATCACGGAAGTACTCCGCAATCGTCAGGCCGGTGAGGGCAACACGGGCACGGGCACCAGGGGGCTCGTTCATCTGACCAAAGACGAGAGCGACCTTAGAGTCACCCTCAAGGTTGATGACACCGGTCTCAATCATTTCGTGGTACAAATCGTTACCCTCACGGGTGCGCTCGCCGACACCTGCCGAAACCCAAAATGAACCGTGAGAAAATCGCGTAAGTACGCGTCAAAAGCGGAGGACATACCACAGAAGATGGAGAAACCACCGTGAGCCTTGGCGACGTTGTTGATGAGC
Source organism: Hericium rajendrae (assembly GCA_033439255.1). Classification (NCBI taxonomy): domain Eukaryota; kingdom Fungi; phylum Basidiomycota; class Agaricomycetes; order Russulales; family Hericiaceae; genus Hericium; species Hericium rajendrae. Next base: position 700,378 of record CM065889.1, read on the forward strand.
TCCTGAATCAACACAGTCTTGCCGACACCGGCACCTCCGAAGAGACCGATCTTTCCACCACGAGCGTAGGGCGCAAGGAGATCGACGACCTTGATACCGGTCTCGAGCACCTCGGCAGTCGTGGACTGATCGACGAAAGCAGGGGGATCGGCGTGAATGGGAAGGAGCTTCTCGCCCTTGATAGGACCACGCTCGTCGATGGGCTCGCCAATGACGTTCATGATGCGACCAAGAGTAGCGCGACCGACGGGGATCTGAATGGGAGCACCAGTGTCGACAACCTTCTGGCCACGGACGAGACCCTCGGTACCATCCATAGCAATTGTGCGGACAGAGTTTTCACCGAGATGGGACGCGACCTCGAGGACGAGGCGCCCGCCATGGAAGTCCACAACCTCAAGGGCGTTCAGGATGGGAGGGAGGTCGTCAGTCTCGAACTGAACATCGACAACGGCACCAATGACGGTCTTGACGGCACCGATGGCGCCCTTAGCCTCGGTAGCGTAGGTACGCGCTACGTATGCAAATTGACGTGGTAATGTTCGGACGTGATGGAACGTTCAATTTTGAGCGGAATAGGATTCAGGACACGTCAGCATGCATGTGAAGACACCCAAAGGTGTTTAGAGACTGACCGGGTGCAAGAGCAGTAACCCGCGACGGACGCTGGGTTGCACGCTGGCTGGTGGGAGCCTGAACAGCGCGCGCGAGGATGGAAGGGGCGGCAGCGGTGGAGAAGAAAGCGTTAGTCTTCTTCGCGCTGTTCACCGCTCTGCGGGAAAGACGAGTGACGCCGCGAGAGGTGAGCATCGTTGAGGACGGCGACGACGACAACGGGAGGAAAGGGAAGGAGTTGATGGTGCAGAGAAGGCGCAAACTCCGGCTAGAGCGCCTGCCTTTTAGATTCGCCCTCCGTTCAATCTCCGACGCCCCCGGCTCGCTCCGACTGCACCATTGCCTCGCATTTTCTGAGGTACACGCTCCGACTTTCTTGCCGTCGTGCTCCCCAGGTGTTTTTTTAGTCTGAACAGCATCATGCGCTGGCGTCGGCGTTCAGCATGTGACAAATTCCTTATTTTCAATGATTTTTTGCGGGCGAAGCTTGGGTGAAGTGCTTGTATAAATGTCAATTTGGCAAAGCATTTTCCTATGCAATACTCCGATTCTACACCGTCTGCATGGATCATGAACTAAGGATGCCATGCGTCGTCGTCGTCCAGGAGACCATGTCATCGACCAGCCAGCAGACGAACGGCATGAGGTAGCCAGCGTCTCGTCACCGCGTCACCTCGAGCGCGCGTCGGCCGTTCGGCGTACTCGTGACAAGACGCGGTTTGAGACGCGGTGGCGCGTTGACCGGCGCCACAGACGCGTTTGACGCGTCTTGCCTGTAACCATCATCATCAGCAAAAGCGTGAAAAAATTGTAAAGGCTTACAAGCGTATGTAAGGGTATGTAAGGGTTCCAATCCCTGCCGTCAGGTAAGGAAGCTGCATTTCGTCACCAAGCAATATACGCACGCCTTATGGATTTGCCGACCTCACCATCTTGCCCAAAGCTTATCAGTCCGGCCAAGCCTCACCCGCAGACGAAACTTGTCCATCAACATGGCATGCGTGCATTGCCATATGGCCTTTGGCCGGCATTGCAAATGACGCAAGGGAGCTCTAGGATATTTTACTATTCTTATTTATTTATTGTCCCAGTTGACAGAAATGAAGAATTAAAATCAAGTATATTTCTCGTAGCAACGAAGTAATCTAAAATACATGGTAGCTGTCTACGATACGCATCTAAGTATACATGCAAAGCAACCATCGCTATGTACGACGATTTACCGTCGCACACTCCATCAGCCGAGAACTAGACCGTCTTGAGACCATCCCGAGGATTTCCAACAGCCGCAAGCAAGCGCCGCCGCCGTGGCAGGATGGCCAGCAGCTAGAGCGCGAGACCGTCTTCGAGGATTCCCAGACAGTGAAGCTTGGCGAAAATCACACAGCCAAGATGAGAGCCTGGCTAGTATCATGGAATCGAGGTAAGAGAATACCAGCAGCCAGTTACAAACCGAGATGGCGAGTTGAAGAGAGGAGAGAGGAGAGAGGAATGGGAGGACAGACCGTGTGCGCGGACACTACTTAATAGACGAGCAGGCAGTTTAGGGCCGGCAGCGATACATCTTCGAGAAGTGTAGCGATGCGTTGCTACGTGGTATCGAGGGTATCCAGTGCCTCGGGGCATGGTACGGCGGGCAGGCGATCACTGCAAAGATGTCAGAAGCTCGTTACCATGATTAAAAGCTATTAGAAACCAAACCAGAGACTTTTGAAAACTCACCATATATATATCACATTTCCAAGGCTTCGGCAGCCTTTGATGATCTTCACATAGGTATGTATTGCCCCTTGCATACCCTTGTAAGAGGTTACATTCTGGCGCAACCACGGTGACGCGTGACATTGCTCGCCGGGGAATAACCGACTGAAACGTTTTTGCTGATGCATCTCCCTACCTTGCTTTCACTCCTCCGGCTCTCTATCGTTTCTGTCAGATTTCTGCGGACGACACTGAAAATGACTATTCAAGTGGGCGAAGGAGATGCGTTTCGTCCAAACGGCCTATTGGGTGGGAGTTCCCTGTTCGGTAGCCACACAGTCCTCAGCAAAACGAGTTCTGCGGTCGAGCACAATGCAGGCAAGGATGACGCGTTTCAGCCGAATGGGTTGCTCGGAGGCAACACTTATCAAGAATCTTCAAATGTTGCTGGTTTCAGCATGGCCTCTGAACCTGCGGGTTCTGAATCATTCGTACCGAATGGATTGCTTGGGGGACCGGCGAGTCGACCAAATCCTCCTTTGATGGAAGATGAGGCCGGTCCATCTAGAGCTAGGAATCTAGAGAACGGTACTAGTGAGTGCACACCCTTGTGTGAGTACAATATATATCTGAAGCCGATCTCAAGACGCCCCGACATCGCCCTTCAGGTCGAACGGCCTCCTCGGTACTCAGCAGACCAACAATCCTGGTGAGCATTTTTGTTACTATATCAGATTATTCGCTTCTCATTTGCATCAAGAGGTCCCCCTAACACAATCCCAAGGTATGTGCGTTGCCAGATTTGACCCTAGAATTTATTGGTCTCAATCGTCTTTCGAGCGCTGCAGACGATGAGCTCCCCGACATCGCAGACATTCTTCGTCCATACGCTCGAGACAATAACGATACTTCGGATGGCTTCGGCGTTCCTATCATCCTTCCGCGCTCCTCTATCCGTTCGTCAACATACGACGGAAAGACAGTATTCCTGCGGCGGAAACCCCGACGCCGTGATGTGGGTCCCGGTCCATCGTCATCAAACCAGAGCATGGGTAAATTGCTAGACGTCCCCCTTCATCGCCTGATGGATGAGCTCTCCGTGATTGAAGCCCGCAGACTAGCATCTGAGTACGCGTCACACCCAAGCCATTCTGGAAACATCATTGATTTCTATAATCAGGGATACCCAACAGCCGGATACACAGACACCGGGCGCCAACTTAGACTCTGAACTTTGGATCGATCGTTACCGCCCCAAACGCTTTGTCGACTTACTTGGTGACGAGCGACTGCATCGCGAGGTTACGACATGGGTCAAAGAATGGGATCACTGTGTCTTTGGAAAACGGAAGGCGAAGAGGAAGACAAGAGAAGACGAAGGGGGGAACTACTTACCGGAAGACGAGCATCATCGCCCTCACGAGAAGGCAAGCACATTTCGCGACGCGAGCAGTGCTGGACACCATTTGTTCTGACGTGATTTTGTTCAGATCTTACTCATGTCGGGTCCTCCTGGCTTGGGAAAGACAACGCTGGCGCATATAGTCGCTAAACATTCAGGATATAATGTCTTCGAGATCAACGCAAGGTCTGCCCCTTCTGCATTATCTCATGCACAGCTGACAGTCTTATTTACATTGAAGTGATGCCCGCTCGGGCTCCATCGTTGATGATCGAATACGTCCTGCATTAGAAGCAGGCTTTACAATTGGCAATTCTAAACCAAATCTTATCGTCATAGATGAAATAGACGGCGCGACGGGTGCTGGAGACAATGTAGGTTTCGATGTTGATGACCGTATATCTCATAATCGACCCGAATAATTCTTCGCAGTCCTCCAACTTCATCCAAAAGTTGGTGCAACTGACATACGACCGGCCTTTCAAAGATCGTAGGTTTTCTCAGCCTTCTCAGCACTATTCCAAGTTGACCGCAGATATGAATGCAGGACGGAAGAAGCAAAAGGGTGGAAAGAGGCCGCTCCTACGCCCCATTATCTGCATCTGCAACGATCTGTATCGCTGCTTCGCTTGCGAAGCTGCGTCCTGTCGCGCGGATCGTCCGCTTCACTCGCCCGGCTGATATTCACATTGTGAAGCGGCTGCGAGATGTTTGCGAGTGTGAGGACTTGAAGGCGGAGCCGCGCGCTCTGAATACGCTAGTTGCGATAGCGCTTGGGGATCTGAGAGGGTGTCTGAATACCTTGCAGGTTCGTGGTATCTTCATATATCCGCTCATTCTTCAATTGAAGGCAGAGCGCTAACGCGGTTCTGTGCTGCAGTTCATCAAATCGCGAAATCAGCAGGTGACGGAGCAGATGATACGCATGGCGACAGCGGGGATGAAGGAGAACGAGTCTTCCTTCCTCAACGTCCTGAACAACCTTTTCCTTCCTATGAGCAAGAAGCGGATCAAGGAGCTCGGTCTCAACGAGGAAGAAGAAACAAAATACGTCGATCGCCTCAGTCGAGAACTGGATGGCAGCGGTGCTTTGGACCGCATAGCCACAGGTAAGAGTGACATGCTTGGTTTGAACGTTCTCTCATCTGGGGTCAAAATAGGTTGTTTTGAACATTATGCGAAGACAAATCAGCACGACGCTACTTTTTCAAAATACCTCAAAGCGAATGAATGGCTCGTATCCTATGATCTGCTCTCGAACAGGATGCGTTCCGAACAAGAATACGCACTGATGCCATATCTGTCCTATACGCTTGTGCCATTCTACCCAATATTCCACGAGCGTGGCGGCGAGCGGGTGGAGCGGCCAAAAGCCGACTGGGAGGTACGTCCTTCTGATTCTGACTCCCCGACTTACGGCTAAAATATGATAACAGACTTATGTAAAGACAAAGGCGAACGAAGAGATATACAAGTCGCTTGCGCATGCTGTCCGCACAGGAAACGGGCGCAGGACAGGACATTACCGCGACCTCGTCAGCGAACAGATTCTTCATTTAGAATTTGCGCCTTATCTCAATAGAATCATATCACCTCCTCTGCGTCCAGTACGGTTGTTTGTCTGTCCTTATTCTATATCTCTTGCTGATGAGGGCTTCGCAGGTAAATAGTCAGGTTATCCGGCCGGAGGAGAAAGCCATTTTGTCAAGACTTGTGAATATTATGGTATCGTTGGAACTGCGCTTTGTTCAAGAGAAGGCGGAAGATGGCCAACTCATGTATAGACTCGATCCGTAAGCCCATTCACTTTGTGTGATATTTTGAGTTACCGATATCTTATGCGTCCTCAGACCCATCGACGTGTTTGTCACTTACGATGGCAAGCGAGCTGCGGATATTGCGGTATCACGCTATGCTGTCCGGCATCTCGTTGCGGCGGAGGTAAAACTTCTTCGCAATATCACTGCAGACATCATTCTATCTTTACAGTCATTTCTGAAACAAATCTTCTATAGATCGATGCTCAATTGATCACACGCCAGGCCGAGGCCGCTGAGCGGAGCAAGGCAAGCAGGCCATCGTTCTTCGGACAAAGGTACGATCTGAAACGACCCCATTCTGAATTGTTCTGTTTCGCAAGAGTGCATCAACGTGATTAACTGATTCTCCCACAGACCTGCAGAAGACGATGCGGATGTTGTTGAAGGGGATGGCATCGATCCAGAGGGCGAAGGTACACTGGGGCACGCCGGCCCGGACGAACAGCGACCGCGCAAGAAGGCAAAAAAAGTTGATATTGCGGATAAGGTACGTGCTCTTATCTGTCATACTCCCGCCGTTGGCTCACACCTTTCGACCGGCATCACAACAGCCCGCTGTGGACTTCTTTGGACGTCTCATTGTCCCTAAGGCTCCGACGACTGGCACGAAGCCCAATTCTGTCGCGGCCCGCAAGCAGCCGGAGAAGGCATACAAAGTCTCGTACAAATATAATGAGGGTAATTCGGCGGCTGTGCGGAAACCGGTTAAGGTGTCGTCATTTTTGTAGTTGTGTATTCTAAAATACTTCGGACGGCTTTCGGGACAGGACCTAGCAATGCCCATAAGATAGGCGTGTATCATCTATACACTAGGTCATCCTTCTGCTTTTGATGATTGAACGTGCGAAAGGTACTGGCTGTTCAACTTTTCTACTATGAGCATCTTGGGAACTCTCCCAGGTGGGTAGGTCCCTGAGTGACAATGTGGGTACGTAGATAGAGACACAGGGACTGGAACACCTTCGTCCTGGTTCAGCATCAGAAATTCTGATGTTTCTGGGTAAAGCCCTCGAGACACGCCAGCGCCCATCTCCAAACATCCTAATCACAGAAGGTACCTGAACTCCTTGTTCTGAACATCCGTCAGGTCTAAAAATGCCTAGCAGAAACAGCTCAGCCGAATCGTCAAGCGCAGCAAGAAACCCACAGACCCTGTCCACGTGTCGTCGCCGCAGCTTCCCGTCCGCATCTATGTCCTCCATATATACCTCGTCCCACGAGTCTGTCTCTTGCTCTCGATCTCGCCGAGCGTTCTCACGCGCTAGCATCCAACGTGCGAGGAGCAGAAGCATAGCGGAAGCGAGGCCTGCACCGGAGAAGATGCCCCAAGGCACGCGGTTCCTGTATGGAGTTCAGCCATGTAATGGGACGCGGTGAGTGAAATGAAGCGCACCGAGGCTGGTATTGGACTCTCCACATGAAGGGCCCGATGGAGTTACCTAACCCAACGCTGGCGAGAACGATAGCATTTGTTGTAGTTCCTTTGACAGACATAAGTCCTTGACACGATGGAATAGTATAAAAATGTGTAGCTTACGTTTTGTATACCCAGCAGTGACCATACCAACCCACGACAAAAAGATGGTAAGGCGGGAATAAGCAGACTATGCATTGTACATATGTTAGACAAATGGTCATATCCTCATTCAATACGTATGAGCACGAACTGGAAAGCCAATACGACACCAACAATCCACCCTTGTCATGGAAAGGAAGTGCAGACACGAGGATCGAACCCAGAATTCCTGGAACGAAGCACAAAACGGCGACATATATGCGTCCATTCGGCCAGATGCTCGCGACAGTGATAGAGGTGAGAAGAGCGCAGACTACGATGTACTAGGTGGGAATCTAGGTTTCAAGCAGTGTATATAACATGCCTTGGACGACGCCGTCCACACACCCGATGAGCGTCGTGTCGATCGTGTTGAAACCAAATTGATTTACGATAATTTGGCGTTGATTTGTGAGCTACACATGCAAAAACATCAACAGACATCCTCCGATGCGACGTGCATACAGAGACGCACCGAGTTCAACAATTGCGTAACGACTGCAAAAGCGCAAATACCCATGTCTTCGGATCTGTGAGAGTCTCCACAAACCTACATCCATTATCAGCGTTAGACCTGGTCACCAGAAGATAGAACAACATTGGTACGCACTGCTCTCGCTTCCACACCTTGTTCTCCACGCCCGTCTGGTTAGTCCGGATGCGGCGCACCGCCGTGGCACGCTCCGTGGGCGTAAGGAACCATGCAGTAGTTGGTGAGTCGGGAAGTAGATCCAGAATGCAAGGGCGACGATGAGAGTGAGCACGCCCGTGATCGTTGTGAGCCTAACGTAACAATGGGGTACTTGTATTTGATCGGAGAAGGGATGAACACACCATTGCCATGGCTTAAAACTGCCGGTGTGGATATGAAGGACACCGAAACCCATTAATCCGAGCAACACAGCTGCGACGCCGTTCATCGAACCTACGGTCCGTTTCGTCAGCACCGCCTCGCTTGCTCACTGCCGCGATATGGAAGACAAAGCAACGCACACCAATACCCAACCCTCTTCACCTGTTCAGCCCTCGTGTAGAACATGCCCGTGACAAGCAAAAACCAGGTGCGATTGCACCCTGCAAACACCCATGATGATACGCACAACGAGAAGCGCGCCAAAAGAGCGGCAGGCAGCATGGCATAAAAGCGAAATCGCCCAGACGACTATGTTCGCACTGGGACCAGGCATACTGTAAACCTTAATCCTCGGAGGAGAGGAGGAGCACGCACCACATCCACTTCGCCGCGGGAAAGTGCTGTAGTGCCCAGCCTTGCGGATACTGGAACGCGAGATACGCGATGTAAAAACCGTGCCGAGCCAGTTAAATTGCGTCTGGTCGAGGTGGGCACTCTGTCTGTATTCTGAATCTGTGTTAAATGAATATGCGTAATGTATTGAGAGGCAGACGCACTGGATGCCGAGGACTGCACTCTGGCCGAGGGTCGTCTTGTCAGCGAAAGTTCATCCTGTGAATTTCATATCAGAAAATGGACTGCATCAGAGATATATTGACGCCTTACAGGTAGAGAGCTGTTATTGGACAGGTCAGGACCCTTGCTTCATGAATCATGACCCTTTGAAACAGCAGGACGCACTACACATGAGTGGCATCAAATGCCAATCGATCTTCCTCCTAATATTCGTAAGATATTAATAATTTCCCTCATAATCACAAATACAGAGCTACGCACCTCAGTTTCTCTGTTTCTTCGACATTTAATTCCACTTCGTTAGCGCCGTCGAAATCCTGCAGAAACAGCGCGGCAACATCAACGGCATGCTTATCAACTTTCACGACAGATCTAGTGCTAGGAGAGCCATCCGTCTTCTCGTGCATGTCGTCAAAAGCTGAGGAGGACATCTTGTTAGTCTTCACCAGGCAGAAAGCTGAGAGTAGAGAAGCGCACCCATATATTCATAACGCACGACACACTCCCATAAACCTACTATCTCCAATGCGAAAAGCCATGCTTCTTCGCCTCAGAACAAGACAAGCAAATGACCATGTGCTGATGAACAACGCACTTTCATCTTCCTCGCACTCACGCCTCTCAGATCGAAGGAATCAACCAACCACAAGATGCATCTTGTCTTCTGCCCGAGCGTCAAATCTCCGAGTCGGACAACTTGATATAGAATGCATACGAATTTAAGTCTACTCGAGCGGATTAATGAAGGGAGTGATGCCGGTGTCTGCGAGCGCCCTTGAGAACGTGATGCTTACGTGCGATCGTGAGAAGTGAAAAGACATTAACGCATGCCGACTTGGTGCGGTCGTGATACTGTTTACTCAACAAGTATGCCCTCGGCTGATCCGTGAACTTGAAAGATAAGCGAGAGCGTTATCATGACAGAACGACGGTGCGCGTCCGTTGAACGGTGATTATAAATTGGTTTGGCATCTGGAAGATGGGCCCTCTAAAGCAGGTACCGGAATTCGCGGTTTTGGATATCCGTGAGGTCCAAAAATGCCCGTAACACGAATCAGCTCCAGATCCAAGATGACACCCAGACAGAAACTAAACACGACATACTCGATCAACATGCATCTTCATGATCCGCCCCTCCGCGTCGAATCACTCGGCATACACCTCATCGTACGCACCGATCCATTCTGCTCAGCCTTGCGGTCGCGCCGTGCATTCTCGAGTGCCAACATCCAGCGGCCGAGGGGAAGAGTAGAGCGGAGGTAACGTAAATGCTCGAGAAGATGCCCCAGGGTACATGGTTACTGATGAATGAAAAAATTAAATAACGGTTGAAGAAATGCAGAAAGGCTGCGCTCAGATGCGCTCACCGAGGGGAATATTGCGTTTTCCACATGAACGATCCAACAGCGTTTCTGAAGCCATGTGCTGTAAACACGATCGCACTCCTGATTATGCCTCTAAGCCCATTCGACGTAAGATTATATATTGTAGAGGAGCAAGCCAGTAGAGTTACCATCTCCATCCACGACAGGAAAATCGCGAACGGAGGGAGTCCAAAGACATTTTGAAAATCATAAAGTGAGTCTCCACGTATCCTGCGCTGTCGGAGAAATGCGCGCTCGAAAGCCAGTATGAGACCAGCAGTCCGCCCTTGATATGGAACGCGAGCGTGGAAACCAGGATATTGCCTGCCAATGCAGGCACGTAACAGAGCACTGCCGCATATATGCGGCCGTTGGGCCAGACGGTAGCGAGGGTCACCGAAATGAAAATCGCAGCGACTGCATGGTGCATATGCATTCAATAATCGGCCCAGAGTGACGGAAGCAGTATGATCTCACTTTTGACGAGCCTGTCGACGCAGCCGATGAACATCATGTTGATCACGCTGAATCCAAATTCATCGACAATAAGCTGGCGCTGATTCGTGAACTATATATGGGTGTTCATCACCGTGGATGCGGGGCATCCATTTCCGAGTGGAGCACGCACCGAGTTGATAAGGTTCGTCACAGCTGCAAAGACAGCGAATACCCAAGTCTTCGGGTCCTTGAGCGTTTCGATGAACTGGTCCCGCTTCCAGACCTTGTTCTCCACGCCCGTGTGCTTGATTTTGATCCGCTGTACCGCGGCCACGCGATCTTCAGAGAGCGAGGAATCACGTCGTGACGACAGAGTTGGGGAGAAGAAACCAGAAAAGGACAAAGAACGGACACGATAAGGCTAATGATGCTCGTGATCGTATTAAGCCTACAGGTAAGGTTATGAATAATTTGTGAGTAATGAAAGGTGAAGGAAGGCAGAAGCAGGGGACGTGCATACCATTGCCAAGGCATGAATCCTCCGGTGTGGTCACGCAAGACACCAAAGGCGAGGAAATCGAGGATGATCACTGCGACGCCATTCATGAGGTCTGTCAATAAGGCATAGCATCAGCGACTCATTCTACAGTCAAAACCGTGACACAAAGATTACGTACACCAATATCCGACCCTCCTCATCTGCTTTGCTCTCGTATAGAACATCGACTTGACAAGTAAGAACCCGGGCGTTATTGCGCCCTCGCATATGCCCATAATCGTACCGCGAAGAGCGCCCCGAATGAATGGCATGCGCCGTGGCAAAGCAGCGCGATCGCCCACATGAGGACATTGATACTATGCGCATATAGTCGCTCAGGCTTTATGGGGAACACGGGTGACAGAACATACTTGATCCATTTCCCGATAGGGAGGTGTTGGAGAGCAAGATTCTGTGGATATTGAAAGGCGAGGTAGGAGAGGTAAAAAGTTGTCCCGAACCAGTTGATTGGTTCTAATTGATGTTCGCGCCTTGCCTGTGTGATCGTCAGAAATGACAGAACAGTAGAATCGGATCGCGCAATTGATCCCAAGCAGGGCAGTTTGACCCAGTGTTGTCTTAGGGGCGAAGGTCATTCTGTGCCATAAAAAAAGACCCGTCAGAGCAGTTGCATTATCATTGCCGGGGATATCAGGATGAGCGGCGGATATCAAAGACAGAGCGACATAAATTTAGGATGTCTAGTCGAATCCCGCGCGTAACACAGGGGTACGAACAAGTAGAGTACTGCATGAGCTCGGCGAGAACGTAAGTACACGCGCAAAGCGGATGAAGCACAGATGTGACTCACTGCACATGAGCGGCTTCAGGTGCCAGTCGATCTTGCGCCTGTAGTCGAAATACCAGTCAGCATATGCAGCGCGGCCATAACAGTGATGGAGAGCGAAGTGCCGATGGAAGAACGTGGCTCACCGAGGTCGTGCAGCTTCCTCTGGCTCAGTAATCCCTCTGCATCTGCGCCCGTAGTCGTGACGAGCACCGCAGCTGCATCTATTGTGCTCTTGTCGAGCACAGGTACGTGCTGTTCGTCTGAGCGTGAGCCCAAGTCCTTGGCCTTCTGCGATGCATCGCTACTATTCCGTGAGGGTAGTCAGATCGCGTTATCCGGCGACGGCGAATCGTTTCTGGGTCATCTCAGGTTGGGAACGTCTGATTAAAGAGAAGACGGCATGGGATACAGAGTCCCGCCGGTGTTTATGGGACAGGGCTGGGAGCCTGAGAAAGAAAGGCGCGCATGCGTGGATGTCTGCACCTGATAGAGCGATGACTCGCACATTGCTCTGTGGTTCTTCTCTGCTGATCAATGTATGAGCACTCTGTAATTAACCGCACAGCACTTCGAAAACGACTTACTCTCACACCGAAGCCTGCGTGCGATCCGCGCCAGGAAAGGTGATCGACGAGCTAGAGCGAGCGTCGTCGCCTCGCGAGGCACATCTTGCTGTGTGCGATTTTCACATTTGCTGCAGACCTTGACTGTGTGAGAAGTCAGCTAGTCATCAGTACAACATCAGCTTCGCGATGTGCAAGGACGTGCAGTGCCGACTGTTGGCCGACTGGGATTCCGTTCACGTCATTCGTCGATCATCGCATGCGGCCTGCTACCCGGACTCAAACTGATGCAACAAGCGCGCACCATAACAAATAAAACGATCAAAGTTGAATGGGGGCAGGAAGGTGAAGATCTCCTCGTCGCCGGCGGCAAACGAGACGCAGCGACTTGAGCGCTTGATGTCAGGAACAAACGTCGGAGGCATTGTTTAAGCGCCGATAGCGGAGGCTTACATCAAGCCGCCGGCAGCAAGCCGGCAGAACACATAACCTCCTCACATCTCGCCCGAAACATTCAGCAAACTCTACTCACGCTGTATTCTATTCAGCTCTTCGTCTTGTGGATTGATGTGCCAAATATTCTGCATGCGTGTTGCTTCAATGCAGCTAGCATTATCTCTATGGTTTCTTCGTGAAATATGAAATGCTCAGATGCGTTACCAGCTAGATACATTAATTCAGAGATATGCTTTAAGATACTTCTAAAACTTCAATTCTCTTGCGAATGCGACCCAACTAAAGTGGGTATCTGTATTCACGATTCTGGATATCCGTAAGGTCCAAAAATGCCTATAGCACAAGTCAGCATCGAGCCCAAGCCAGCGCTCATGGAGAAAAAAGAACACATACCCGATCAACGTGTGTCTCCACTTTCCGTCCCTCCGCGTCCAATCCCATAATATATACCTCGTCGCACGCATCGCCTTTCTCCGAACTCTTCATCGCTGCCTCGCGGTCACGCTGTTTGTTCTCCCGTGCAAGCATCCAGCGCGCGAGAAGCAGCAGGAGAGCGGAGGCGACGCAGACGCCAGAAAAGATGCCCCAGGGTACGTGGTTACTGGTGAATGAAAAATAAGCCAATGGTTTGAGAAGGCGTGGGAGTGGACTTACCGAGGAGAATATTTGGCTTTCCACATGAATGGCCCAACGGCATTCCCGAGGCCATAGGCCGCTAGCACGATCGCGTTCGTAGTCGTTCCTTTATGCCAATCTGGATAAGAAACTAAATGTCGCAGACAAATGGGTTAAACTCTCACGTTTTGTATGTCCCGCTGTCACCATTCCCACCCATGACAAGAAAATCGTGAACGGAGGGAAACCAAAGACTGCCAAAATATTAGTCTCGACGCATACCAACATATTAAATCGGCGTTACGCACTTGAGAGCCAATATGAGACCAGAAGTCCGCCCTTGATATGGAATGCGAGCGTGGAAACGAGGATGGTGCCTATAAGCGCGGGAACGAAGCAGAGAACTGCGGCGTATATGCGACCGTTGGGCCAGACCGAGGCAACGGTTACCGCGATAAAAATCGCGGCGACTAAATAAGGTAAGCGCATGCGTAGTCAGTGGTTGGACCAGGGAAAGCGATAAAAGATTTCGCACTTTCGACAAGCCCATCGACGCAGCCTATCAGCGTCGTGTTGATTACGTTGAAACCAAACTGGTTTACAATGAGCTGACGCTGGTTCGTGAGCTGCAATATATGCATGTTTATCAGCATCCGGCGCATTATATACACTTCTGATTAAAGGTGCTTACCGAGTTGAGGAGGTTCGTCACAGCAGCGAACACGGCAAACACCCATGTCTTCGGATCCGTGAGTGTTTCGATGAACTGCTCACGTTTCCAGACTTTGTTCTCCACGCCTGCCTGGTTGACTCTGATCCGCTGTACCGCGGCCACGCGCTCTTCAGGGGTGAGAAACCACGCAGTGGTGACCGAGTCGGGAAAGAAGAACCAGAATAGAACAGTAACGACGAGGGTTAGGAGGCCCGTAATGGTCGTGAGCCTGCAGATCAAATTGTGGGAGATGATAAACAAAGACACACGGGGATGCGCACCATTGCCAGGGCATGAAATCCCCGGTGCGGATGTGCAGAACACCAAAACCAAGAAATCCGAGGAAAATAATTGCGACGCCATTCATGAGATCTGTCAACAGAACATGACATCAATCAATGAGTATAGATGTCAGAATTGAGATACGCACACCAATACCCAACTCTCCTCGTCTGTTCCGCTCTCGTGTAAAACATAGACGTCACAAGTAAAAATCCGGGAGTAATCGCGCCCTCACAAGCCCCCATGATAAATCGGACCGCGAACAGCGCGCCAAACGAATGACACGCGGCATGGCAAAGCAGCGCGATCGCCCACACGAGAACATTAATACTGCATGCATACCAACATTTGAAGGTGCAGACAATGTGAGAAGGATAGGACAAACCTAATCCATTTTGCGATGGGAAAACGCTGTAGAGCGAGATTCTGCGGGTACTGAAAGGCAAGATAGGCTAGATAGAATACGGCTCCGAGCCAATTAAACTGGTTCTGGTTCAGGTGCGCGCCTTGCCTGTTCGATCGTCAATCAGCGCGAAATGACAGGTACTTCGAGGCGGATCGCGCACCTAATCCCGAGTACGGCACTCTGCCCGAGCGTTGTCTTGTCAGCAAATGTCATTCTGCATCACGCGGTACGTTCCGCCAAAGCAGATGAGTTTCCATTTACAGGAGCATTAGATGAAGGTGAAGGATAGATATGGATGGAAGATTACGGAGAGAGAACCTGATAATCAGAACGGCTGCCCGGAGCCCGAGAGTGAGACCGAGGTGTACGCACAAATATAATACTGCATGAGGATGGGGATGACATGAGCGAGCGCGCAAGGTCGACGAAGGGGGAAAGATACGCACTGCACATAAGTGGCATCAAGTGCCAGTCGATCTTGCGCCTGAAGTCAGGGTCGCAGTCAGCACTAACACATGAGGCCGAGGCCTCGCGCGGACGGGATCTGCGCTGGAAAATCTCGACGTACCGAAGCCGAGCAGCCTCCTGCGGGTCAATCATTCCCTCCATCCCGGCACCCGCGGTCGCGACGAACACGGCTGCGGCGTCCACTGTGTTTTTGTCGAGCACGGGTACATGACGGTGCTTTTCATCAGGTCCCGATGCGACATCTACGCCCGAGCCCTTCGCCTTCTCGGACACATCGGTGCTCTTCTGCGAGGGCGGCATGGCAAGTTAACGATGCACACAAATTGGCTACGGCCTGCAAGGGAAGGGCAGAACGTATCCGTGGGTGGAGGTGTCGATGAGAGGACCACGGAACACGCAGAAGCCCTTCGGTGCTTTATAGCATGGCCGGGAGGCTGAGATGAAAGAGAGAACACCGCTGGATCTGATGCAATGACGGCCGATAACACCAATGCGGGTATCCCTGTCGCTTCTTCGATCAGGAGATTGATGAACTGGAGAACAAAGGCCTGGTCAGTGTGTCAAGAAGTCAGCATAGTCATGAATGGGTTCCTGATGAATGGCGCTTCCAATTCGACGAATCGCCCGATTCTGTGCTGTCCGGAGCAAGAAAGGTGACCGGCGAGCGGCGTATCTCCAGAAGGTCGTTCACGGCACCGGTCTGACCTCAGGGCGCTCGCTGCGACTTCGTGTGATATCTGCTGCAAGTCTTGACTGCGTGTGCAGTCTGCCATCACAACACCGAGACGTAAACACTGCATGTTGGCTGCGACTGAAATGTTTATACGTCAGTCCTCGATCAAACTTAATCAATTTTTGAGCCCAGCGAGCGCTCGATCTCGATTTCCGTTTGTCCCCGTCCTCGACGCCAACTCTCGCCAACTCCACGTGCGGTAGGTGTGCAATTGGCTATCAGGGCATGCCCTGATATTATGCACATTTATCTCTTTTGGTTGAGTACTTGACGAGCTTATGCAGCGACGTGTCAGCCTGTTTCATGGACACTTCTGATTGCAGGGTCCGTGCCACGATGCTACTGCGCGTCAATATGGTTCCTCTGGCGTGTCCCCTTAAGCTTATGGACCATTTCGCGAATCTTGTGCTTCACTTGGGATTTCCATCAAATGTAGATCAATTCAAGCTCGCCTTTTCCTGCTGAACCTGCAATCCCCATGCGACTCATTTCCCTGCTCTGATACCTATTTGCAATGCTGACGATGCTGAGAACGGATGGAAGGTGAGACGTTGCAAATCTTTGCGTACATGTTTCATGCTCACTTCAGCCTTTCATCCCTTGCTATGTTTGTCCGCAGGTCCGAGAACTTCATTGGCTGGTCTGCGCCATGGCAGGTGCGCCGCCGGACCGAAACGGTATACATGGTCTTTCCATCGTCCGACCTCGGCGGAGCATTGCTATCCATCCGAACCTCGCTGCCATTCCTGCGCAGGCCATGATTATCGCACCTACAGTCAGATTAGCTCGAAGGGATTTCCGCTCACCCGCTTGAATGGGAGCATTTGAGATTCGCGATCAGAGCTAGTTTGCAATATGGTACCTGACAAGACATACCCTTGCGTCATAAGGAAAAATCATAGCCTACCCTGATTTTTTTGAAGTCAAAAATGTTCTAGTAGATACCGCTGATCAGGGGACAGGACTTGAATTCAAACCAAGGGGGAATTTGCATCAGCAGGATACAGGACGTTGCAAGGACAGCAAAAGACAGGTCACAACCATGTTGTGTACGGTCATTAAAAGATGTTGAGATCTTAGATAATTCGTGTTTAGACATGTGTTTACACGAGGCTAATCGACTCGATCTCTCTCTGCGACGCTTCGCCGCGCATAGTTCATTTGGCCGCCAGCCATCGTTCGCTCGCCGCGCGAGTTCGCTCGCCGCGCGAGATCAGTCTCGCTGACGACGCGGAACCTCTGGCGGGAGTGACGCGCTGACTGCGGCTGCCCGCCGTGGTTGGTCAGCGTTGTCTCGGATCCCCCTGCCATGGCAGGGAGGATATAAGAGTCGTGCGAGGAGGTTTCATACCCCCCAGACTCTTGTTTGTCCTCCCAGGTTCGTGACCTCTCGCTGAGGCCCTGCGCCGCGCGCCCGCTGACGCTTTGTTCTCACAGACGCAGTCTTGAGATCGTTTTGTCATTAATCCCTCTGCCACAGCGTCCGAAACAGCCTCGCCTCTGCCGGACCCCCCTGCGTCTGAACTTCTCAACGACGCAGCAATCAAAACCATCGCCGAAAATCCGGAGCTTTTCAAGATTGTCACGCCTATCGATGTCGACAGCTTTGAAGCGCTCCTCGTAAATCACCCGAATCGCCCTTTCGTTGATTCTGTCATTCGTGGTCTTCGCTACGGCTTCTGGCCGTGTGCTGATGCCGACGCCGACCTTTACCCTGAGACGCGAGCCTTCCAAGAGCGGGAACACTCGGACGCGGATCTCGCCTTCCTCAAGGCGCAGTGCGAGGAAGAAGAGAAGTTGGGTCGGTTCTCCGCGCCTTTCGGCAAACCCGGAGACCCTCTATTGCCTGGTATGTATGAGGTTCCAGTTCACGCGGTCCCCAAGCCGAACTCGGACAAGTTCCGTATGGTGGTTGACCACTCTGCCGGGGAGTTCTCCTTGAACTCCATGATCCCTCGCGAGGCCGTGCATGTCGACCTGGACAACATACAACACCTCGGGCACAACCTTCTCCTCCGCCGTCAGCAAAACGGCAAGTCGTCGCATTGGCTCTTCAAGTCCGATGTATCCATGGCCTATCGTCGCCTGCCGTTACATTTTCTTTGGCAGGTCAAACAGATCATCACAGTTGACGGCGTTCGCTGAGTCGATCGCTGCAATAATTTCGGCGGACGAGCCTCTGGAAAGCTATGGTGCGCTTTCATGAGTCTCGTCCTTTGGATAGCTATACATGAAAAGGGTATTGATTTCCTTCTCGCCTACATTGATGACTGTTTCTCCGATGATCCCAGTGACCATCTCGTCTATTATTCTCCATACGACGACTTCCTCCCACCGAAACAAGTTGCTCTACTGCTTCTTTGGGACGAGATCCACCTGCCGCATGATCGACCTAAGCAAGTTTTCGGACCGGACTGCACGATTATTGGACTGGACGTCGACCTTGCTTCCATGACTGTCACGCTCTCCGATGACAGGTGCGCGGCGCTTGTCAAAGGTGTTCGTGATTTCGTCTTCAATGCCAACCGCCGTCGCCAGCCGCTGATCGAGTGGCAGCGCATCCTCGGCTGGATGAACTGGGGCCTCAATGTCGCGCCTCTCCTCCGTCCTGCACTCCAGAGTGCGTATGACAAGACCGCAGGCCGTCAAATTTGCAACGCACCAATCTTCCTCAATGCAACCGTCACGCGCGACTTCCTTTGGTTTGCTGACGTGCTCGAAGCATGGGACGGAGTCCACATTCTCACGGCACGCACATGGGACAGCTTCCAAGCTGATCTCATCGTGTATTGTGATGCTTCGCTGACAGGTGGACTGGGCTTCTGGTCCCCACAGTACCATCAGGGATTCATCTCCGAACGTCCCGCACCACCTCGCGACACCAACACCATTTTTTGGTATGAAGCTTTAACCGTCGTGTCTGCCCTTGATTGGGCTTGCTCACTGCCGCAGCCCCCACGTCGTTTGGCTATCTTCACTGATAGCCTCAATACCGTCCAGATGTTCGACTCCTTGCGCACGGCACCCTCATACAACGAGCTTCTATTATTCGCATGTCGTCTGCTTCTGTTGACAGGCATCGACCTTCAAGTCTTTCACGTTGCGGGCGAGCTCAACATCCTTGCCGATGCACTCTCACGCAACCTTTTCCACGTCGTTCGCCAATATGAGCCAACGTTGGACATACGCCTTTTCGAACCCCCTCGTGTCACGCTGGGGGCGTCGGAATGTTAGATGTTTCGCAGTCGTCCAGGCAGCCTGCCCGGCAGCCCTGGACGACAGAGCGCCTCCTTCGGGAGCGCGCAATCGCGTTAGGGAGCGCGATCGATCCATCCTCTCACGTTACTTACACGTCGCACCTGCAGTCCTACCTGACTTTCTGCAAAATTCATCGCTTTCCCATCGACCCCAGTGCCGACACCCTCTCATTCTACGTCGTCTTCATGTGTCACCACATCCAACCCCGCTCTGTCGGTCAATATCTTTCGGGTATCTGCAACCAATTGGAGCACCTCTTCCCCGACATTCGCAAAAATCGCGCCAGCTCGCTCGTCACCCGCACGCTCGCCGGTTGCATCAAGCGACTCGGCTCTGCGGTACAACGCAAAGACCCGCTCGGATGTGACCATCTACAGCTTCTGCTCGACTCCTTGCCATGCCCTTCGCACGACGACCTCCTCTTTCTCAGCCTCGCATTTTGCGGTTTTTTCGCTCTCCACCGCCTGGGCGAGATTACGTCGCCCGACCGTCTCCAATCCCGTGATTGGCGCAAGGTCATACTTCGTCACTCAGTCCGACTTAACGAGTCCAGCTTGCAATACTCCCTCCCTTCTCACAAAGCTGATCGCTTCTTCGAAGGCAGCACCATTGTCATCGCCAAACGGGAAGGGCCGCTCGATCCTCACGCTGTTTTCTCGCGCTACCTCAACTCGCGCGACGAAAAATTTCCCATCCTACCGGCGCTATGGTTGACGGCTGACGGTTCCATGCCTTCGCGTACGTGGTTCCTGAAGCGTCTCCATGCCTTCCTCCCGCTGTCCTTCACAGGTCACTCCCTCCGATCCGGAGGTGCGACCTTCTTCGCTTCCCAGGGCTGGCCGGACGACCGGATTCAGGCTTTAGGGCGTTGGAGCTCGGACGCTTTCAGGATGTACATTCGCAAGAACCCCGTCATCCTGCAAGCTCTGCTCCACGCTCGGTCTGCGAACGCGTGAACATCCCCATTTTCCATTCACACCACCATCCTTCCCACCTCCGACCTTTCTCTAGCACCTTTTACCGGTCTTTGTTCATGCGCTCAAAAATCCAGTTGTCTCCCCGGGCGCTCCCTTCTGGGGGGCGTCGCTTTGCCCTATTCCACGCTTGGAAGCCACCCATAAAAGTGAGAAAGTCGATTAGTCGTGTTTAGACATGTGTTTACACGAGGCTAATCGACTCGATCTCTCTCTGCGACGCTTCGCCGCGCATAGTTCATTTGGCCGCCAGCCATCGTTCGCTCGCCGCGCGAGATCAGTCTCGCTGACGACGCGGAACCTCTGGCGGGAGTGACGCGCTGACTGCGGCTGCCCGCCGTGGTTGGTCAGCGTTGTCTCGGATCCCCCTGCCATGGCAGGGAGGATATAAGAGTCGTGCGAGGAGGTTTCATACCCCCCAGACTCTTGTTTGTCCTCCCAGGTTCGTGACCTCTCGCTGAGGCCCTGCGCCGCGCGCCCGCTGACGCTTTGTTCTCACAGACGCAGTCTTGAGATCGTTTTGTGCACCCACCCTTCCCTCCCTCTTCCGATCACATTCGATTTATTTACTCCAGCTACTCCAGCGAGGACACTTTTTTCTTTTCTTAAATTCGCTAATTACTCCTCCATTTTCTCGCGCCTGTGCCTCTGCTGTATTCTCCCGTCCCGTTCCGTGCCTCTGCTGTATTCTCGGTTCTCATCTGTCGCCTCTTTTGTATTCTCGGTCCTCGTTTCTTGCTTCGTCTGTCTTTCGCGCTATCTGTATGGCCTTGTTTACCGGTCTTTGTTCACGCGCTCAAAAATCCAGTTGTCTCCCCGGGCGCTCCCTTCTGGGGGGCGTCGCTTTGCCCTATTCCACGCTTGGAAGCCACCCATAAAAGTGAGAAAGTCGATTAGGTGTCTGAGGTCCTACGTCCTATTGATGGTATGTTTTACCCACGCTTCATTAAGCGCTTGGCAGTCTTGGCAGATGTAGTTTCGTCGACTTGCACTTGTCGAGGTTTGCCTGACATTGACGGAGTACTTCTCCTAGCAAGATTTCGCGAGCTCTACGCCCGTCTTTTCAGTTCGCACATCACGAAACTGATCTCGAGGTAGTCGAGCAGCTTGATTGCATAAGCCTTGTAATCCACCCATTCTGAAAATTGGTTGTTTTGCCCTCTGCAGCTTGTAGTGCATCGTGCGCATTTCAGACATCCTCCTCGAGTTTGTCTAGATTTTGGTTTGAAGGTATCCCAGCCTGCAGGAGCCCTCTCACCATACGCAGAGGTTTGCATCAGGCGAAACATCACAATTTGCAGCACCAGCATCATGTCAACGTCCAATACCAAGCAGTGGGACTTGGAGCCTGAGACAGAGTACAGATTCGAGCTCGACCCTGGTACTACACTCGCCATCAAGGTGCGCCTTCATCCAATCCCATATAAATCTCACCCACAACCAACCGCAAACGCGTCTAGCTCGTCCACGGCTACGCAGAGATCTTCGGCGCGGAGCTAGCAGAAGGCAGAACTTATCTTTTCGGATACGAGTGCAAAGCGGCAGTATACACATGGCAGGGCTGCACCATCGAGATACGTCCCTCCCCCTCTCCCCTGCCCACTGTGCGTACCGACCGCCCCGCACATCATAGGCCAGCCCTCGACCGAGTACGTCTCGGAAGAGACGCCCATGTCCGCGTACGCGAACGTGCATCTCGCGCTCGAGACGATGCGCGTGCGCGCGCGCACGGCGCTGGCGGCAAGCCCGCCCGACGAGGACGAGGAGCCGCGCGTGCTCGTGCTCGGCCCAGAAAACTCAGGCAAAACGACGGTGTGCAAGATCCTGACGAACTACGCCGTCCGCGCCGCGCAGGACTGGGCGCCGATGTACGTGAATGTCGACCCAGGCGAGGTGTGTTGTCGCGTCTTGTATAGGTACTTGGTGATGTATCTGATACGGTCTTGTATAGGGTGGAAATACGATCCCGGGGACGCTCACTGCGACGCCTATCGCGACGCCGTTGCCTACCGCCTCGCCGGCATCCCCGCTTGGCACGGCGGCGACGTCCGCGCCCTCGACGCTCGCGTCCAACGCGCTCCTCCCGCTCGTGTACTGGTACGGGCACGCCGAGACGCGGCGCAATCCACTCCTCATGGACCGTCTGATACGCAATCTGGGCGAGGGTGTCCGGGAGCGCGGCGAGATTGCTGGTGTCGGTGAGTGGTGATCACCGCCTCGCAGTGTGCATGTGTAAGACTGAGTGAATCAATCTGCTGCTAGGTCGTGCCGCGGGACTCATCGTGGATACGCCTTCAACCTTCGCGTCGTCGAGTAGCATGACGGCCACCGATCATAGACAGATGCTCATCAAAGCTTGCGTCGATGCATTCCGAAGTCAGTGCCTACGCTTATCCTCTTCTCGTCGCTGACTTACGGCTCGCCCACCACAGTAAACGTCATCCTCGTCGTTGGTCACGAAAAGCTCAACGTTGAGATGCAGCGCACTTACGGAAACCGCATCAACGTCGTCAAAATCCCTAAATCCGGCGGCGTACGCACTCCTTTCATTTCCCATTCCCACAACAAACTGACAGCACCACCACATTATAGGTCGTCGAGCTGGACACGCCGTACCGCCAGCGCATACACACCTACCAGCTGCACACCTACATGTACGGCCAACCTCTCACGCCCCCGCCCGGCGCGGACCCCGGCGCGACTGCGGGCGGCGAAGCCGCGATGGACATGCATCTCGCGCCGAGCAGCTCCGTCATCGCCTTCGACGACCTCACGATCTACCGCATCGGCGAGGAGACGATGGCACCGTCGAGCGCGCTCCCGATCGGCGCGACGCGCACCGTGTCCGAGATGCAGCCCGTGCAGGTCGACCCCGCCGTGCCGGGCGCGGGCCTGCGCAACGCGATGCTCGCGCTCCTCGCGCCGCCTAACCCCGACGAGGCGGAGCGCTACGACGAGGAAGTGCTCGATCTGCAAGTCGTCGGCTTCCTGGCCGTGTGCGTATCCTTTCCATACTCATCTGTGTGGTGTGCTGACTAGTGTGCTTAAGAACGAACGTCGACGTGCCAGGGCGCAAGCTGACGGTGCTGTCGCCGAGCCCGGGGTCGTTTGCGGGGCGGACGGCGATTGTGGGGTCCTTTGAGTGGACGGAGCAATGAGCGGTACGGGCGGTACGGCAGATGACCATGTTGTAAAAGCGTACATAAGGAAATACTACGCGGTGCTAAAGAAGTGGATTCTTGGCAGTAAGCAGTCGCTGGCGTGGCTGAGATTGATACCCCGACAGCACATCTGCCATTATGGTCGAGTGGATTATATACTCCATGGTAACACTGACAATAGCAAGCAAGCGATGTATATGATTATGAACGTAAGTCCGCTGCTTGGGCATTCCGCCCATACCGCAGATCCAAGCCGCGGAAAGTGAGATGTGATTTCGTGCATGGGATGCACGGAAGATTCTAACATGAAACAAGAGCCGAATTAGAGCTCGGATAGCTAGTGATGCTGTCTCTATGAATAAAGGCGGATATGCCAGCGTTCACGTGCGACTGGACTTGGATTATGCTTATCACAGCCTGGAGAGGTCCCTGCCCCACACGCCCCTACAAGACCAGTCAGCTCCCGTCACTTTCGGGAAAAAAAATTGGCACGCACCGCACAATCCAATCGATCATCAACAGCGCCCGCGTCCGCAGGCTGACCTGCTCGCTCCAGTACACGCTGCGCCACGCATACATCGCGACCAGCCCGCCCATGAAGCTCATGCGCCCGAGGTCAAACACTGCCGCGTTGCCGATGTACGCGAGCGAGCCGAGGTGCAGATAGCGGAAGGGGCCGGAGACGGCCTCGTCGAGGTCGGGGACCTCGTTTGCTTGGAGCACGGAGCGCTGCGAGGCGAGGCGCTGCAGCTTCTTGCCGAGGTATTTGCCCTGTTGCGAGGCGACTTGGGCGGTCTGTAGGCGGGAAGTCAGAAGGGGTTTGACGAGAATGAAAAGGGCGTACGGCGGGCAAGGCGGTGATCTTATTGCCGATTTCTTGCAGGAGGACGGCGAGCTCGTTCAGCGTGAGGCTATTGTCCGCGTCCGAGTCGTAGAGGTCGAAGAGGGCGCGGACCTCCTGGAGCTGGGCCTCGGCCATCGGGATCTTTGTCTTGATGCGCTGCACTATAGACCAAGCGTCAGAGCTAGTTTACTCTAAAGGATGGGTAGCGTGAGCCAACAACATACCCATGAACTCCCACTCATCGTAATCAATCCTGCCGTCCTTGTTGCGATCTGCTTCTTCGACAAGATCGAGGAGGTGGGCAACGACGGACGTTTCAATCTAAATGGCATGACCGTCAGTAGTAAGACGCGGAAAGGACGACAAGGGTCATACTGTCGCGCAATCACCAATCGCATAAACCTCGCCCAGGGGCGCGCCCTTCACGCGAAGCTGCGCGTCCACTTCAATAGCTTTCTTGTGCACTTGGTTAGGGAGTAGGCTCGATACCTAGAATGACAATGGTGGTATTCGCGTCAGATTTGCAAATCCGCCAATTCGATAATTTTTTGACTCACACGGGCGGTGAAGGGGTTCATGGCGATACCAGTTGACCAAAGGACAAAATTCGACGGAATATCATGGGTGATGACTTCACCAGTACTCCGGTCCCTAGTAGTGTACGAGACACGATCCGGATGGACGGAATGTACCCTGGCGAGTTTTGCAAGTCAGTGACTGACATGAAACTTGAGATAAAGGGATCCGAACCGCGCAGAAGTGATGAGGCAAACTCCGTCACGCCTAAATTTATCTTCGGCATATCGAGAGATGGCTTCCGAATACTAATAGAATCATCTGTATAATGGTTCTAGTAAAGAACGAAAACAATTACGGTGTTCAATATGTGTTCTCGTGATTGGATGACATGGATAGAGACGTCCTCGCGACATAATTTCGGGTACTGAAACCGAACCCACGTCAGTAACAAGATCGCATACAAATGAAATGCTACCAACGTAGTTAATGATATCTTCCTGGCAAAGGTCATAGATTTCCTGGCACAACAGAGTCAGTTTCAGGTGTGAACTACCATAATATCAAATAAGCTTACAGCAGCAGTCTCGACACCAGTCGGTCCACCACCACAAACAACAAAGCTGAGTAAACGTTTGCGTTCCTTGGGGTCTGTGGTCGGGAGCGATGCCACCTCGAAATTGTCTATGCACAAATCATTATTGAGTTCGGAAGTTGATATGCTAGACATACCTAAAATGCGACGACGAATTGCCTGCGCGTCCGCAACGGTCTTTAGCTGATAACAGTTTTCAAGGCCAGGTACACCATGTGTGCTGGAGATAGAGCCGACAGCGAGCACGAGCTTGTCATACCTAAACGGCAAGGTGAGGAAACACCAAACACAGTACACGGTTGCACGCACGGAAGATAAAAGCGCGTGGTGCTGCCATCTGCATTGTGGGCCTCGAGCTCGACGAGGTGTTCGGACATGACGATATCGATGGCTCTCGCGTTGATAAATTGGCCATGAAGACGTGCTATAATTTTGCGGAGAGGTTCGATTAGGGAGCGGATAGATACCGTGCCTACGGCGGCAGCTGTTCCGGGACAACCATAAAATTATGAGCAGCTTGACCATTTGGGAACTCGAATGAATTAGCAAAGAAAAACGTACAGGGCAACAGAGGCGTAAAGGTGTTGAAGGTGTCCGGAGAAACGACGGTCACGTGATAGTCGCCAGCGTGCAATTGTTCGATGACACCAACGGCCTTGACAAGGAAACGCAGGATGGACGCGGTCAATATTGCTACATAGATACTGGATATGATGTACGCACTCCCCATCCGCCACCAATGATGACCAGGCGAGGCTTGTCCTTCAATTTCTTCGCTTCCTCATCCTCCAGATCGCCAACAAGCTCGACAGCTATGGGCAGATTCTTGGGACCACCATGTTCGGGATTAAGGGCTAGCGGTGATACAGGAACACGGTCGATATGAAGATCTGTGTATGTGCAGGCATCATGTAAGAATATTCCACCGATGAGAAGTGTGACACCGAAAGCAGAAGAGAGGACAGCGATGGTGGTATACCGGACGACCGTGCGCAGGACGGATGTTAGCGGACGTCGTGGAGGCGGCGGTGTTGAGAAAAGTCTGTGCGGGGGTTGTCGGTTAAAAGGGATTGGGAATGCGCGAGCGAGAGTTGGAGAGCGGGTATTGATAGAAAGACGCGCGGATGGGCGTACATGACCTGCGAGGGCGAGTCTGGACATTATAGTCGGTGTCATGGCCACCAAACCAAGTCAAGACGTCGTCGAGTTGGTCGTGCTCGTCGTTGTGGACGGTATCAGAAGGGAAACATGAAGAGGAATCAAGGTTAGCGTGGACTGTGGACCACCGCCGGCGCACCTATAAGTGATGATGTCATGAATTTCACGTCACTCCCAACTGCAAGTGATGTCAGGAACCTATTTCTGTCCACCACCTCGAACCCAACCGTTTAACATCCTGAACCTTGTCTTCGCCGTCCGTTTGTTTTCTTCAACATCTACACACGCACAGCGTAATAAGTTATGTCTCAGTATTGCAGGTTTACCTTTGCATGTGTGCCTCTAGGCTCTAGTCGCGCGGTGCGGTCTTTCTCGCTCATCCAGCGCTACTTAGTAGCTCCACTTGCAGACTAGCGCTGTAGTATATTATTAGAACATTTCGAGTCTTCCTGCTGCCTCCGATCCAGCGAACACTTGTCTCTCCTCAGCACACAGTTCGTCACCATAAATGAATGCGCGCAGACAAGACGTACCACCGTATTTTCAGTCTATCTTCGACGTCTTTGAACGTAAGGCAGGAATTCAGAACTCGGTCGCGAGACTTGAGTCAAGCGTCAACGCCTCGACTGGCCCTATTTCGCACCGAATTGGTGCTTGCATCATTTCCGATATGCTCCTACATAAGAATTCGACCACGGCCCCGCATAAGACCCATTTCACCTCATCAATTCATGATCAGACATGCTGGATGCGTATCTGATTCTATCGCAGGGGGGAAGGAAGGCACAGCTAATGGATGGCTGCATGGGCGGTGATTTCCAAGTTTACTTCAGGTTCCTCTGCTGCATAATCTTGTCAGTCAAGGAGGGTATGTACGTACACTACCAGAAGTATCGACGGATAGCCATCGTATTTGACTATCAATAAATGTAGTATAATAAGTAAGAGTTGTGAAAAAAAAAAAGAGGGGGAAAAAACTCGCGTTTTTTTCTGGAACATTAGCAGCACCTGGTTTCGATCCAGGGACCTCAGGGTTATGGGCCCTGCGCGCTATACCAGCTGCGCCATGCTGCTGTTATTGAGTTACGCCCATGGAAATATATATTCACCTTTGAAGTCAGAGTTCGACATCAAAGCACAAGAGTCGTGTGCCATCACGGTAGCCGGCGGATAATATGAACAGACCGGTTACAAGATGAAGAACGTTAACGTTTGCATGCAACTTGAAAAACAATAGCAGATTAAAAGCAGTTGCGATTGGCGAGATCTGATGCATGATAGCACGACGCCCGGCGTGCACGGAATACTTGACGTGTGATTCACCGCGCATCGAAAATGTTGCAGTAGATTTACTGCTGAAAATTGAACCTGCCGTCCTAGGCCCTTCACAATCTGCATCATCCAATAACTGCAAGACGAGCGGTGTGCGGTAGCCATGGCTCCAAGAAAACAAGCTAATATTATCCAAATATGCAAAGTAAGTACAATCCAAACACAAGCCCAAGCTATACAACATCGCCCTGGCGGGGCGACCAGAGCGTCATAATAGTTGCTACCCGATAATTGAATGCGTACGATAATAATACAAATGATATCTTAGAAGCTGCATCCTCCGCCTAGAGGCTGCTGAACTTCAGCTTCTTGGCAACCTCAGAGAAGTCAAGGTTGAGGGAGCTCGAGCGCGTGCGCTTGCCCAACGATCTCTTCGACTTCGAATTGCGCAATGTTGACTCGGAGGGGGGATGGTAGGGCCCGAGGTGCCGGTCGAAAGCATGGGGGGCTACGTTGAAGACGTTGCGGCGAATGATCTCCATGATGAAGAAGGATGCTATAATAGAGATCGGTAAATAAATGATCGTTGATGAGAGGCAGGAAATGTACCGATGATCTCGACCTCGGCGAGGACGCTTTGCGATTCGAGAACGAAGAGGTCGGAACCCAAACCCGGAAGCGGGGAGGGGATGAAGCGGCCGTTAAAACAGATAGAATTGCGGAAGAATGCGCTCTTCAGTATGCCCGTCTCCTTGTCCTCGAGCTGTTGGAGTGTCAGAAAACCGATGTAGCGAAGCGACAGAAGCGACAGACCTTCAGAGAACCCCGCGTCGCTGTCCAAGCACCTCCGCACCGCGCCGGAATGCTCACCGTCTTCTGACTAGAGTCCGACGGCAAATATCAGTACGACACGGGAGAGGGAGCGCAGGACTACGAACAGAGCATCGACGCCTCTACACCCATCGAACAGGTCCTCGACGTCAGTCAGCTCCTCCGTCCCGATGCGAATGCGGCAGGGCACACGGCCCGCCCATTCGATGACTGCGAGGGCGCGGTCGTGCTTCTGCGCGTCATAAATGGCAGTGCGCCGCCGGAGGACGGCGCCGCGCGAGTAGCGACTGGTTCCAATGAAGCGAGTCGTGCAGATGGTGTAGATGGGAGTAAGGGAATCCGCGGTGAGCAGCCGAGAGTTGAGGAGGTCGGAGGAGGAAAACTTCAGAAGCATTTTGGTTTAGAATGTGGGACAAAAGAGGATGATGGAGGTGATGGAGACGGGCGAGAGTGCAGCTGAAGTATGGGAGGGAGGAAGGGGGGACAAGAGCCTAGTAGCCTAGTAGGAAGAGCGAAGTGGAGAGTTCAGCGAGAGCTGAAGTACAAGCAACTCAAAGCGCGATGACTTTATACTGGGTTGAAAGGAGCACGTAAAACGGTCCTAACCGAGAGGATTGACCGTTCTACCTTGGTAAATTGCCACTTTCGAGGAGCGCATTGAGCCAGAGCGACCGGGAGAGATCACCCGAGAGGCGGGAAGGCGACGATAAGGAACTCCATTGTCCTTCGGAGTAGCGAGATCCAAGCTCAAACCAATTAGACGCGAGGCAAGGCGGGCCCTGGGTTGTAGTGGCTCCTGGGCGCGGACCCGCTAAGAACAAAGGCAGGACTATTGATCAAACACGCGTCAACCATTCCAGAAAACAGAGAGAACACGTTAGGGTGAGTGCATCGTGACAGCTTACGCACCGTCAACGATACATTGTCCATTTCAAGTCCGCGACACGAATCTTGATAGTCTCTCACAACATGAAGATCATGGACCGCAATCTGCGAAAACAAACCTGAGACATCAGTGTTAACGAGTTACGTACGAATGATTGGGGACTGAGAGCAAATGCGATAGTGCAAAACGAATGCGTTTACGTCTTGTTGGTCTTCGAGGACTGCTCAAACTGTCTCCGAAGAAAGCTTTCGGCTCCCAGCCAACTCGGCTCGTCGAGTCGTCCTGAATCTTCGACACGAAACGTGACGGTAACCACAATGCACCTGACTAGAGTCACGTCACGCCACCAAATATTTGAGCTTGTTTGTTCAATCTTTGTTGGACCCGTGGCGCCAAACAAAGCCCAGAGTCGAACATCTACGACGTCGACGGTGGCGACGACGACGACAGCAAGAACGGCAAATACGGCGGCGATAACCTCAACGGCGCTCCTCTCGACGAGCAGACATATCAGTGTTGCGGCCGACGAGCTCCATTGACGATCCTACGCGCCTATTGGCATGGCTCAACGTCGCCCGCTGCACAGTAGACTCCAAACCGCCGCCTCTCCCTCCATTTCTACGCGACGGCGCTACAAACTTCGTCATCCACCTTCACTCGCTCGTGGATTTGCGCGCAGCATCGTGCGCAAGCTTCGACAACCATCGAACTCTACGCGTTCTCACACCTCAAACGCGTCGCTGCCTCCTTCCGACGACGACGCGGACGACGACTCCGAGACGGAAAGCCCTCGCCCCGCCCTTGCGCCCCTCCAGTTCAACCTAAGACGGCTACCGTCGCGTCTGGCGCTAGTAGATCGCAAGAGCATGCGAGTATCGAGTGATGCTGGAGATCATGGCGCAGTGCAGGTCGGCGCGAAACGGAAACGCGTCGTGAGTGGTACGGAGAACGCGCATGGCAGCGCGAACGGTCGCGTGGCGCGCGCATCAAGCCGAGGCAGGTACAAGCGGCGTCGCGGGTCAGCGCGTAGCGTGACCAGTGAGGAGGATGGAGTGAGCGAGATGGACGTCGACGATCGCGTTAACAACCACTACCATACTAGGAGTTGGGACGATTCGGACGATGACGCGGATGACCTCAATTCCTGTGAGTCTCGAGTCTTCAATGGCCTCCTTTTTCTATTGTTTCTGCGGGCATACTGACGTACAATTTAATGCGATAGCGGAAGATCACCTGATCAACGAAGCGCCGCCTCGCCAACTCCTTCGCCTTCGCAAGGACGAGCTTATCAACCTATACCAGTCTGCTGGTCTGACAGAGGACGCAGAGACACTCACAAAACAGGACCTCGTAGCCGCGATCGTCGCCGCACGCGACGATATCGCGGACTTACCCCCATCTTCGCCTCCCGGACGTGACGGCAACTCCAGCGAATGCTCCTCCGATGACGGTAACTATGCAGGCGGTGAGGAGACGGATGTTGGGGGTCGTTATGCGACGGCGGAAAATGGACTCAGGCGACGTGTTACCGTGCACGACATGGGGAGGCCAAACGGGCGACTGCCGAAAGGTCGCAGTCTATCCTTGGGACAAATGGCTCCTTCATCGCCTACTGCTCTTTGCTGTCCGAAGAGAACAACTCGCATTGTTGCGCCGGCGCAAGCACCTGTTCGCGACAGCGGCGTTCTTATCACACGGTACGCGGTTGGTCTTGCTCTGTGACTTGGCTTGCCCTGATCACCATATAGACGCCGAGCGGGGTCGACGCGGTCATCACCTACAACGTCCGTCGCTGCATCAAGCTCTCTTCCATCACCCCCCGCCACTCGCCTCCGCTCTCGTCAAGTTTCTGGCGATTCGACTCGTACGACCGGTTCGCCACACACCACGCGGAGCAAAGGCAAGGCAAAACAAGTTGAGTTCAGCGAGGACGTGCAGATTACTACCCTTGAAGAGGGTGAAGAAAGTGAATTGACTCAGCTATCGGAATCCGATGAAGGCACAACGGTGTTTTCACCCAGTCCAAGACGGTTGCGGAGCCAAGGAGAGAAGGAGAACAGGGGGAGGCAACGTGGGCGGTCATCGCACGACGAACACAGCGCCAGTCCACCGTTGCGGTGTACGCCCAGGCGAAAGGCTAAAGACAGAGTCGGTTCTCTGAGGGAAGACGATGAGGATGAAGAGGAAGAAGTGCAAGAAGTCGCTGATGAGGATGAGGTTGACGAACTCATGTCGACAGCCTCCGCAACACCTCCACCTCCAGTAAGACGTACTCCGTTGAAACGTCGATTGCGACCAAGGCGCAACCAGTTATCTCCGCCTCCGAGTGATGGGGATGACGAGCAGGAGGACGAAGAGGAGGAGGTTTGAGGCGTGAGGAAGGCGACGACGACGAAGGCACGGTGGATGGGGAGATGCAAGAGGATGAGGAGGATGACGCGACTCTGGTGGAACCAAGAAAACTGAGGAGTGGGAAGGTAGTTGGCGAGGAGGACATAGAGGAAGAAAGTGACGAAGTCGAAGAGGATCAGGATATACCGGTCGAAGAGGACATCGAACTTACGACAGAAGAAGAGTCCGACGAAAGCGCGGATCACGATTTCATTCCTGAGGCAATGGAAGATGGTCAGCACGGCTTCTACCACGGCGAATATGATACTAATTTCTACTCAGTCGACTTGACCATCGCGACTGCCAAAAGTCTGGTCCGTTTACGCCGTGACGATCTCGTCCGTCTGTGTGAATCTCGAGACCTCGATATTGAAGGCACAAAGCCTCAATTGGCTGACTCCCTGTTACAATGGCGAGATCGCCAGACCGATGCCTCCTCACCATCCTCAACTGGCACCGTACGGCCACCGTTGACTGCTAGACCCCGTGCAACACGTCGGAAAGGCAGCAAGAGCAAGAGCCGCACACCGCCGGTACTTATGCGCTCTCATCACATCCATCAGGATGAGCCCAGGACACCGCCGATGTCGAATGGTCAGAAAGATGAGGAAGTCGAGCTTGACTTGGAGAGTCTTGGTCTGGAAGATCGTGAGATCCCTCCAAACAAGCTGACCAAGCTCGAGAAGATTGGGAGTGGCGGTTTCAAGGACGTCTTCACCGGCAAGTTTAAGGGCAGGAAAGTGGCCATTGCGGAGTTCAGAGGGCAGTTGAGCGAAAGTAAGCACCCTTAGCCCGTGCATTGCGCACGAATGGGGGACACTTCTTCCCACGTTGCATACTCATGCTGTCTCGCGCGTTAAGTGGACATCAAGGAACTAAAGCTTCTTGGAGGTTTTAACCATCC
Organism: Hericium rajendrae; assembly: GCA_033439255.1. Lineage (NCBI taxonomy): Eukaryota > Fungi > Basidiomycota > Agaricomycetes > Russulales > Hericiaceae > Hericium > Hericium rajendrae. Next base: position 733,055 of record CM065889.1, read on the forward strand.
AAACATTGTCCGTTTCGTGCGTGTTATTTCTATCGTCGTGGCGTTCTTCCACTTATGTAATGGGACTCTGCAGCTTGGCGTAAGCATACCGGAAGACACACGGGTTACACCCGTCATGATCGTCAGCGAGCTGTGCTCGAACGGCGACCTCTTCGATTATGTCCGCAATGTACCACCGCCATCGCTATATCGCGTCGTGCGTCTCTATTTTCTCACCTTACTGATTGTGCCTAATGTATCGTCTGCGCTCATCAGCTGTCCATCATGCTCGATATTGCTCGCGGATTGGAATACCTCCATATGCGGAAACCATCTGTCATACACAGGGACTGCAAGTCGTCCAATATTCTCATCACCTCAAAGGGCGTTGCAAAGATTGCGGACTTTGGTCTTGCGAAAGTCAAGCAATCCACTCGGTCGATGGTCCGTAGCTTGGTCGGCACGGTAAACTGGCAGGCTCCAGAGCTGTGGCACGCCCATCCGAAGTATAACCATAAGGTCGACGTCTTCGCGGCTGGCATGGTATACTGGGAGATGCTTCAATGGCATCTACCAAACAAGAAATATCCTTGGGAGGTACGCATTAACAAAAGATGTCCTGCCTCAATGTTGTATCTGACGAGCTCGATGTAGGGTATGAATGAACATGCCATCTACGAGCTCGTAGGTGCAAAACGCCAACGGTATGTCAACATTTTTGCAATACGGCAAGGATATGGTCTCATTTGCCCCCCTGTCCAGACCTAGCGTATCCGGACTGCGAAAACAATGGTGTCCAGAGATTGTCGATCTCATGGAGCGAATGTGGGCGCAGGAGCATCAAGACAGACCAACTATGTCCGAGGTCGTCGCCGAGCTCGAAGTCCTCGTCCGCAAATTCCGCTAAGGTTACCTTTCAATAACAAAATCCATACAGCGATGCCCCATGCATTTAATTCCCATCTTTACCTGTACCATTCGACATGCTTCAAGCTTACGTTACCCTCAATCCGTTTATTCCTTCTTAGTCGGTTGAAATAGAGGAAGACGATTCTTCGCTCCGTTCAAGGACACTATACTCACGGTTGACATCATTCTACTCTTGTGTTCTTCTCTTTTTTTCGTCGTGATTCGTTTGTACCATTTGATTCTTGAGTACTCTGTGCATTACATCCGTAAATCTCTCATCCATCATTGTATATTAGCCCAATCCAGCTGTGCATTGTTTTAAATCTGTGATGGCTTGAAGAGGCTGCGAGGGCTCCGCGATGATCTTCGTATGCATGATGCGTACATATGCGAGCCTGGAAAAGGACATCTATTGTTATCAACGTGGGACAACGCAAAGAGCGATGACAGCAAGACGCAGAAGCAACCCTAATGGTCATAGAATACAGACCACGCTATTGGGAGAAAACGAAGTGGTTTTGTCGTTGAACTCCGTCTGTGATATGTGGAACTCGTCCGCAATCATCGTGAGGTTCGCATGGTTGAACTGCAAGATGCTTTGCAAGTATCGAAATAAGCAAGGGGGAGAATGAAAAGGAAAGGCAGGTAGTGCACCTCTTTAGATGGGGTGCAGGGTTCCCATTTTGGTCCTGCACAACGAGACGTATATGGATACCGTAGCTCGAATAAGTATATGAGACGGAGGACGCACGTTTCGATCCCTTTCCATCGTTTGGGTCCAGCGACGTCGCGAATGAGATCCAATAGTCCATCATCTGCTCGCTCAGCTGGGGTGCGCCAGGGTTGCCAACGGGCGTTCCTCCAAAGACATACGGGAGTTCGCTGGCGTGCGTAACTGCATGAGGTAAGGTAAATTAGATCCTGATTCAGCTAATCAATGCACGCTCACGCACTCCCAATCTGCGGCGGATTCTCAGGTTGCGGGTCCGTGAACATGTAGTTGTACACCAGCGCACCCCTTGCAGCAGCCGCGCGTCCATACCACCGACGCAATGAGAGGAAACCAAGATCGGTCACTGTGAATGTGAGAAAACGATGGGATGATGTATGAAACCTATCGCGAGACGGACTGACCGAAAGCCGCGGTGCGTTTGTACTCGGGATCGAGCCCGAAGGTGTTGTTGCCTGTGAAATAAGGACAGCCGTCGGCGGGATCATCTGGATACTGGGCTATTGTGTTCTGGACGGCTTTTGCAGTGCGCTGGCTCCCGCCGGTGACGGGGAGAAAAGTGAGATGCCAAACGCCTCTGCCCCAGTTACGCCTACCAAAGTCTGTGGCGTGAATGATGTGCCTACACAAAGCATATATTCAGGTCAGCAACAGCCTGACAGCCTGATTATAGACAGCATACCCTCGTCGAGAACAGTACCAGACAAGAAGGGGAGCTTGCCACCGGCACCGCTGGCAACCCGTTTGGTTGGATAGTCGGAAATAAGCCCACCAGGTCCGTCCAACACTGGGGTAAATGGGAACTCTCGATCAGACACGGCCGATAGTGCGTTGACAATATCTGTCACGTTCGCGCTACGCAAACAATTTAAGGTATTGCTTGCCGAGAAGGTGGGAGAAGATGCACATGCAGTAGTCGCATTGGCGAACTCGAGCCACGTCGACTGAAGACTGGATGCATGGAACAGCGGCAGAGAGCTTCCCCAACCAGATTGAAATATCTACATATAAGAAAATTACAACCAGGATTAGCCTGAGTATCATATTATGATGATAACACATTATAGCTTACTGCTGCACGAGCCAAAGAAGACAAGTCATTCAAATAGTGGTGCGAGACCGACATGGAACCGGCGCTATGTCCAAATACAGTCACCTATCCGCAGAAACGAACAATCAACTCCAGATTCACTGGTCACAAGTGGCACCCACCTTTTTTGGATCTCCACCAAATGCATGGATGTTGGCGTGCACCCATTTCAAAGCAAGCAGCTGATCATGCAGGCCGAGATTGAGCAGACAATTTTTCGCTGCTTCATCTCCTAAAGGAAATCCAAGCGGTCCGAGGCGATAATTCAGCGAGACGAAGACGATAGGCGTGCCCTTTCAATGAATAAGATTCTCAGAATGGAGTAGACAACCGAAAACGACACACTCGGGCTATGGATCGTGAAACAAGACCAGTACCATTCATTATCGAGCTTTGGCCAGCTGCAAGAGACGATCAATCAGGTGGGCACGAAGAGAAGACACTACAAACATACCGACAAATCCGCCTCCGTAGATATAGACCATCACCGGCAGCTCAGATTTGCTGACACACCCGCAGGGCGGAAGACATTCAAGGTCAAACAGTCTTCTGAGATTTCAGAGAAAGGAAGTCCCTATGCATCATGTGTACGTGGGAGCACAATACATATGCCAGTTCATGAACTCACAGCTTGGACGCACGACGCGCTGAAATTCGTTGCCGAAAATGACGGACCGTCCAGAGTGAATTTCGCAATGGGCGGCTTGAAACGAAGGTTTTCCACTGGTGGTGATGCAAACGGTATTCCTGTCCAGGTTTGTGAATGACCAGCGCCTAGCTCATTTCGTGACAAGTACTTACCTCCAAAGAACTCTTGTTTGAATTGAGGAGAGTCCAGCCCAATGATCTTAGTCCTCCCTAGCGTCACGTCCGCGGCCAATGCATACAAGAAAGAGGCTGGGAGAAGCGTCCATAGTCCTACCAGGCGCACCATGCTGCCTGCGTCAGTGGGGTCGGAGGGATGACGGCGCGGTGATAAAGCATCGTCGTCTTGTATATATAGGCATGCGAGGAACCTGAGTTTTTGATCCGGTTGGACATCCAGTGTGCGTCATTAATGACATGGCCTGACGGAATTTAGGGATCCGGATGCAGTGTTGGTCAAAAGAGCTGTAAAATTTGCTTTCTTCCTTGCATATGTCAGCCTTCTCGGCGGGTGATGAGTGGAAAAGATGTCCATCAATGAGCATGTATTAACGGCAAATACATACATATAGAACAATGCATGCACAGAGCACAGAAAAGTGTTATACACGCACCGATTTCGAAGTGTCGGAATGGCATTCCGATCAATCAGGGAGAAACGACTAGAATTGTTGACGCCAACGTCGCAGATCCACGTCTCGAAGCTCGTGCACGAGCTGGTGATGGTACACGTACAAACCGATGAGGTGGAGATAAAGTGTGCCCGAGGCTCGGACAGCAGCAGAGGCATGGGCACGTGAGGGCAGGTGTAGGCGTCTGTAGGTGCAGGGTGACGTGACGCCTCGCGCCGATGATTAGGTCCTGCTCCGGGCGGCATGCAGAACAAGTTTTCCTGGAATGACAGGCTGTGCAGAAAGATGGACATGGTGATTTCTTCGATGAAAATCGTAATTATCATAAACAATGGAAGGTGCAGAGAATGAAATACTTGCAAGGAAGCAGCGATATGAAAGAACGTGGAATCACTTCCTCTGCATGACATGATTCATAAAGAATGCGCAAGATCGATGCGAGGTCTGGAGGAAGCATTAGGTCCAACACGAAAGTTACAAATCACACGCTATTGAGAAAAAACGAAGTGATTTCTATCGTTGAAATCCGTCTGCGAGATGTGAAACTCATCCGCGACCATCGTGAGATTCGCATGATTCAACTGCAATATGACCTATCACAAGCATCACAATAAGCAGTCAAATAAATGGAAGAAAACGCAGATGGTGTACCTCCTCCGATGGGGTGAAAGGCTCCCATTTTGGACCTGCACAACGAGACGTCCATCTGTGAACATGGCTCGATGAGCAACATGGAGGACGACGCACGTGTAGTTCCCTTCCCGTCGTTCGGATCCAGCGACGTCGCAAACGAGATCCAATAATCCATCATCTGTTTGCTTAGCATGGGCGCCCCAGGGTTCCCAGCAGGCGGTGCCCCGAAGACGTACGGGACTTCGCTGGCGTGTGTAACTACGATGAGATGAAGCGGTGAGACAGTCATTAACCTGATTGACGTATGGTGGACGCACTTCCAAGCTGCGGCGGGTTCTCAGGCTGTGGATCCGTGAACATGTAACTGTACACCGGCGCGCCCCTCGCAGCGGCCGCCCGCCCAAACCACCGACGCAAGGAGAGGAAAACGAGGTCAGTCTCTGCTCAGGTGAGGGAGCAATGAGTGATGGGCGAGACATGCGAGACAACGACGAACCGAAAGCCGCGACGCGCTTGTACTCGGGGTCGAGCCCGAAGGTATCATTGCCCGTGAAATAGGGACAACCATCGGCGGGATCATCTGAGTACTGGGCCAACGTATCGTCGACAGCCTTTTGCAGCGCACTGGCTCCCGCCGGAGAAGGGGAGAAGGTTATAACGCCAAGGGCCTCTGCCTGTGCTTCGCCCATCAAAGTGGCAGGGGTGAACGATGTTCCTGCACGAGATGCGTGTCCAGGTAAGTGAGACCCTGCAGCATGCTGGTCATGGGCGACTCACCCTCGTCGAGAACAGTGCCGGACAAGAAGGGGAGCTTGCCGCCGGCACCGCTCGCAACCCGTTCAGTCGGGTAGCCAGGGATAATCCCATCAGGCCCATCTAGCACCGGGATGAATGGAAATTCTCGATCGGACACGGCCGACAGTGCATTGACTAGCTCCGTGACGTTCGCGCTACGCAAGCAGTCCAAGGTGTTGTTCGCCGAGAATGTGGGAGAAGATGCACATGTGGTCGTTGCGTTGGCGAATGCGACCCATGTCGGTTGGAGGGCGGTACCATTGAATAAGGGCAGAGTGCTTCCCCATCCAGATTCGAATATCTACGAGCAATGATGATCAAGGTCAGCCTGGGCCTATGTGATCTTTACATGTCCAGGGCTTACCGCTGCACGAGCCACGGACGACAGGTCATTCAAATAATGATGAGAAATCGACATTGACCCGGCGCTTTGTCCAAACACAGTCACCTATCGACAGAATCAATGAATCAACTCCTCATCCACTGCGCGCAAGCAACACCCACCTTCTTCGGATCTCCACCAAATGCATGGATGTTGGCACGCACCCACTGCAAAGCAACCAGCTGGTCGCGCAGGCCGACATTGAGCAGGCCATCGGTAACTGCTTCCTCCCCTTGAGGGAATCCGAGCGGTCCAAGGCGATAATTCAGCGAGGCGAAGATGATCGGTGTACCCTTTCGATATATGAGGAACGCGTCATGCAATATATAACAACAAGCCACAAACTCGAGCCACGGATTGCGCGACGAGGCCGGTGCCATTCATAATCGAGCTCTGGCCATCTGTAAAGAATGGTCGGTCATGTGGGCACGAAGAGAAGACAACAAGATTAACCCACGGGCAAATCCACCTCCGTAGATGTAAACCATCACCGGCAAAGCGGCATTGCTCGGAAGATCCGCCGGGCGAAAGACGTTCAAGGTCAAGCAGTCCTCTGAGATCTCAGAGAAAGGAAGTCCCTGCGCACGTTCCATGAATCGATGCACATGCGTCAGAAACGGAAGGGTAAAAACTCACGGATTGAACGCATGACGCGCTGAAGTTTGTCGCGGAGAATGACGCGCCATCCAGAGTGAACTTCGGGACAGGCGGCTTGAAACGAAGGTTTTCCCAACCGGTGGAGATGCAAATGGTATTCCTGTCCACGTCGTGAGCGACTGACGTCCTAGTTCACCTTGTGATAAAGGACCTACCTCCGAAAAACTCTTGCTTGAATTGAGGAAAATCCACCCCGATGACCTTGGTCTTGCCCAGCGTCACCTCCGCGGCCACCGCACACGACAGAGTCGCAGAGAGCAAAATCCACCTCACCGCGTACAACATGGCGTCCGCGACGGCCTGAGATCAGAAGAAGGGTGACGGTGCAGTGAATTCACATCGTCTTGACTCTTCGAATTATAGGCCTGGAGAGCCGCCGGCAATGTAGCCGCTCGCAACTTCTGATGAGATTGGGTATATTGTGTGCATGTGTGCATCGCGCCGGCGCGTCACTCATGACATGCCGTGATGGCTGCAATTGTGCCTAAGTGGGTGCGTGGGGTGCAACAATAAGGTCTTTTCTTCCCTGTGTGGTCATTAGCTTCCCATGCGGATGATCTATGAAGAAAAAGGCCCACTAAGCTCCGCAGAGTGCATGCATGTAGATGCATAGGGAATCACTGGCACTTGGAGCGGAGGCAGTTGTATACACACCTCGTCGGGAGGTACCGTTTACGATTGATCATGAGGGAGAAAAGGCAACCGGGCCCCGGGAGTAGTTGGATTGACAGCGCGTTCACAGCGATTCACAGATCTGCATGTCTCGAGACGGCTCGTGCACGAAACAGTGATTGCAGACCAGTATGGTGGGGATCTCGAGACTCAGACGCACGTGAGAAACAGGCGTGATTGCAGACCAGTGATGGTGGGGATCGAAAAATGTGTCCTTATTCTAAGAACATCAGACGCCAAGATCTGTGAATGACAGACGCGAACACGAAAGTGAGACCTTTACTCATTTTCTACGTGGGCGCGCCATGAAGAGCTCAAGGCTATCTGATGTCTACTGTAGTTCAGTGTAATCAGTACTGAAAGGTAAGATGCGATACAATTATTCTATTCTACAATCGCGTAGAGCTACATTTAACGATGCTGCCCACATCTCTCAGTTAGACGTCGTAAACGCTCTTGACCTTGTACATCTTGCTCGCCCCCTCCACGTCGGGGTTCTCAGTCCCGTACACTCTCTCCACCGCGTACATTTTCGTGTCGACCACAATATCAGCCTCCACCGCGCCCTTCGGCGGGTCCGTCGCCTTCACCGCCTTCGTTTTCTTGCCACCTTTCGCCTTTGCCGGCTCCTTCTGGTTCTCGGCAGGCGTCGCCGTGCCGCTCACCACGCCAGCCTTGCTCGCGAGGCTCGCAGCGCGCCCGTCGGGGATATGGATGAACTCCCAGCGCTGCTCGGCACCCTCGCCCGCGATCCCGTCGAAGATATAATACCCCTTGCGCTCGAACTGAATGATATCGCCCTTCTTCAGTTCCCTGACGTTCGCGTCCGCCCACGCGGGCACGCGGAACTCGCTCTGCGACGTCACGAAGTCCGCGACGTCGTCCGCCTCCTCGAGCTTCTTCTTCGTGATGAGGTAGTCATAGTCGAGCAGCGTTGTGGGCACGAGCGGGTGTGCGGGCGTGGGCTGCGCGAGCCAGGTGATCTTCTTCTTTGTTTTGCGGAAGTCGCCGTCGAGGTGCAGCTCCATCGAGAGGGAAGTGATCGCGCCGGAGGCGTCTGTCGTTTTGGAGCGGACGATGGCGTTTCCCCAGTCCATGAGTGTGATCTGCAAGACTGGTTAGCAGCGAGTGGCGGACGTTAACACAAGTCGTACCTCCTCGTTGTCTTCGAAGGACAGCGCATCTTCTTGCTCGACCAGGACGGAAGAGCTGTAGACGGTCTTCTTCTCGCCGACGTCGGGGTTCTTCTTGTGCTTTGGCAGCGTCTTGACCTCAGGGCTCGCCGGTCCTCCCGTGATCGTCACCGGCACCCTGCAAAATATACAGATCAAGATTGGTCTTCCACACATGTTCAAAGCACGTACTGCTTGTCCGATGCAATCGCCCAGAACCGCGGTGCAATGGGATCAATGACCTTCTTGTTCAGCGCCCAGATCGAGTCCCACTCGAGCCACACGACGGCCTGGCTCGGGCCCTGCGACAGCATGAACTGCGTGAGCGCCTCGACGGTCATCCCGCGCCTGCGTATCCCGCGCACGGTCGGGAAGCGCGGGTCGTCCCAGCCGCGCACGCGCCCGGTGTCGACGAACCAGCGCAGCTTGCGCTTGCTCAGGAGCGTGTAGATGAAGTTCAGGCGGCTGAAGTCCCAGATCTGGACGGGGCGCAGGCCGAGCGCGCTGATCATCCACTGGTACTGCGGGTTGCGGTCGCGGTACTCGTTCGTGCGCAGCGCGTGCGTGACGCCTTCGAGCGAGTCGACGACGGGGCACGCGAAGTCGTACGTCGGGTAGATCTTCCATTTGTCACTGTACACGGCTGTCAGTCAGATCCGCTGTAAGAGTAGAAGGATAACGCACCCTGTTCGGTGGTGTGGCAGAACGTTGCAGCGGTAGATGACGGGATCGCGCATCGCTTTGTTCGGGTTGTCGACGCTGATTTTGGCGCGGATGCACCATCGGAGGCCTTCTTCCGTGCCTTTCTTCATTTCGGCGAAGCGGGCAAGGTTCTGCTCTACAGTCGCGTCGCGGTTCTTGGACGCAATGCCGTTCATGCGCTCCTCGCGCATCTGTGATAGCGTGAGTTTTCTGTTATCATTGAAAGGAGAATGTGTATCGGACCTGGGCCTGCTCCGTATCATCTGCATACGCGTTGCCGGACTCGATTATCTTGACGGCAAGATCGTAGAGGTAATCAAAATAGTCGGAGGTATGGGATATTTTGTCTCCCTTGATATTCAAGAGAGCGAGATCCTCCAAGATCGTGTCTTCGAACTCTGTCTATAAACCAATATATGAGCGAACAACTCAACGTGAAATGCATGGGCACATACCCGCTCTTTCGAAGGGTTGGTATCATCGAATCTAATCAATAGCTTGCCGTTGTACATCTTGGCGAAGTACTGATTGAGGATTGCAGCTTTTGTGTGGCCGATGTGGAGGTAACCACTGGGTTCGGGAGGGAAACGCGTCACAACTTCGCCTTCTTTGGCACCGGGAAGACCCAACGCGAATGAGGACGCAGTCTTCTGACCGGCGCGCGCCTTGGTCGCCTTGGCTTCTGCAAGGCCGGCGATCGCAGCCTGCGTGGACTCGAGCGACTCGAGGAAGTTGTACCATCGCAGCAGATGCTGATGAAGGTTGTTCTTCAGGAATCCGACGATCTTGAGGTTGCCTATCGCGTGCCCTCGCGGTTGATAAGACCATCCTGCATCATATATGCTCGTGCGCACCTTTCAGAGCGCCCCAGACGATCCAGTCCGCCGCAGTGATTTCGTGGCCAATGAGGAAAGTTCGCCAAGACAGGTGGATCATCAAGCGAATCGAGAGCAGATGTGATTTCTGGTTTTCCAGCTGTGGCAATAAGGATTTTGCGAGGGCGAAGTACGCTGGGGTCTACAACTAGACATTTCAGCATTTTACTGATGACTGCAATCATGGACACTCCCACCTTCGCGCTGTCCTCAGAAAGGCCACCAGCTTTCGCCAATGCCTTCACAGCATCCTCTTCTGTAGTGATCGTAGAACCTTCAAGGTCCAATGTAAGGCCCGTAGCAGACGGGTCGTAATTCACCTCCGCTTTTTGGGTATAGACAGCGGTTGCGATAGCAGAAAAGGGGAACGGGGAGGCTTTTGGGTTGACGGTGAGAGTGCCCGCCATGATGTCTAAGTTATTCTGGGCAGGATCTCTTCCAAATCGCAGAAATATTTCTGCGGAACCCTCGGAAAATTTGGAGTCATAAAAGCATGTGAAAAGTGGTGCTTTTGCGACCCTTTTCGGACCCATGTGAAGACATATGTTCGAGTCTCAAAAGGGCTCGTATTTTTCACTTATTTGTCTACTTCGAGCATGAAATATAACCTTTTTGGACCGTCTTTTTCCATGCAAGGAGAAGGGATGTCACGACCTTTGGAGATGTCAAAAAGGACGTGCATTTGACCCTGGTTGAATAGTAAAAGTATACAGAATATATACAGCTGCTCCCGCCCGTTCCGCGCCCGCCCTCGCTATCCATCCCCTCTCCATCGCTGTACAATCACGTCCTGCCGTCCCTCGAGCCCCAGATATGGCCAACACATGGCCCAACTTGCATTTGAACCAGCTAGCAGCCCTACCGGGGCCCCATGGTACCAGTCGCGAGCAGTCGCATTCAGGCAGCCGATGGTGTGCTGCCCCCGCCCTTGACCAGGATGTCGGTTTGGTGCAGGTCTGATACCCCAACTGTGGTAGATATGCTATGCTTGAGGAAGAGACTATGCGTGGTCGTGGACATAGTATGTCCATGAGAATCGGAAGCCGCACATAAAGCAAGAGTCCTATAATTAATTTGAATCAGCAGGCAAGGAGTGCGAGAGAAAGAGAGGCTCATCTGGCGGTCTATATACCTGGTCATCAAGATCAGCTCATGAGCGGCCTAGTAGTCTGTCTTCTTGATTTACTACAGCAGCACCGGTCTTTGTGGACTCACCTAAGTCGTACTGCATGGTCTACTGGTAGGCAGCCAATGCTCTCATCGAATACACCACATCAATTGAGCCACTCACTTTGCTTTCACAGACTTACATGGACATGGCACCCGGTGATGAGATGAGGACTCACGAGCTTTCGATACTTGGAAGACTCATCGCGGCGGGCGCTGCATCAAGCACACGAGGAAAGGCTCAGCATCCGGATGGCGGAGGTGCCCACGCGCACGACACGTCTGTGTACAACACGTTAGGCGAGCCTCATGGAACGTACCAGTTGCCTGATAAGCTACAGAGAATAGACCGCGATGAGAGTCGATTCAAGCGTGCCGTGAGGAAAGGAGGATGAAAAAGGGCGGGAGGAGCATGTGGTGGTTCAGGGCAAAGGGGAACGCCGGAGCGTCAAGACGCGACTTAGCGAAAATCTCGTACGATGCCCAGGTCCGTGAGCAAGCTCTGCGGAAACGTATTCGCAAGTCTGAAAAGGTCTACGGATTGGGTTTGGGGAGCGAAAAAGTGATCGACTTTGAAGATATTTCCCGAGCTCACGAAGGATCGGAAAAGTCCAGCTATGCCGTCCCGAAAAGGTCATAATCAGGACGCAGTGTTGACGGATATTTCCTCGTCACTTCTTCGATCTCCAAAGGGTCAGAAAAGGCACTCGCAAATCATAAAAGGTCAAACAATTCATCTCCTTCAGCCCTTTTCGCCTCGAAGAAATTCGGGGGTTCCGCAGTGAATCTCCTGCAGAGATGACTCGGGACCCTAACCCTACCACGGGTTTACTCTATTAACAAAGCCGAATTTCCCGAATGAGGATCGGAAGTGAAGCCGAGGCTAATATTCGGGAATGAAGACCTCCCGTGTCTGCAGTAATTCTAGATTTGACTCGACTGGTCGACCGACAAAACTTCCACCGCTCCTTCACTTCTTTTCTAACGACCGTCATGTCTTGTATGCTGTATGTCCTCCAATCATGTTACAAGCATTCCAAAACTGAACCATTGCATGCAGTGTTGACCCTTCGCAAAAGTACAAACCGTACACCCCTCTGAAGCTCGACAACCGGGCATGGCCAACGCGAACATTCGAAAGGCCGCCAATTTGGCTGTCCACGGACTTGCGCGATGGCAACCAGGCCCTCGCGAACCCCATGACCGTCGAGCAGAAAACGACCTTCTTCCAGCTCCTCATCGAGTGTGGGTTCAAGGAGATCGAGATTGCATATCCCGCTGCTAGCGACACAGACTTCAATTTTGTGCGGGGCTGATTGAGAAGAAGGCGATACCCGATGATGTCTGGATCCAGGTTGGTTGATTGACGCATGGGAGTGGGCAGGGTACTGATTGTGATTTGAGTTCAGGTTCTTACTCCTGCCCGGGAAGATCTGATCAAACGCACAATCGACTCAGTTGCAGGATGCAAGCAAGCCATCATCCATATGTACAATGCGACATCGCCGCTCTTCCGTGGCGTCGTGTTCAAAAAAAGCAAAGAGCAGACCCTGGACCTCTCTGTCAAACATACGAAGATCATCCGGCAGCTGACGGAAGAATGCACAGCGAAATTTGGCACTCGATTCAGATATGAGTTCAGTCCAGAAACGTTCTCGCAGACAGAGCCGGAGTTTGCAGTTGAAGTTTGCGATGCCGTTTTTGATGCCTGGGGCAAGGCGAGCACGGACACTCTGGATCGGCTCATCTTCAATCTTCCGGCAACTGTAGAGATCGCTCCTCCAAATCATTTCGCAGACCAGGTATGGCTCGATGCTCACTTCATGCTCATACGCGGCCTCACGAGTTTCTAGGTTGAGTACTTCCATACACATATCCGGAATCGGGACAAAATTTTAATAAGCTTGCATTGTCACAACGATCGAGGTCAGCACCCATGATTTAAGCCATTTCCGTTCTTATGACAAGTTCAGGCTGCGGGATTGCTGCCACCGAACTCGGACTGCTGGCGGGCGGCGACCGCGTGGAAGGCTGCCTCTTCGGCAACGGCGAGCGCACTGGAAATGTAGACATCGTTAACCTCGCCCTTAATCAATATACCCAAGGAATACACCCTAATCTCGACTTTAGCGATATCCAGCACGTCATCGACGTCGTTACCCAATGTAATGACCTACCTGTCCACCCACGGCATCCATATGCGGGCGAGCTTGTCTTCACCGCTTTCTCCGGCTCACACCAGGACGCAATCAAGAAGGGCTTCGAGGAACAAGGCGAAACGACACGCAGTGGCACGGCAAAATGGCGAGAAGGAGATATGGGAGATGCCTTACCTGCCGATCGACCCCAAGGAACTCGGCTCCAGCTATGAAGCCGTCATCCGCGTCAACTCGCAGTCAGGCAAGGGCGGCATCGCGTACATCATCAAGCAGCACCTCCAGCTCGACATGCCGCGCCGGATGCAGATCGCGTTCTACCAGGTCGTGCAGGCCGTGTCTGACCGCGAGGCGCGCGAGATGACCGTCGAGGACATCACGACCGCCTTCCGCGACGCGTACCACTTTGGCGGTGGCAAGTACGAGGGGCGCCTCGCGCTGCGCTCGTTCAAGATCTCCTCCGCGCCCTCGGCCGACCCCGACGCCGAGGCCTCCGACGACATCCGCCAGTTCGACGGCACGCTCTCCGTCGACGGCGTGCTGCGCGTCGTGCGCGGCGACGGCAACGGCCCCATCTCCGCGCTGCTCAACGCGCTGAGCACACACCTCGACATCCACCTCGTCCTACGCGAGTACTCAGAACATTCCATCGACACCGACACGGACGCGCAGAACTCGCGCGCGGCGTCGTACATCGAGCTCGTCCCCGCAGACGACCGCAAGTCCGCGACGTCGTGGTGGGGCGTCGGCGTCGACCACGACATCGCGGGCTCCGGCCTACGCGCCGTCCTGAGCGCCGTGAATGCGCACCTCGGCGCGCGCGCGCTGCCCGAGCTCAAGCTGAGCGTCGGGTTCGACTCGCGCTCGGGGCAGGAGACCGTCGCGAGCGCGCTCGTGAACACGCTCGGGCTGGAGCTCCCGCGGCGGCTGCAGGCCGCGTTCTTCGAGGTCGTGCAGCGCGCGGCGCGCGCGTCGGGCGACGCGATCGCGTACGACGCGCTCGTCGCGCTGTTCAAGGAGACGTACGGGTACGAGCAGCCGCCGGGCGCCGTCGAGCTGCGCGCGTTCGAGCTGCCGCGCCTTCCGGGCGGGCAGACCGCGCTCGACGGCGAGTTTGTTTTTGATGGGAAGGTGGTGCGCACCGTCGGGCAGGGCAACGGGCCGCTATCGGCGGTGCTAGCGTGTCTGCATCAGCACATCGCGGGCACGCTCGTTATCCGGGAGTACTCCGAGCATGCGCTCGGGTCGGGCACGGAGGTCGGCGCGGCGTCGTACGTCGAGCTTGTGTACGAGGTGAAGCAGGGCGGGCAGACGCGGAAGACGACGGGTTGGGGTGTGGTTGCAGATACAGATATCGCGGCGTCTGGACTACGGGCTGTCATGTCTGCTGCAAGCAGGGTGGACCCTGTGTTCAAGAAGCTGGCAAATGGAAACTGATAGAATGTGGAAGGATGATATAGCTGTGTCTTGTATAACACATTTGTATCTCTAATCAGTGCAGTGCCTCGATGCACAATCTCATAGTCATTACTGTACTGGATGAAGTGCTATGGTACATGCACCTATGGATCCAAGAAAGTTCATAAATCACATTACCCTCGCCCCGGGCCTCGCTGGCCCCCGGCCATTATAGATCTGTGCCAACAGCCCAAGCACACCGCCATCCTCGAGCTCCTCCTCTTCCTCCTGCATGCTCAGCTGTGGCCGCATGCGCTTCGCACCCGTACCATCCACATACGACTCGCCCAGCCCGCTCCCAACACCTCCGTCCGCCGCCTGATCCTCCGGCGCGATCTCCGACGTGCCCATCCCGTCGCGCGGCGGCTGCGGCGTCGCGAAACCGACCTGCACGCTCCCATCCGAGTCGCCGAGCACGGCCGTGCGCGCCATCGCCATCCCGCCGAGCGAGGACTGGTACATGCTCCCCTCGGGCAGCGCCTGCCCGATCATCGTGCTCGCGCCGAGGCCCACCGCGCGCCGGCGCATCGCCGCTGTCTGGCTCTCGGCGAGCGCGCGCTCGTACTCCCGCGCGCGCAACTCGAGCTGCTGCTCCTCTGCCTTCTTGTCCGGGTGTACAGTCACGGATGAGTCCTGATGCGCGGTGGGCAACGTGGGGTGCAGGTACGCATCGTGCTGCCGGTGCCGCCGGGCGCTGCTGAAGTCCGCCATGCGGCTGAGGTACAGAGAGCCGGAGGGGTCGAGGGCATCCAGTCGGGATGTGCTGCTTTGAAGTTGAGGAATGACTTCTCCATCTTGCCTTCCTTTAGACATGAGCCGCTCGTCTGTTGCTTCGGTCGGGGCTCCGAACTGACGAACAAATGATGAGCAAGCCGCATGCTGCGGTGATTGTGCGGGACGCACCTTGACGTTACCATGCCGCTGGAAGTCGAACACAGCGAAGCTGCACACGAATCCTAGCCCATCCACATGCACGGTAAACTCACGGAAGAAATCAATGATGGATGGTGCACAACGTGGGAGGGAAAACCACAGGATCCAAGGCGTCAGCACGACCGAGACGAGTTCGGACGCGAATGTGATGACCTTCATCCGGAAGAGCTCGCCAAATTGCTCATGCACCTGAACCCAAAAGCATTTAAAGACAACTCATGCAGGGAACGATTGATTTACCTTCTTGGAGTGCAGCTGGCCCTTCCACTCGTCTGGCATATAATGGGTGTACTGCACGACCTCCGTCATCAGGATTTCCGGATCGAACACTCTGTTCTCCTCTGGTATCATTCCCCGTGCCACAGCAAGGATACCGGCAAAAAGACTGAGGTAGAAAATTACGGTCCTATGAGGCGTGATCTCAAAGTGCAAGGTAAGTTCCGGGTCGAGCACAGAGGCAAGCAAAAGGACGGCGGCGAATGATCCTGCGACAAATGCAACGAATCTGGAAAGGCGACGATGATTGGTTTTCCTGATTGGAAGAATTCGAAAGGAAGCCTACCGCATTACGATTGCAATCTTCTCATTTGGGTATTGTCCAATGTACATGTTTGCAGCGGGGTACGACTCGTCTAGTCTGCGCGTGAAAAGATGCGGAAGCTCGTTGAACTCGCGAAATTTCCATTGTGCAAAGGGAGTATATGCGCGTCCACCGATTGAAGATGGATTCTTGTGGTATTCCTAGGAAGTAATCCAGTAAACAAATCGCGTCGAAGGGACAGTTGTGGAAGAATGTCATACCTCGAAATATCGGAAAAATGAATACATGAGGAGATATAATACAATGAAAGGTGCAAAGATAGCGTTGAGCATGCCCATGAAGATGAATCGTCTCCGTAATCTTGAAAATCAGAACGGCGATGTCAGAACTGAACAGGCTCCTGGAACAGAATGCACGCACCCTTCAATCAATGCCGCACGATTCTTGCTCTTCAGGAATACTTTCCTCACCCTTCCTCTGGGATCAAACAAGTATTCCATCAAGCAAAACCTCAAGTTCCACTCCAAAGCTCGCGTCAAAGTCCGGCCTTTGTCTTCTTCTGCCAGTTTGTACCGTGATAGAGCCTTGGGGAGAGGCACGCGTAGATCAAGCAGCTCCTTGTTGAAGAGCGCGATAAGATAGTTCTCCTGTCGCATGATGCGATTTGCGACGTCGTGCGCGTCGAGCTTTGCAGCATCGTTCTGACGAGGACGAGTGGAGGAATAAGAAAGTGCGGTGACAGGGTTGGAGTCGCGAATTTCTGAGATGCGTCGAACAATCTCAGGCCAGGAGATTGTTTGGATATCTTCCTTTGGGCGGGTAAGTTCGAAGCATATGAGAAATGAAATGGACGCACATCGGGAATATGGAGTAGATGAGTATAGAAACGATACATGTCGACTAGCCGCATAATACTTAGCGCGTAAGACACGGTTTGCCAGATGTAGAACGCGCAAAACAAGATGAAGAATAGGAATGAGAATCCAGAAAATCTGCCCGTTGTTCAGCCACAAGCCCGTGAGTAATATAGCAAGACATACCTAGATACGCAGCGATCGACGACGACGTCTGAAAGACGCTGGATACGCTCCGGTTGTATTCGAGAATAATCCACGCATCTAAGCAGGAATGTCGAAAAGGCAATGACGAACCCGACTGTGCTACGAGCATCCATCAGCACACCGCATCTCGTTAGGACATGGAACTGTCATGGAAAGAGAACAACACTGACAGGAGATTAAGGCCCCGAGACAGAGCTATCGAGTATATGCCTTTGCCCTCATAGTAGTAGTAGACCTCTTGAAGAAATGCATCAAGGTTATAAACGTTGACCCAATTCCATAAAGCCCGTTCGTAAGCGTCTAGGCCACGCATTGGCTTCGCCGGCTGCGAAGGTGGCGGTGAATGTCTCGAGCTATCGTACCCTTCTTCATTGATCTCCGAAGGCCGTGGTGGAACCGATATCCGGGGTGCGTCGACACCAATCCCGATACCTGGAGGCAACACAGACGGCACTTCGCGTGCTTTGCCTTTCGCGGTACGAGGTCGTGGTAGCGGTGGCGGCTTGCGGGCATTGGGAGACTCTATCATGAAGCTCCGGGGTACCTCGTCGTCTGAGTCCTCCGACTGCTTGTCTTCTTGGTGGATTATTCGGGCGAAGAACATTCATCTCCGAACCGCCCCAGGACACGCGTCCCTTCGGTCGCGTGCTTGTACTCAGCGTGTGCGCTGCTTGCGCTTCAATGTCGTCGTCGTCTGAGTGAGATTGTGTGGGGCTGTTCTCCTCCTCTTCCAAGACTGACTGGTTGGCCGCAGTGTATCCTTGGTAGGTGCGTCCCATAGGATTCAGCATGTTCAGGAATGGACGCGAGCTAGTACCCGGTGCATATAGGGATTGTTGAAAGGATCGTGAGTTCGATAATGGTCGCAATGTCGTACTCGACGAGGGGCGTCGTTTGGGAGATGACATGGTTGGAGACGAGAGTGTCCCCTGGACGCCTCTACAGAACGGAGAACCATAACTGCTCGGCCAGGCTTGCCTGGCGCGTCGCATTACGTAAGGCATGATAGTTACTGATGGTCAAGTCATTCTGCTCTTATTTCATCGGGCACGTATGTTCAGTCCACCACTTGTCCACTTTTTTATTCGTCAATCTTCTGCGCTATGAAGCTAGAAATTCGCTGCGTTGAGGAAATTGAAGGCGGAAGAAGATTTCAGAGGCTTTGTTCGGGATGATGCGTCACTTTCAAGCTCCGCTTCGTGGCACGGCGAGTGGTGGATGGTACTGTACTGGCAGGCTCACAAATCTACATAATGGATTGCCTGACTTTACATCTGGTCATGAAAAAATTGTGTGCACTATTGATGTCGCAATGAAAGTTCGTACATGATCATAACTGTACGTCGATGAGGGTATAGTAATAAATACCAAGGAAAGTCCATGATCGGATCCAAAAACACACTATGAGGATGCGACGTAAAGCAAGCATCCAAAATACAGGCCATCCATCTGCAACTACCGCAGGATGGGCTTGGAAGCAACTTTTTTGACCGGTTTACGGCCCATAGCACTGCCAACTGCAGACTTTCCCAATCCGAGCTTGGCCCGTCTGAGCTCTTCGTCGATCTTCCACATGCCTCGCGCAAAAGCGTCCCTGTCTAGCGAACCCTGCTCCTTGGCGTCGCATTCAGCCCTGCAAGACACGCCATTGAGCCTCTATGCCAGAGGGAATTAGGAGCGAAACGCACCATATGTCCTTGAGCCTCTCCTTCCCCAATCTTGACCGCATCCAAATAACGCTGACCACCTCGGCTTCTAACCGGTCTTCGCTTTTCTCGCCACTGTCCTTCCCTGCAACGCTGTCCATATCATCCATATCGATCTCCCCACCTGTGATCAAATCTACCGACAAGCCGCGCCAGCCATTCTGCCGCCTGCCCTTCGCGCTGCTTGCCGGCGACATGGGCGTCAGCTTTTCTTTCTTCTTCGCCTTCTGCGCGCTGAGTGTCTTATCAAAAAGCGCGTCATACCGCGCCCGCGCTACAGGCGGTATGGGCGTCGGACGCCCTTTGCCTAGCCCGAGAGCAAGCCCGCTGAAAGCAGTGTTGGGACCCTTGGGCGTGAATGCAGCAGAGCCTATGCTCGAGACGGATGTCCCAGTCCCGGAAGACATGACGCTAGCGCGGTCGGACATCGACGCAGAAGTTGTAGAGTTGAGCGATGTCCGAGCGGAAGCAGGCCGGCTGCGCGATGCGTGCGTAGGAGGTGGCGGCGGGGGAGGAAGACGGCGCGAGGCGGTGGTGGTCGAAGTCGGCGCGGAAGAAGTGGAGGGGGTCGGTGTGAGGATCGGCGAGGATATAAGCGGCGAAGACTGGCTCGAACTGGTGTTCAGAGTTGACGGAGCGCTAGGACGTGGTTTGGTTGACGTTGGCCGTTGAGGTAATTTAGGAGGCTCAGATTTTAATGGCTGAGCTGCCGGACCTTGCATGTATTGGGTGATAGACAAACTGGGAACGAAGGATGACGTCGAGACGTTCTCGAAGGACTCGTCCAAGCTGTCACCGTCCGTCCATTCCTTATCCTTGTCATCAACAGGTGTCTGCATGGATATAGATGGGGACCGATCGTGATCTCCCCCACCATCGGAGGATAGGGACACGGAGTGAAACGAACTGATAGACGATGCTGGCGCATGTCCGCGTGCCGTATTAAGACCGAGCTTGGAGACATTGGGTGGGTACGTGTGGTCTGCGTCGGGAGGTTTCAGCAAAGGAGATGGCAGATCTTTGCCTTTGCCGGACGTGGATGAAATGATGGGCGAAAGTGAAGGGGTGGAAGCGGATCGAGAGAAGAGATGGACGGTTTGCGAGGAGGAAGGGGAGGGGCGTTGCCAGGTTTGCCCCTTGAATCGGCTTGCGGCCAATCGAAGTTGATGAGTGGCGCACCAAAAGATGGCCGAGGGGAAGGAGAAGACGAGTATGATGTGTGCGGAGGGAGAACGCGCTTGTTCCCTGTAGGAGGTCGTGCAGGCGGGCTTTTGGTTTTAAACGATGGATTCGGGCCGTTGCTCTTCTCTCCATTTGTGAACTCATTTTGCCTCGATGCAAGTAAATCTTCCAGTTTACTAGGATGAGAGATAGACGTTCGGATAAGATCGGACAATCGCCACCATTGTTGTACGCACCTGGTCTGACGACTCTGCAGGGGAGGTGCTGGCCCATCGTCAATTACCCAATCCTTCAAGTCCGTCAACGAAGATTTGCTAGCTAGCGTATGGGGCGATGTTGTAGGCGACTCCACCTTCTGTCCGACAGGTGGTGACGGCAATATTGGAACATATGACGAGATGGAGGGTGAACTCGGAGAATCTAGCGGATTGATGTCCTGGAAACTAGCAGCGATATCCTTGGATGATGAAGAACTATTCAATGACTCGAATGCTTGTATTCGAGATTGCAGGGCTGTAGATGGTGCCATATTTGAAGAAAGCACTAGGTATCAGACGGTATGGTGAGTGGCGGAAGCAAGCGAACGGCCAGTGGAAGCTGCCCGGGCCGCCGCGGATGGTGCCCGACTCCGGTGAGCGCTTGCCACATTCCGAGTCCAACGTTGAACCAGATCCAACTTCGTTTCTTTTACTCGTCTGCAACCTGTTGCACAGACTGCATCGACGATCAGATTCATAGTCCTGTTTGCATATTATACGACATCGATCCTGCTGATATCAATCGTGTCCTTCTGCTAAGATCGTGTCCCTGACTTCTGGCCCAAGTCGGCGACCGGAATACCACGTCAAGTCTCCTCGCTACGATAACGTACTCGCTAGATGGTTGGAAATCAGAGCGAATTTGAAGATGAGTGGATCACATGTAATCGTAGACTCCTTTTGGTTGCTCGTCTACTTGTTAGTCAAGGTGATATTCTTCGTCGGTTCCTTCGAAACAGCGTTCTCACCGCGTTGTCAGATCACATGGTGAGGATTTGATACCTTCGCCTCGCCTCACTGTCCGTCAAAAGCTTTGCCAGGCGATGCTCTATCTCATCGGGACTGATAAGATGGATGGATGGCCTTCCTGCTTGACACGGAGGTACATGCCCTGCGGACCTCTGAGATTGAGTGATGGAGTGCATGAAATGTCATCAGTCCTACCCGTGTACCGCTGCTTCGTTCGTATATGACTTCCACATCATCATTTGACTTCCTTTTATATCACGTCCGCAGAATAGCTCATGGTTCGTCAAAAAAAAAACTCGCAGGCAGGTCTGCAAGAAGGCAGAACCCCTTCCCTATAATTCGTGATGGTACATGAGCAAGAACACTGTGCAGTCTGCACCTCCTCTTGTTTTCTGCGTCTCGACTTCCTACGTTTCAATCAATTCCGATAGGGCCATGAGAGGTTTGACCTCTAGCTTTTCCTTGTCCCACTGGACGATATAGTGCGAAGCCGAGTGAGTACCCTTCTTCGCATTACGTAGAGTACTTACGACGTTGGCTATCCAGTAGATGTCACTCTGCATGATATTCCTCACTTCTTCCATGCTGGTCGCCTTGAAGATGCCGACGGAACCCTCTATCTTCTTGGCCGTCACCGATGGAGACAGTGAATCGCTGTCGACCATGGCTCCTCCATGCACTAACAATCGCGGTTAATTTCCAGAACATGGCATGTACAAGGTAGGTTGTACGGGTGCCCGCGGCTTACCAAGGGTGCCATTCTCAAACAGAGTCTTGAGGCCTTCCAAGTGTTGCGCCCTCACTGCGAAATGGCGCCTGAATGCGTCAGGATCAGTGTAATCCGGAGCCCAAGCAGCGAAAAGATATTTGGGGGATTCAAGGGGATTCAATGGACATTGCTCGGGTGTCCAAAGGTCTGAAGGGTTTATGACGACGAGATCAATGTCGTCCAACCTCAGTTGCGAGCCGCCGTTTTAATGCATCTCAATTACCCGCTTTGTAGGAGTGTATACAACTACATCCACCTGTGGTTGTACATGAGAATCGGACATCAGCTGGCAGGTGGAAGGCTCCATATCGCATCTTGATATAGAGATCTCGAAGATGACAGTCCTTCCATGCATGTCATGTAGATAGAGGTAGAAGCAGCTTGCTTATCACGCAATCGCATCCTCAAGAAAAGAAAAGAGAAGACGAACATGGTTTGCCTTGTGTCGACGGACAATTTATAGGGCACGCAACCGTATGTCGAAGATCAACGTCAACTCTTCACGCTCTTAATTTCTATCCCGACGTGCTGAAGTCGATCGTAACTGATACAGAAGGACTGACGTTGCGATTGTCTTCTGTGCGAATCAACTTATTAACATAACGTTAACCGGACCTGACTCGATAGCTTAACATACAGAACATTAATGGTCTTTCTGGAGGTGAGCTACTACGAGACCAAAACTCGGAGCAAGTCGAACGCTGTCACGGTGAGCGCTGACTGTCAACAAATCAATTGATCACGTCGCACGGAACCGAAGTCAGAACTTCGCTTTGACTTGCTCTTCGTACTCGACCATCACGACGAACTTTCTGATTTATATCTCCTTCTCGTGATGTCTGAAGGCCCAACCGGCGCTGAACTATATGCTGTTGCAGGTAACGGATTCGTGCTTGTTACGTGACGACGTCGACTCTGGCTTATCGATGTGTCTTTAATTCCAATCAGACTTTTGCCTGATACCGATGGGAACTGGCCATGATCCCTCGGTGCGCACCCTTCTACTTTCTGAGTTTCTTTATGAATTGGAAGGCTGTCCTCATAGGTCGCCGAGTATGTTGCAGAATGTGCTCGCATCCTTGATAGATCGGGCCTCAAGTATAAGGTGCGTGGCAGGGATCTTACTTTTCTCTGCACGACTGACCAAGTCTTATTAATCGGCGGTTCTATAGATGCAGTACGTCCCTGCTAGCTGATCGCAGATATAATTTCATTGAACGACTTCGGACTAAGCGGCTACGGTACAAACCTCGGTACGTTTGGTGTGCTGCGAGATGGCGCCGTTTTCGTCGCTTATATTGGCTTTCCAGAGGGGCCATGGCAGGCTGTCAGTCAAGCGATTCACGACTGCCATGCTGCCGTGCATGCGAAAGGCGCGCCCCGCATAGCTACGGATATCCGCATAGGCACGCGCTCGCCTACCCATCCCCGCGCGCTTGAACAGAGCAACGACAGCGAGGGTGAGAATGCGCGCAAGCTGCGGCGAGTGCAAGAGATTTTGCAGAGAGACAAAGTTGGGAGCACAGATAGTTCGTCGTGATGATCGAGAATCCGGAAGAGTTTACTGCTAGGTGACTGACGAGGTCCATCCACTGACGTTTTTCCGGGAAGTATAGGTCTGATACAATTAGTGCTAGCGAGACATCTAACAGGTCTTGTGCCCTTATCCATGGTGTACAAATCAAAATGTTTCCCTATTAATCACACCTCCGGGCTTTCTGCCCGTTCCTCTTGCTCCCATAATTTGATAAGTGCATCGCCGAGCGAGTTGCCTAACGCAAGAGCTAGTGGAACTGGCACGGCGTTACCGATTTGACGATGTTGCTGATACATGACTACTCATTTAGACAATCCCGTTCCAGACAAATTGAAACACGTACGTCGTTGATGATACTAATCGCTCTTGTATTGATCGACAGTATTTCCCAGTGATCAGGGAAGCCCTGTGCACGGGCGCATTCACGAATAGTGAAGATCCGTTTTTGCTATGAAGAAGGCGAGGATATGGTGAATCAAACATCAATCAGTTCGCAGATGCAACTCACCGTCGGATGAATGCAGCAGCTGCCCTTCGAGTTAGGTGAAACAGAAGTCATGGCCGTACGGAAATGACCTCTGGGATCAACCCGCTCATATATACCACACATGTGTTGAATAGTAGTCCTCTTGTTGACTCGTTCACCAAGGTGAAGTGCGCGAGGAAGATCTATCAGACATTGCGTTAGCTGAAATATTATCCCGAAAATGGAGTTCAATGACTTGCTTGACCAATCAGCACCAGAGCGTATCGGAACATTAACCACACTTCAAAACCGAAACCGGTTGAGCAGAAGACTAGGTATATACTGACAGATAGCCACATACCGCTCAATAACATCATTCGTAAATCTTTTTGTATATTGGTGTTTTATCCGACCGTCGGAATACCTTCTGACATTCATTTGAAACCGGTTGAGAGGAGGACTTGGATACAATGTGGCATTATAAAATCCAGGGTAGTGTGAAGGTCCAGGACCTGCATAGAATGCTATGATACCTGCCTCTGCACGTATTTTCACATCTGCATGTGCTTTAGGTGTTTCAGGAATCTTATCATGTGGATCTTGCCAATCAAATGGTGGCTAAAAATGTGAAATGTTAGCAAGAATATGGAGGTGAAACACAAATTCTGACCAAATCACCAATGGCATCATCAATTGTCACAGGGTATAGTGGAGCTCCTTGATTGTAATCCCCGGGCATAAGTGATCGAGTGACTGGAGCTAACTGTACACCCGTTGGAAGTGTTGTAAAAGTCTGATTTTGAAAAAAGTAGTGGGTCGGAGAGGAAATGATGGCAAAGGTACACCTCGTCTAGCACCCCAGAAGATGACCCGACGACGGCCCTGAGGTGCACCATATTGTCCGGCTTGAACCACCTTAAATCGGACCTGATAGCTGGAAATTTATGACATCATCAATATGTAAAAATGACTGATAGCATAAAGCACAAACCCCAAGGAAGTTAAAGATCTAACAATAAATTTTACAACTCCATTTTTATATCCACCAACAAGACGGGGGCCATCTTGTTCAGCCTTTAGAGGATGCATAAGGAGGCCTAGAACATTCTCCAGAAGAAAATATGCAGGTCTGTAGAATTCCACATATGACATCATATTACAGACCAAAGTTGACCTATAAGTGAGTTTAGTTAGAAATTTGATGGATTATCCACACTGTAAACATACCTGGGATCATCAGCTTTCTATTTTCATCATCATCAAATCTTAATCAGTATAGATTATAAAATAACAGATTACCTACCTTATGATGATTGGCCCCAGAATATGACTGGCAAGGCAGACCTGAGATAATTGTCAGTTTTAGCTTGACAGAAAGAAAAGTGACACAACTACCACCAAAAATAAAATCCACATCACCAGGCTCAGGCATAGGTGGTAATTGTGTTTTGTTATCATGAAGGCTGAGAAGAGGACTAGGCTGCTCTCCATTCAGAGTATTAACTGTATGCTCTAATAAAAGATTGCAGCATTGGTTGTAGATAATTGTAGTTGGATGATTTTTCCTTAACAAAAGTCAACATACAAAACTTATATGATGGAGATTGATAAAACCTCATCGTCAGTGAGCAGCTCGGAGAAAACTCTACAGCCCACTTGGTCTGAACAAAGCCAGAGTCATCCATCCCTGTCGAAAGGCCACCAGCACCTGTCCAAAAATGATAAGAAATAGATAGATGTAGATTCAAGCCGTGAATTTTACCAGCAAATAATTCGAGGCCTTGCAAGGGCCTTTTTCCTTGAGTAGCTTGGTCTTGTTGTTGATATTGATACGGCAAGTTTTGTGACAAGAGGGACAAGACAGAAAAGAATGCGTAGCAAGATCCTCGAGATCAGAGTACGAGGCCACGTTCGGTGAAGCTGCTTGTTTTTTCACATAATAATGATCACTATGTTGAAGCCACTTTCCAATATCTGAAACAGCATCGTTACAAACAACGAAACACTTCCCAGCAATGCGCTCTGGCTTCACGGTGACCGTCTTAAAAGTGGCAAACAATTGACGCTGAAATTTGTGTCAGAGTTTGGTCTATGGATTAGAAGATAGACGCACTTCGTCTTTTGGCTCTGGTGCTGCATTTGGATTATCACGCCGTTCTCGTCGCACAATGTCGTCCCACCGTCCAAGGAGCCGCACAACCAATTTGAAAGACTCTACGTCTTCAAGGTCCTCGAACTCCAGAATCTGCCCGAACTCATAAGGATTGTCGGGATGGCGACCATGATAGAGGTAGACACAGTCGTTGACATGATATTCAATGCCATATTGCGCAAAGCCATTGTGACGAACGACCAGCTTGTTCTGCAAGTCCTCGCCTGCTTGAAGGCCGCATGGAACACAGCGTTTCCAAGGTTTGCAGCGTGACAGCGCCTCGTCTCGAGTCCTTTCAGAGAGCTCAACGAATGCGCTCTCATCCTCATCCCATGAAAGGCTGCGCGCAGATTCAGATCTCTGGTCCGATGGACGATATTACCACTGACCTTGACTCAAAGAAATTATTCTCAGCAGAGGACTCATCCTCCGCGGGCTCCACTTCGTCGGCAGCCAACTGCACAACGTTACATTTTTGAATGACCGTGTTAAGCTCAATGTCGTCACACAGGTTCATGATATAGAGGCTACGCGAGTGTGCGAGCTCTTGCAGTAGCGTTTTCGAACCATGTGCATACCACTGCCCGTGGAACCACTTCTTGCCGTCGCGCTCGAACATGTAGCAGATTTTCGCAAACCTCCTCAGCAGATTGACGTCAATGTTTGCATGATTAGACGGGGTCGCATAACTCACCATTTACTATTTCCCAGCGAATTCCGCGATTGAGCACTTTCGTTGACGGCATTCCGAGCTCTGGTTGAATCCATGTCGAACCCAGGTTCGACGATCACCACATCGCCAACCTGAATGAAAAAAAAAATGTAGATTATGATAATCCACATACAGAAGATTCGAAAAACAAACCGTGTAGACAATCCCATCAATTTTCACTGAAGAATAGTGCCCTGGGGTATCAACAACACGTTCTCGCCATGTCATCTTCGGATTAGCGAGATGGACGACAGGCGGATCGATATCCATATAACTGGAGACGCGAGCAGTTCCCGCCCTGTCGCTTGCAATGACTTTCAGAGGGTGATCGAACAAGCCATCAGCAAGACACTTGACGGTCGGTAAGACCACAGTAGTGTTGCGATGTTTGAGGACTTCCATCTCGAGATTTTGCACCACACTTTCGTCCTGCTGTCGATCGATGGACCGAACGACCTTAGATCGTTTACCAGGGAGGGATACGGCGCTCTCGAGGCGCGCGCCGGGAGCTGCCTCAGCTGTGTCTGCCGGGAAGAGGCCCCGAATCAAGGGTACACGACCCAGTTTGATACCCTGCGCTTGCAGATCCTCGAGCGTCGCAAGTATGTAGGATTTCTATGTGTGTAAACGTCAGTCGAGTGCATCTTTACCACTTCGGCGCACTTACCACATCATCTGCACGGAGATCCTCCTCTGTCAAGTGACGTCCCAGAATATCCTGCGCTGAGACAGTTCCCGATGACTCTTCGCTCGAATTCAGGACTCGGACAAACTGGTCCATCGAAATTCTTGGATTTTCCATAGCGTGCGATACGATCAAGTGCAGCAGACGGTGCTTCAGCCAGAATCGTGCGAAGAATGGGATGTAAAGGTCTGTTGGCGTGCTCAGGATATACCAAGCAAACTGTGTCCTAATGTAGATCTTTCTGTGACGCAGGATGAAATTCCTTTGTTAGCTATGATTGTGGGTTACCAGCCTTTCAGCTCACCTATCAAGCATCCCTGTTTCTTCGGAGACATGATGCACGCTGAGTTCAAGGATTGCGGACAGCTTGACGCGTTGACCGCCAGAGTGTACATCACCGTCGTCATCAGTATCATCCTCTTCAAGACCGTCATCCGTCTCCTCTTCCTCCTCTTCCACCCATGGCCGCACATTCCCTGATGCACCGTACAATGAAAATACCTCATCGGCCGTGATCAGCTCGGTGATTGGGACCATTTCCTGTGAGTCTAATGTATAAACTGAAAAATCCGAGAGGACCCGGACAGGTATGTCATCTTCTTCATCACTCTCATCATTGTTGTCGCTAGCTTCGGTCTCGCCTATGACGTGGAGATCCTTGCCCTCCTTCAATTCATCTTCGGTGACTTGATATACTACTCTGACTAAGGGGAAAATGAGGACAGAAACAGCAAGAAAGCTCAAATTAGATACCACTGGGTTCGCCGTCAACAACCATTCTAGTGCGCTTGCTGGTGCCAGGCTCATTTTCGGCAGGCGTAGAAGACAATGAAGCTCTTCTCGATGGTGGTCCAATGGGCAGAGAAGCCGTTGTCTGTGTGTTCCTGCTAAAATGCAAATCTTAGTCGAGCCTACGACAAATGAGTTTCGATCGCTCACCTTCCGATGGCTCCATTGCCGGTCGGTATTTCTTAACGTAATTTTAGACCAAAAATCAAACACAAAATTATACGTAGATATTTTCACTTACTGCATGTTGGTATAACTACAGAAACAGACAAGAAAGGGCGTCGGCCTCGTGTTCGAGTCGCTTTCGACGGCGCAGAACTTGTATCCAAATCGGGGTGCTGTGGCTGCGTGAGCTAGACCAGTTAGAGAAAACAGATGAACTTTACCGTATAATGTGATTGTTCAATGTCTAGCTCGTCAGTGACATCGCTTGCTGCTTGCTGTTGTATGAGCTTCCTGGGTGTGAGCTCGATACAAAATCCAGGCGCTTTCGGTCGCCGGACTGGAGCAGTGCTCTCCGACGGGCGACGTCTTTTCTTTGGCGTCTGCTTAGAATGGTCTATTTCGACATTAGGCTTCATCCTTTGGGTAAGTCTGTATAGATGAAGATCAGAGAACAAAGGCTGAGACGGGGACTTGGGCCCCTCGAGCCTCGCGGCCTCGCCGAAACAGGAATTTGATGTGACCGACTCACGGACGCGTCGCGTCACACGTGTGGTACGTGTCTTGATCTGAACCTCCTCCTCGTCTTCGTGCCCAGCGTGCCAGAATCATGTCGCTTCCCGTAGTCAACATCGGAGTCAATTACGACCAGGAGAAAGGTAAGTATCTCAACGTTTTCTTGTGCGAAGGACTCAAATTCTTGCAGAGAAAATCGAGGGCTTTCTGAGCACATTCGTGGGGACGGACCAGGATGTCACGAACGGGTTTGCAGGTATGGATATCGGGGATGAGGATGAGGACAGCCCAGCACTTCGGACAAAGGGCCTGAAGTACATGTCTCAGCTGGTGTGTGATGGCTCTCCTTAACCATGCATCGCGTCCTGACCGTTCCACAGCAAAAGATAGCCAACCGCGAACAGCAGATGCTCATCATCGACCTGGAAGATGTTGCTAAGGTAAGTAAAACCTACACGAGAAGAATGTCACTTTTTGATCCTGCCGCGTACGCAGTATGAGAAGACTGTGGCCGAGGTCGTATCGCGTATACAAACGAACGCCCGACGATATGTCAAGCTATTCAACGAAGTTATTGACAAGATCATGCCAACACCGACCAAGGATATTAGTGAGCAAGACGAAGTCATCGATATCATTATGCACCAGCGACGAGAGCGAAACGAGCAAATGGACGGGCTTCAAGAAGGTTTCCCTGTCCACCTTCTCAGGCGATAGTGCGTTCGAAAAATTTGTACCGACGCGTCTTCAAGCTGATCATACCTGCCAGCAACCTCTATTTCCGACCTCTTATGTCGGATGTCGCCATGGCAGTGCGTGATGTGAAAGGCGTCCATCTCGGCAAACTTATCACCGTGCGCGGCATCGTCACTCGAGTCTCAGAAGTCAAGCCGCTTCTACTTGTCAACGCGTATACTTGCGACGTCTGTGGCTCTGAGACCTTCCAAGAAATCTCAAATAAGCAGTTCACACCCATCGCCGACTGCCAAAATGAGGCTGAATGCAAGAAGAATAACGTACATGGATCATTACATATGCAAACCGAGCCTGTCGATTCAGTCCTTTCCAAGAAGTGAAGATCCAGGAGATGGTATTTACATCCTGTGGCTCTTCGTTAATGATTGACTGAACCATATACAGGCCGATCAAGTTCCTGTAGGACATATACCCCGGTCGATGACCATCCATATCTCAGGTAACTTGACTCGAATGATGAACCCTGGAGATGTCGTGCACCTCGGTGGCATCTTCTTACCAGTCCCATATACCGGTTTCCAGGCAGTCCGCGCAGGACTGCTGACGGACACATACCTCGAGGTACACCACATCAACCAGCTGAAAAAGCAATACAATGAGATGGAAGCCACTCCCGAAATATTGGCCGCTGTTGAGGTGCTGAAGGATGATCCAGTGCTCTACAACAAGCTCGCCCACAGCATTGCCCCAGAGATTTATGGTCATGACGATGTTAAGAAGGCGCTCTTGCTACTCTTGGTAGGAGGCGTGACGAAGTCCATGGGAGACGGCATGAGGATTCGTGGCGATCTCAACATCTGTCTGATGGGTGATCCTGGTGTTGCCAAGTCTCAGCTGCTCAAGTATATCTCAAAAATTGCGCCACGAGGCGTGTACACCACCGGAAAAGGTTCCTCTGGAGTTGGTTTGACTGCCGCTGTCATGCGCGATCCTGTAACGGATGAGATGGTTCTCGGTAAGTTCACCGGCCGCTCTTTTGATGTCTCTAACTACCTTCTATTACAGAGGGTGGTGCTCTTGTGCTGGCGGACAACGGCATCTGTTGCATAGATGAATTCGACAAGATGGAGGAAGCAGACCGAACAGCTATCCACGAAGTGATGGAGCAGCAAACGATTTCCATCTCTAAAGCAGGCATTTCGACCACTCTCAACGCCCGCACATCAATCCTCGCCGCCGCCAACCCGCTGTACGGCAGATACAACCCCAAGATCTCGCCGGTCGAGAACATCAACCTGCCCGCAGCATTGCTCTCCCGTTTCGACCTCATTTTCTTGATTCTCGACAAACCGAATAGAGATGACGACGAACGGCTGGGCCACCACGTCACCTACGTTCACATGCACAACCGAGGCACCCCGAACTCGAATACGAGCCCATAGACCCCGTGCTGATGCGGTAAGCTCGTTCGACACTACCAGCTGGTCTTACACTAACGACCTTCGCAAGACACTACATTGCCCTGGCGCGCCAGCGGCGACCAACCGTCCCCCGCGCCGTCTCGAACTACGTCGTCGAGTCCTACGTGCGCCTGCGCAAGCTCTCCAAAGACGAGGAGAAGAACGACAAGGCGCACACCTACACCTCCGCGCGTACGCTCCTCGGCGTCCTGCGCCTCGCGCAGGCGCTCGCCCGTCTCCGTTTCGCAGACGTTGTCGAGCAGGCCGACGTCGACGAGGCGCTGCGCCTCATGGAGGTCAGCAAGGCCAGCTTGGTGGACGAAGAGGACCAAGAGCGCGAGGCGGATCGGTCCGACATCAGCTCGATTTACAGGATTATCAAGGATATGGCGCGTGGCGGGGCAGAAGGAAGAGGAGACGCTTCGGGAAGGGTCCCGGCGGAGAACGCGACTACGATATGGAAGACGGCAGCTCGGACGAGGAAGAGGGCGTGCTGTCGATGGTCAATATCCGTGCCACTGTCCTCAATAGAGGCTTCAACGAGAGCCAGCTCATACAGACAATTCAGCAGGTTTGTGGATACATTTTCGCATCTCATGGCCTATCAATTGACATGATGACATCTAGTACGAAGAATTGGCAGTATGGATGCGCGTGGCCAACGGCACCAAAGCTGCGTTTCACCGAATAAGTTACTACTACCGACTTGGAGCGGATATATATTCTTTCTTGTACCAATACTCTGCTCTGCTCTTGCTGTTGTTTTTGTCCTTGTTTCAGCCAGTCTCGGTGGTATACCTGTAGCGAATAACATTATTACCGATTTTCACACAGCAGTCTCCATGGATGAGCTGAAAAAATAAATATATAATGCAATGAAGGTATGTTCCATAGTCTATCATCATACTATCGCAGCGACTGCGACGCATGCTCCCAGCTCCCATCCGCGCTCCCGATCCCGCTTCCGTTCCCGCTCCCACTGGGACTCGCATCCCTCCGCTCCTCCTCGATCGGCTCGTCCCGGTACGCCGGCTGCGGCGCGGGCGTGCTCGCCGGCGAATGCGGGTCCTCGTCGTCGAGGAAGCCGGAGTGGAAGCCCAGCCCGCCGGGCAGGCGGTCCTGCGGGTGCCCCGCGCGCAGCGCGGTCGCCTCGTCCGCGTCCTCCTCGTCCTCGCCCTCGCCAAACGCGTCATACAGCTCCTTCGTGCGCGGCGGCGCGCGCAGCGAACCCATCGCGACGTTGTCGGTCCCCGGCAGCGTCGTGTAGTGCTCGAGGTTCCGTCGTGCCGCCGTACGGCGCCAGAAGAAGAGGGCGGTGCCGATGCCGAAGAGCGCGACGACGCCGATGGCGCCGAAGACCCATTTCTGGTCCGAGACGAGGTTGCCCATGCCCGTGAACCAGCTTTGGTCGGACGCTGGCGTCAGCGAAGGTGAGGGCGAGGGAACCGCTGCGTCGTCCTGGTCTCCGGAACCCTTGTCGCCACCGCCAAAGGTCGGTTTGTCGGCTTCGCCCTCCGCGTCACCATGATCGCCAGGCAAGTGTTCGGTGGGTTTCGGGTGCGCCTTCGAAGAGGAGGGCTCGCCGTCGGTAGGCGTTCCTTCAAACACGGAAGGGAGAACCTTTTCATACTGAGATATTTCGTATTCCTTCACTTGCGCTGGGTCGATGACAGAGCCCCAGAGCGACAGGCTCCATCCAAGGAATGTGCCGTTGTGGCCTTCGGCACCCTGGTCAGACACGCGGATAGTCCAATCACCAAGAGGATCCTCATCCCTGCACGACAGGCGTTCAGTTATCGACAGATGAGATGGCAAAAGAAGTACTCACCAGTGCTTGACACTCATAAATTTCCATCCAGGATAGCCACTGTCGTCCGTATCCAGGTTTCGCACACCGGCAAGGACGCTCTTCACCCCATTGGGACTGACAATTTCAACCTCCACATCGCCTCGCTTCGTGTGCTGAATCCACACCCTGACAGTGATGTGCTCCAGCTTCTCAAAGTTGTTCTCCTGCAAGTCCTGCTGGGTCACCGTGATCGTGCTCTGCAGGCCGCCCGGGACGATGAGCGTGCCACCTGTCATATTGCCTCCCAGATCGCATGTACCATTGTTGAGTTGCACGGCAGGAAGCTCGACCCAGGACTGAGGCTTCACGACCTGCCAGTCCTGTGCCGCCGTGACGAACGCGTATCCGTCGAGTACGCCGTAGCCGTACTTGTACGAGAAGCGCCGACCGACAGCGGTCGATTCCCAATCGGGGTCATCGGGGTTAATGACGCGGCAGTGCGTACTGAGAGGTGCTGAATGTCGCGCCAAGACAGATCAGGACTGAGATCAGGTGTCAGTATCTCGCTTGACTGAATATTATAAGATGACGAACCGAACCGACAAAGCGAGGGTGTAGACGCCGACCGCGTTGGGCGCCGCTGCAGATGTGCCACCATGAGAGGATGCGCAGTTGTTCTTGCCAATATCCGTGGTCACCTGAATTTCGATGCTCAGTAAACTTATAAATAATCTCGATACCGGAAAACCTCGTACAATATTTTGACCACTACCAGAGCTATAGGCTACCACCATATTGGCTGCACAGGCTTCTGAATAGTAGGGATGCAGACCCTTATAGTCAATGGCCGCGACGGTGACAGAATAAATACTGTTCGTGTAACCGTCGAAATTGCATTGATCTCCAGAGGCCGCTCCATTCCCACTGGCAAACACGTAGACCGAGCCTTTGCCTTCGCGGCCGTTCTGGATGCCATTCAACATGGCACGTCGGATAAGGTATCCTGGGCCTTCCATGGCCATTCCGTTGTCTGGAGGACCCCAGCTGCAACTGAAGATCGAGGTGTTCTGGTAGTCGTAATTCAGTGCGGCTGCCTCATCGACGTCTGAGATCGGCCCAGACAAGATGCGAATGCCCGCAATCTTCGACTCGTACGCGATACCCATGCCGCAGACGTTATTCTTGACGGCGCCAATTTGACCAGCACACCGTGTACCGTGATGGTCATCGGAAAGCTTAGGTGTTGGAAGGTCTTCATGGTCGTTGTAATCGTACGAGCCTTCTGCATACTAACATGACTCTCGTAAGCATAAAAAGAGAACAGAAGAGAAAAACCACACACGAAGTTTGCTGCCAGATCATCGCTCGTGTAGTCCAACCCATCATCCACCAAGGCTGAGATTACGCCCTTGCCCGTAATGCCCATCTCCCATAACCTGGTCACATTCATCATATGCTCCGGGAAGTCATTGTTGATTAGATGCCATTGCTTCGAGAATAATGGGTCCTCGATTCCGAGTCGCTCAGCGACTACCGAGGAGGGGGTATCTTCTTCGCTGCCCGGCCGGATGGGAGGGGGCGCACGCTTGGCACGCTGCCGGAGCTCCTGGCGCTCGAGGTATCTGACGGAAGACGCAACCCGTGGACTATGGCGGGCGTCCGACGATCGGATGAAGTACGGCGATGCCGTTTGGCGTCGGAGTGCTTCGAGGGTGTCCAGTACGGGATCTGCGGTGCGCTTTCGTATTGACGGGTCGGATCGCGCTGCACGCACCAGCCAGGTATCCTTCAGTTCGCCCGCACGCCCGACGACCTGCACGCCGAGCGTTCGCGCCGCCTCGGCCAGCGATGCTCCTCCTCTGGTATCATGTTCCAAGACATAGTACTCGTGCTTCGAGTAATCGCGCTTTTCGTGGGATGCGGCTAGGACAGATTCAAAAGTGAGTAACACGAGCACCAGACCGAATGGTAGCCGCATCGTAGGAGGAGAAGAAAACAGGAGGAGTGGGAGGAAAGGTGGAGGGAGGCTTGTAGTCCGGCCGACGAAGCACTGGATCCCAAACAGGAAACAGCCACGCGCCGCGCATCACTGTATCCTGATCGCCAACCGGACGAACAAACGACGGCCGTCCCACAAATAGCTCCTCGGCTATTTCGCCTCCAATGTTTCTCGTTTATTTTCGGGCAGTACGGCCCCCTTGCGGCAAAGTCGACCCCTTGTTCAAAAATATCGCGGGTCTGGAGCCATAAATCCGAGGTAGAGCGTCTGCAAGATACACCGGCAGGTTATTTGAATGGATAAGTACAGAACCAAATCATGTTTCCTGATCATCGCAACTCATATGCTCATTTGTTACCATCAGGCCAGCTTATGATGGTAAAGTTGTGGAAAGCTGTGTGTACCTCTCGTTCGAGCCCGCGGTGAACATTTCCAATGTACTTGAGCAGCCGCTCTCTGAGCACGTCTAATGCTTCGTTGTCGGCTTCGAAATTGGTAGGCCCTAGGCCCGCCAGATCCGACCACCGTGCACGTAAAGCGTCAGACAGAAAATAGAATAGGCCTGGCCGAGACTCACATTTTCATCTATGCCGACGACGAACTTATCCCCACCCTCGTCCTCCTGACGGAAAAACAAATGGTAGCAGTGATACACATGCTCTTTGAGCGTGTCGTTACATTTCACGCATGCATTGTGCCTCTTGGAGATCCTGCAGACACGGTTGCATCTGCAGTGTTGATGAAAAGAGATGACACCAGCATCTCATCGCACTTCGTACAGACGGCTTTTAAATACTCTTTCAAGGCCGGCGCGAAGTCGAATACGCGTGCCCGCAGACGGAACCGATCCGGACATTTCTCGTTTGCCTCTATCTGATGGATGCTGCATCCTTTGCGGCTGCGCTGGCACTGGCGGCCGAGGACCGTTGGTCAATCTGCGCACTTCCGGCCTCGTCTATGCCGTGTTTCCATTGCACCTTTCGCCTGATCCAGCCGCATCAGCACGTCTGACACGAGAAAAAGAAACTGTGTTCACTTCGACAACGCCGCCAGCTTTCATTGTCGCTGTTGGGATTCAGCTTATCCAGAAGTCTGTCCTGACCGCCCAAGTGGCCGATAAGCTTAGGGTGGCCGCCCTTCGTCTGTTACTTGAGTTTGTTTATGGTAAAGAATGAGCCGGCTGGCATCTATTTCATCATCTCATTATGTTCATCCCGAAGCTGGACCTTGAGGATGCGACCGGCCAGCTCGCAGGACCAGTCTTCAACTGGGGGTGATTTGAGGTCGTCCCGCGCGGTGTAATCGGTCACGTATATCTCGGACATGCCGCCTTGATTGTACTTAGAATAGAACCTGAGAATAGGATAACAACATGGGAATGGTGTTCGATAAAGGCATGTTTGAGATAGTTCATAACCTCGCAGCACTCACCTGTCCAGATGTTCCAAATGCGCCCAGCATCCTGCGGAGCACCGCGTCTCGAAACAAGCTGAACACAAATCCCGTGGTTATATCGTAAAGTGACAGGCAAGACACCCTGCGCTCGTGCCTTCTTCAAATGCTCGACTCCACCCACTTGTGCGATATGCGGACCTCGTGAGTCGTCACCTACGCGCAAGTCCAGCCGATCGAGGCATTTCGTACTCCCTTCGCCTACATCCATGCGCCGCGGTACTGCCTGTTTCTGGGTTATTCTAGTCCCTGCTTATTTTCAGAGTGAATTGCTTCAGACGAGGTGACAGCAAGCAGATCTTGTCCACGATGAATCCGCCTCCAGAGTCATCGTCCTTGAGCTCGTCCGAAACCTTCCTCAGCGTGACAAACAACGAATCTTCCGGCGCGATGCGCTGTCGCTTTGTATTCCTTTTCGAGATCGACTTCACCAGGACGTTTCATGGTAGATGAGGATGGAGTGATGGAGAGCGCGCGACGCTGAGACGCGACGGACGCGTCAGGATGGACCCCGGGCAGTGTTTATCTCTCATTTGTTGTAGCTGTTGTACATACCGAGTTTTCAGCCCTAACGAGCTAGTCGCCTCATGGCTGCGATTGTATAGTTTCTGGTGATTGTCTTGGTCTCGCTGTTACGGTTCTGTCGCTGAAACCAAACCACGGCGCGTCGTGACACGTGGATACAAATGGAGATCACGCCGAGATCTGCCAGCGCAATTCGCCGAGCATCCGGCCGAGGAGCCGAAGGATTTTCGCGGTGATCTTATCTGCGGGCGAGTCAAGCGCGAGTCACGTCTAGCAAGCAAAACTGAGCAGGTTTCAACGGAAAGTCAATTTATACTCATCCTGCTCGTGTGCTGTCCTCCAACATGTGTGGTATATTCGCTGTTCACGGTATCGATGCGACCTCGGCCGATCGGACGCGTTTTATCGCTTGTTCCAAGATGCAGAGACACCGTGGTCCGGATTGGTCGGGATGCTATGTCGGCAAACGGAGCGTCCTTGTGCACGAACGTTTGGCGATCGTGGGCGTTGGTCAGTAGCTCAAGTCATCATTTGTGACATTCGATTCAATGGAGGGTTACAGACACTGGCGCCCAGCCTCTCGTGAGCGAAGACAAGAAGCTCATTCTGGCCGTGAATGGCGAGATCTATAACCACGTTAAGCTGAGGGCCACATGTCCTGATTATAAGTTCAAGACCCATTCAGATTGCGAAGTCATCCTCCCACTTGTATGTTCTCGCGCTTTTTCGTATACTGTCCCATCTGAGCCTCTGCGGATTTAGTATAAGAAACATGACAAAGCGCTGTGCGGTCTGCTGGATGGGATGTTCTCTTTCGTGCTTTTGGACGAGTCCGTCGAGCCGCCAAGGATCATCGCTGCACGGGATCCCATCGGTATCACCACTCTTTACCAGGGCTGGAGCTCAAAAAGGCCTGGCGCCGTCTACTTCGCTTCCGAGTTGAAGTGTCTTGTCGACGAGTGCGACAAAATCATCTCCTTCCCGCCTGGCCATGTCTACGATAGCAAAGATGGCTCGACGACGCGTTATTACAACCCCCCATGGTTGAACGACGACGCCGACGATGCTGCGATACCCACTAAAAAGGCTGACTTAAAGCTGCTGCGCGAGACGCTGGAGGCAGCCGTCCGGAAACGTCTCATGTCCGAGGTGCCATACGGTGTACTTCTCAGCGGAGGTCTCGACAGCAGTCTCATCGCCTCTATTGCGGCACGAGAAACCGAGAAGGTCGCCCACGCCCAATACGAGGCACACAAACGGAGACAGCGGGAAATCCAGAATGGACCGCCGACGCCGCCTGGAGCAGTGATTGTCAACGAAGATAGTATGTTTGTTCAAACTTTCCACATGAATTTTCGCTTATGCTCCTTCTAGCCACCATCGCGTCCTGGCCCCAGCTGCACTCGTTCTCCATAGGCCTCGAAAATTCGCCAGATCTTCTGGCGGCGCGCAAGGCCGCCCACTACCTGGGCACCATCCATCACGAGTATGTCTTCACCGTCCAAGAAGGCCTGGATGCCATTCCGGAAGTCATATACCACTTGGAGACCTACGACGTTACGACGGTCCGCGCCAGCACACCCATGTACCTTCTCAGCCGGAAAATCAAGGCCATGGGTGTCAAGATGGTCCTGAGTGGTGAAGGCAGCGACGAGATCTTCGGAGGGTACTTGTATTTCCATGCGGCGCCCGATCCGAAATCGTTCCACCAGGAATGTGTTCGACGAGTCAAGAACTTGCACACCTCCGACTGTCTACGAGCCAACAAGTAAGCCTTCTCATCGCCGTCTCGAGTCGTGACGCTCATCGCACAACCAAAGGTCCACCATGGCATGGGGTCTCGAGGCGCGCGTTCCTTTCCTCGACAAGGCATTCTTGGACGTCGCTATGAACATCGACCCGAAGGAGAAGATGTTCTCCAAGGGTGACAAGCAAGAAGTCGATGCGGACGGCTGCCCGAAGATGGAGAAGGTGCGTCTTATCAGGCAGGCCGTCGTATTCGCGGCGGACCCTTACGCCTTCCACAACAGTACATCATCCGAAAAGCCTTCGACGTTCCTGAAGGCGAAAAGGTAAGGCGGACGTATCTTTCCTGTTGAAAACATCCTGAGGAATTAATTCGACAGCCGTATCTTCCTCGGTCTATCCTGTGGCGGCAGAAGGAGCAGTTCTCAGACGGCGTTGGATACTCGTGGATAGACGGGTCAGCATTCCCACCCTCCCACTAATCGGTCCATTGACATCATCCCAGGATCAAAGACTACGCCGAGAGCGTCGTCTCTGACGAGCTTTTCGCGAAGGCACACGAGCGCTGGCCCAAAGACACGCCTGATACCAAGGAAGGTTACTACATCCGCGATGTGTTTGAGGGTAAGTATGCTGCCCGTTCGACGTGCATTCGTGCCTAACATCGCTTTAGGCCTCTTCAAATCAGAAACCGCCGCAGACACAGCTGTCAGGTAAGCTCCCCCTTCACTTCACGCGCCGCAGAAAGTTAAAGCATATTATATTAATGAAGGTGGATCCCTCGCGGGGACTGGGGCTGCGCTACAGACCCAAGCGGGAGAAGTGTCAGCATACACAACGCTGCTTACGAGGCGAACGAGTAGAAGCGGAAGCAGCATAGTGATGATACAATTTATATCTAGACGAGTAGATTAACGGGGCCGGCTGAAGAAAGAGAGTTCAAATGTACCAGTTAACGTAAGCCTGCAAAGATGAGGGAGTGTTGTAGATGCGCCGTGTAGGAGGGGAAATAATGGTGAACAATCCTATAGCGATTCAGAGCATGCAAGGAGTGAATACGGTATCGCGAAGCTAAGGATAATCGTGATGGAAGCCGAGGGAAAGAGCACATGAATATAGATATACGCATCTCGGGTCATAAACAAGGGTAAAGGGGCCAGAAGGTTCCGGGAGAAAAGGATGGTATGGTGGTATCGAAATGGTGCGTTAAAAACATTAAAAAGCGTAGGAGGGCATGGACCACTTAAAACAACTTAAACTTGGCTCAGTGAAGGGTCCTGAGCGATCATCTGGCGGTAGAGACCCACCCCAGAATCCTCAGACGGCGCTGGAGATGAGAGGAGCTTGGCTGAAGTTGTTGTGGCACGAGTTGCAGCGCTGTTCTGCGACGTGTTTCTCGAGCGCTTGGCGATACCTCCGGGCGCTGCTGGCGCACGGGTGCTGGTATCCCATGCTGGCCTAGTCACGGTTACTTTGACGGAATGGCCCTCATCAGAGTGTGGGGTGCGACGATTGGCCGGGGTATTGGTCATCGTACGACGGCTTGCGGGTCGCGGGCCATGAGCAGACTCTGCAGATACCAGCCGGGTGCCGAATTTGGCATTCGCTGAAGATTCGCGAGAATATCCTGATGGTGCGAGACCTCCTGGCCGCCGAGGGCCGTTTGAGCCAGACATTTGTCGTGGCTTGACAAGAGGCTTCTGCAGAGTGATTTTGTCGGCACCCCAGTAAGAGAAGCTCATTTTGCTCTTGCGATCGGAGTCGTCGGATTCTCCCGCGCCGTCGTCGTCTTCGTTGGGCATGGGGACTATCCTGGGTTGTACCGATGAATGGATCTGCGCACGGGATCGCACAACGCTGAGGACGATGTCAATTCAAATTCGCACATGCTTCCAATTGGACTCACTCCTCCATGGAAACGACGCCTTCGCGTGGCTGAGCAACGTTGCCAATGGCCCAATTTTCGATCTACACAGATATTGATCAGCACAGTTCTAGGATCTGAGCGAAAATTATCACCTTGATGAACTTGTACAAATTCCGGGGCCTTGCTTGAGAATTCCTCCGCCCCGTTGTCGCATACTTCGACTTGCCTTGCAGCTCAGGTAGGGAGTTTGCTCTTGAAGAATTTGTGTTGGTCGCACTTCCCAGTGGCAATGAAGTGGTACCTGTCCTCTGGCAGCGTAATACGACATCGTTGAATATAACGAGCCAGTAGTCTTTCTTGCCGCCTGACTGCAAGGCGTCGCTGATGCGCTTGAAAGACGTCTTCCCTTTGACACCCTTGGAGCCAGTCCCTGCTACTGGTGGCGATGATGTCCCCTTCGACTCACTTTGCTCTCGAGGAGTAAGCATCCGCTCCTCGACCAACACCCGCGAGGGCTTCGGCGCAGCTAGTTGTCGGACTTTGTCGAGACCTTCAATTCGCGCCAAAACATCCCGGGTCTTGTCTCTCTCCTCCTTCTGGATTTCTCGTCCTCGATGCTGCGGACGATGGTCTCGACCTCCGCGACCATCTGCAAAGTGCTTTCGTATTCGAATGTTGAAGGGTCAGTGTGGAAGAGAAGATTTTGGAAAAGTAATGGGTATTTCAGGAGGCGTTGAAAAGGTTTCGACAGAGAGATGGCAAGGCCAGTTTCGCCTTTCTCAGCAGCGTCCAGCTCGAGGCGTTGCACGAATGTGCAGACCTTCTGCCATTCGTCGGCATCTTGCTTCTTGGGCCGCTTTGTAGCGCTCGCCGTAGATAAGATGCTTTCGACCTGCTCCAAGGCACGCTCGAGGTGCAGTACGTAAGCCTCGTAGCCATGCAGGATATATGACTTACAAAAAGGATTCGCGTCAGAAGGTAAAGGATGATCGCGAATGGAGATAACGTACATTAGCAACGAAAACGTCAGCCAGAGAACGAACGAGGGGATATTGCTCGTCGTATCGCTTTCTAAGACCGTCACTGAGCTTAAGGTGACCTTCTAAGATGCTGTTCTCGATAGCCTCCAGACAGATACGGAGATCCTCTGGCAACTGGTGCGGAGATACGCCACCATTGACAATGAAATCCGTGCTGGTCTGACTCTTCTTCGTTTTCCGCAAGACGCGGCTAGCAGTAGCCCCGCTTTGCGGGCATCTTTGTCGTTGTTTGAGGGCCCCATGTACGATTGTCGGCCTAATGACTGAGTCGACGAGGCGTTGGGGTTGAGCCGTGAAGGTGGGGGGAGTGATTGATGTGAACGAGAAGGAAAAGGGACAGAAGTGTTCTTGCCATTGGTCCGTGTCGTTGTGCCATAGGGCGAATGTGGGTGGCTGTGTTTCGCAGTAAGACTCGAACCAGGCGGACGCTGGCGCGGTGCTGAGTAGCCTCTACCCATCTGATCATTCTCTTCGTCTTCCGAATTGAACGAATCCGCGTCCATGTTGGGTGTATCCTTGTCGTCTTTCCTTGAGGCGGAGTCGAGTGCTACCGGAGTATCGGAGCGGAATCCTGTGGGAGTGAGGAAGCGAGAAGCAATGGGTAGATGTTCAAACGATTCTAAAGGTGTGTCGATGCGATAATCTTCATAATCCAGCAGTGTCGGAGATGCTATCGGGGAGGTGGCGTACGGATGAAGTAATGGCACTAGGAAAGTATCCTTCATTTTCAGTAACTCTGCAACATATCTAACGAACGTTCAGTGTATCTTTGACATGATAGAACAATGGGGACTGACCTCTCTTCGCTAGCCACGATCTCCCATAGTACTTCTTGCCGGGTGCGTTCCCGGGACCCAAGATTTACAACGAGATCTTCTTCTGCACCTTCGCTCCACGAGGCGGGGGGTAAAACACTGCTCGCACCGGCAGATCGCTGCGAGAACGGGGTACCTGATCGGAGGGATTGATGGATAGAGGCAGCATCTCCGTAGCCTTTCGTCGGGTATGGCGATGTGGTCGTGCGCGT
This sequence comes from Hericium rajendrae, assembly GCA_033439255.1. Lineage (NCBI taxonomy): Eukaryota > Fungi > Basidiomycota > Agaricomycetes > Russulales > Hericiaceae > Hericium > Hericium rajendrae. The sequence continues at coordinate 775,528 of CM065889.1, forward strand.
CGATGTAGCCTTGACCGTACTCGTGGTACTCTTTGTTGTGGAAACAACATCTGTTCGGGAGCCCGACGCTGCAGTAGACGTTGACCCCCGGGACTCTTTTTCCTGAGTTTGGAAGCGCGACACGGAGGTCTTTGCTGGGACGACAGCGTCCGATGGCAGCGCACGATTAGTGTTTATGCCGGAAGGTGTTGGCGGAGGGGAAACGAAGGCGACTTTCTTGTGCATATCTAGGTTGCCGTTCGTCGTGCTGATGCTGCCGTTATTCGTCTTGCGCGAGCTACGACCTGTTGAATCGTGCTCCGGTCGGGACGAAGAGGTGCGAGTGACCACGTTGGCATCGAATGAATCTTCCTCTGCTACGTCTGATAAAGGGCCGCGAGCAGGAAGACTTGCTATGGAAGCGTAGTCCTGGAATGAGGTAGGCGGCGTATCATCAACAGGCGGCAGAGGGCGTTGTGATAAGTCAGGAAGGGGCTTGTCGGATGCGAATGATGAAGGCGTTCCGCTCTGCCGTGGAGGCCATTCTGGGAGAGGAGGGAGCTGGGGGAGTTTTTCCCTCTGGATGGCGGGTGGGGTATCTGCATCTCTGGGATCTCTTGTCTTATCCTTTGTGAGACCTCTGTTGAAACGATTGAAAAGGGCCTTCATGGCGCGAGGAAAACAAGCCGCTCAGAACGAGGGCAGAGGGGATGGAGAAATAAGAAACGGGTGAGGAGGGAGGGAGAAGGAGAAAACGTGGGGACGGGTGTTGCATGCAGGTGCAGCGGCGACGATCACAACAGCACACAACAGCCACCAGACGCGCGCTCGCGACACGCCTCGTTGCGCTCTTATACCCATGGCTGTCCCTGCCCACTGTACCAAGCATTTCCCGTCTCTCGATTACCCGTTTCTCGATAAGACATTCACCCTTTCTCAGCTTAACGACGGCCGTTCAAACGGAACCGCTTTGTGGCTGGGTGCACAATGTCTGTCCTTGTACTTCGCCACAGCGCTCAAGAAGCCATCCCTCGCGCATAATATGGGCCGCCCGAAGGCCCTTGAGCTGGGCAGTGGGATAGGTCTCACCGCGTGTGTGATTTTCTCGTCATTTTCTTCACATCGTTATCCTCATTCCCCTTTTATCTTGGTCCGTGTTTCTAGCCTCGCACTGTCTTCTATGGGCTGGGACATCCTCGCGACAGACACACAGCACGTCATATCAACCGTGCTGCGACAAAATATCTGTCGCAATCACTCCCACCCTCACGGTGGGGCCATCCAAACTCGTGAGCTCGATTGGACGGTCCTTCCAGAACGCTGGGACTGGACGCATCCTACCGCGGTTGCAGCTCTGCACGTAGACCCATCACTTCATTTGTCTGAGGAAGGGGGTGCCTTGCATAGCCCGCCATTTGATCTCATAGTCACTTCGGACACGCTTTATACCCCAGAGCTGGTAACCCCCTTGCTTCGGACCCTCCATTCCGTCAGCATGCAGTCGTTGAAACTGTCTTCACGGTCTCCGCCAGTATATCTATGCATCGAGCGGAGAGACCCTGCTGTCATTGATCGTGCCCTTCACGAGGCCAAAACAGAATGGAATTTTGACCTGGAACGTATCGCCCACAGGAAGCTCGTGAAAGCAATGGAGAAAGGCGGATTGAAATGGGCTCGAGATGATTGGGACGGTATCGAGATATGGAAACTACTTTTGAGAACCGCAGATACGGATGGACGCGCAGTTCCTTCACAGTTTCCCGAAGTCGCCGTGTATGCCGATAATGTGAGTATAGATGTGATACGTGAATGAAATATTGGGTTTGCATCAGAAGTATTCCGAGTGGTCATGGCGTCGTGGAGGTAAAAGATACAGAACAGCAATAGTATGTACTCAAACATTGGGTATCTTGCAGATGGCACCGTCGAAATCGCGGCTTTGGCAAGTGGTATCTCAACTAACTGCTCGCCTGGACACCGTTGGTCTTCGCAGAGCTGAGAGGTGGGGCAATCAGAAGAGCATTCATTTTTACGATGCAGAACCCAACTTACGAAGCGACTGTCTCATCGTCGATATCTTCTCTTCGGGTCGCAACAAGACGAAGTTTCCGATCGAAACCATGGCTTGACTACAAGAGTGCATGCTCATGAGTAATCCGATCGCAGAATGGGCCGATGAACGCTGACCAGATCTCTCCATGTCTCTTCCTCATCGTTCTCCGTCTGAAGCTGGTATATTTGCAAAAATCCCTTGAATCTTCAACATGGAGATATTAGCGCGAGCTCTGCTGGAAAATAGGCCACCGAACTCACGTCAAACCGCCATCATCTGTCACATCCAAAAACTCCTGCAGCTCTTCCTTCGTCTCCGCGCTGAACGGCGCCCCATTCGTATCGCGCGCCCACGCATCCAATCCTTTCTGATCAAGAAAGGCACCCTCAGGCGGGTGAAGCAGCGCGATTTTCCTGTCAATCGCGCTGATGGGCTCCGGTGGGGGGAGCAGTACTTTGCAAATATGTGCTTTAAACAGCGTTCTAGCTGCACGGAAAATGTGGCCCGGTAAGGATAACGTCAAACATAAACGTGGTCTATCGCGCGCACCTGTGCAGAAATGGCACCGTCATCGTCCAAGAGCTGGACATCCCGCTCCATGTTCCGCCTGCCTTGCCGAGAAGCTGGTTCAGGCGTTTCTGGACGCGGCGACTGAACGCGTTCCAAGTCTTGTGGGAAGGCATAACGAGATATGCTGAGCTAGATGGATTCAGTGCGGGTATCAGGTCGTAGGGAGGACGGTGCGCGTCCTCGGAGGTCTAAGAACAGGACCTGTTGAAATCAGTGGCCGGACTTGCAGAAAGAGTTTCGAGTTTCGGATTTCCGAAGCCACGGACGTGTCTCCCACGTGGTCACATCACGTGATTACGTAATCAATTATTGCAGCTTGATTGTGAGCTCGGGACCGCGTTGCTCGTTCTGCAGTCAACAGTCATGTCGAAAGCAGCACCCTTGTCCATCGAGTCCCTGCTTCAGAAGCAGAAGGAGGAAAAGGAAGCGGCGGCAAAGGTATGCTCCATCCAGCTCTCTCGGTGCTATTTACTGACTGTGCGACCGCCGTATAGCCGAAGTTCCTTTCGAAGGAGGAACGGGCAAAGATTGCCATCGCAAAGCGCAGCCAGGAGATCAAGGAAGAGAGGGAAAGGGCAGAACAAGCCCGCAAAGACCGAGAAGAGCTAGAGAGGGAGGCGGGCCAGCTGAGGCAGCAGGATCGAGGAGACAGGTACGGAGGTGGTGGTGCTCGATGTCAGTCGTTGATCTCATCTTTGCAGTCTTTCGGTTTCTTGACCTTAGTCGTGTTTGGCAGATGATGACCGGTACGACCGTGATCGTGAACGAGACCAAGGGCGCAATGGACATGGACACGGACGACGGGATCACCGCGACCGCGACAGGCGAGGCGACGACAGACGAGGTGCACCACAGCCTCCACAGCCTGACACCCGGATTCCCACTGGCCCCCGTGCGGACAGAGGGGGAAGGGCACCGCCGACCGGGCCCGCCTCGGCACCCACTACTGGACCGTCCACTCCTTCCTCCATGGGGCCCCCGCCCATCCCACAGGACCAGGTCGACGCAGTCGACGCCGGGACCTGAGCCCGCACCCTACACACCCCCTATGACCGAAGACGACCTCAGCGCCATTCGCTCGCGATACCTCGGCGTCGACAAGAAGAAGCGGAAGATTCGGAAGATGAACGACCGCAAGTTCGTGTTCGATTGGGACGTGCAGGAGGACACGTTTGTTGCCGAAGCGCCCGCGGCCGTGGGCAGTCAACGACAGGGGGCTCAGATTATGTTTGGACGGGGACACATTGCGGGAATGGACGATGGCGGAGGTGTCGGCGTGAGAAAGGGCGTCCCTGTGGACAGTAACCTGACTGATGCCATGGAGAGGAGGAAGGCAGCGAAAGCTGGGTACGACGATCGCCACTGGACGGAGAAACCGCTGGAGGAGATGAAGGAACGCGACTGGCGAATCTTTCGTGAAGACTTCAGCATTGCCGCTCGCGGTTAGTTCATTTGCCTTTTCTCCTGTTGTGTTCACCGAACTGAGTCATCCTTTTCAGGTGGTAATATTCCCCATCCTTTGCGGTCATGGGAAGAATCGACCATTCCCAAGGAAATCCTGAAGGTTGTAGAGGAGGTCGGATACAAGGAGCCCTCGCCGATTCAGCGGCAGGCTATCCCAGTAGGGCTGCAGAACCGTGATATCATCGGAATTGCCGAGACCGGTGCGCACATTTACGTCTATCATCTTTTCTGATGTGTTGACTGACTATCTGCAGGTTCGGGGAAAACGGCGGCCTTTGTTATCCCGATGTTAACCTTCATTTCGAAGCTACCACCCTTCACAGATGAGATTAGGCATCTGGGTCCCTACGCTTTGATCATGGCGCCCACGCGTGAACTCGCTCAGCAAATCGAATCAGAAGCCAGGAAATTTGCCACCCCACTTGGTTTCAAATGTGTTTCTATCGTAGGAGGGGTACGTTTTCTGCGCTATTAAATCCTTTTCTGTATTGACATGATCGTCCTATAGAGAGCTGTCGAAGAACAACAATTCAACCTTCGCGAGGGAGCTGAGATCATTATTGCGACGCCTGGTCGCTTGAAGGACGTCCTTGAGCGACATGTTCTCGTCCTGTCACAATGTCGCTACGTCGTCATGGACGAGGCCGATCGTATGGTCAACCTCGGCTTCGAAGTCGACCTGACGTTCATCCTGGACCAGCTTCCTCTGAGACCATGGCAGGCGAGGAGCGGGCGAGGCGATGGACGTGGACGGTGAGACAATGGTCAGGAAGGGACGCACCCGTGTGACCACCCTCTTCTCCGCCACCATGCCTCCTGCCGTCGAAAGGTTGGCAAGGAAGTATCTCAAGCGCCCAGCGATCATCACCATCGGCGAGGCCGGCAGAGCCGTGGACACCGTCGACCAGAAGGTGGAGTTCGTCACTGGAGAAGAAAAGAAGAAGTGCGTTGTGTTTCGTCTTTATGTTGGTGAGATGCTAACGGGTTGCTATGGCATCAAGGCAGCGACTTCTCGAGATTCTCAATACGGGCGGATATCCATCCCCGATTATCGTGTTTGTCAATCAGAAGAAGACGGCGGATATGGTGGCGAAAGACTTGTCGCGTGCTGGGGTATGTTTTTGCCACGCTCTTCGCTGTGGATAAGATCTAATGAATTTTTTCAGTGGAATGCTGCCACGTTGCATTCGGGAAAGAGCCAAGAGCAGCGAGAAGCCGCTCTCAAGTCACTTCGGGACGGAGAATCCGACGTCTTGGTTGCGACAGATCTTGCAGGACGTGGTATCGATGTCCAAGACGTGTCGCTAGTAATTAACTTTCAGATGGCGAATACCATCGAGGCCTACGTCCACAGAATTGGTAGAGTGCCCCATTTTTTCGTGGATTGCGAATTTTTCTGACAAGAAAATCAGGTCGTACTGGGCGTGCGGGCAAGCAAGGCACTGCGATCACGTTCCTGACGAATGACGATGACGAGGTCATGTATGAGTTGAAGCAAGGTACGAATTGTTCCTGGCGGCCTCCGTCCCGTCTTCTTGTGGAGCTTATACTGATTTCGGTTTTATCTTGGCAGAGATCTCCAAGAGTCCTGTGTCGAAGGTTTCTCCGGAGCTGGCGCGGCATGAGGCAGCGCAACACAAGGTTTCCAGAGAGATGAAGCGTAAGAGGGATCAAGACGAAGTTGACTAGGTTTTGTAAGGTGATTCGGAAACGCGCGTTTGGGGCTACTTTGATGCTTATGCTTCTCATCCTATTTAAGGTGTGGTCGGTGCGGCCATGGGATTAGCTCGTCTTCAGCTGGATTTGTATTTATTAACGGTACTTCTAAAAAAAAACCTTTTTAAATGGCCCCTGGGCCTACAGTAACATCGATGGCTTACTAACTTCTATCGACGAAAGGAATTAGACATTTGCAGTGGCGCTCCTACAGCAGACTATGGCCACCAGGTCTTGCAAATTGGTGAGAGTCCACGTTAGCGCAATATCACAGAACAACTCTGTGATTGCCAACGAAAAACGCCATTCCTGACGCCCACGCAGAAGACAGTCATTCTGCGCATATCGTATTCTAGTCATCCCCTGGCTGCTATAATTTCGACTTCGGAGAGAGTTAATCGTTCGTGGTGGCGGTCGCACTGGTCGGTCCGTTATAATTTCGGCTAGCATGTCTTCATCATGATTGTTCCATTTATAAAGATAAGACAATTACATTGACGTTTGTTCGCTGATTCCCTTTCAAATGATTGACATACGACCCCGAGCAAATATTCCATCTGCTGAACGAAGGACCAGTTGTTCTGCGGTGCAGACCTTGCGCAGATGACAGTCATTTAACGCGGCCCGTCAATTTGGCGATCCCGCGATGCCTGATCGACTGCATTGCAAATACAGATTTTCTCCAGATTACAACGAAGCTGCTGAATCTGACAAACCATATGAGCGACTTTGCCAGGTCAACTCGTTCGGTGGTGGTATGAGACGGTGACGCCCTAATGCGCGGATAACCAGCCTCCCTTGGATGCTTGTGCGGCTGGACGCGGATCCGGAGTAGCGGAAGCGTGGATTCTAGCTCATCGTGGAAATCAGGAAGATATTTAAACGAGCCTGAAGCCAGCCGGTAGCGAGAAAGAGGAAGTATGCTGCTCAACCCGCGCTTGACCGTACTCGGGAGTGAATGTTCAACGTTCAGAGGCGGTGGTGGTTGAGCCTGATTAGCATGGTCGCATGATGCGCATTTGCGCCAACCTGCGCGAACGCGGGTGGACATGGAGCACTTGTTACAGCATGCTCCGAGTCCAGGAGAAGCACCACAAACGAGGATGTCGCCAGATTCATTCGGTAATATCATGTTACTGTTCCACAACTATAGCTACCAGATGACCTTCATCCACCTCGCAGCTCGCAGGCTCCGAGTCCTTGCCCGACCCACTTTCTCTGAAGACGATCTTACCCATAACGCACGTTGTTTCTTCAAAGTGATTTTTTCCATCAGCACCTGATCGATCGCTGTAGGTTAATTTTGGGATGTTGCTAATATCTCGGACGCCATCGGTCGAAACTATTTCCAGCTACACTGCGCAGCGATTATTTTCGCTGCAATGACGACGCGTCCGCGCGCCCGCGCGACCAATCCCGCTTGTTCATTCTGAGCGAAGTGTTTTGAGGGCCGCCCTCCTGCTGCGCACGAAAAGCTGGACATCCCTCAGGCCAGGTCCGCGCCATCCCAACTCAATCTTCTCCAAAGTGATCGTCTCCACCACAGCGCCAGCGCCAGCCCCCGGCCGGATCACTTGCGCCGCCACCGCGAACGCACGTCCACATTACAGCAAGTACGGCATCACCTTGAGGCGGGGTGCGCATATCCGTCTTCTGATGTGCGTTCTTCGAGGCCGGCATGCTTCTTCGTCATATGAGTCGTTGTGGATCCGGCGGGGGTGGCTGCCTGGTCCGTCGTGGTTCGTGCTTCTGACGAAAGGCGCGATCGGGCGGTTTATTGATAATATTGCGCTGCTGCTGTTCCTAGCTCGGGACGACGGCAGAGCTGGACGCGAAGGCCGGGAATGTCCAAGGGTATGCAAGCATGTAGATGTGCACGCGTCGATGGCCGCCTTGTTTTGGGATTAAGGACGCGTGCAGCAATCCAGCCTGCGCGAGCGTTACTTTCTACATCTCAGTGTATCATGTGCAGTTAGTCCTGTTCCTGTAACTGTGCATGCCGGTACGACATCATACAGTTCCTGTCGGACACGCGCCGGACCTGGCCCTGCTGTCAGCATCCGGCCTCCGTGCTGATCTCACGCCGCCAACCCCGCACAGACGCCTGCTGCAATGATTGCACACCGCGCGGAGGCGCAGGGCCGCCCTGAGGTGATGATGCGTGCGGGGCTGAGCGGAAAACATAAGGAACGCGACGGGCGCCCACGGAGCTTGCATGGATTGCAAAGAGTCCGCTGCTGACTTATGATAGACTAGCATGACGGCAGTGGGTGCGTCAAACTCCTTGGGGCTACGCGATTCTATTGGCAGGACTGGTCAGCGAGCGATGTCGGACGGACAACTATCTCGAACCTTTGAAAATCGGCCGGAGCATCGTCAGGTGCGGATGGAGTAACGTTGCATTCGCTAAACTTGGATTGTGTAGGATGAGCAAGTCGGAAGTAGGCACGGTTGTGGACACAGTCCAATGCCAATACAATGCGGAGGTCCACGCGCTACATGGGGCCAACATGTCTGCGATGATTATACGTGGATATCAGCACGTAGCGTACATGCTCTGGTTGTTACGCCTGTATGCGTATGGATCGTGACGCACAGCCTGTTCGCAACAAATGATGAAAAAAGTCAGCAATGGCAATATGATTGAAGTCGCGCACGGAACGGACGGGGACGTGTCCGGAATGGGGCCCGATATGTCGCAACCACAACAGAGCAAGCCATATCGGTGGAGTATATATACGCCACTGCAACTAAACCACAAAACGCGCACCAGACGCGCCATCCAAAAAAAGAACACAAGCCCGCGCCCCGGACGCGCGACAGACACAGGCGCGCTACATAGGCAGCAGAAGCACGAGATCCCCGGCGTCGCGTCGCAACCACGCCCACCGAGATCGACAGCGTCGTCCGTGGAGACGGGGTCATGGGACACAGCGCCGTGCTTCTCACTCCAGTCATATATCACCCTTAGCGCCAGCACGTTTCGTAAGTTAGATACATAGCTGTGAATGCAGCAGAGGGCTGGGCGCTGCAATCGCCGCGGGCGCCGAGACGGGCGCGAAGCTGGGTTGCAGGGAGGGCTGCAGCCCGAGTCCGAGTCCGAGTCCGAGTCCGAGATAGGAGATAGCTGCTGGCCGAGGCTTCGCGACGTACCATATCCAGACGCCGCGCGCGAGGGATAAACGCGGTGGCGCGGCGGCCTCCTCCGCAACGCCCCAACAGACAGATGATCTGCCAGAGCGGTACGCTCGCTATACATAGCCCGACGCGTCCTGCATGACGACGCGCAGGTGACCGCGCTGTGGGAGATAGAGCGGGCGCGCGGGCTCGGCGTGAGCGAGTCGGGGCTGCGCGCGCGGCTTCCACGGCAGGATGCTGGGTTCCTTGGTCTGCTGCCAAGATCCCCGCGCGGGATGCGGGGTGCCGGATGCGGTTCGGCGGCGACAATGATACTGACAGGGATGGGAAGTGCGGGGCGTCCCGGAGCGGAGCGCAGAATACGTGTATGTTCTGCATGCGTCTGTGCTTGCGAAGGGGTGCGTGCGTGCGTGCGTGTCTAGTGCACCGCAGCGCGAGAGTGGACAGCGGCCGAACTGGGTATGGACGTGCGGAGGCAGATGTGTCGCAGCAGGGATGCAGGTAGCGGCGCAGGGCGACGGGCACAAAGCGGATGGAAAGTGTAATTACGCGCGCGAGGCACGCCGCGCAGTGCAGTGGTGACGATTAGCGCAGCGCAGGGTTGGGTCCGTGCCTCTGCCGCGCCGGACGGCGGGCGGCCGGGGCAGCATCCTTAAGCAGAGCAGCGAAGATGAGAGTCGATGTTCCTATACAGGCCAGGAGGCGAGTATCACAGGATAAGAAGCTGCAGAAGCTATGGGTGCAGAAGTCGAAGGCCCGGGGTTTGTGTTTGCGATTTGGTCAGAGGCAAGGGTATGGGCGCATTGAGACAAGACGTCCGTCGATGGGCTTGGCTGACGCGTATGGCAAGCGAGACGCCTGGAAAGAGCGTGGAATGGGTACAAGACAAACTCAAGGTTGCCTTGGCTGCAGTGACGAAGGAGATAATCATGGTGATAGGACCCGATACGACGTGCGGAGATGAACGAACGTGGCGCGTGTGGATGGTGGTGTGCTGGGCGGCGGGGGATTGCTGGCGATACAGCGGAGCAGCGCGCGGGGGCCCGCGGGCGGGCAGCTGAGTGCGACGCGAGAGTGCAGCTGGCGTCGACGTCATGAGTCGAGACGCGGGGGCTGTTTGGCGGTGGATGTCCAATGGGAGGAGGGCTTGGTGGCCAATGGGAGGCGGGGGAAGATGAGAAGGGGCAATCTGAGTTGAGAAGTGATTGATGTGCGAAGCGGGTCATTGTTGCTGGGATTGCCATGCGCACGGACGGCGGACGGGTGGGTGAGGGCTTTTCAGATTGGATGGTGTGGACTCAAAAAACACCATTGCGTGATGCGTATATACATGGACATGTATACAGATATGTGGAGACTGGGACCAATGGGAGGTGTGGATGATGAGTGCTTCCGATCAATCATGGGCATTTGCATGCTGGGCCCGACAAGGTCAACTGCGTGAAGCAGTGTGCTACAGCTGGAGTGATACGTACCGGATAAGAGCATGCACGAACCGTAAAGTGATCAAAGTCCGAATGAGATGTGGATATGGCATCGCCGATGGCGATTCACGCAGCCCGAATGTTGGTGGGCGCCGAGGAAATAATGACGTCTGCCATCAGAACAAACCAAGGAACGCTAAGAGGACGATGTGCAACGTGTGATGGCGATTGCGGTGCGGACAAGCATGGTTGTATGATGAACGCAGTTGAATAAGGCGGTACGGTGGCAAGAAAATGAAACTAACGACAGGAGCACAAGAGACGGAGCGTAGAGGCAAGACTGAGCTAGCGTTGCGGGGAAGGGGATTGGAGATGATGTAAACGAGATGTGAGATCGGACGAGGGTCCGAGTGTGCCGGAAGGAAGTATGGGATGCCGGCGGGAAGGGTGAGGGATGACATGAAACGCGCGGGTCATAATGGGGAGATAGATGTTGCAACGATACGGACTCCAGCATTGGCCGAGCGGCGAACATATGGGGCCGGCCCCATGATACAAAACAGATCTGCGAGCGATCTGGGAGGCACCCCTCGGCAGACACGGCACCTCGGCTGTGGGGCTGTCCGTCCGGCGCCGGAGGACGCTCGGCGATTGGCCATAGTGGCATGGCGGCGGGCAGGCGGGCGGGACGGGTCGGGGATGAGGAGGGCGGACGGAGGACGATAAGGGAGAGGAGGTCGGGGCAGAAAAAGGGAAGAAAGAAAAGGAGGGAGACGGCTGGCGGGGCGAAAATGTTCGGCGGGGCCGGAATAGACGGCCGGAAGACTCATGGGAAATATGATTTCAAGACGGACTGGAGACGGCAGACGCTCTTCTCTCTCCCTCCGTCTCCTTCTTACCATTGCTCTCCACCCATCCCATGCTCGCTGTCCACGGCTCCCAACATCCCCCTCCCCGTTGTCCACAATGCCGTCTACCCCCCAGCATGTCTCCGTATCTACCATAATTCCCGCTACTCAGATTCAGCACCAATGTCTCCAGCATACCCTGCCCCCATCACCCACCAAACCTGACCAGTCCAAGGAGCAGGTATGTCCTCCTCATCTATTCTCTCGACATCCCTCACTCTCTTGTTCCAGGCTCCACCTTCCTCCTCTCCGCCTTCAAAGTCAAGAAAGATGTCTGGTCTGGCCGCTTCACGTCCTGGCGACCATCCCACCATGACCTCCAAATTCGGCTTTACCTCCCGCCGCAAATCCATCAATCAGTTATTCACCGGCGCAGCCTCCGATTCCGCCTCTCCCTCCGTCCCTTCCACTCCAGTGCATGGTTCTCCCCCGTCCTCCATCCATGACCCTACGACCATCAGACCCTCCAAACTGTCCCATGGTCCTTTACACGACCTAAGACGTTTCCTCAATCATCATATACCCCATTCCCACCCCATTCACATTCTTCCTCCTCCCTTATTCCTTCAAATCCTCCCCCGCCGTCGGGCAATGATACATCGCTCCCCACCCCGGGTGACCATGCTCAGGCGCCGTCAGATTACCTCCGTGCGCCCGAATTAGACAACCCTGGTCTTTCAGACGGCTCCACCCTGCCTTCTACAGTGCCGTCCACGCAACCTCCTTCACCTCCGCTTTCCATGGCGGCCCTGCCGGCCCCATACCAGAAGTCAAGGTAACCAAGGAGCAGCGCGAATCGCGTCTCACGTCCTTCATCCGCAGAAAGGACAAGGACGAGGCGAGCTTGAGCTCCGTGACCAAGGACAAGAGCAGCAAGGAGCGCAAGTCCCGTTCTCCGTCCGTATCGTCTCGTTCCAGCAAGGGCTCGCGCTCCCCGACATCTGAGAACTACCCGCACGACGCCAATGAGTCGCCGTCTGCCTCCTCCCAGCACCTCCATCCTCCCTCGGGCTCGTCTCCGTCTCGCGCCATTGCGCCGTTCGTCCCGCGACACCCATCACCATCGTCCAGCCAAGTGGTCATCCCATCGCTGTCGGGGGCTACGCAGGCCCATCTGTCAAGAAGTACGGCAAGTGGGGCCGTGTGCTTGGCTCTGGCGCAGGCGGTACGGTGCGCCTGATCAAGGCGAGTCACAAGAATGGCGGCCACATCTTCGCGGTCAAGGAGTTCCGTCCCAAGCGCACTGGGGAGAGCGAGAAGGAGTATCAAAAGAAGGTTACGGCCGAGTTTTGTGTGGGCTCGACGCTCAAGCATCGGAACATCATCGAGACGGTCGACATCGTGAGCGACCATGGGCATTACTACGAGGTTTGTATTGTTGCCCTTCGCACAGCCCGTTCGCCTTGTCCTATTTGTTACTGACTGTCGTTCGTCTGTATCCAGGTCATGGAGTATGCCCCTTACGATCTGTTTAGTGTCGTCATGTCCGGCAAGATGACACGTCCCGAGATCTACTGTGTCTTCCGCCAGATCTGCGATGGTGTCGAGTACCTCCACTCAATGGGCCTTGCGCATCGAGACCTCAAACTCGATAATTGCGTCATGACGACATCGAACGTTGTCAAGCTCATCGACTTTGGTACCGCCACCGTTTTCCACTATCCTGGCAAGGCTCAGGTGAAGGCAACTGGTGTCGTCGGTTCGGATCCATATCTTGCGCCCGAGGTGCTCACATCAGAGTCGTACGACCCGCGCAAGACCGATGTCTGGAGTGTGGCCATTATCTTCATGTGCATGATCCTCAGGCGTTTCCCGTGGAAGATTCCCGACCCCAAGACGGACCCTAGTTTCCGCTCCTTCGTCAGCGCGCATCCTGAGCTGACCGTCAAGCCGCCTCCACGCAAGCCCAGTATGATGCACATCCACACGCCGCTGAACGCATCGGCACAGGCGCTGCCTGCACTGGAATCGGCACCGCAACTCGAAAGCCGCGAGGGCAGCACGAACGATCTCGCGCTGGCCCCACCACGCCATGACAGTGGCGACTCGTCCATCGCGGACAGTGAGCATTCATCCACGTTCGACGCGGACCCGAGCTCGCCCACGGACTACATGCTCTACAGCGAGCACTCGCGCAGCGCACACTCGCACGGCTCGTCGTCCTGCGAAAACTACGCGGAGTCGTCCACCGGCATCGTATTCGGGCCAGGCCCAGTCCCGCGCCCGCGCTCCCCGCGTCCATCGCCGGCGGCGAGATCCCGATGGGCGGGCAGGAGCACCGGCACTCGCTGCGCTCGGAGAGCCCGTCGCAGATGGACCCGGATCCGAGCGTGCAGATCTTCGCGCGCCCGGGCACATCGACAGAGTCGCTGCCCGCGCCGCACTCCGCCAACGTGGTGCATCCATACCAGGGCCCGTCGGGCCGCAGCCACACAAGTGCTGAGGCCGAGGACGTCGGCACGCCGACGGGCGCACCGCGCTCGCCGCGCGTGCGCACGCACACGTTCCACGGGCCGATGTCGCCGCAGCTACTCGCGGCCGAGGACAAGCAGCCGCTGGGCGCGGTCGAGGAGCACGAGGAGCCGGCGAAGGAGGCCAAGGCGGGGCGCAAGCGCGTGGACAGCGCGGCGAGCGTCGCGACGTACCACGGGCGCGGGGGCGCGGCGGGCGGCGCGGAGAGCATCTTCCGGCTGCTGCCGCGCGAGACGCGGCCTGCGATCCGGCGCATGCTGTTCGTCGAGCCCGAGTCGCGCTGCACGCTGACGGACCTGCTCAAGGGCCGCGGGAAGAGCAGCGGGCTGCTGTGCGGGTGCCGCAATTCGGGCATCGACACGCCCGGGAGCGTGTGCCAGGACCACGACTGCGCGCCGGAGGAGGAGGATGATGGTGATGCGTGGTTGGGGGGATTGTGCCGTGCTCGAGGCCGGGGCGCAGCCGGACCATACGCATATCAAGGTCAATGTGGACGACAAGCCGCAGAAGCGGGGGTTCTTCCACTGAGGGCGGCGGGGGCGTCGGTGCGTGCATTGCATTAATTGTGTCGATCTGCATGTCTGCTATCTCACATGTCCATTTCACTTCATTTCATTTCATTCCAATTTCCCGCCCGCTCGTTCGCACTTCACTTTCGGTTTTCCTCATGCTATTAGAACCTCATAACTGCGCTTCGCGTCGCTACTTACCTTCCTGTCAAAAGTTTCTTGTATACTGCCTTGCGCGTTTACTTTATGTTTCATACTTCTAGAAACAGTGCTCGTGTAATGGTATCCCACCAAGCCAATGTCGTCATGAATTAAATAAATACAGAGCGCGGACTTTTTCGTGTAGGCGGCGGTGTGCGGGTGTGATGTGGTTTTTGGTGCGTTTTTGTTGACTGTTTTTCTTTTTCCAGCACGTTATGCTGTGTTGTACCTTTGAGCAGGAGCAAGTTGAACCTTGTTGGTCGGCGACGGTTGGAGGCGGCTTATGGGCTGAACCCAAAGTCATACATGAACTGTTCATGGCCTTATCGTCGACGAATTCTCATACGCAGCTTCATTGACCATAGGACGTTGTATTAGGTTAGGACCGTCTGATGGTCTAGCATGCCAAGTTGGTGTCAAGATCTTTGGTACAGGGCGGCCGACGTCTACAAAATGATTATGGGTTCTAGCCAATGCCATATAAGCTTGTGCGCCTTCTGGCCCCGTATGAACACACTCGGCTGACTGGCAGCCGACGCCTACAGGTGGGTTCCGGCCAAGTATGCTTATGCACCTTCTGGCCCAGCATGAACACACTCGGCTGACTGACAGCCATCTGATGAAGGCCCTCTTCATACACGAAGAGTCGATCCCGAGCAGCGGAGGCCGCTCGCTAGAGTCGCTAGAATTATTCTAGGAAAGCTCCGTAGGGAAGATCATCCATCTAGTCCTACTCAATTCTAGCTTTCTGATGCTGCCTTTTGGCAGCTTGCCGTCGCTCACCGCTACTAGCGTCAGGCACTTTTGAAAGGCAGGAAAAAGGAGCGCAAAAAGCAGGAGTTGAGTTAGGTAAGATATTTCAGAGGCCTTTTCAAATGCCTCGCTAACGTCCAAAATGACTTCATCATCCAATCAGGTCGCGCAAATCAGCGGACTCTGAATCTAAATGAGCTTCAAAACATATCATAGAATAAAAATAAGGCCGCAAAAAGTCATCCGATAACTGACTGCACTGAAGCCTCAAGGCATCACAGATTGGGTATCGTCATAAATCAATTGCTGGGGAAAGTCCAGATCTGAAGCCTCAAGGCATCACGGTGATGCTGTCCAGTTTATGCGGCCAACCTAGAATTGTGCGTTCTGGTCATGTTGACTCGCAACCTTCCTTCTATTCCTGCACAACAAAGCCAGCTGACATCCGTGTCTCGTCAAAGGCGCATGTCAGATACTGGAACTCGCTCCCAAGAAGCGGAAGCCATCCGCAGGAATAATGCAGCGGAAAGTCGCCCATTGGCTGTTTACACCGGTGATAAGTCTGGCAGAGTCTCAAGTCTGGTGCACACCGGAGCTCGAGAAGCCTGTTCGTTAACAATAAAATAACGTTGGACTAGGCTCTGGAGTCCTCCGGGCCGACCGTCGGGCCTGTCAACAGAATGTTAAGATCTGCACTACAGCACGGCCGATGCCTTGTCTCTCGTCATGTACGTTGACATGCATCCGCCTTCCTGCATACTGCTCGCTCAGCTATCTTCAGCTATCTGACAATCCGCAATCATTTGGCCAAGTTTCGTCATACGGTCGTCACCAAACAGCGGAAGCTGCGTTCTAATAATTCTTGAGCCCACATCCAATGTCCGACGCGACCCACCTACCTGGTGGAGAACAGTTGCGGTTGCTGACGAGACCAGCTTCATACAAAGCCCGACCCTGCATCGAGGCTCCACCAATATGCATCATTCCTGTATCGGTTGCGCTGGTACTGCAATATTAGGGAGCGACCGCGGTGTTCCGCAGCAGCTGGACATCATTTCTGGGTTTCGCCCGAGTCGGAAATCATCGTGAGTACTGCTATTGCCATTGCGGTACAGGCGTGCAGCAGGTGGCCCGGCAGATCCACGGACCTTTCCTGGCAGCGTAATGTTCAGAGCGCTTGGACAAGGCTGAGCGTACTAGGATTCAGACTGGTGACCTGGCTTTCGATATCAACGATGAACGCGTTGACCATTGTGCATTTGGGATTGCCGGTTTGTGAAGGTGCTCGCTTGCCGGGAGAAGGCGTGTTAAGCTGTCATTGGGATCCGCCAAGCCTGAAGCAGTGACATCTACATGCGTCTTTGCATTCTCGTGGACATGCAGCTGATTGTTGATTGCGCACAGGCGGCTGGACTGAGTTGTGGAATTTCCTCAGCTGTGTGAATGTATGTACCTTGCAAGCCGATCGGCGTCACCGTTGGGTGGTGTGTGAGCTGAGATCGTATGCTTTGCAGGGTGGCTCTCAGGACTTCCGAGGACGTCGGGCGCAAAATATGGATTTTCGATTCTTTTTGATGGTTCTCTCCAGAATCTTGGTCAATCTTGGTCGTAAGACATCACTTCCTCGATTTTCAATTCTCATGGATGGTTCTCTTCTGGCTCGGTGTTGTAATCGAGCTTTGGAGGTGAGCAATTATCGATTCATGACCAGAATTAATGAACTTACGGCGATTAATGTTTCGAGCAGATCTGCAATCGTGGCTGTCATGCTATCTGATCAGTAACATCCTTCGGAGGACAGCCCGTTTACATACATCGAAAATAGATGAAGTATTTCCCCCCCGGACTCCTTCGATGATATGTTGTAATTTTCAACAGGATACCGTCAAACGTAAACCCAACGAGGCGACCTCTCGTTGGTTGAAGGCTTCTGATAAAGCATTCAACAAAGCCTAGTCATGCTGGGAAAGTCATGCCGTATGTTCTTTTACCTTCCGTATACATATCATTCAATATCTGATTCTGCCGTCACTAAATAGGACGAAACTATTTTCTCCGAAATTTCGAAGTCGCAACATCGAGAATGCCGCGATCAGATTAGCAATATTCGCGGCCGGCCGTTTTTACGCCCACTGAGAGAATCGAACGTCGTTGTGCTTCCAGTCGCTGTATCCATCAAGCTGATTGATGCCCTTCGGGTACGATTTAGGTCGCCTTCTGCTTCGCCGCCGCGCGCTCACCCCATTTTTTCGCGAAGCCTGCTTTCCTTCTGACGGGTTCAATATGCAAGCAATTCCAAATTGTGGGTTGATTCGAAAGTATTTAGTCACGGTTGTGATTTCTGACGCCGCCCATGGGCGTCGCCGCTTTTCACCCGTGTGCTCGGACTTTTTGCAGATTAATTTGTCGACGCTCGGGTCGCTGATCTACGGTCGGGATTTATGATCATCAGATCGTAGGCGAGGTGAGTATCTTCGTCCACCCTGGATAGATGGCGCACGGGCGCACGGCACAGGATGCCAGTGATACGCACACAACAACCATTCTGAGGACAAGATGGGTCTGAATGGGCACGTATCTTGCTGCTAGGATCACCTCGGCCGTTTTATGCAGACATACGTGCCTGGCCTGGACATCCGCCGCATCGTTCGTGCATGCCGTGACTTGTTAACGTCCTTTTCAGGCACCTCTGGGCATTGGGACTGCGTCTGAGAATAGTTCGGTTTTTCTTATTTCCCCTCTTCCCCAGCAGCTGCCCTTCGTCGGGATCGAAAGCTCATGCATGCAATGTCTGGCATTCTGTCAAGAGGATCTATTGATTCACACCAGCCGCAGAACCACAAGCACCAACAGGATGCTGCATCTCCGTATGCCCGCGGTCATCGTAGAGCGCAACAGGCCACACTCGCAAGCCACACGCTTCTTCCAACCTACAGGTCAGCAAAGCACGCCCCAGGGAGCCGGCCCAGCTTACCATCGAGATTCACGCGAGGCTAGCGAGCAGGCGATAGGGCAAGATCCAGATGCGCGCGTATGCGTAGCCCCATAAATCCAAGCACAAATCCCCGCAAGGACCGCGGATTCAATGGCAGCGAGTCACGCGACCCTGCCTGCAAGAACGACGATGCTTTCGGACGTGCGACCATGGGCGCCGCCGTCGGGAGGGTATCCACCGTATTATTCCAGCTCGATATGATACATATTCCTGTAGAGTCCGTCGTCTATAATTCATCCCTGCCAGGCTGTCCTGTTGCGCGCCGTCCCTGCGCTGCGCCCTTCGGCCGCGGCTTCGCCTTTTCAGTCTTCCGTTCGCTGTCGACCTCAAAGCCAGCCGTGCGCAGCGCTTCTATGACCATCGCATTGTCGTAGCCGTGCTCCCCGTCTTCACCGTCGCCATCCTCGGCCGGTATAAACTCGATCAACACCTCGCCGTCATCCATTTCCTCAACGACGATGCCGGTGTCGTCGTCGGCTGGCCGGTTGCTCTGCCCAAGGAGCCGTTCGAGCACGCGGCGCACGACTTCGGCTGTCGACTGTCTCGAGTCGTCCGCGGCCTTGGTCTGGTCTGCGCCCGCCGCGTTTTTGTCCGGGCTGCACCATCGATGGGCTGTGGGGCAGGGTTGCGCTGTCCGCCATGCGACGCTTTGAACGGGTGGTCTGCCTCGGGCAGCCCGCCGTCTGCGGACGCGAGTGCTTCTGGGCTGACGACCTCGCGGCAGCGAATCAGAGCCTCCTCGCGCTGGTCAAGGCGCGACTTGAAGCCCGGCTCCCCGCAGAGCCGCGGCGTGTTGATGACGAGGATGTAATGGCAGGTCTTGGACTCCTTTACGAGCAGAATCGTGTCCGTCATCGTCATCGAGCAGTGGAACTAGAGGGGCATTAGCAATTAATGTCCGGCATGTCCGCATGTGGCTGGCGCACCTGGACTTCGATTTCACGTTTCTTGCCGGTTTTGTCGCAGACGGTGCCGTCACCCCATCGCTGGACGAGATAGCGCGAGCCGGAGCTCGTCGCGAGCTCGAGGTTGGCGGCGACGGCGGCCTGCTCTGCGACGGTGAGATCGGCACCGGGCTCTGGCGTCGGGGCCCTCCCGAGGTCATAGGCCTCCCACTATCAAATAAGAGCGGTCAATATCGCAATCTGCGAAATGAAAATGAAAGCGCACATCTGGGTCTTCTTCGATTTCGTAATGTCCTGGTAGAAGAGCCGTTGTGGTAAGCCTAATACGCGGATTGGTTGACAGTGGCTCGCTCACCGGGAGTTAACGGGTGGGCATGAATCATTTCTCTGAACTGGCGTACATGGGAGTTGTGGCAATAGGCATAGGTGAACCATCCTTGGCGATGCTTCGGGTGTTTCAGATCCTCGCGCGCGATATGGACAGCGAGACTAACTTACATAGATGCATGTCCCGTCCAGAGGCTGCAGGAGCGACCAGCTGTGGACGGGCGTCACTTCTGCTGGCGGATCCTCGGGCGGGTGAACAGGTGCTTCGACAGAAGGCGGGATCAGGCAGAGATATGACAGATTCGAACTCGCTTTCATATGTTCTAGAGCATAACCAGAAGGCAAGGTAGACTAAAGCACGACATGTAAGAACGAGCGGTGCGGTATACCGTGAGATGCTACGGACTTCATTCTCTCCCGTTTCTCCAGACCCGATTTCCCTCATGGGGTGTGATATATCCCGCCAGGGCTGATCGAGGAACTCGAGCTCTCCGCCATGCAGCCCGTCCCGCAACCACCGCTCGGCGGTATCGTTTAGCAGTGGTAAGCCATTGAGAAACGTGACGCGATATTTTGGAAACGCGAATGGATCTTCCGGGAGCGAATGGAGAATGCGAGCAGCCGTACACGAGACAAACAAGGAGAAGACGAACGGGCGCATGGCAGGAGACAAGTGGTGGCAGAGGCGGTCGACGAGGACGGGGACACGTCCACCGGCGGAAGATGCCGCGCTTTGTGGCGTGCCGAGGTGGGAGTTGGGGCGGCGTGTGGGGATTGGGACTCCGCGAGTGTTATTACCGGGCATCAGCTGCCATTCCGGCAACGTTCTGGCGATGCTGCACATGGCTGTGAAATTTCCCCGCACGGAATATTCTGTTGGACTGTCGAGACCGGTCCGTAATCGAAATAAATTCTGACAAAAGGCTTGACACCTGGGAAACGTTCGTGTGTGCGTCCCCGCCGGCGATAGCGCGTTGCCTGGGCCTGGGAGTCTGGTAAGAGACATCAGGCCAACAATTCGATGCTGTATGGTGATGGTCTCGGTGGAGACAGGGGGTCAGTTATCATGGGCCTTCGCGGGCCAGAAAAGGCATTTTCCATTGGCCTGAGGGAGGATGGAGGGAATATATTAATTACGTACTTCCGTCCCCGAATTCCAGGGGCCCCCAGTCAACGCACAGAAGATTGAAGAGATAATAAGAGCAACCGGAATTGGTCCCATTCACGCGAGAGGAACTCTATTCGGTGCGCCGAAATATTCGATAAAACCGGGGCTCCCTCTTTGCCCCCAACATCCACGTCCTCCCTCCTCTCCCCACATCCTCCCCCACCATGTCTGCCTCGCCGGCCCCCGAGGATGTCACAGACGACGCCGCCAGAGTTGTAGACGAGCTGGACGAGGGCGAGCAACACGCTACCGGCGGCGAAACTGGTCAGTCCTCTCCCTCCTTTTCCTCCTCCCCGCGATCGATAAGACGCGTTTGATTTTGGCCCTATCGCTGACGTTCAATATCTCTCGTCATTCCTCCACAGACCCCCCTGGACCTGAAACCACTACAGCCGATCCTCCTAAACGCGGTCGCGGTCGACCCAAGGGGAGTAAGAACAAGAAATCGACGGGCGCGGCCGCGGCAGCACCTGCGCCTGCTGCTGGACCATCGACAGGGGAGAAGAGGAAGCGGGGCAGGCCTCCCAAGGTATGTTTCTGTCTGGTTTTCTCATATTCATTTATTCATGTTTCCTCCAGCCCAAACCAGAAGGCGAAGCTGGTGAGCCCTCTGTGAAGCGGAAACGGGGCAGGCCTCCCAAGAATCCAAAACCAGCCGAACCTTCCGGCGACGACGCTGGCGAGGCTGGCGAGACGAGCGCACCAGAGGCCAGCCCAAAGAAGAGACCGAGGGGCAGACCCCCAAAGTCAACTTGATGCTACGTTATGATTGGATACGTAGTGCCTTTATGCCGGATTCCCAGGCGGGCCCTTTTTATTTTGATGCCTGTCTCTTGTAAGTAACGACCGCCGCTTTCTTCCCATAACGTCTTGCTTCCCTCGAACTTTTTACGTCGATAGTTGTTTCTTGCGCTTTTATGCTCTACTAGTATCTGTGCCGTCTTGTTCTGTACTTCTCTCAACTGTCCGTAGCGATATATCATGATGCACACGGTGTCTTCATAGGGTTCGAGTTGCCTTGTACATATGCCTGCGGCCTCGACCGTTTCCCAGTACTTCTTAATCATTACCTATGATGATCCGCTTCTGTCTCTGATATCCCCTGCCTCCTATCCACATGTTCATACACCTCACAAGAATCATCCCCATCAATCACCGCGGACAGGGAGATACCGAGTGTGACCTCGGCTGCAAAATCCGATTTTTCTGCGTGGCCAACCTCCTGGGAAGGGTCTCTTCCGTTCTCAGTGCCCGTCCAATTATTCCTATTAAAATAATGCTATGAATAACGAACACTAGAAATGGTCTACGATTATCTTCTCGTGCGACCCCATAACGCCATCCACGTCAAACCAACGCCCGTCACGCCGAGCAGCACGGACCCAACCACGCCCGCGGTTGTCAGAATTCGCCCTTGTCGCGCAGCTTTTTCCTTGGCCGTAGCATAGCTGATGTCCGGCCGAAACGTGACCATCGTGTACAACGGGATCCACCCACCGGGATCGCCCGCCGGGAAGGGAACGCGAGACAGGAGCGAACCCAGAGAAGCCAACGTGATTCGCTGCTGAGAGCTTAGGGAGTACAGGATGCCATCCAGTGCCTTTCGGAAGAGGTAGGATGGCGTCGTCACCGCATGACGCATTTCGATGCTTCCAGGCGCATAGACGTCAGCGGAAAATCCGACGGACAAGAGAAAGCGACTGACTAGTTGTCCATCGCGAGGTCGACGATCGCGAGAAGATCTGCATGGCGAGTCTCGGTGTAGCGAGCAAGAGCTCCCGCCAGCGTTTGGTCGACCTTCTCGAAGTCCGCAGCTCCGTCGGCGGAATTGACACCGGCTTCCTTCAGCAGTATAGTTAGAACACGCACGTCCTCGAGGCCGCAGTTCAATCCCTGCCCGAAGAAAGGGACCATGCTATGCGCTGCATCCCGAGGAGAATCGCGCGGTCTTTGTAGTGGTACGGCCGCGCCTACGAATTCATCGTCTCAGCCGGTGTTCATACAACTGGATAGAAGGGGATTCGTACCTTAACAATCATGAGCGGACTCTGAGGGTTGAGCTTGAAAGAACGCAACAATGCTTCTTCGCCGATGAGCGCCAGTGCGTCTGGGAAGTGCGTTTTGAACCAGGCGACGACAGCGGCGTCGCTGTCAAGGCGCTTAAACTCCATAACCGGGGCAAATAAGGTGCAGGTGAAGCTCATGTCCTGAATGAACGAAAAATCAACGTCATACGGGGCGCTCGGGAATAATACGAGCAGCTCCATAGGAAGCTACTTACTTTATTCGGCAGGGCTATCAGCATGAAGGAATGCCTGGGCCAGATGTGAAGATAATTGGGTTCTAGAAGAAATGTCGGATTACCGGCATCGTCCTTTCCTGGAAGCATCTTTAATTCAAGATAATCGTGAGGAACATATTCCTGCTGGTAATTCATCCTGTAGCCGCAGGATGCAGCAGAGACATTCAGGAGGCTATCAAATTCCGAAACAAAGTTGCTTACCGCTCCACCCTCATCATCTGGCGCCGTACGACCGAATAGGCACCATCGGCGCCGACACAAAGATGAAACGTTATTTGTGTGTCTTTAGATGATGCGACGTCGTTGACCGATATGATGCGACGGTCGAAATCAATTCCGAGGACTTTATGCTGGAAAAATATGCGGACGTTTGGCGCCGCCAAGGCCTCTTCTAGAAGGCCTTCGTTTAACAGGGCACGGTCTATTGAATTGATGCACTGCCAAAAAATGGACCCAAGGAAGGAAAAGTTCGCGTCAGAAAACGTCGAAATTGGTATGCCGTGTGAACAGCATTTACCTGTCCATTGGGGTCATATAATTGACTGTGAGTACTTCCTCGTGGATCGTGAATCATCCGACCACGCATGGGAATGACCGACTCCAAGAAGCGAGATGCCGCAGCGGGATCAATAGCCTGCAAAGCGGCGATGCCGCGGGACGATATGGCAAGATTTATCGACCTCTGTTGTGCCGCTGCCTTTGAGTCGGGGAGACGCATGTCTGCATGGAGAATGTCATGGACAGCCCAACGTCAACGACACATCAGATGTCCACGTACCTGGACGGGCTTCGTATATATCCACCTGCCAGCCCATATTGGCAAGCGACACGGCTGCTAGACATCCGACTGGGCCAGCGCCAACAACAACAGCCTTGCGGGCAGGAGAACTTGGATCCATGTTGAGTGTCTAGGAGGTTGGTCGAAGGACTCGGCAAGTAGACGCGTTGATAAGTAAGATGAACCGGGTCAGTCATCTCGCTTAGATCGGAGGACCGGATCTAGATCTCAACAAGTTTCCAACTTGACGATGATCAAGCGTCCACTTGTAGGAACCGCAATTCGTGACTCTGCCCTCTCAAGGTGAATAAACAGCTGATGAGTCTGTTCTATTCCACGTATCGCATCTCCCAGCTGTAATTTCAAGGTTATCTTGCACTTAGAGGGCTCCTAAGTCCGCTATAGACGACTATCGACATGTCTGACATCGCTCTGTCAATCGCGCCGTCCCGTTCCGAGTTTGTCTTCCCAACGAACAAGGGTATGAATGCGACTCGTATCGCCGACGGTACGGCATTGTTTCGTGCATCTCGTTGCCTGACCTGATCGCCCTTTCGTCTGCCACAGAAGACGAACCTTGCACGTACCTATGCGGGAACTCTCTCGGCCTTTTGCCTAAAAGAGCTGAGGCGCTGGTCCAAGAGGAACTTCGCATATGGGGAACCAAGTGAGTGAATTACCAAGGTTCGTGCGATCGTGAATTAATAGTCCGATCGCAGAGCGGTCGAGGGCCATTTCGTGAGCGGCGGGAACTGGGTGACTGTTACGGATCGCGTCAACCCTCTCCTCGCGGAACTCGTAGGTGATTATCCGCATCCCCATCGGCGTCTTGATACGCCTTTTCTCCACCATTATTGACATCTGACGGATTGTTTTCGGCCGGGTACAGGTGCCAAGGAGGCGGAAGTGGCCTGCATGGGCACGTTGACCGCAAATCTCCATCTCATGATGAATGTTTTTACAAACCCACCTCCGACCGCTTCAAAATTTTGTGTGAAGGGAAGGCGTTCCCATCCGATCAGGCATGCATTTCCATTTTCTGGCGTTCCGCGATGATTGACCAACGCCATGGGCGCATGCGCCTTTTTAGTATGCCTTCGCATCGCAGGCCATTCAACACGGGCTAGACCCCAAGAACACTATCATAGAAATGTATCCGCGAGAGGGCGAATATTCCCTCAGGGAAGAGGATATCTTAGATGTTATCGCTCAGCAAGGCACTTCCATTGCGCTTGTCATATTCAGCGGGGTCCAGTACTACACAGGGCAATTCTTCCCGATGCAGTCTATAACAAAGGCCGCCAAAGCCCAAGTGAGTGCCGCCGTGCCGAAGTTCTATTACGCGTACAAGAAGCCCGTTCCATGGGCCCGTTCTTCTCTTCTCCAGCATCATTGGATCCCCGTATTCAGTTCGCCAGGGCTGATCGTTCATTGGCAGGGATGCATCTGCGGCTGGGATTTGGCTCACGCAGTTGGCAACGTGGCTCTATCCCTTCACGACTGGGACGTCGACTTCGCGGTCTGGTGCTCGTATAAATATCTCAATTCTGGACCAGGCGGCATCGCCGGGCTATTCGTGCACGAGAACTGGGATGATCGAAACCTGCCCAAGTAAGTGTTGCCTCCCCGCCTCTGTCCTCTTCGCATATCTCCTCCGCCACTGTCAAATAGACTATCACTCTTCACGATCCTCGAGAGCGCTCGGCTGATTTATCTTGATATGATCGTCTTTTCACTAGATACGGCGGCTGGTGGGGCCACGAACTGGCCACGCGTTTCGACATGCCGCCGACGTTTTCGCCTACCCGCGGGGCGCAGGGTTTCCAGCAGTCCAACCCGTCCGTCCTCTGCGTGGCGGCCCTCGACGGTTCCCTCCAGGTGTTCAAGGACGCGGGCATGATGGCTGCCCTTCGCGCGCGCTCCGTCAGGCTGACTGCCTACCTCGAAAAGAAGCTGACCAGTTCCGCATATTATATACCCCCGCACGAGGTGGCCAGCAGGTACCCTGCGGGCGCGGCCGGCGTGAAGCCCGCTTTCACCATCATCACACCGTCCGACCCCGAGGTGCGCGGGTCCCAGCTCTCGCTCAAGTTCTTGCCTCTGGACGAGGGGCTGATGATGAACGTCTACCGTGGCTTGAAGAGCTTTGGTGTCGTCGCTGACGAGCGCAAGCCGGACGTAATTCGACTCGCCCCGACTGCGCTGTACAATACGTCCGAAGACTGCGACCGAGCAGCACATGCCCTGGAGGAAACGTTCAAAACACTGCTGTAGTTGTGCGTAAAAGGATATCGACCTGCCCCACGGAGGCTAAATATTTGACAGCACGAAATCGCCCACGATGCGTACGTAGTCGTCGCCTTGCAGGATCGCGTTATGCTCCCCCGTCAATTCGCGGAAATTCCTGGATACCTGCCCGCCCTCCCTGCCATTATCACCCAACGAGAGAAGATGGTCGTACATGAGCTGGCTCTGCTCTTGGTTCACCAAGGTGTCGCCACTAGAATGTATAATTAAATAGTGAATGTGACTCCTGCCTCGCGGTGCGGGTACGTCGACACGGCGAAATCTGCGAAGGGTTCGCGATCCCCGAAGGTGTTGGCTATGAACCAGCCGCGATAGTCCGGAAAGGTCTTGAGCAAAGCGTCTATATCGTAGATCCCCTCCGATAATATGACCCCTTTCACTGAGCGTAACAGCGCGACCGGGGTTCGAGCGACGGATCCGAAGGGTTATTGAGCACAATGGCGGACAGCATGTGCGCGCTGCAGCTGTGCCCCACGAGAAAGAGGCGTGCGCGATCGAATAGCGGGCTCGCATTGCTCCCCTCCGGCCCAGACCAAATCTGCAAATACAGCAGGAACTGCAGAACGTCCTCCGCATGCTCGGGGTGATGCAGATAATTGTCGGCTGTGGGCTCACGCGGCGTGAGGCGATAATTAGGCACCGCGACCGCACACCCGGTGTAAGCGGCCAGCTTCTGCGCCAGACCGCCATACTCCGCCTTGTCCTCGCTGCAGCACGTCGGGGCGATCGTCAGGCCCGCGTGTCTCTGACGCAGTGGAATGCTCACCTGCGCCATGCGCCACCATGCACAAAGCATATCAGAGGCGGCGGCTGCCCGTCGTCGCGCTTCCCCGCATGGGGGACGTATAGATCGAA
This sequence comes from Hericium rajendrae, assembly GCA_033439255.1. Taxonomy (NCBI): domain Eukaryota; kingdom Fungi; phylum Basidiomycota; class Agaricomycetes; order Russulales; family Hericiaceae; genus Hericium; species Hericium rajendrae. Next base: position 802,352 of record CM065889.1, read on the forward strand.
TTCGCGGAACGAGTCGCGTTTGCCCTCATCAACGATAACGTAAGGCTGGTCTAGAAACTGGTCCATGCGGTCAGTTGATACAATATTCTGGGGGACTTTTGCCGTTATTTCGTGGACACCTGATAGGTATTATTCATGAGCGTCCCGGGGGCCAGGAGGGGAACACTGATATGTGTGAAAGACAGGCGATGGACTTACCAAATATTTAACGCAGGCGGCAGGACCCAAGATTGGAAGCGGGGAGTGCCGAGGTAGGTGACAGCGGATGAAAGAATGCTGCAGAAGCGTGGATTGGGCTGGCCTTCTGACAGCACGGCGGACCGAGGAAAAATCGTCAACCGCGGTCGTTACTGGAAATGACAAGGTTCAGCGTCGTTGCAGATCGCCACGATGCCGATGGACGGTAAATTCTACGACGGATGGAGGCTATAGTCGGCTTTGACCAAGGTGCCTGTGTATCGAGCAACTAGGTTCAGGAGGATGATTCGTATACACACCTGCCTGTGAATGCAGCGGCAATGTCGCAGGACCTGGAAAGGCACGGCTGCAGGTTCTAGGAACGTCTACCATCTTACGCCACTTTTTCTTTACGGAAATTCTGTCCTATCGGAAGAGCCGATTCGAACATTATTGCCAATGACATGGGATCGTTTAGTCAAATGTAGGATCATTGTCGAAGAGCACGGTATAACCGCGTGGCAAATATTTGATCTATTTAAACTACTGATTGCATACCGGACGCGTCTCCTCAACATGACTCCCTGCCTCTTAACGTTAAGAGGCATAACCGTCCGGTAAGGCTTGCGAACCCACTGCGCACAATAAACCGGCCAAGTGATCATCGTGAAGCGATGATACCACTCAATCAAGTGCTTGAATCGAGGACGTTTAGTCCCAATTGTGAACGGAAATCGTCTCCATCAGAGGTCTGTCCTTTCTGTCCGAACAACGTTGTCGACGATGCCTGTGAATAAAGGCAGATATGAGGACGAAGCACCTGTTGCGGGGATATCGGATATGAGTATGCTTAAGGTTCGATACGGAAGGACAAGCATGGCGGCCAACACGGTGAGCAGAACGCAAACACGCGTATGTATAAAGTGTCGAGAGCTTGCCAGCTAATTTTGATGGTGTGAGTAGCCGACGCGGGGTGCGGGCTGCGTGGGTGCGTTGCTCCAGATGTCAAATAAACGGCAGCATCAGAGGATAAACGCGTGTCATAGCGGTATTAACAGGAAGCTTGGCTGATATCTTCCTCAGTCTCTGGACTCTACGGGACAATGACAATTTGTGCAGCAAAGGTCAGGACAGTAACACTGAGCTCCTCGCCGACAGTCAGTCGAGAGGTTTGTTGTGATGACACGAAAGCTGATGGAAAATGCAGAAGAAGTTGATCAAGTGTAGAGCCAAGCCAAGAGTCCAGACACGGTCTCTTGTGCGGGCTCGTGCGGGACGTGTACCCGAGTTGCCACGCGGAGCAATGCCAGCGCTCGAATACCCAGGAATATCTCAAGACTTGCGCAGCCTTTGCCACTCACTGTGCCTATGACACTAGCATAACAGCTGGAGGTGGATCTAACAACGCACCGGATCCACAGGACTGAACAGTGAGGAGGAGAAGAACAGGACGCGGCATGGCGCGGCGCCAATTAAACACTGGTATGGTCTGACGTCATCCGTCTCGCTTAGAGGAACGCCCGTATATAACCGCCATCTCGTCTCGTCCGCAGCCTCATCTACCCACCCACTTCCACCACAATGGCTTTTACCGCTTCAGACATCTGCAAGGTGCGTTTTCCGCATCTCTCAGTACGGCATCCGGCGCAATTCTGATCTATTCTTCCTTTTAGATCATGTAAGTAACGCGCCTTGTCGTCCCACATCGAGCGACATCAACATGGACGTTTATTCTATAGTTTCGCCATTTTCCTGCCTCCAATCGGAGTGTTTTTGGAACGTGGATGCGGCGCTGACCTGGTGCGTTGCATTTCCTCGCTTTTTGCCTCCCCGTGCTAACGTTTGGGCTCCTATAGCTCATCAACATCCTCCTGGTGAGTGCCCCGGATTAATGTTGCCCCGTATATGCTGACCTCGTTCGACTTCAAGACCATCCTGGGTTACATGTAAGCTCCTGCAGTTCGTCTACGTTGCCTTTCGCTGACACCCTGTCTCCTCGCAGTCCCGGCATTATTCACGGTACGCAGAAACCACGATCCGCAGTAAACGCATTATCTAATGGTCTTGGCATCACAGCGCTATACATCATTCTCAAATACTGATCGACGATCGAGATATGACGATGGAGGTGATTGGCGCGACCTCACGACAATCTGCATGACTATTCGTATCACCTTTTTGTTGCCTTCTATTCGCGGGACCATTGCTCCTGTACCCGTAGTCCGTAACGGTATTTTTAAAGCCACGCAGTAATGCTTGTAATACCCATGTCGGACGTTTGAATCCTACTTTAGCATTCTTCTACTTTCGTTCAGTGTATGTGAGACCTAAGCTACAGTGCGTGATACAAATCTGCAAAGATACACGGTATCTATATAAGTCTGCTGAAACACATTACTCTTCATCTTCATTGTCCTCATCATCATCATCTTCGTCGTCGTCCCCCTCACCATCTGCCTCATCAGTTCCCTCGTCGCTGCTCTCCTGCTCGTTGAACTGGTGAATCATGCGCGCACCGACGATCCAGGTCTTCTTCATGTTCTCCAGGAGCGCACCAGGCTTGAGGCCCTCGCCCTTCGCCTCCGGCTGCGCATGCCACGCACGGATGTCGTCCTCCTCCACGATATCATTCTGATACAGCGCCGCCAAAATCTGCCCAAACAGCGGCATGCGTTCCGATGCCGCACAGTGCGCCTGCAAAATCATGGTCGTCTCCACGCCGTCGACGCCGCCAATCTTGTTGATCAGCTCGCCCCAGCGGTCGACCGTGCGCTTGATCGCCGCGCGCTGCGGGCCCGCGCCCTCGACGAGCGCGATGCGCTCGACGATGCTGCCGACGACGGCCTCGCGCACGCGCCGCAGCGGCACGTTGCTCGCCATGCGCAGCGTCTTGAGCTCGACGGCCGCGTTCTCGACGCTGTGGCCCTCGCTGAACGCGCGCTCGAGCGAGAGGCGCACCTCGTTCTGGAACTCGGACGGCGGCGTGCTCGCCGGCGGAGAGCGCGGCTGCGGCGGACGTGGGGAGCGAGGTTGTCGATGAGGAGGGCGAGTAGCGCTGTAGGACGGAGTCCTCGTCGGAGGAGATTCCTCTTCCTCTGACGAGGTGAGGCTGCCGGTGTCGGATAGCTCCAGATCGGAGCAGGCATCGCCTGCGTGAAATGAGATCAGGGATGTTGGGCAGACGTACGACGAAGAGTGTACCTATTCTCATTAGTCGCCGGTTATTGAACGTCTCCAGCTCATCGATGCCTTCCTGGTCGTCTTCCGCGGATCGTCGCGGCCAGACAAATCCATTGGAGCCTGCGCCAAGCACAGCAGACAGAGTTGCCTGCTCTGAATTTGAAATGTCATCAGTCGCAGCTCGACAATGTCATCACCGTCAACTCACCTTCTTCAGCACGTCCATATTCCGAATCCTCGTCACTCTCCTCTTCCTCACTGCCTTCCTCCTCCTCCTCCTCCTCGTCTTCCTCCTCTTCGTCTTCCTCGCCCTCCTCGCCCTCATCGTCACCATCCTCGTCGTCCTCCTCATCGCTCTCCTCCCTCCTCGACACACGCTCAAACGGCAGCAGCCGCGCCCCCACACCGAGGTTCACCCCATCGGAAACAAGCGACCCGCGCGGCACGCGGCTGCCCTCGCCGACGCACGAGTCCGCGCCTATAATGCTATACTCGACGACCGCGCCCGCGCCCACGACGACGCCGTCGAACAGGTACGCGCCGCGCACGACTGCATTCTCGCCGACCACGCAGCGCGCGCCGAGCGTGCTGCCCACGATCTGCGCGCCGCCGCCGATCTGCGTGCCCGGTCCGACGAGCGTGTTGTTGCCCACCCTGCACGTGCTGTGAGGAAAGCGGTCAGCGGCTGCAGGGAGGAAGGGGAGAGAGAGGGAGGGCGCACCGGGAGAGGACGACGTCCGCGGCGACGTACTTGTTCCCGCGCAGGTGCTCGTACGCGGTGTCCCCGGGGTAGTTGTCGTCCGGCACGAGCGGGAACGTCCAGCGCGAGAGGATGTCCTTGCTGCAATGTCGTCAGCGCGCATGCATCGGGATAAGATGCGCGGTACGCACCTGATGGCGTCGTAGCTCCGCGTGTCCTTGACGCGCGCCGCGTAGCCTTCCTTTGCGATGTAGCAGTAGATGTTCTTCACGAGCAGGTCGGACGTGAGCACGCCGTGCACGAAGTCGCGCCTGATGTCGCCGTAGTCGAAATTGTCCTGGAACAGCGAGGGGACCTGGATGCGCACACCGCGTTATGAGCCCAGGCGAACACAAGATGCTGTGGTGGGAACGGACCTCGACGGAGCAGATGTCGATCGCGCAGTCGATGAAATCGTACCGTATCTCGATGTCGCTGTGCTCCTTCATGATCTCGCGCGGTATGCGCACGGTCTTCTTGGGCGGGTATCCCGTCACGGGCTCGTAGTGCAAGCACTCGGTCGTCATCTTGTCCAACACGTACACCGCCGAATCGCCCGGTGATCTGCACCCCATCAGTCAGCAGTCCCAGATAGACATGGAGAAGAACACACCGGGTGCGATGCGCCAGGCTGGCCTCCTTCACGACCATGGTCATGATCGCGTCCTTGTTCGTGCGGCGCGCTCCTTGTGCGCGCGCACGACCTCGTCGATGCGGATGTTGCTCACGAGGTCGCCGTACACGAGCACAAAGTCGCTCTGGATGATGCCGTGCGTGTAGATGTCGCGCAGCGCGTCGCCCGGCGAGAACGTCTGCTTCGCGGTCAGGATCGGCGTGATCTTGAGCCCAGACGCGGGATTCGACCAGCGCGAGTTTCTGTGCGCGGGTGAGGAGGGCAGAATGGGGTGTGTATGTGCTGGCGGGACGTACTGGATGGCGGCTTTCACCTGGTCTGCGTGTGAGCGGCAGATCACAAATATTTCTTGCACGCCAGCTAGAGCCAGACTCTCCAGCGTCCAATCTAGTAGCGGCGCATTGCAGATGGGTAGTAGACACTATGCAGAGATGAGAGCGTGTCTGGGGCAGTGGGCGAATGACGTACCCGAGGTTTGTTCGTGGTAAGGGGCTTGAACCGCTTGTTGAAGCTGTCGGCGAGGATAACGGCCTGCAGAGGCTCCTCATCGTCGTCGACAAGCTTCTCTTTGCCTGCAGAAGCTTTGGGTGGCATGGTCAATAGTCGATGTACAAGTCCGTGTCCTGCGCTCAGAAACCGATGCAGCGATCGTAATTGTCCCGATCTGACCTCTGACTCGATCGAGCCAACTCCCACATATGCTTTTTGTCTTAGCAATGGATGACTTTCCCCAGGATAAATCAATGAAATGAGAGGCTCCATTTTCACCCAAACACAGAACGACTTTCTTCTGTGTAAGGTCTGCTCGGAGACCAATCGGGTTGACATCCACGCCAGCTTACAGCTGCATTCTGGACTTGATCTGTCGAAACATAGTAACATAAATCAATTGCTGGGAAAAGTCTCTAATATCTCATTTATGTCCCATAACATACTGTCTTGACATATCAAACAATATTGCATGCATGCTTGCTCGCACCATTCAAGATGAAATGATTACAGAGAAGCGTAAAAACATGCATCACGATCCAGTGAGTGAACACAAGCGGGTATACGGGGTAACGGCCATAGGATCGCTATTAGTGGGTAAAAAGAAAGGTGGATGAACCAGGCTAATCGTGATGTGTTAGTCGTGAGCGAGGAGTCAAACCAAAACGAGACCCGGTTCCGCGACGTAAAGTAGAAAGGAAACGAAGCAGACGTGGAATCGAGGTAAAGATCGGGATCTCAAAAGACATAAAGATGAGCAAAGGAGAAGGGACGTGTGGTATAACCCGAGATGAGGAGTAAAATGAGCTCGTGAGAGTCGTGCAGCGTTCGAGTAACCATCATCACGGCGCTTATGCAGCGGCGGCGACAACAAGCGCGGCAGGGGGGCCTCAACGGGCTTCTCAGTCTCCTCGGCCGCCGCGGGGGCAGCCTCAGCGGCAGGAGCCTCCTCGGTGGCAGGGTTCTCGAGGGGAGCAACGGGCTCGGGCTCGTCGATCTTCGGGGGGTTCTCATCAACCTTGGCAGGAGTGGAGTGTTCATGCCTGGGCTTGGGCTTGAAGAACTCGCCAACACGGGACGAGAGGCGGCGGCCAACCTTGACGGCAGCGGCGGCCACCTTCGGCTCCTTGTGGGCGTCCTTCTCCTCCTTCTGTCCGTCGGCGACTGTGAGAACGGAGAAATGGGAATATATACAGCCAACTCACAGCCTCCTCCTTGGGAGCCTCGGTTGTCTCACCAGCAGCCTCGCCAGGCGCAGCCTCCGCTGCGGGGGCCTCAGCGGGGGTCTCGCTGGGGAATATCAGATGATGTGCTGTCACATCGAAGGAACAGCGACTTACGTCTCCTTGACGGGCTCCGCGGGAGTCTCCTCGGTCTTAGGAGCCTCGGCCGCAGGGGCCTCCTCGACCTTGGCAGCTTCCTCAGTGGCAGGAGCAGCGGCCTGCAGAGCATTTGATCAGTACGACCAACGATGAATATACCTGCAGATGCACACATACCTCCGCCTCTTCCTTCTTCTTTTCCTTCTTGGGGCTCTTGGGAGCCTTGGGCTTCTTCTCGGACTTGAACGGCGCGAGGAGCTTAGCGAGGATGCTAGGGCTCTTGGGCCTGTCCTCCTTCTTGGCCTCAGAGGCTTCACCCTCGGCCTAGAAGAACGGGTGAGACTATGTTCACACGGTAAAAGACACATCACGTACGGGCTTGGCCTCCTCCTTGGGTGCCTCGGCGGCACCCTCAACAGCGGGCTCGGCAGCCGTAGCGGGGGTCTCCTCAGCAGTCTCGGCCTTGGGCGCCTCCTTCAAACAACATCAGTATACGTAATTGATGAAATACAACAAAGAGACACGCACAGCAGCCTCCTCGGCCTTGGGGGCCTCGGGAGCAGGAGCGGGCTCAGCGGCGGGGGTCTCGACGGCCTTGACCTCCTCGACGGGAGCGGCGGGGGCAACGGTCTCAACAGGAGCAGACATTACGACAACTAGAACAAAGAATGGAAAGACGAATGGATGTGTTAGACGCGTGTAGAGGAGAGGGGGAGTCGATGAGGGAAACTAACAAGAAGATGGGTATTAAGAGAAGGAGAGAGGGAATCAGAGGGCGACCTGAGGCCGACGTAGCGTAGAGAGAGAAGAGAGAGGGAGAGATAGAGAAACAGCAGCTGGCCATTTTCAGCCCTTCTTATCCTTATTTGGCGCCTCGCCTAGACCAAACAAAAGTCAAGAGAACTTTATTTCCCAATCATTCTGTCACGATGTCACCGCTTCTCTTCACATTAAGTCACCCCCTTCCAACCACACCAGGTCCTCATTATTTCACTGTGCTTTTTGTCCTCAGTCTCCTCGAGCAGACCATCCTCTTTGAAGAGGGTCCGTGCGCAGCCTGTGAATGGTCCAGAATCCAGACTATTTGCAGATGTCATTGGCTCATCAAAGAAGCCGCCGTAGCTTCCTTCGCAGCACAAGACAACCATCACGCGTCTCACCCAAATTCATTCTCTTTCTCCGTTCCTCCTCCTTCATTGTCATGCACTGCCTCCATTATAGGCTATCTACCGCCGTGCACACGACGTCTTCCAGCTGCTGCAGCGCACCCAAGCAACGTCAAAGAGGTAGGAAGACGCGACAGGAACATCCGAATTACCAGCGCTTGCGCTTCTCGAACTGGTCTAGCCGAGATATTGATCCCGACCATCCGATGCGCATCTGTCGTTGTCCTTTCCCACATTATCGTTACTCCTCCAGAGCGAGTATTTCTTGGTCTGTTTGCAGTATCAATCTGCGTTTTCACAGACGCAGTCTGTGTCATGCTCCTGGCCTTGTACGACGTTCTTCTGTCCAGGTTCTACCACAGCCGATCCTGTTTCCACACGCCTTGCTGGCCTCATTTCGTCGCCTATCACGTCGTCGTGCGGGCCGATGAGAATTCCGAATAAATTGACTCCATGCTGGACGCGCTCTCGGTTCAGGCGCTTCTTCCGCAGCGCGTGTTGGGCGCCCTTCAACGAGCTCGGCGATGCAGGTACGCACGACGAAGATCATTCCTGCTTACCCTTTGCCCATTCTTCCCTGAGCTGCATTCTGCATGGCCTGCGTTGTAATCACTCCATTTCTCCTTGTCTCAGCCTTTGTGCTGCTCTTGCTTGTGTCGCTCTCCGTTCCTGTAATCAAAGACGTTTACCTCTTCAGCCTTTCGGCTGACGTCAATTCCTCCTCGGGAGCGCGGGACACCGTGCGCTTCGGCCTATGGGGCTACTGTCTTTCCTCGATCAACGCGACGTGAGTGTTTTTCGCTGATCTTTACAGATGGTCGCGACGATGGCTGTTGATTTGTGCCACCTGTAACGTTTTTCAGCGTTGATGGTATCACGTCCAACGGCGTGACGCAGTGTACCAAGGCTCGACTTGGATACACCTTTGACAACTTCTTGTCGACCTCGCTGTACGTCGATCCTGGCGCTAGCAAAACGCTAGCCAAAATCTGACATCTGCGCATGCACGATCGACAGGCCCGGTATTGCAGGCACCGTGGTGTCTCGTGCGCTCACCACCGCGCTCGTTTTGCATCCCATAGGTCCATCTTTCCCCATCGCCATGTTGCATCCGTACTGATATGCGCACAGCATGCGCCATCGGTTTTTCGCCATGATCCCGTCAATCTTCATGTGCATCCACCGCCGGCGCGAAGACGCGCTCTTCGTCTCGTCCATGCTGACCATGGTCCTCGGCCTCTTCGTCGCGTCAATCGCCTTTACGGTCTTCATCATCGACATCGTCCTCGTCGCGCTCGTGCGCCGTCGCGTGCACAGCGCGTCCCAGGGCCAGGTAGCGCTCCATTGGGGCAACGCGGTACGCCCTCCGCCGGCACGTCAGACGGCTGCTCATGCTCATACGGGACCCGCAGGTGTGGATGGTCCTGGGCGCAGTCGTTGCGCTCTTCCTGTCCTCCATTGGTGCGTGCTGTGGGATGTGCCGCGCCGGCATGAACGACCAGCGCAGGCCCAGGTGCGCGGCCCTGTGTCTCGTTCCCGTATCCCGATAGCTCATGGCGCTCGCACTAGGTCCCCATAGCAGAGTACACAGAGGCCCCCGCCCGAGGCTTCTGCTTCAGTAGCACCTCGGCGCTCGCACGCAGGATCCACCACAACACCACAACCTCATACGATCCACGCGCGGGAAAACGTCCGCATGACATCAGCCTTCGGATGCATCCCGCGGCGGACGGCGCGCGATACCCCGTTTCTGAGGACGCGAAGGCTTCGCGCTGCTTCTGTCCTTCTTCCGTCTGCTTGTATACGTGACCCTGCGCGCGCCTGGGGCTTATCGTGTGCTGTACGCGCCGGGTCTTGTGAGGTCTTGTGCCCAGGGTTGCGACGTTCGCTATGTATATACGCTGTTCGCTGTATCACCGTGGGATGCTGCGCCTGCGCCCTGCCCGGCCGGGCCTATCTGTCAATCAATGATATCGCGCTGACTCGACAGCACTTCCGCTGAGACTGGTTTGGCGCGTGGCTTATCGTGATGATATCATTATCGTCGGGGTTGACGAGGCTGACGTCGCCGGTGGCGACATCCAGTACGGGGTGCGCATCATCTGCTTTGGGGCAGGGACGGACATGTCATACGAGCGCGAAGAACAGAAGGGCCGCATAAACGCAGTGTATGATGATGTAGTGCACAGAAGCCCGGATTGAGTCCAGGCCCCAGGCCCCCTAATCAGCATGCGCGCAGATGCGCAGATGATACATTTTGTGGGATACAGAAGCACGGCTACATGAAGCAGAAGAGCGCGTACGGCTATGCTGAGGCTTTTATGGCCGCTTTCGCGGGCGGGGCGCGCTCGCGATTGCGCGGCGGCACACGCAAGCCTTTCGCCTTCATGCGTCTCCGCTTCGCATCTGTCGCGAAAATGGGTCAGCCAATCGAGCACACACATCGCACGGAAGACGCACCTTCGAGATATGGCTTGTCCTCCTCTTCGTCGAACTTGACGTCCTGCGGCACCGCGTCGATTTCCATCGGCGCGGCCTCCTTATCCTGGTCTTCGCCCTCCGTGCGCACCTGCTTCGCCCTGCGCTCGACCTTGAACTTCGCGACGAAGAACCCGTCCATGTTGTGCACATGCGGGTAAAGCGGCGCGTCAGCTTCACGCTCTCGTCGAACACCTTCCCGCGGTAGCGCGCGAAACCGGGGCGCCCGAACTCGAGCCCGGTATCGACGAGCCGCACGTGCGGCCGCTTGCGCAGCGCGTAGTCGACGACGGCCTCGTTCTCGTCGACCGTCACCGAGCACGTCGAGTACACGATGTACCCGCCCGTCTTGCTCTGCGGGTTCACGCTGTCGATCGCGCACAGGATGAGCTGCTTCTGCAGGTGCGAGAGCAGCGTGAAGTCGCGCTCGGACTGGCGGAGCGTGAGCTGGCCTGCAGGCGGTGAAGAAGAGGGAAACGGACTGTACCTTGTTGATCTTGACGCCCGGGTCCTTGCTGATGACGCCCGTGCCGCTGCACGGCGCGTCCAGCAACACGCGGTCGAACCCGCCCATGACCTTCGGGAACTCGCGCCCGTCGTAGGAGCACACGACGACGTTTTGCATCCCAGGCGGTGCACGTTCGCCGTGAGACTCTTCGTGCGCGCCTTGTTGGCGTCGTTCGCGAAGACCACGCCCGTGTTCTGGAGGAGCGCGGCGATGTGCGTGGTCTTGCCGCCGGGCGCTGAGGCCATGTCGAGGACGCGCTCATTCGGCTCGGGCGAAAGCGCGATGACGGGGAGGAATGAGGAGGCGGCTTGCAGCATATAATGGCCCGCGAGGTATTCCGGCGTCGCGCCTATTGGCACACTGCTCTCAAATACTTGCAAACCGACATTCGTCCACTTGCCGATGGGTTCGAGATTGACACCTCGGTTGATCAGCGCCTGCGCCAAGTCTCGTCGCCTTGTACGGAGAGTGTTGGTCCTGATGGTCACCGGTCGAGGAATCTCGTTTGCCTCGAAAAACTCGATGGCCTGGAACACGGATTGTCAGACAGGCCGCTGGGATGCAAATTTGAAAACTACTAACCTCCGCTACAGGGAAGAGCTTGAACAGTTTCTCGGCCAGGAAATCGTTGTATCCGTAGTAGCTTGCAATATCGGACATTAGCTGGTCGACCCATTCGACGCGAGGCCTGAGCGACATTTCTGGATGAGCGAACGAACGAATCAACATGGAATGAGGCTTACCGTCCACTATTCTCGCCCAGCTTTTCCATCGCCCCAGCACACGAACGCATTCCGCATCCGCTTCTGCACAACGTGCACATCTGGACCACCAACCTTCTTTTCCTCTTCCCGTTCCTCAGCAGTCGGCAGCGTGAACGCCCCTTCTTCGCCTTCCACCTCGTCCTCGTCCATCTCATCTACGCCCTCAAACTCCTCCTCATCCTCGTCACAGCAGCTCTCTGCAGTTCCTCGATATCCAGCTCGGCCTCACGTGCAGCGCGTGCATCGAGGGCCCGAGACCGCGCCTCGAAGTTCTTACCCGTGACCGGGCCATCCTCACCTTCGTCCTCGTCTCCGTCAGACGACGAGCGTCCGAGCCGGTGGGAATAATCTTTGCCGGGCGGTCGGCCTGCTTGGATTTCTTCGATTTTAATCTCGGAAGCGCTAATTCTGGTTCGTCGTCGTCGTCGGATCCCAAGTCGAGCTCTAGCGCAGGACCACGCAGAGCATCATCGCTGTACACCGGGTTAGTATTGAGCCATAAGAATAGTATTGCGAATGTGTAAACGCACTCGTCGTCGTCGCCCTCCACGTCGAATTCATCGAGGTCGCCCGCCAGACCCTCGAAATCCTCTTCGTCGCTATCATGGAAAAGCGTTCTGATGAAAATAAAATTAGCACGAACTCTCAACACTTCAGAAGAATACGTACTTCGCCTGCGCCTTGAGATTCGCCTCGTCGTCGACGTCCTCCCAACCTTCACTGCTCGCGCCCTCACCTACATCCACATCATCCCAAGACTCGGCCTGCTTGCCTGTGCTTTTACCCTTCGTCTTCGCGGGCTCCACCTTCTTACCACCCAGCTTCTCCTTCACCGCCTTCTTGCTGCTCGCTACGGCAGCCTCCTTGGCCTTCTTCACAGGCCTTTTGCTCTCGTCTGCCGCCGGCTCGGCCTTCCGCTTGCCCAGCTTCTTCTGCGACGGTTTTGTGTCCCTTGGGACGATTGACTCCGGATCACCCTGCTTGTTCTTGGCGCGGCGTCCCATTGCAAAAGCGAGAGAGAGTCGGTAGAGAAATGGAGTAGGCTTTGCGGTGCGCCTCCCTCAAAATTTTGGACGCAGAGTATGTGCGCCCAGTTTGGTAATTCGGCACGTGGTTGATGGAACGCGATGACCCTAACCTCGACGCGCGACATTGCTTTCGACTTCTCTACGTCCTAGCCTGTTTCTTGATATAAGTAAACTGCAGCCGACCGAGACAATCCTACATCAGAACAGGATCAGCTAAGTATGGTTCCACTGGATCCCTCTTTCCAATAACGCGCCAACGCGCTCAACCAAGCCTGAGCCCCAGACCCAATCCCGCGATGAACGATGCTCTCCACTGGAAGTCGGCGGTCAGGAAGTCGACCAGCCACGTCCACAGTGAGTAGACAGTAGGCGCACGCCGTGTCCCTTCGGGAGTCCGGCTGTAGAATAGGTTCTCGAAACGGTCATTGACGCGTGTCCAGTCGACCTTGATCACGGATAGCGAGCGAAGGTACTGAATGAAGCGGCATTGATTGTGATACCTCCGAGAGATAAGGAGGATTTGCGCACCTGTAGCAGGAAGAAAATGCCTCCGAGGACGAATGCTAGAGCTTTAGCACCCTTTTTGACGAAGACTCCTGCGCAGATACCAGCTACGGTTCCGAAACCGAGCTCATATAGGTTGACTTCGGATTTTGGCGGGGGCGGCAGAGGTTCTGAGGCGCCCGATGGTAAACTCTGACGTGTAGGGATCCCGTCTCCCGCTGTAGAGACGACGCCCTCAGGACATGTACGGCGACAGAGAAGTGAAAGTAACTCAACGGTCGCAGTGAATGGTCTGGCCGAAGATTCCTGACAGCCCGAAGCCTAAAGTCGCCACGCCGGCTGTTTTCCAACCAAAAGAAGGCGACTGCCCCTTGGAATAGACGTGCGGCTTGGGCACATGGACGGAGGTCGATGAGTAGGGACGCGACGCGGTGATTGACCAGGTCTTCAAGCTGGCTGGCTTCGCGCGTAAAGACGCGTTAAAAGCGAGGTTCACGCGACAGTTCGCGAGGGAAGCTTGGCGAGAGAATACTGAGAGATACGAAGACGCCATGGCCGATGTAATGAGAGATATGTCAGAGCACTTTGAGTCGTAAATATTTGAACTTGGTGAAGTTCAGTGCGCAGGCGCGGTCAACCGGTCACTGACGTCACAGCTCCAATTAGCGCCCATCCGGAAAATCGCGTCAATAGTCTTCAACAAGATCCAATAAGATCCAACAAAATTCCGTTGATCGTTGTTGCACGGCGCTGCGTCGTCCTCCATCCGACGCTGCACGTCGGATCCATGGTCTCGCCCCAGGCCATGTTCTGCATCGCGCGACATACCATCCGCGAAACAGGCTTTGGCCCAAGCCTGGTCCGCGAGGCATACCACCCGCGAGACGCATATCCACACATGCATCATGCAGAAATCGCACTTCCTAATTCACGCTGTTCTGCGTTATTACCATGCATACTCCAATTTGACTTCATGTCGACGCGATCCTGCCACCGCGACCTTATCATCCAACTATGTGCATACTTCCATTGCCTGTCGACGTGACCTTATCAACACCAACCTCTGCTTCACCGACACCGACAAAAGAAACATGTGTGCGGACCATAGATTCAAAGATCAAGAACAATCAAGAAGATCAGCGACTGCGTGAACTCAATACCATATCCAAGCACGACGGAATCGTCTGAAACCAAGAACGACAAATCAAAAATCGTGTGCATAAAAACACAAGCCAATTCGCAGGATGTTCAAATCTTATCTCGACCATCCAACTCTCTTCAAGATCAGTGTGATCGCTTGCGAGGTATGCATATTCAATGCATAGCGGCTGGATTAGCCTTTTGGAAGATGACACGCATCCTCTCGAAGATACGGTCCATCCTGCTTGTGACCTATGGTGTGCATGAAATCCAACATCAACGCCCAACATCGCCAGACCAAGAGCAGACAAGACTCACAGAGAGTATGAAGCCCATTTTGAAGATTTTGCTGTAACCCGGCATAGAAGCAGGCTGCGGTTCCACCGGAGTGCGACATTCAATTGACGTGTTTGAGACCGTCGACACCTGAAAACCGCGACTGCATCAATACGTGTGTGAAGGTGTGCTATACAAGAACGTACCGAAGCCAACGTGCGCAAGTCCGTCTCGATATCATCAAGCGCAAAAGAAGGCATAACAGGCTGCGTTCCTGCGTCAACGCACACAAATATATGTAGAAAAGCGACGTCGTCGTACCCCGTAGAGCTGGGAAGGACTATCAGGCGTTAGTGGCTCTTGGGGGATCAGCGACGGCCAGAAGAGGTACACGTCGTAATCGTCCTCGTCGCCACCGTCGTCCCAACCCGTCACTAAACGCTGCTCACTGGGGATATACTCGTGCATGGAGGTCTAGGATGGCAGACGAGCGAGATGGGAGGTGGGAGGGGGTGTGAGAGGGCGGTGGGGCCTTCATTTTGGGGAGGAAATGAGGCCGGTTTATGCGAGGGCGGCGACCTCGTAATTGGCAGGGAAGCCACCGATACCCAGCTGGGTGGGCCCGCCAAACGGGATAGCACAGGCGCCCACAACTCCTCCCGCCGGTCGCTGCCTCAGTGACCAGCCCGCAGTAGGATAACTCGTGGGCGCATTGAAGGCACGGTGTCGCTACCCACACGAAGGGTCCACGTAGGGCTTCACCGCTCTGAGGAACAAGGCTCATGGGACAAGTTTTTTGCTCTAGGTGAGTACACGATCTCTTGGGGTCTTGCCGCTAATGTGCCTCCGCGTTTTGAGTGCGTGCAGACGGAGATCGACCTTCGTGCGCTGATCTCCGTCGCCACTGCCCCATGCAGATCATGCCTAGACCTCTCGGGGCGACCGAATCTCGCACGCGACATCAGCATTGCAAGGGCCATACCAGAGAACGCGGGCGAGAGTTGCGGTCCCGCAACGAAGATGAGGTTGCTCTCGCCGTCTCTCAGCTCTCTTCAAGCGTCTGGAGATGTCCCGCAACATTGATCCAGGCATTTGAGGGAATCTGCATCCGTCGTCATTCTATCCATTTCATCTTCAGCAACTCGAGAAATTGAGTCGCTGAAGGTGAGCCTGCCGACGCGCGCTAATATCACACCCGTCACGCCGACACGTGACAGTGTGACAAGCGCGTCGCCTGCAGAGGACGACGACGGAAAAGCTGGCTTTCTCAAAAGTCTGTGGTCATATGTGTGTAAAAGTCAGCCAGACAAGAGTATGAACATACCTTCAACATAAATGATGCAGCGGGACATCCATGATTCCATCGTCTCTTCCAAGTAGGTTGCCGTCGGTCGGGCGTTCGACGATATGGGGTGCGGGCTCCTCCTGCTCGTTCATCCAGACAGATCCGCGTCGTTTGGTGAAGCCCGTCCCACGGAGCATGGCGCTCATCCGGATCGACGTCAGGCGGAATCCGAAGTCGAAAAAATCCAGCAAGCAATTATGACAGGGTTCGAGAGAGTAAACGTCCATCCAAGAGCCATCTGAGAACAAATCACCAAGTGTCAAGGTCCCGTATGCATTCCTCCCACCTAGGCCGCCCGCCGCCAGGAGCGCGGTGATTTGTCGACCAGCCGTTGGATGCCGCCGACCAGAAAACGTCGCGAATATCGAAGGAAAGAGTGGCATAAAACGGTGAGTGTACGTGAGATGGTCGCCTCGAAGGTCTCAAGAAAGAGAAGATGCTCCCGAAGTGATCAGCCCGCTGAGTTTTGGGCAAGACCATGGCGAGCCTCAAGACAACATGACTGTTGGCCCCGCCGTTTCCCGGAGACCTCCAAAGACCCTCTGCCAGAGAAATTCGGTCCTTGATCGGACCATCCCTGGTCAGCCCTACAGCTATGGTCTCGACGATGAGTGAAGGCAGAGAAGGGACAACAATAAGTGGGACAACGTGCTTGTGGAAGCGAGCGGACGGCTACGAATCGGGCCCCTTGCGCGGCAACGACAAATTCATCCCCAGAACTCCGCTCCTCGTGTTTGCCGTCTCCTCCCATTCTCTGGCACCCCCCTCGAATGTCGTTTTAATTTTTAATATTCTTTTCCGGGGCGCTCATGCTGTAGCATATCACGCTCAGATTTTTCTCCTTTTTTTTCCCTCCTTTCTACGCTCCCCATTCACCTCTTTGAATAACCTCCCGGAAAGGGACGAGCCGCACGCGACGGGCCGGTCTTGCAAGTGCTCTTGGACAACATTTTTATACTCGTCTTCACCTGGACAAGTTTGAATCTCCTTGTCGGCTGTCACCTCCCAGCGGTCCCCTTCCCTCGCAAAGCAATGAGAAACATGGTGCCGTGCATAGGAGAGTTGTGATGAACCCAGGGAGGAGTTGGTCTTGGTGGAGCTGGTCTTGGAGGAGCTGCGGCGTTGGTGTTGCTTCGCTGAGGTGATACTTGCATCCATCTCGAGGTGCTTGAAACCTGATGGTGCTCGACGTATTCATCTGGTGGTCCTGGATGCATCCATCCTGCTGCGCGCCTGGTGGAATCCAGAATCCAGTCATTCAGCCTAACAGCTGTCCACCCCAACCCATCCAGCTGCCTGCCGATGCTGCAGCAACCAATGAAGAACAACGAGCCTTTCGACCCCGGCAAACCGTCTAGATACCACCATTCTTAACGCCAGTGTCTCTCCTCCTTGCCTCGCTACTCGCCATGCTTTGTCGCGGTCTCTCGTCTTCAACTTTCACATGCACCGTCCATTCATCTCACCGGTTGGGCCTCGAGAGTTTGTTCTTCCAATCCTCCGCCAAACGTTACCTCAAGATTCTGACACATGCGATGCATAGTAATCCGTCCAACGCAATGCGTCACAACTGACTCTCCTCCTATGATACCCCGCATATTCCCTCCCCCGCGCAATGTCAATATTCCTTAAGACTTTCTCGTTGCATCGTCTCCCAGCGCCTTGAACTTTTTGCAAGGTGTCAGGGCCGAGTTCCTGTGCACCGGCGACAGGAGATTTAAGGTGCCCCTCCGACCCCGTTGAGCGGCGTACTGCTTCATCTCAAGCACCGTCACTTTCCACCGTTGTTGTACTTATGTGTTGGTCTTCACCACCGCCCAGCATCCTGCGTTTGCCTTTACTGTTTTCTCAGGCTGTCAATTTCCCACCCGGCCCTGATCTGGATGTATGACATGCTTCCTGCTTCTCTCCACGTCCGTCGTGCCTATTGATACAACTAGCAGTCCGTCTCAGGGCACTGTCAGAAATATATTCTCTATCTTTATTGAGTGCCCCTCTCAAGTGCGAGTGACTGTTGGCAGCGCCATCTGTTGGAACCTCCTTCGCGCCGTTGCTCTGGTCCGATGTATCCACTCTTTTCCTTCTCGATGTATGGGACCAGGCACGATTCATACTTCCATTCAATCCTTATTGCTTGCGAGTATGATTGAACAATATCATTGGTTTTCTCTCCACAGTTTTCTCTTCACTACGTCTGCATTGGTTTCTCATTGCTTGGCTACAGAACACAAGACTGCGTGCTTCGTGCATGAATGGTACGCCTAACAAGAGTTGTTAAGATACCCCGTAAGCGCCGTCTTCTCAGCGCTATCCACAGTGAGTCCGTAGTAGTGCTTCACAGTCACCCATGCCCTGACATATTCGCACACGAAGCTCGCAAGGGGCGGAACCCACTTCGCGACATCCTTGTCGCCTTTCCATCCCGTCTCGATCAGATGCCAATTCTTACAGACAGTAAGAAGCGTGGCTCACCCTTGGATTCGTTCAAGTTGTCAGTCACAGCTACGAGCTGAGGTCGAGTAAGATCGTTTGCGAAGGCTTCGCGCTGAGCAGCTGTCCAATCTCTGGCGCCGGACAGCCAAGCCTGTTTGTTCATGTCGATCAGTCTCTCGTTTTTGTGGCTGTCAATAGATTGCCAATGCTCACCTCTTTCAGTGGGACCAAATGATCCTGAACAACACCATCAGCTTCTCGATGATTCGCATGCGAGCACTTTTCCACTTACAATATCGAGATCGCTGGCGAGATTGGTAGCCACGTTGTCGTACGGCGAGACCCAATTTCCCGACGTAGCTGCGCACGAGCTGTCGGTGACGACATTGGTGCCGTCCCTCTTCAACACCGCTGAGAATACGGCCCGGTTCAATAAGATCCTAGAGCGATCATCGAGCACTCACTTTCGCGCGTGTCGCAACCATCGACTAGATCAGGTTTTTGTCAGCTGCATTCAAGATCTTATTGGGGTATTGGCTTACTGGTGTCCCAGGTTTTGAACAGATCTCTGGCATAGGCCGGCGAATTCGAGTCCACTGCGACGGTGACTACATCGACCATCGAAGATCTCTCAGTCAGTAAGGGAGACAGCAAAATGACGACTCGGACTCACGCGCGCTGAGATACGTCTTGGCTGTCGCTACAGACACCGGCGCTGGCAGAGCCCTTGGAGCTGGTGCCGCCAGTGCAGAAGGTAGCACTGCCAGGAGGACGAGTGGAAAGGTTTTGCAGATCATAGTTCGTCGCGGTTTGTGGGTCGGGGTGCTGTTGGCCTGCATTGATCTCTATCCTCACAGTGCTATCTGTCCTCCTTATATATTCCCCGCAACATTGGGAACATACCATTGGTGAACTGCATGCCAAGCCTTCTGTCAAACGTGCCGCATGCACGCATGGCCGTAAACGTTCATGGACTCGAGGTTCAGGCAACACGCCCACATCATTCTCATCCTTTAGCTGGGAGTCTTAGTGTCTTTCATGTGATACCAAAGGTAGATAGAGATATCCGGCATCGTCTGATATCGCAGCGTCGAACGCAGTAAGACTCAGTAATATTTCTGAGACCGACCACGCGCGTGCGAGGAGATAGCATGTGGAATCCGCCGAGCATCGATGCGATTTGAAGCGCTTGATATCGAAAAGCACATATTACTCGATAAGATTTCACATGCATTATCTACTTACCCTGCTAAGTGTCCGCTCAATAAGGCAAAATATATACGAACCGAAGAAAAGAAAGAGAGGACTCGGGCCAAGAAACTATGGCAGTTCCTTACTGCTGACCTCTCACACGTTCCCGCCCGCCGCGTTCATCACCAAACGTCTCCATTGACCATCACCCACAATCTATCCATCGCTGCCCCTCCGCTGGTCGGTGGCATGCACGGTCATTATCTGCGGCTCAACGGCAATGCCGATTTGAATCTTGGCGCGCTCTCAGCATGGTCGTTCTGTCCTGTCGCGTGCCGTCTAACGCCGTTGACCCGGCCAGGCCCCAGACGAGCTACTGGGGCCTTCGTGGGTGTTGGACCGCTCAACGTAAGTAGGTTTGTGCTCCGGAAGACCAAGGATGCGCTGAGTGGGCGTTGGGGATATCCGTCCCACGCAGGCGACGGACGACTCGGTGTGGGCGTGCGCCGGCCTGCGGGATGGAAGTCCAAGCTTGGCGCGACGGAGTGGACTGACTGGCGGCCGGGAGTGAGAGAACGTGGCGTGATAACGTGCGGTGTCCGCGACACGTTCGGGTAGGCACTCGATTGACCGGGCATGGAGTTCGGGTATGCCTGGTACGGATCGGGAACACCAAAGGGAACGGTATATGAGCGCGCATGATTGAGGCTCGTCTGTCTGGGAGAAATAGATGGTGGCAAGTAACCTGGAGACAAGATGCGGGGAATATATTGAGGAGGCTGGCCGATGTGGTCCCACGATGTCGACGACTCAAAGCCATTTTCTGGGGGCGTGATATAACCTGCGGTGCCTCCCATGTAGTAGTTCGAGAAAGCCTTTGTCCTTTGTTCTGGTTCGCCTGTGATAAAAGGGTGGAGGAGGCATTGGACGACATAGTCATAACGGACCCGGGAGTGTCATATCGCGGCACTGGATAATGGGAATGATTGAGAAATGGCAAAGTTCGAGGCATCTGTCCGACTTGTCCGACTTGCATCTGAGTATCCGCATGACTTGATGCTTGAGAAACCGAGGATGGACTTCTCGGCGTAGGCAAGGACGCAGGAACCCCGCGGTGATAGGCGCCTTGCTGCCATGATGCGGAAGCAAGAGCTGCTGGAAGGTAGCCTGCGTCGCCATTGACGACACGAAGGGCATCATAACGAGGAAGACCCAAAATTGACGCTCTATCATCTGATAGGGAGCCTGTTTCGAGAAGCCCTGTTTCGGAAGTTGCGGAGGAAGGCGACCGCTTCCGGTTGTCCTCGTGTCCGAGGCCTTCACTCTTCGGGGTTGGTGGCAAGCCCAGTTCGGCTTTGCCAGTTAAAGACTCTACCGGCTTTGGGAGACAAGCCATCACACTTACATAAAGCAGGTAAATGACGACTGGATATATCATCAGCAGCCTTCATAGTCTACAACGGCAAGCGACTGACAAAGGCCGGATATAGCGCATGATCCTATGAGAAATACAAAATCCATGGTGTTGCAAGCTATGCCGGTACATCGCATCCCTTAGCGAGCGGAACTATGAGGATGGGCAAATGGTCCTCACCAAACTTCCCACAAGACGATCTCATGGCGTAAAACAAGAAAATCACGGCACTGGCTTCAAAATCCTTAGCTTTGGTTCCAGATAGAATCTCTATGGCCCGACGACTTACCAACGTGGAACAATACTAGCGTCACTGTGCGAGCGATATCAAGCCATAGGCGAAATATCACCACAATCCTGAGATGCATGGAAAATTAGCATTTGAACTTCGGGCCAGCGAGAATGATACCTACATTAAATAAAGCAAGATAGCGGTGAAGGCGTAAAGGCCGACGAGGCTCGTAAGAAATGCCCCTATGATCCAAAGATTACTGATCTGCGCAGCGCAGGAGCTTTAGCGAACACCTACTTTGAAAGGTGCTGAAGGTGCTCCAACCGCGGACGAGCATCACGAGAAGCAAGCCACCCAAGCCAAGACACATAAATATAAGAATCGCTGGAGAACGAGTCAGTATGGTTCCGAATGCGGGGTGCATTGATCACTTACAGAAGAGTACAATCCGCACTCGGCGGAAAACGATCCAGCGGTCCATAGCTCTCGAAGATAAACAGAAAAGGAGAGTGGATTGAGAAAGAACAAAGTAGTCTCAAAAGAAGGGCGAAAGCGAAAAATAAAACGCGACCAGGATCCTCCACCGAGCAAAGGGAGGCCTGAACCGTGCGGAGGACTGACGCAGTCAGTACGAAGAAGTGAAACGTAGGTCCAGTGACCCAGTCCACGATGCAAAGTGTTTATGAGGGCATACTGATATTCCGGTACGTCTC
Source organism: Hericium rajendrae (assembly GCA_033439255.1). Classification (NCBI taxonomy): domain Eukaryota; kingdom Fungi; phylum Basidiomycota; class Agaricomycetes; order Russulales; family Hericiaceae; genus Hericium; species Hericium rajendrae. The sequence goes on from CM065889.1 coordinate 824,085, forward strand.
ATGCGTTCTCCGTTGACAACTACGGCAGATAACAGATGGACAGTTACCCGACAGAAGACTCATACTCACCTGACAGCGTAAGCGCTGGGAAGATTCGGCGCCATAAACGAAGGATATGAGTCCCGCGCGCACCAAGGCAACCGCTCATAAGAATGAGATGGAACATATTGATGAGAAGTAGACGGTCAGAAGCAAGAGCGAGGGGAAGGTATCACGATCACGTGGACCGTATTCACCTGCACATGACATGCCGTGCGAAAAAAAGGTTGCGCATACCGCGACGCAACCGCGACGCGCTGCGACGTGTCGACCGCCATCTGATGATTGGGACTGCATCTCTTGCGCCCGAGGTCAAGACAGAGACACCGTCTCCCTGTCCCAGTAATTCGACGTCAGCACTGGCGCCCTGCTGTGAGTTTCACGACGCAATATTGACCTCAAGATAAGTTTATTGGGCGTAACAAACCAATTATGAGGAAATGATCTGCAAGGCATCGTGTCAAAGAACATATATCATGGACGAGTGACCGCAATGACGCAGATGTCCAACGTCTTCCGTGTGGGTTTGATTGTTATCGGGAGTTCACGTGGTAGAAAACCTTTTTTGATAGGCTGAGCCGCAATAGGTGGGAATCAGAGTCAAGTACGCACTGGTGCCAAAAAAAAAAAGGAGGATATACATCCCAGCTCATGCTTATTCCTCGTCGAAATAAATCCGCAAAATAGTTTCGTCAGTCGTCTAGTTCTGGCGCGGCTTGGCATTTGGCGTTCCTAGCTCAACCGGTGCGTGTAGCTCCGTGATGTATTCCTCTATAAAGATGCCAGCCGTCAGGAAAGACCGCCCATTATACTGTTTGAGAGAATAACTGTCGGTCAAATGCCACAGATAATGGATTGTCCATGTCGATCAATGCGTACCAGTCTGACCCTACTATCACCGCATGTCCGAAGCACGAAGCCCTATCGTCCGACGAGGTGTACCATTAATCCCGTGTATTATTCTCACATTTGAAAGCGGAGCGGGAACCATGTAATTCGTCTGTCCTGAAATCCAGCACACGAGGGAAATGGGTATTACAGCAGAATCCGTTATTCGAGTTCAACGGTTCGTAATGCAGTCCGTCATGTCGAGAACAGGTGCTCCTCAACTATCGTCTTGACTCTGGGATACTTCTGAGCCAAAATATCGACCATTTCGTCCTAGACAGTTCGTCAGTTAGACCAATTACGATATCTGAAAGGATTAGTTCTCACCCAGATCCGCCTTTGAGCTTCCGCGCCCTTCATACTTAAGACGAAGTCGCTAGACTCGCGAACATCAAGGTCAGAGATATATGCACCACGCAACTGATCCTCCTTCTCAGGGGCGCCATTCGCGGCCCAAACGAGCTGTCGACTTCCTTGTTCGGCAGTGCGGGCGATGAGCTTCGATAAAGACCAGAAAAAAATCTTGGTTAGCAGAGGCTGGTCTCGGTTCAAGCTGGATACACAGAAGCCAGGGTTGACGCTGCTGATGATGAGGGGAGACATAGGTGGCAGCCGGTTGGTCAATTCGCGCGCCAGAAAAACATCGAGCACTGAGTAGGGGCGGACATCAGTACGCTTCTACTGTGCTGAATACGAAATATTACAGACGCTTCGAGTAGAAGTATCGTTGGCCCATGACACTGGTCAACTCGCATTAGCGAATATGGACATGACGGACGTGGAAGGCAGCACGCACCTGGACTTGCAGTAAGCCTTGTCGCTTGCTTTTTCCAAGATTTTTGGACTTGACAGTTCTTCATCGTTGACTTCAGCCCAGAAATGTACCTCGCTTGCGACGATGACGATCCGAGGGCGTACAGAGAAAGACGAAGCCGTCCTCGACATGATTGGCAACAGGAGTATTGACAGAAGGGCGCAAGACAGATCGTTAGTTTGCAAACTATGCGCTAGGTGAGCAAGCATTTTTTAACGATTGCAGCAGAAAGAAAATGCCTCCTCTCCCAGCCATCACCTGTAATCTCATAATTCTGCGTTGCGATTGCTGCATTGTACACCAAGATATCTAACTTTTTTTCTTCTTGCTCAAACTTAGTGGCGAAATCCGCGACAGAATCGAATTTGGCGAGGTCTACCAACCTCACTTCAATATTCTGGAAGCCTGTGTCTTCCTGTATCGCTGGGCAGAAAGTGCTGTCATCATCATACTCAAACTGCGACATGGGAGAACAACGCGCACCTAAGAGCGCCGAGTGACCTCTTGAGGCATCTCGACAGGCCAAAACAAGCTTGCCCGGACCCATGCGTGCGAAATGTTTCGCTGCCTCGAATCCGATTCCGCCATTCGCGCCAACGACGACCACCGTTTTCCCAGAGAGATCACGCTTCACCGGTGGGGGAAGGACGTAAATTGTGAACGGAGAAGCTGTAGAATCGAGAGTTTGGCCATGGTGAAAAGATTCGATGGGGTGACCTATTCCCATCGAGAGGTATTTATCCTAGACTAAGATACTCAATCAGCCTCTGTTGCCCATCCTCCAAGTACCCATTGTATGCAGAAGATGAGAATCCCCATTACTAAGCGCCTGATTGCAAACATTCGGAGGTGAGCGTGTCAGAAAGGATACATAACAGAATGCATTGCATACCAGAAAGCTACCAGAAGACCAGGTTATAATAAACATCGGGCGACGATTGAGTGGGGAAGATTCAATGCTGACGAATGCATACGACAGCAACTCGTGTGGATTGGTTGTCAGCAATTAGTCTCCGTTGCTGACCTTACACAGAAGATATTCGTTCTTTGCTTAAATCCGACGGAACTGGCTCGGATATGCAAGATCCTCGGAGGGAGGAAGCCTGTCGTAGGAAAGCGAATCGACTTACATTGCTAGCTACGAGAGACCACTTGATTCTCGATAGGAAAGGAAGCCGCAACGGGCTTATCCTGCCCGAGATAGGCATGCTGGTCCGAAATGAGAGGGTACAGGCTATGAGAATCAGAATGGCGCATAATGCGTGGTACGAGGACCGATTGCCATGAGGGCGAGCATCTTGGAAGGTGTCAGAGATGATGTGTAAATGATAGACCGAAGACTATGAAATCTTCTGCGAGATGGGCCATGACATCCCAGGGATCACCGGTACTGAAGGGGTTCGGAAACAAAACTCAGATGAGCCTTAGGAATAAAAGTAATGATAAGTATAATACGGAGATAGAGTACGGAACACAGATGATCACGCCGACAACAAGTACTCACCGATTATAGTCTTGACTCCGGGATGCCTCTGGGCCAAAATCTCGACCGTTTCGTCCCAGAAAATCGGACAGGTTGGCGACTTTCATTCCTGAAACGAAGACTCTTCACGTAGATGCTCATATGAGCTTCCTCCCTTTTCTTGCCGAAGACAAAGTCGCTAGGCTCACGGATGCCCAGGTTGGACGCATGCACGCTGCGCAGCTGGCCCTTCTTCTCAGTTGCTGTAGTCGCTTCTCAAACGAGATGCCGGCTCCCCTCTTCAGCTGCCCGAGCGAATATCTTCGCGATGGACCAGAATAAAATGCCAGAACAAAATCTGGACTTCCTAGTCTGCTTTTTGACCAAGTCAGATTGACACATGCCAGGGCATACGGTGTTGATACTGAGGGGCGAGGTAAGGCGGAAGGCGGCTCATTAGCTCGTGTGTCAGGAAGATATCGAGCACTGGATACACGGATATCAGGATGGATGCGCTTCTGGCAAGCATGCCGTGCAACGCATATTTCGTCCAAAGGTATCGCTTCCTCGTCGTTCTGGCCACCTCAAATTAGCGGACGTAAGTACTTTTAGTTCAGAAGGTAGCACACACACCTGGACTTGCAGTAAACCTCGTCATGCGCCTTCTCCAGGATTTTTCGACTCGATAGTTCCTCGTCGGGCACGTCGACCCAGTAGTCGATGCAGTGCTACATTTGCATTCGCAAAGAGGCTAGGAAGCGTATGCAAGCTGGTGCTAACTGTACAAGAAGGATAGTGAATTCAAAATGGATATTAGTGAACTACAAAACACTTGCATTGCGACGCTCAAATGGCGCTACTCACGAGGCGGCGAGACTGAAGCGCACGGAGCGGGCGAACATCTGGAACGGCGGGATGAGGCATGCCAAGGTCTCCGAGGCATTCGACTGTTGGAAAATCGGTGCCGCCGACGTCGACGGAGATAAGAGACCGACGTGCGGCAAACGCGCGGGGAAAGTGCGGGGAACTGCAACGAACGCATCTATCACATGATCCCGTATCCTCCTTGCCTTCGACCATGTCGGAGCAGGACCCCCTGCTTCCTCCTCCCGACCAGCGCGACCCCGAGGCTGGCGGGAACAGCGCGGACAGGAAATGGCGGAGTCGCGTCGCAGAAGCGCTCGAGTCCTCGACATTCCACAAGCTCGTCATCTTCCTCGTGAGTCGCCACGCATCACCTTTGAAATTGAGCAACATTGCCAATGGCACGCGCTGTAGATTGTCATAGATGCGGCCTGCGGCCTGACAGATCTTGGCTTACACTCTCTCTCGGACACCTGCGAGGCGCCAGCGGGGCCCGATGCGCCCTGGTGGCTGGAAGTGCTGTCGGATATCTCCACGGGCATTACGACCATCTTCCTGGTCGAAATCCGCTGTCGTTGTGGGCACTTGGCCTTCAGTTTTACAATCCATTTGGATGCATCCCTCACGCGTCCCTCCACCTGTTTGATGGCGTCATCATCGTCACCACATTTGTCCTTGAGGTCATCCTCAAGGCAAGAACGCGAGCTCGCCTCGTTGTTGATTATCCTGCGTCTGTGGAGGCTGATCAAGGTTGTGGGAGGTCAGTTTATTCTAGGCCTTTCTGTTTGCAAACTGCTGAGCGGACTTCAGGTGTTGCAGTCGGAGCTGGAGAACTCGAAGAGGAGGACGTGAAGGAGCTTGTTCGGGTGAAGACCGAGCTCGAGACCACGCAGACCGCGCTTTCCAATGCCAGACACGAGAATGAGGCATTGAGACAGCGTCTTGCTCGCTGGGAGAATACCAATGACAGTGAGTTGTAAGAATGCAAAGGCGCATATACCCTGAGACACGGACCATATTATTGGCTATAATTTATTGGCACACCCATTCCCATGCATGTCTTGTTGTACAACGTAGGCTACAGCTATGTATGTATGCAGATGTAATACACTGATGATGAGACCCTTCCACCCAAACGCCAACGAACAGCACCTCAAAAATCGTAGTCGTCGTCGCGGTTGTGCCACTGCCGCGTCACGAACTCTGCCCGCGCAGGCGACGGAACCGGCATCGTCCGCGTCGTGATCCCGCGCGCCTCGTCCGCGCGCACCCACGCCGACAGGCGCGGCAGCGGGATCGGCTTGTCGGGGTCCAGCATCTCCTCCGTGATCTGCGGGTACGGCGGCAGGGGCTTCTGGTCGCGCAGCCGCCGCTCGCGCTCGGGGTAGACGATCGAGCCGTGGAACGACGTGGGGCGGTAGGCCTCCTCCTTCGCCTTGCCCTTGCGCGAGAGCACGGCGAAGGGCTGGTCCTTCCCGGGTCTGTAGACGCGCTGCAGCGCCCACCAGGGGCGCGTCTTGTCCTGCGCGCTCTCTGGCTTCTCGATGTCTGCTTGGGGCGCCTGCTCGACGTCGCGGGGCAGCGATGTGCTGGATTGGTTGCTGTGCGATAGTGAGATGGGGAAGTTGGCGAGGATGGGTTGAGCTGTGGTTGCCCAGGCCCAGGGGAGGAAGCTGCGGTGGCTTGTCGTCCGCGCGGGACTCCATTCCGAACCACGGTGCCGAGTATACCGTGTGAGAGAAGATGTCAGGGTACTCCCCCATGTGTGCTATGCTTGTGCTGAAGATGCAAGGAAATATGCAAGCACTGAGGAAATCGTGATCGTTAGCTTGGACCTGAATCGTGCGTTCCTGGACGTACTCAAGATCCCGGCAAGCCAGCTGACAGGAACAAGCACCGTAGATGACGCGCAGACAGAGAATGGCGCTGGAAACAGATGTGAGCAGATTCACAACACACAGCAGTCTGAGGTCCTCACCATTTGGGCGGCACATGAATGGGGGTCCGCTCACGGTGATATCCACACTGGCGGCTGTCGAGGGTCTCAGCATCGCCAGGACCTGATGAAAGCACGACATGGGCTTACCAAGTTCCAGAATCGCCATAAGTCCAGTCCAAAGACATTCATATGCCACCAGTGCAGTCTTCGCCTTGGCCCCGGGAAACACAAGCTCTGCCAGGACCCTGCACAGTACAGCCTTCAACATCTCCTCCGCTGTGCTGATAGACAAAGTAATTGCTCACCCAACGAGAAACATCGCGAGAAAACACGCATTGATTATCAGGAAGACAGCGCCGCCTTGGACTGGCGACAGATGAGCCGCAAAGCTGGGCACATCAGATGGAGATCGTACCTTCCAAGCCTTCCAAGCCTGCAGCTTTCGTCGCGCCGATGTTCCAGCCAGCGAACACCAGTGCGAATATGTTGAGGTATGCGATTAGAGCTGTAAGCGGTGTGCTAGTCAGTGAGCAATTATGCAGAGGAGGCGAGGGGACGCACATAGAAATACAAAACGGATGATCACTACGGGACTTCTCATGGCGTATCCGGACGCGGAGTCGTAGATCGTCGTAGCTGTTGAGGGAATGAGAGATTCACGCAGCCAGATATATGGCTGCGATAATATGTTGGTCTGCGAAACACGCAGAGAACAGCAGGAGAAGTGAAAAAAGACAGTCAGAGTAAAGGGAGATCGTGCAGGACGTGCTATTGCATGGTACAGGACGGGTGGGAAATCGAAGGGCAGGTTGGGAATGGGAACAGTTATGCCGTTCAGTTATGCAGATCGAGGATAATAGGCCGCTTGTGAACTATGGGCAGGGCCGCAGAGAACAATGGCGGACGCTTAGAGACGCGCAGGACAATAGACGCCACGAGGTGGCATTGACTAATGGCGGTGCCGTTGTATTCTGCTGTCAAGGGCTTCCCGGCATCGACGCTCACCTCTCCGTATGGCATACTTTGCAAACAAGGATGGGCTGGGAACAGCAGATACTGGATTGGTGGCAAGGAAGTCGCAGACGAGGACAAGGAGACTCGGGCGCCAATTTCAGTTGAACCACGACGACTTCCTAATTTGGGACTGCTGTCCTCAGAGACTCAGAAAGACGAGCTATGCGCTAAATGGAGGGAACATACGCAAAGGCGACAATAAAAACCTCGTCGAGGTATTCCCGGTTCAGGTATACCAAAAGTTTAGTAGACTAAAAATAAGAAGAAAAAAGAGCAACCCAACAGTGCAAACGGCGACATACGCCGAATCATCGTCTATAAACGCAAGGTATACACTAATGACCACCAACCAACGAATACAAAAAACATAAGTAATCGTGGTAAAGTCGTAGCAAAACAGTGAAGTGTTCCAGACAACGAAAAGCAGCAAGAAGCGCACTAGGCCCTTCCGCCCACAGCGGCCGCAGTCCCTGCAGTCAATGCAAACCCAAACCAGGAAGGGAAAAAGCTAGTACAGATACAGATAACCCTTTACAAGCCTACAGCAAACGAGCGGACGGGAGGCGGCCGGCGCACCCCGGCTACCTCCCGAAGGGTAGCGCAGAATCCAGACCAGAGCGCAGAGCAAGGTCCAACCCGACAGCCCACCCTACGACCCAGACTGGGACTGCCGCCGCGTGTGATTGCTGATCCGCGACATGTCGAGCGGCGGCGGGCGCGGCATGTCCGCGCTCGACCGCGAGCGGTGGCGCGGCCCCGTCGGCCGCGAGGGGTCGAGCGACGGCCGCTCCGCCGTCGTGATCAGGCTGACGGACGTCTGCCGTGCGTGCGGTGCCGTGACGGACGCAGATGTGCGCTCCGTCGTGGAGGACGCGGGCGGTGGCTTGCGTCGCGCGGCGCGCGCTTTTGGGCTCGGTTGCTTCATGATGTCTGCGCGCGGCCAGTCGCCCAGCGGGGACGGGCCCTGCCGGTCGGCCGGGCGCGGGGCATGGGGCCAGGGCGCGATAGCGGGGTAGCGACCATAATCGGAGGCTGCATGGACGCGGGCTGTATGGACGCGGGCGGAGGCTGTATGGACGTGGGCACGGACGGGCCCGCCCCGAGCTCGATGAAAGGGCGCATATGGAGAGGATACAACGACGGCACATCCAGCGCGACCTCGCGCATCTGCGCGGCGGGGGCGGGCGGCTGCGGCAGATCGCCGAGGTACTCATACTGCATCTCGGAGGGCGCAGGGATGCGCACGGGGCGCGCCGGCCTCGGCGCGAAGATCGCGCGCGGCGACGCGGGCGCGGAGTTGATCTGCTGGCAGCGGCGGTGCTCGTACCACGGGTACGCGCGCACGCTCGCGTACCAGAGCGTGTCGTTCCGGCGCCGGTGCACCACGATGGCCGTCACGAACGCGACAAGGTACACGAACACTGCGCGGGCGGGCGGGTCAGCAGGCGGCGCGCGGTGCAATGCATGCGGAGGACGTACGGCCGAGCGTGCAGATCCACGCGGGGACCATCATGAGGCGCACGGAGAGGCAGGAGTGGGGGACGGTGAGTTTGGCTGGGGGGGCGTCAGTAAGCGGCGATAGCGTGCCTGGGGACTGGACTCACCGATGGTGCTGCACATCAGCGGCTCCGGGATCGCAGTGACGGCGGCCGCGCCCGCTGTGATAAAGAATCAACCGTCGCCGCGCCGTCTGATGAGTCTGACGCACGTACCGAGGTGCAGTGCCCACAGCAAAGTGACCCAGACGAGCTCCGTGCTCACCCAGCCCGTCCAGGCATGCCTGACGAACACGTCGAAGAACAGGCTGCGATCATCCGTCCATCAGCACCACATCGCATTTGAGGGAGTGAGAGGGACGGACATGGGAAGGACGAGGATGAGGCTGAAAGCGCCCAGAAAAATCATGAATGCGTCGACGGGCGCTGTGGACAGACGTGAGCTGTCAGCGTTTTGCGACGCATGGCGCGGCACGACGTACTGGTGATGCCCTCGATGCGAGCATTGCTGAGGCTCCAGACGGCCGCGCTGCAGATGATGGCATTGCACACAATGAGGAGACCTGCATGCTATCAGTGCGCGCTCCCACGGGCAGCCACGGTGGCAGAATGTCAGGTCGTACCAAAAAGGAAGTAACGGTAGAACAAGAGGCTGGATGTCCTCATGACGAGGAACGAGCAGGTAACGATTGTGGGGGCACGACCCGGGGAGGTGCTTATGAAGGGAACGAAGACAGACTGGAGGAGGACCTGTGCCAAAGACGACTCTCTTAGATCTGTTCTGACCTGTCCGCCCGCTCTCCGCCCCTTAGGCTTATGGCATCTCTATCCCTCCGACACGTGCGCCGGCGCTCCTTCCCAACACACATCGCACAGGCAAATCACAATCAGTATTAAGCGTTATAATAGCGATAACGGCGTGTGGCTACAGGTTAAACGGTGAGATGATAAATACACAATGTCATGCAATAGCAAGGTGTCGAGGACAGGCTCGCTGTCGCACACCGGACCCTGTTGTGCCGCGCTAAAGCCGCCCAAAAAAGCCAGCTATCCTGCAGTATGATAATGATTTCTCCGCCCCAGCGTAGGCACCCCATTCGTCACGCGGCGTCCTCCAGGCGCGCCTCCCGCTCGGGCGGGGGCCAGTCTGCGCGGGCGTCCATTTCCGCTCGACGTCGACGAGCACCGTCCGCCCTGTGCAGAACGCCAGCGATCCACTCGGACGCGGGCTGTCTACGACTCGAGATGGGGCGCCTGCCCTGACCGCTGTTCCACGGGCTTGATATCAGCCACAGCTGCTCCACGCGGCCAGGTGCCAGGAACCGAGGTCGAGACAAACGGAAAAGGCAGGGGGCGGGCGCGAGAATGTCGCGAAGCCGGAGGGCAAAGGAGGCGATGCTGGTGGAATTGGAGACACTTTTCCTTGGCTAAACATGGGGACATAGGACCGCACTTCGTGAGAAGGATCCTCCCGCAGATGTCTGAGGACCTCATGGAATCCGGGCGGCGAGGGCCGAGGACTCGGCTAGAGGGATCTATAGAACGTACATAGATGCCGAATAAGCGCACTATATCCGATCGTAAGGCATGTCGAACGTACCAGACATGGAGCCGATCAGCCTGGCGACTCCGATGCGGACATTGAGGATGGTATCGCTCGAAAGTTCTGCAAGACACTGCCAAAACAAGCAAAGAGCGACTCGGACATTTGGACGTCCTCTGACATCACAAGCGCCTGATAACAGGTCACAAAGCTAAGGCACCGTCAGCGATGCTAGGATGGCAGCCAGAAGAAGCTCGACATACGTCATGCGTCGCCTGAAAGCAGGGGAACGAGCCAACGAGCATACATCCGCGCTCAGCTTCTCTCGGATGCGCGGATGCTCCACGAGTGCATCAAATACGGTCGCAAGCTGGAGCAACAGCAGCGGCCATCAGCCACAGCTTTGAAGCAAAGATGGCGGAGAGACGTACGATGCCAACCCCCGCCTCCCGGACCGCCGCAACTTCATCTTGCAACGCCTTTCCCACCAACACACAAAGAGACTCCATCGCCTCCGCATCGCCCCGCACAACCCCGACCACGTCCTTCAACTCCTTCGCAGCCGCCTCCTTCTCCCTGTACCCACCGAGCTCCCCCCACCGCCCCTCCAGCATCCGCACCATATCCAGCCGCTCTCGCTCGGGAAGCGCCTCCACCAATGCGCCCATCGCCTCAATCGCCTTCATCCGCACCTCGCTCTCCGGCGCACGGATGGCATTGCGCCACACCGGCAGCACATCCCGCACCGCGAACACAGGCCCGACAATCCGCGCCATCTCGCCCGCCGACGCAGCGAGCGTCCGACGCACCTTCAGCACCGGCGACTCCGCGAGGCGCACATACAGCGGCCGCAGCTCCGGCCAGCGCTCGCGCCCGAGCGTCAGCGCGACGGCCGGGTAGTTGAACGCGCAGATGAGCGGCCGCTGCGGCTCGTCGTCGTCGCCGTCTGGCGGATCGATCTGGATCACCATCGGCCGACGCTCGGGCCACTTGATGGGCGGGGGCGGATGCGCGTCCATGGCGGGCTTCGAGTCGCGTGCCTTGCCTAAGAATAGGGATAGCAGTTCGTCGGGCGGCCCGCCGGCATCGTCCCGAAAGGTGTACATCACCTCGCCGAGCGCTTCGAGCACGCGCGTGCGCACGATGGGCGATTCGTCCCGCGCGAGCGGCAGAATGGTGTTGAGTGACAGCATGCGCCGCTGGGACGGCGGCAGCCGCGGGAGGATGGCGGGGAGCGCATATAAGGCTGATTGGCGTACTTGAAACGCCGCGTCGATGACGAGCGAGTCGAAGAGAGGCACCTGCATAGAACAGCGTGAGAGAAGCACTGTGGAGCCAAATCAAAGCACCTACGAGGCTCATGACCAGAACTTCCACCGGGACCAGTTTCGCGAGGGCGCCCAATGCGAACGAGGCCTCCTTGCGGACCCACCAGATAGGATCGTGGCCAATGCGTTCCACCTCCTTCACGAATGCACACTTTGTATCGTCGCCCAGACAAGCTATATAAAAGTGAGTAAATGAGCGACTGTACGGAAGCAAGGCACGTACCGCCAGCAGATGCAGAAACCGCTGCCATGAGGCTCATGCTGCTCAGCCGCCCGAGGGCAGCCTGCTCCGCCGCAGCGACATCCGTATCTGCCTCCTCGCTCTGCCCAATGTCCATCGACGTTGTCTCTGCGGAAGACTCGCTGCTACCATTTGTCAGGCTCGGCGAGTCAGTTGCAAATGGATCTGTGGCGCTGCGGAAAGTAGATGCCTGCGCCAGGAGGCGAAGACAACGCGGATGAGGACACCCCATCGGGAAGGATGGACTGCGTGACCGACGGGGCCCAGTCCAACGGCGAGGATGCGTCCTTAGACGAGGGCGTGGACACAAATTCCGAGGCCGAAGGCATAGACAAATCCATTGACTTTGAAGATACATCGAAAGACTGCGGCAAGGTGTCGAGAGGCGAGGGAGGCGTGGCCGGGGACATGTCCACGTCACCTGGTGAGCAGATAGACAAGTCCGGCGACGTCAAGTCCGGTGTCGATTCGTCAGAGGAAGCAAACGAGGCGGGTGACTCGTAAGGGTGTGGCAGAGAGGGAAGAGAGGGAGGAGACTGACGCGACGGGAACACGGGTGGAGGTATGGCCGTCAGCGATGGTTCCTGCTCCATTGGAGCTGGAGCAGGTGACAGCGATGAAAGCGGGCTCGTCTGTACTGGCAGGACCTCAGCGCAGGCCTGTGCTTTGACTTCCTCTGGCTTGGTATCCACCTCAATCGCACTTCCCGGGACGTCGGCGTCATCGTCGGGCATATCCAAGCGCCCGATGCCGATGACGACCTGCTGCAGTATTTCCTGCTCGAAGAGCTGCCGCTGGTGGCGGCCGAAGAGGGTATCTTCAGACGAAACTTCCGGACTGCTGAGCGCGGGCTCCATCTCGCGCATACGTCGGAGAATGTCCACGACGGCGGAGCGTGCTGAAGCGCCGACGGGCGGGCAGGGCGAGAGCAAGAGGGTCCCTAGGATCGGCGTGAACGCTTGCACGAGCAGCGGGGGCGGGTCCTGCATCGGATCAGCAGTCTCGTCATCCGTGACGCAGCAGTTCTGCACATGCACACATCGGCATTTCTAATGAGATTCTGTGACTGGCCAAGCTGTGCTGATGGAAATACTCACGGAGGCGAACCACCATATGATAGGAACCAATTCCGCGGCGAGAGCCTCTTTGACGGCTTCATCTGGCAAGTGATTGAGCATTAATCGAGGATACCAGCGGCCTGTAAGAACTCACCATCGTCCAGGGCAAGTCCATTAAGCAGGGGTAACACATACTCGACCGCCTCAATCGGAGTCACCTGCGGCAGTATCGACGGCATCGCATGGGCGATGTAAACCCTACAGGGCACGAAAGTCAGAGTCCGCGGAGACAAAAGGCTTCCTATCTACGAGCCACCAAATATGGATGAAGAGCGCTTACTTGTGGAAGCTGGCCTGACTGCGAGAGAAGAGATAAATTTTCTCAAGGGTGCTGAGGCCCTCGTCATCGAAGCACATATCGAGCGTGTCCGGGCTGGGAATGCCGTCCGATGGGAGCGCAGGCTCGGCATCTGGCGGCGGAATGGCAATATGGAGGTCCGGCGGTGAGCGACGGGTATCAGGAGGCGGGGACGCAGAGCCGGCGCGCGCAGACGCGGCGGGAAGGTCGGTAGCATCTAGAAGAGGGCCTGGAGAGATGCCGAGGGCCGATGGGGCAGGAGACGTGCATTCTGGCGGCAGAGCCGAGGTATTTTCGAAGGGATTGGGTGACTCTAGCGGGGAGGGAGTCGAGAGGAGAGACGGGCGGTCTATCGGGAGAGGGCGGTTGTATGGCTCTGAAAGAGGCCCTGGAGGGATGGCGTTTTGGCACGAGTGGGAGACGCAGCGGGAGACGAGCTGGCTGGTGGGGCAGGCTCTGGAGGGTCGTCGCGCAAGGCAAGCAGGGAGCCGGAGGACGGACCGGGCTCTGCAGAGTCGGGGTGCGGCTGTGAGTCTTGCAGGGAAAAGTTGGCGACGACCCTATCGAGGAAGCTCACTATTATGCCCATGACCACGGGCTGGGATAAGTAAGGAAATAGGCGGGGCGAGAAAGCGGGCGACTCACTGAGAGCGGAGGGGAGATGCAGGGCTAAATGGGAAACAAGGCGGCCAGTGGCAGCCTTGAGGGTACACACGAGGACGAATATGACGCAAGAGGTGGAGGAGCAGGAAGGCGGGGAGATGAATGGGGAAGGGCGAGACGCGAAGCGGTCAGAAAGCGAGCTAACGGAGAGAATGCATGCGCAGGGGGTTGGCGAAGATGCAGGCAAGGTCGAGAGAGCGCGGGAAGCGGCTCGGAGGTGATGCCACACCGGCAAAGGCAGAAATGCGGGAACGGTGTCGGTTATTTAGCGACACGGTGGACAAGGACGGCGATGGGAAGAACAGAGGGACTAGGTAGGATGGTGGAGGGAGGGAAGCAAGACTTGGAAATAGAAAAAGGACGGGGACAGGCAGCGCACTCGGAATTGTTTGGCGGAGGCAGAGGTCGAGCCAGAGCACCAAGTTCCTTTACCCAAATACTCCAATACAATGACGGCACTCCCCGTCTTGCCCAATCAACTGCTGTTCCTGCCTCTGATGTCATATCGTGCCTAGGCCTCTTTCCGTCAATGTCTTCCATTCGCTGACGTAATACACGATCCATCTATCTACTGCAGCCACCAAACCTACACCTAGCCTATGTACTCGTAGTACAGATACACCTCCAGCTCCTGCTATAGCTCTCCCCGAACCGCCTTGTCCAGCGACACTGCAAAGTACCGTACATTCTTGCTATTCAGCCCCGCCATTGAAATCCGCCCGTTCGTCGTCAGATAGATATGGGCCTTGTCTGTCAGGGCCTTGACCGCCTCCTCGCTGATCCCCGTAAAACTGTTGCCAATTCAAGCCACGTCAGTTTCCATCTGCGTTTCACTCCGCGATCCCGCACGACCGCGCCCTGACGCTCACCTAAACATCCCAATCTGATCCACGATGTGTCCCCAGTCCCCCGGCGTCTTCAGCTCCTCCGTCAGCAGCCTATACAGCTCCTTGCGCATGTCGATTATCCGCCCCGCCATCGTCGCGATGTCCCGCTTCCACTCCTCGAACAGCCCCGCGTCGTTCAGGATCAGCGACACCTGCCACACATCAGCGATCCATCACTCTCACACGCCCGCCACGCCAACTCACCACACGCGCGCCGTACGACGGCGGATTGCTGATCTCGCTCCGCTGCAGCACCGACATCTGGCTGCGCACCCGGTCCGCCGCCGCCACAGACGGCGACACGAGATGCAGCGCGCCCACGCGCTCGCCGTACAGCCCCGCGTTCTTCGCGAAGCTCTGGCACACCAGCATCGGCACGCCCGCCGCCGCGAACGCGCGCACCGCCCACGCGTCGCGCTCCAGGTCCCCGCTCGCGAAGCCCTGGTACGCCGCGTCGAAGAACGCGTAGTGCCCGCCCGCCTGCATCGCCATCCGCCACCGCCGCCCACTGCTCCCGCGACGGGTCCACGCCCGTCGGGTTGTGCGCGCACGCGTGCAGCAGGAAGACCGAGCGTGCCGGGCGCCGGCGATCGCGCGCAGGAGCCCCGCGAAGTCGAGCCCGATTGTCTGCGGGTCGAAGTACGGGTACGTCAGGGGCTCGATGCCCACGTTGCGCATGATCGCAAAGTGGTTCACTGTCCGCGCCGTGAGTGTTTAGTGCGTGAGTGCGGTGGGATGGGATGCGCACCCCACGTCGGGTCCGAGATGTAGACCCGCTTGGTGCCGTTGTCGAAGTGGTAGTACCGGCTCAGGAAGAGCGCTGCGAGATGGTTCGCGCCGGTGCCCGAGATCGTTTGCACGCTCACGGTGCGGCCCTCCGTGATCGCGGCGGCGTCGGCGCCCAGGATCAGCCGCGCCGCTGCGGACGTGAACTCGGGCAGGCCGGTGATGGGCAGGTATTCGTGATCGAGATTCGGGTCGCTGATGATCATCTGCGAGGCCTGTCGAATGCATTATTTAGGATGAGCAATTGCACGCGCGGGAAGTGGAAGCGGATTCGATGCGGTGCACATACGTATGCACGCAGGAAGCGGTGGGGAATGCGGGGAAGAAGAGCCAAAATGAAGGACGCGACGCACCTTTCGCACAACGGGCAGCACCCACGGCTTGTCGCTATCATCCCTATACGCGCCCACGCCGAGGTTCACCTTCTGCGGAAACGGGTCCGCCTTGTACGCCGCCGTCAGCTTGAAGATGCTGCACCCCCACCATCAGCGTCGCGGCGCTCTGCCAGAATGGTGCGCACGCACCTGTCGGGCGGGGCGAGGGGCACTTCGTCCCAGGACTCTGCAGCGCAGTGGCGATCAGATCCTGCAGCAATGGAAGTGGGGGTGTGCGCACCTGCGAGGGCCATGCTGGCGGGCTGTGGGCGGACGTGGTCCGTGATTTGGCGCAGGCGTTCCGCCATGGCGAGTGCAGAAACAGTAAACACGACACGATCCGAAGTGTGGGGCGGACAGATGGCAATCGGATGGCGACCGCGCAGACAGACGCAAAGAAAGAATGGGCAAATCGTCAGCAGTGTAAAACGCACATTTATGGGAGTACACATGCCTGTGGATGAATCAAGTGCTTCTGCTTGGTAGATAGCAAAGACACACGTGATATCGCCTTGTCTACTGCATCCCGGGCGAGCGTCAGGTCAGCGAGCGGCCCAAACGGAGCAGCGCGCGCAGCTCACGAAGATTAGGGTATCGCAGGTAGCACAGGAGGGAATCGTGGTATGAGGAGAGGTGCGTCGCAGGGTTGCGGGGTGTGGCTGAGCGTTGAGTCACCCCGCACTTATATCGGGGTTGGAATTCTGGGCACCTAATAGGCTATCACTCGGTTTGGTACCTGTTGCTTGATGAGCATCTTCGGCAAGTCCGTTGTAAGTAAGCCTGTGCGGTGTCATCTGATGCTGATGAGCAGCCAGCGGGGGTCACGGGCGATCGTATTTACGGGCGAGGTCAGGCTGGCCTGCCATCCAAGCGCCGCTCCGCCTCCAGACAGGTCTTGGCTTGTCGGGGACTGTGGCGCGCACACACACGGCGTTGTTTGACATCGGCGAAGTGAGAAGCGCTACACACGTCGCTTATCCGCCTCTCAGAAGCGCGGTGCGGGGAAGTTCTGCTCGGGTGACAAGACCGATAGCCGTACCCCTTACATTCTTACCGAGGTCCGGCGGATTCGCGCGCGTATCTCAATCCGATATGATGCAATCCGAAAGAGAAAAACCGAGGTACAATAATATATAAGTAGCAACTGATCTACACAGCGGACGGGGAAGATGCCAGATGGGACGGAAGATGAGGGTACTGGATTAGTGGTACGCTGTAGCTAGATGGGTCGTAAATGTCCCTGTGGTATAGCCCGCAGGCGGCACGATAAGGGAAGGCGTAACGGTCGGGCGTGAATGGGCCGCCCGCGACTCCGGCGCAGGAGGGAGGGGGAGGCGACGGGCGGGGGTGGGTGGATGGGCGGGGACGAGCGGTCATGCGGTCGCCATCTTCGACGCCACGGTCCGTTCGCTCTCGAGCTTCGCCTTGTTGCGCTGGAAGGCCTGCTGTCGGCAGTCTTCCAGGTTGTTACAGGCGTGATGCTCGGGGAGGCGGTGCTGGATAAGGGGGAAAGGAGTGGCTCATTAGCAACCCGCGGAGGATGAGATGCTGCGGAGACTCACCGTTCCGCAGAAGTCGGATCGACAATGAGGACAGCTGCCTACGATGCGGAGGGCGGCTTGGTTGCATTGCTGCTCGCCTTGGAATTGACAACGTTTCTTAGCGGCCATGATAAGGGCGTGTGAGGTGGTAAACTGGTAAGAACTAGTTATAGGTGCCTATTTACGAATGGTCAGTGAGTTTCAGCAGGAAGTGCGGACAGAGATACGCACGATGGGGACGGATGTTGTGGAGGCAGAAGGTGGGTGGGGGTGAGTTGTAAGGATGGCTGTGCGGCGCGGACGAGCTCTTTATATGGTGGAGGGTACGGGACGCGTCAGCACTCGAATCTGAGATCCTGTTCTACACGTGACTTTTTCCGCCCTCGGGTGCTCGCATTTCCCGGTTCCGTTCCGTGAGGCGGGGCCGCCGTCCCGGCTCTCTGCCTCGCCGATACCGCCACTCCGTCCAATAGCAACGTCCAGCCCTCTTTCAAAGCAACCAATTTACCTCCGCTTTTTTTCGAGGCCATTTGCAAGTCCCGGGCCGTCGCCACGTTTCATGCTCGCCCGACCAGCTTCGCCGTCAACATGCCCATCAGGCCTGTTCGCGCAACCCTTGTCCATTCCCCACACGCTGCAACTACGAGGATCCCCATCATTTATCCACACACGCCGCCACCCGCATGGCATGATTGCAGACACAAGGCCGTGTTCTGATGTCGAACACGCATCGACATCGACACGCACCGCACGCATGTGTCGATCTCAGACCGGGTCTCGCGGAGCAGCGAAGGACGCCTCGCTTCTCTGGGCCACCGGTCCGCGCACATCAGACAACGGGTGCCGCTCTCGCGCTGGCACTGACAGGCGGCGGCACGCAGCCCTGATGCATCTGCGTGCGTTTTGCGGGTGAATAAGAGTGCTGGATGCGGCGACGTGGCCGGTGCCCGCAGGCTCCAGATCGTCTCCGTTGATTGCCTTTTCCTCGTTAGCGTTGACGGGAGCCTCGAGCGTCCTCGAATCTTCCTCGGCGGAGCTAGCACCGCATGTATAAGCCTGTTTGGCAGCAGCTACGCTTCCGAGTGCCACTAAGGCTGTCCCGCAGTCACCGGATGCAGCATCCGCAGGTCGTGTGCCGCTGGAATACCCACACGACTGCGCCGACGATGTTTGTCTCGGGATCGGCGCTATCGGGCGGGGGTTGCCTGAGCTTTGCACCGGGTCAATTCGTAAGGCGATACACTCAGTTTTCGTGCTCAGATCTTACCAGAAGGCATTATAGTTGTTGTGACGCTTACTCAACCTCCATAATGGCTCAGATTGTATCGTGTAGGCTCTTTGCTCATAAATATGATTTCGCACTGGGAGCTACACCAGGAGCATCTCACACCTGTGTTTGAACAGCATTCATCATGGGTATCCAAGAGGTATGTCAAAAACCCTCGTCTCGTGTTCGTCTACTATTCGAGGGGATCGTCATAAGTGGATTATACGGATAACAAAATATGCCCGAACGAAGGGTAGGCACAACGATGAAGGGCATGTACAGACCGTGCGTGGTCGGGTATTAATGAGCGGCTGGGGTGGGGTAGAAAATGTGAACGCGTAATTACAGATGTCCGTCGATGAATAAGGATGCGAGAAATCAGATGTCCGTACGATAAGAGCAACAACCATCTCATGGAAATAGCAGAACACACAAAGGAACGGTAGCCACCGACATGCCTACGCCTAGTTACTGCTGTTGTTGTTGTTGGTGTTGTTGTCTTTGTTGCTTTTCGGTGCAAACTTGACGGCAAGCACGATGGCGATGATGGCAAGGATGACAATGATGATCGCGAAGCAAATCCAACGCTTTTGCGGGCAGCACGCGCGGAAACCACTGCTTTCTCGGTGTGACCGAGACTGAAGAGAGACGGGTCAGGCAACGGTGTGGCCATGGCGACGACACGACTTACCCGGCTTCTACATCCTTCTCGACATCGGCGGCCTGTGCTTCAATGGTATTGATAGTTTCGTCTTGTTGCTCGACGAGAATGCTCATCTGCGCGACAAAGACGCGTGAATTCAAGATTCGAAAAGCAAGAATCAGGATACTGACGTCATTGAATAGTTGTGCAAGTTCAGCGAGTGTCGACTCGATCTTCTTGATGTCTGCGTGTCGCTCTTGCACTTCGCGATACGCTGCCCGCGACTCGCCATAGCGGTTGGAGTTGAGAAGCTATACAGACTTCAATACTTATCATAGGCCCGAATTTGAACCGACTAACCGCCTGCGAGAAGACTTGACCGCCGTTATCGTCGTCCACGGCCGCCCGGATCTCCTCTGGGCTAGCATCGGGCTTCACTGCAAAAAAAAAATACGTTTCAGACCATCATATGCACCTAAAAGCAGATGCAAACGCACCAATCTTGATCTGGCGCTCCATCCGCTGCTTGTATTTTTGCCTATACGCCTGCTCGACCTGCTGGTAGTTCTGGATCGCCTCCACGAACTTCGACTTCACCAGTGCGGTCTGACATCGCGCGTTAGCCCCGGGCATTCACGCAGGAGCTGAGAACGCACCTGCTGTTTCTTGATCGTCGCATCACGCCCTGCGCCGCCCGAGCGCTCGAGCGCCTTGATCCGCCGCTTCAGCATGCTGCTGAGGGAGCTGGTGTCCGCGACGAGGTCCTCGAGCTGCTGCGCGACGCGCTGGGCCGCCTGGTCATCTGTGTTGTTGAGCGAGCGCGAGTGCAGGTCTGAGATGCGGTTGACGCTGTCGTTGAATGTCTTGATGCTGTCTTGTATTGACGAAATCTACCAAGCCGTCCAGCACGGTCTCAGCACCATATCAGCGCAGAAAGTTGGAGATACGCACCTCGTCGTAGAAAGCGCTCATGGTGTCGCCGCCCGCTCCTACCCCGCAGTCAGGTTCGTGGTGCTGCTCTCCTTGACTTCCGCCATCTCGTAGCTGGGGGTATCGTCCTGTTGCGCATAGGGGTTTGGTCGGCGTCCGCCAGCACCACCGTACCCGCCGCCGCCAGGGGTAGGGTACGAATTGCTGCGGAAATGAATGAGGGCATCAACACCGGGCGCGGTGATCCGAACAGTGCGACCACGTACTAGCTGGGGTTCTCGCCTCCGCCCTGCTGCTGAGCCTTTCCGCCAGAACAACATGGGTCAGGACACGAAGAGAGAAACGAGAGGACAGGGTAAACGCACTCTCATTGCGGCGAGTCTGTCTCTGGCCATGTTGTGGTACGATGTCGGTATATGCGGGAATCAGTTGTTGTCAAGCGGGCTGGTATCTCCACAACAATCAATGTTGCGAGAGCTCAAGATGATGTTGAAATGGGATACGGGAGCAGGTCAGCGAGGCAGACCAGCAAGGGAAGGGGGGGTATACAGCTGCCAGCGTCTGGAGGCTGTGAGAAAGGCGTTGATTCGAGGTGGCTGTGATCTGCTGTGACCGTTGGCGCCGCTCGGGTGGGGCGGCTTCAATTTTGTCTCAGTCCACTTTGACCCTAGCACCTCGGTTCTCATGAGCTTCAAGACCGATTTTAATCTAGTACAGTACACTCTACTGCACACCCGTTGCTACAATTTTACAAAGCAAAGACAGCACTTTGCACAATACATCTATCTGTGTCAGCGCAGAGAACAATTGTGCTCTGGACCTTTTTCTATTTCGCCAGAGCCGCCCGAAGGACAGACACTTGCCGGTCGATCATGGTTCGGCTAGTCCCTCCAATTGCCTGCCTGCGTTCCACGCTGGCCTCGAAGTCGAACACCTGGTGGATATCATCGCCAAATTTGTCGCACAGGGTCTTGTAATCCTGTAGGCTCAACTCGTTAAGTTGGCACTGGCGCGCCTCTGCGAGCGCAACGGCCCTGCCTGAAATGTGATGCGTCTCTCGGAATGGAATCTGCAATCGCGCGGGGTCAGCTGGGCATACTGACAACTGTCCTGATCACTCACCCCCTTGCGAACGAGGTAGTCGGCCAGATCGGTGGCAAGGACATCCATAGTCAGCGCTTTGCGCATCTTTTCTGGGTGTACCTACAACAGTGAGTGGTGTTAATGGCGCTTGATCCGTACAAAGACCGAGCAGCATACCTCCAGCGTGCCAATGACACCTTCAGCTATCCGGAAGCAGGCAGATACGGTATCCACAGCATCGAATAACGGCTCCTTGTCTTCCTGGAGGTCCTTGTTGTATGTCGACGGGAGACCCTTGTATGTCATAAGGAACCCTGCAGCCTGCGTGTCGCTTTGGTCAAAGAAAGATAAAGCAAGAAGGAAGATCCAACATACATTGCCGAAAACGCGTCCCGATTTGCCTCGGAGAAGTTCGAGGGAATCGGGTTCTTCTTTTGTGGCATCATACTCGAGCCAGTGCTAGTGAAGTGTATCAGACATTATGACATCGCCCCACCACGATGCACAACGCACCTGTAAGCATCACTCAGTGTGATAAAGCCAAATTCAGCCGTCGAGTAGATGATCAGATCCTCCGCCATCCGGCTCATGTGGGTGGTGGTCAAACTCGCCCACAGGAGGAATTCGATAATAAAATCACGATCGCCGACCCCCATAGACTGTTCTCGCGACAGATTGGAAGCCGAGCTCCTTGGCAAGGAATTCACGGTCGACGCAGAAGGGTTGCCCGCGAGCGCTCCGGATCCGAGAGGGAAGGACGGATATGCGCGGGATGAGCTGCTGAAGACGCTCGAGATCGGTGCTGAACGAGAAGGCATGCGAAAGCAGGAGATGGGACCAGCGGATGGGTTGGCCACGCTATCCGCAAATCGTGAGTCCGATGTCAGGATAGTGAGGGAAAACGGACCTGCAAGTGTGTGTAACCAGGCATGAGGTAGTCCTTCTCCTTGTCAGCGCGTTCGACCATGACGCGAATGAGGTCCCGCAATCCGGCCTCGACTTCTTTTACTTCGCCAAGAAGCCAAAGACGCATGTCAGTCGCGACCTGGTCATTTCGCGAGCGGCCAGTGTGGAGTTTTCCACCCAATGGGCCAATCAGTTCGCTCAATCGGCGTTCGTTGGCGGTGTGGATGTCTTCGTCGTCCGGTGCAGGTTCGAACTAGAAAAGATGATGGTCCGGCTGTCTACATGAGGCGTCCCTGTGGAGGCAGAGATGTGGAATGTTACTTACCGTTCCAGTTGCCCACTCCTTCCCTACAGCTTCCAGACCTTGAGTGATCTTGACCTCCTCCTCTTTTGTCAAAATACCAACCTTGGTCAGTGATTTGGCATAGGCAATTGAGCCGCGAATATCAGCGGCATGCATCCGCTGGTCATATTTGAGCGACTGGTTGAACGCGTGCATCCTGTAGACATGGTTTCTTTATTGGTGTGCATAGATCGATTGGATATCAATGAACTCACAGAGGATCGGTTTTGCCAGTAAAGCGACCTCCCCATAGCTTTTGTTTTGTGGGCTGTTCGGCCATTGTGGTATAGTGAGCAGATGTGTGGATGAAAAGATTTGGGTTGGACGCAAAGCAAGCGCACTTCGAATCTTTGCTTTGACTCGACTGTGTTACCCATTCTGGAAGGTCGACTTCCTTTCTCATCCTGCCATCTGCAAGTTCTTTCGTAAGTATCTCTCCAGATTTGTTCTTATGTGTCTCTCTGTATGTCTCCGTACTACTCACGCACTTTGGCGTAGAGACCATTGTCAAATTCCTGCTATAAAGCTGATTTGACGTAGGCCAGGTCAAGTAGTATATTCGTCAACAGCACGCGCCAAAGATCCCGTCTGTTCGAGGGTCAAAATTTGGCGTTTCCCAGTTTCTTTTGGCCTTAAATAACAGCGATGGTTCTCTTGCAATTCACAGACTTTCTGAAGGTCGTTGGTTCATCTCTTCCTGACGCTCTGATTTTTTTTTTGATTTTCGAGTGCTTTTTGTCACCTGACTGATGTTAACTATCACATGATCTCTTCGCGTCCTCAAGTCCGTCTAGTTTGACCGGTCAGCCTCTTCAGACTTTCTTCCTCTCCACCACCATCGCATACTACAAGCACATATTCATGTTTATCAACAGTTCTTTTACTTGGACTGATGTCCTGGCGTATTTCACTGTACTTGTCACTCTTTTCCTTCTGCACAGTTCAATTTTGTCAACCCTCACTTCTTTGGAGTACGCCTTCGAAAACATATCAAGACAGGCTCCGTTTCCTCTCGACGTATCTTTTTCTCATGAATTTATCAACGAAAATCCTGCGGATCTGGGCTCTTCTGCGGTGAATGGATACTCATCCCTCACGCCCTGGCTTGCGGCGGTATCGTCTAGCCGCCTCCGCCATATCAACGACCTCGGACGTGTCTCTTCTCAGCTCGCCGCAATTTCTCTTCTCATGATCATCAGCTCGATGCAAGCTCTTCTGGCTTTCCACCATTTCATATGCCCTACTGTCAAAGTAGGCGGATGGATAGCTCGCGCCTGGCTCCGCATCCCACCAGCGGATGCAAAGTTTCAAGCATTTCTGCTTCATTTTCTTCGCTGGCCTCCACCTCCACGTCTCCCGCTTTCCACACTCTATTTTCACTCGGATGAAGGCTATCGCTTCAATCCGCCGACGTGTCGAACCTGTGGGAGAGACGCTCACGCCGAGCTCCTTGGATGATGATACGGTCGCGGGCGAGTACCGTGGATGCCCCTTACACTCCACCAAGGTCCCAGTCCGGTGCGCAGTACATGATGTTCCCAGCAAGGTTACGCCAGCATTGTTCCTCGTCAGCGAGAGGCCCAATCCGCTCATCCGCTGAAGTCGAACCTCAGCGTCCATGCCCCGGCCTTCGCACCCTCTTGTACTTCTACGTCTAAATCGTTGACTCCTGAGAATGCTCAGAGCGCCATCACAATCAAGCCTCGCGGCCGCCTCCACCGCATTCTCACGAGCTCACTTTCGGTCTTTCAGAAAGCGAAGGTTGACGCTGCTGTGTCTCCTTCAGCTCAAGCTTCCAGCCAGGACTTCACCACGCAGAAGTTGGAGCCTTCCTCTGCCGCGACGATTAGCTCTGCAGCTCCGACCGTGCGGCTGAATAAGGACGCCCCGGTTTTCACCCCTGGTCGATCGTCTCCCCTTCTCGCCCTGCCCATAGTGAGCATTCACGACGTGGTTCCAGGTTCAACTGGGAAGGAATTTTCGACCCTCGGCTCGTCATCTCTTCACACCACAGACGATAGCAGATGCTACCACGTCTGTATCTCCAGTAACACCCATTTCTGGCCAGTCTCACTACGGCGTAATCATCGCAGATGGCGCTGCCTCTCCGCTCATGCCGATGATGAAGTCCACACCCAAGATGCTCTATCCTCCGTCTTTGAGCCCGTCATTCCCCAACGAAGTCGAGTCTCCTGTTCTCTATTCGACTCAACCACACTGGACCCAGATGACGGCCAGCCCCATTACTCCTATGGCCGCCCCGGTACCCTGTGGGCTTCGTCAATCGCTCTTGCCACCGCGTCCTGCGCTCGGTCCCGTCACGAACAGGTTGTCCGCCAACAACAGGATGAATCTTCCTGCGCTCGTAACCAACCACCGCATGCCGCAGGATCCAAAGGAAAGGCCATTGCCGCCGACTGCTCCAGTTCTGCCCGCGGAGCCTGTCCACAAGCCCTCCGTACCATCGCATTTCCCAGTGTACAAGGGATACAAGTCCAGCGCGCTCTTCCCGGCGTGAGCGTTCTGTGAGGGGTTTCGCAGAGTAGACGGCTTCCGTTTTTCGCGATGGTTTCTCGGCACTTTATGTCCTCCGTTGATATACATCCTATATTTCTTCAGGATTCACAGATCTACGTATCCTTCGATTTGAATTTACTTCCGATTGATTTGCACGATGTACAATGGTTAGGACTCGGTCATCTTTGTAACTTCTAGACGCAGAGTTACGATTCTGGATACAAGGAATGTATGATCAGTCTCCGGTGAAGCGCGTATCTATGCAGAGCCAGGCTTCTCCATTATAAATAATCTAGCAATACGCACTCTAGAGTACGAGATATACGATAATCTATCATCCATTCAAGTTATCAGACCTCAGGATAAGCGTGTTCTAAGAAGCATCAATTTTCGCGCTTGTGCGCACCCGCCGCGCCATTCACGATCGCGCCCTTGTCCTTCGGCGAAGGGCAAATCTCGCCAACGACGGGGGTCCCGCGTAACGCATTAACGACGCGCAGCGCGAGCAGCGCCATCGTGGTGACGATGAGGTAGATCACAACGCGGATAGGAAACGGGTTGACCGTGAGGAACGGGTACGGGACTGCCACACAAACCAAACACATCAGCCCCATCGCACGCAGCACACAAAAACGGGCACTCACAGACGCCATTGAGGCCCCCGCAGCGCTCGACCCACGCGCCGTACCACAGCGCCATGGCGAGCGCCATCGCGCTCGCGCCGTACTTCAGCTCCGCGGGGCTGTTTGCGCTCGAAGAGCACGAAGTCGAGCGTGAGCGCGAGCGAGGGCACCGCGTGCAGCGCGAGGTCGACGTCCGTGCGCAGGTGGAAGGGCGCGGTGGCGGTGCCGGACGCGGTGGGGACGCTTTGGAGGATGAGGCTTGGTGCGAAGAGGATAAGACCCCAGTAGATGAGGGAGACGACGACTTCGAGCTGTGGGCGGATGGGTGAGGAGATTGCGGGGCTGGAAGGAGGGGACGTACGGGGAGGGATATCATCGCGAGGGTGCGTTTGGCTTGTCTGAAGACTGCGTAGCTATCGTGAGCGGGAGCGCTCAGGCGCTTGACATTGTTATCTGCGTTACCTTTGAAACTGGGGAAGACATCATTCGCAAGGGCCAGCAGCATCGTTACAACTGCCATGGCCAACCTGTATCATGGTGACAATGAGCATGTCTGCAGTATGGAAGACGTCACGGTCAATGGATGTCGGCATGCTCACGCTTGTATCGTCAGGAACTGCGTGTGGCCGCATCTCTGGCTCATGATGTAGTCGTCCAGCGGCGTGCCGCTCATGGCATTGTATCCATAAATCATGGTCGCAGCGGCGGACGCGTGTAGGAGCGCTGCGCCGAGTCGTTTGGCCGTCGACATGGTGGTCGATCAGGTCGTCGGAAGAGGGATAAGTAGTTCTATAAGGTCTATGAAGGTTGCGTCCGGGAGCGACTTCGCTCAGGTATATAGCGCAATTTAGGGATGTTGGACGTGCGTCTCTGGGATGGTAGGATGGTCGTTGGTGAGAGGAACAAAGGGTATCTCGCAGCACACGACCGTCGTGTCCACTGGCTGGCCCGACTGCCTCGGATGTTCCGCCTGATGGTGGTGACATCAGCGCTCGCGACAGTCGCGTCGTGGAGTCCCATTTTCTTAGACAAACGAGATGACGCGCCGGACGTCCGACGCCTGACGCATGAGGGCCGTAAACGCAACATACGATAAACGATATACAGTGAGAAGTAACATGTAGAGTTGTGTATCCACGGAACGAGAAATGCTCATTATATATTACAGCGCGGGTGAAGTCCGTCCTGAGCATTCTGTAAAAGATGCCGTCTTTCCCAAAGCTCCCTAAATGTCTAAGTAAATATCGTACATCACCCCGCGACGTACAGCAGGAATATCAGACGATATTCTTCTAATCTGGGACCAGCTCTAAACGCGTCCATGCCATCGCCTCCAGAGTACCACGCTCGCTCCGCACGATATCAACGCGGCCCAGGTGCTGACCCAGAACGTGAGACGCCAGCACGCGACACCGGTGCACACGCCTTCGCCGCTACTCCGGCTGGCGGAAATGAAGGCGTAGAGGTAGGAGAACAGCGGTGTGCCGAGGAAGGGGGCGTATGTCAACACGCCGAAGTTGCGGCCCAGGTTTGTTGAGCCCCAAATGGAGGAGACGACACTCGGGCTGTGAAAGAAGGATCAGCGCAATGGTCACTGTGACGGGAAAGTGGAGACGCGTACAGAATGGTGAATGTTGTGCCATAGGCGACACCTGTTCCGATACTATACGCCGCGTAAGTAATGTCAAAGGCAAGATGTGGGGCAGTGTGCAGTATCTACCTGAGAATCCAGAGCATGCCCTGCGATCGGATGCCAAGAACAAGACTGGCGTACGAGATCGCCAGAAGAAGCGTAGCGCCCGAGAGGAAGCCAATGCGACTGAAGAAGTGCTTCCTCGGGAAAGAACGCATCCCGTTGGGCAAATAAGCTGCGACCGGAGAGGTGAAATCTGCCAATGGGCCTGCAAGCAGCCGGGAGGCAGTATTGGCAAGTGAAAGGACACGGACTTGTGTGGACGTGGCTACGTCAGTGGCGGTATCAAGAATGGTGGTGTCTTGGGATGCTGAAGACGGGGGTAGTGACAGGACGATGGTGCCGATGTTCGATATCACCATCTCACACTTGACTTGTTATGAGCGATCGCCCTATTTTGTTCGTGACAGAAGTAAGTGCTGCTCACCGAGCCCAATACAAGCATGGTTATCAGAGCGAGGATATAGAAGTTGGGATCCTTGAGCAAATCGAGGACGGTGGCGTCTTCCTCCACAAGAACGACGGAGACGGAGACCTGTGGTCCTTTCCCTGGTAGTAGTGCTTGTCGTTCATCCGTGCTTGCTTCCTCAAGATCTTCGTGCCCAATGATGACAGGTTCTTCCGATATCGTCGCCCTGTCCGACAACAGAGGTGGTACGTGGAGGGTGAAGGCGCCGATAAGATGAACTATACCCGCTAAGGCTGCTAAGAACGTCAAAAATGCCGTTACGTCTAGGCCTGTATCCGATCTCGAGAATGGCTTCGCCAGAAGAGACAAGAATAGCGGGGATAGACCGAAGAGGGCCATGCTCGATCCCGACGCCACGCCCATGTAATCAGGGAAGTTCTTGGATGCAGCGAAGAGTGAGGAGAAATATCTGAGGGCCTAGATTGAGCCTAGCGCGACATGTGGTCAACTGCACTTACGAGAAGACAGTTCCAAGTCCTGCAAGGAAGAAGAAGAATACGAGGCGGTGGAACGAGGACTTGGACGGATAGGCGATATCATCGGGGGTCTTGGCAATTTCGTGGGCGAACATCCCAAAGCCAAAAGAAAAAAGGATGGAAGAGACCAGAGAGCACGCCCAAGGGCCATGACGATCAATGACCTTCCCAACTACAGCAGCGAATGGGTACTGTCCGATCATGCCTCTGGGACAGAAGCTGAGCAAGTGCGAGTCCGAGCGTCGAATGACTCACGCGAGGACTATGGTAGTAAGCTGAGGCTGAGTGAGCTTGAGATGCGTTGCCAATGCTGGCGAAAGCAGGGGGAAGGTGAAGATGCCGCCCGCACATATCCTAAATAGATAAGTTAGACACCTCATGAATTAGTACTTCAGAGACCTCTTCAACGGATATCAGAGACGCACGCATTGGCGGCAATGGAACAACAAGTGCAGACGAGACGGGCCCTCTGCAATAACGAAGAGTCGGACGCCATGAGGGGAGTCACATCCAAGGGAGTCGGACGAGAGCTAACGTGTGTGGGGAGGAGCGCCTCCCCTCAGACTGCGCCCGACACGGCCATGTCGGCGCGCACGTGAGCGACGCGTCGTGGCAACACGTGCAAACAGCGTGTGTTGATGGGCGCGTCTCAGTCGCGTCTGACTCTGACTCCTTGTTTCACCCCTCCTCGCCATGTCCCTCCCCGTCAAACGCACCTATGGCTCGCGCCAGAGCCGTCCATCCTTCCGTTCATCTTCTCCCGACCTCTCATCTTCCCCCGCGACGCCTTCTCTCAAACGACCGCTCAGCGAGCGCCTCTCATTCACCAACACCCCGGCCAACAAGCGACCGCGTCTAACCGCGTCTATCTCAGATAAGGATACCAAGAAGGCGAAGGCCAAGAAAACCAACACCCAGAAATTTCTGACACAGCTGCATTTCAGTATCGATACCTCCGTTCTGCGGACATGCCCGCTGTGCGACTTGACCTACACCAAGGGCGCCCCGACGATGAGAGCCTGCACAAGGCGCACTGCGCCCGCGTCCAGCGCAGCATGGAGTGGGGCAGGGAGGAGGAGAAGGAGTCCGTGAAGGTCGGCGTGCAAGAGATCGAACGCTCCGTCAAGCTGAAGAACGGGAAGAAAGGAAGGATTATCTGCTTCAAGGCAGACGTCGGAGGCAAGATCGGGTCCAAGGTAATGTTCCGCATTCCTCTACCAATAATGCAGAAAATTTAACGATGCTTTCAGCTCGCGATACTGCTCGACACGATCGCCCTCGCTCTTTCGTCCCCGCCGCTCACAGAACCCATCCTCCGCGCGACCAAAGTCTACCTCTTCCTCCTTCCCTCGATTACCTCAACATCACGCGAGCGCATCGTCGGCTGCGTCCTCGCGCAACAAATTACCACCGCCATGGCCATGGCCGCACCCGCAGACCTCATAGACGCACACGGCGCCCCGCCGACCGCGACCCTCGTCGCCGTCGACACCAGCTCCGGGCTGTTCTGCCATCCCGAGCCGCTGCCGACGCCGCTGGGCATCCCGCGCTATTTGTCCCCTCCGCGCACCGCCGGCAGGGCATCGCGGCCCGTCTGCTCGACGCAGCGGCCGCGACCTTCGTGCACGGATGCAAGCTCAGTCCCACACGGGGCGAGGTGGCGTTCACACAGCCGACGGACTCGGGGAGGGCGGTCATGGAGAGCTGGGGCGGCGGCACGGTCAGGATCTATCAGGAATGATGCATTAAGTCCGAGGTGAAGAAGCCAGCGGACGATCTTCTAGATATCCTAAATGCAGATTTCATACCCAATGTGCATACCCTTGAAGTATTGAAGATTTTTCACCGCTAGATAAGACGGGAATGAAAATAGCGTGGTGACTGTACAGTAGTTCCACGATTTATACAAAAGATATGTAGGATATGTGTAGATGCGGGATTCATCGATACAGATCTTTGACTTCTCCACTCCCACGATACCAAATACTGTAACACCAACCTTCCTCTGCGTAAAAGTCGTAAAGGATACATATAAAACAATTCACCGCTGCATCACCTGGTGTGATACAGATGGGGTTTCTCGATTTTGAGGATTGGTACGTTGAGACGGATGTGACAACGTTCATGTCTGAACAACCACGGGCTGCGGCATAACTTTCGTTGGGGGAGGGACGAAGCGCTAAAAGAAAAATCGACAACATCAACCCTGGCACGGAAGCATAACGGAAACCATAACGTACTCTCGTCTTGATTCCTCCAGCGCTAGGCAGGCGCGTATTTCCCATGAGCCAGGTATCAACTTCTGCAGCCGCACCGCGGCCCTCGCTGATGAAAAGATTCTGTCAGAAACGAGACGGACGCGAACGAGGGTGACACTTACTTGATACCCCAGACAATGAGGGACTGGCCGCGGCGGCAGTCTCCAGCGGCGAACACGCCCTCTACGTTGGTGGTATACTTCTTGTTCGGCGTCTGGATGTTCGAGCGGGAATCCTGCTTGACGTTCAAGGCCTTGACGGCCTCCGGCTGGGGACCGAGGAAACCAAGCGCCAGGAAGACGAGCTGGGCGGGGAAGAACTTCTCCGATCCCAGCACCTCTTCCATCTTCCAGCGGCCTCCGCTGTCTTTAGTCCATTCGACGCGGACTGTGCATGGTGCGAATTGAGAATATACTCAAGCAAATTTATCGAAGCAACGTACCGGTGTTCAAGCCTTGCAGCTTGCCGTTCTCGCCCAAAACGAACTCCTTAGTAGAGATGCAATACTCGCGAGGATCTAGAATAAAAATTGAGCACGTTGTTGGGATGAGATCGGATGGGATCATACCATGGCCAAAGTGTGCAGCAACCTCCGTGTGCCCGTAATCAGTTCGGAACACCCTGTGAAAAAAGATGTCAACAACCAATAACAGCGCAAGGGAAGAAGCCGCTAACCTCGGCCATTGGGGCCAGGGGTTGTCCCGCGCGCGCGAAACTGGTGGCTGAGGCAGCAACTCGAAGTTGACCACCGACTTAGCGCCGTGCCGCATGGCTGTACCAATGCAGTCGTTGCCGGTATCACCACCGCCAATGACAATAACGTCCTTGCCCTTGGCGTTGATGTAGTTGCCGTTCTGGAGCTCCGAGTCTAGAAGGGAAGCCGTGTTCATCTGCGGCGGCAGACACGTCAGTGGCGTAAGGGGTGCAGATATTCGTGGAACATACGTGGAGGTACTCCATAGCGAAATGGACGCCGTCCGCGTCTCGACCGGGGATCTTGAGGTCTCGGGGCCACGTTGCACCGGTCGCCAGCACCACGGCGTTGTTCTCCGCGCGGATATCATCGACATCGACGTCGACACCAACGTGCGCGTTGGGAACGAAGGTCTGACGGACCGGGAGTTTTAGCGGATTGAAGCAGAAGTGCTGCGATATGACTTACCACTCCCTCGGCAGCCATAAGGTCCAGACGACGCTGGACAACGCCTTTGTCAAGCTTCATGCTAGAACATTGACATGCGATGAGGGGGCAGCTATCTCAAAAGAAAGATGTAGACGTACTTAGGAATGCCGTACATGAGCAGGCCCCCCATGCGGTCGTTGCGATCATAGACCGTCACTTTATGACCCGCCTTGTTCAGCTGGTCTGCACACGCAAGTCCAGCCGGGCCTGAACCAATAATAGCGATCTTTTTCCCAGTGCTAAATGTAGGGGGATTGGGAGCCATCCAGCCCATTTCGAAGCCCTTCGGAAATGAGTCAACGCAGGAACTATCATCTAGACCTCGATGTACGTACCTTGTCGATGATGGCGCATTCGATGCTCTTGATACCCACAGGCTGCTCATTAATGCCAAGGACGCAGGCGCCTTCACAAGGGGCTGGGCAGACACGGCCAGTGAACTCGGGGAAGTTGTTCGTCAACAGCAAGCGGTTCAAAGCGTCTTGCCATTGGCCCTTGAACACGAGATCGTTCCACTTGGGAATGATGTTGGAGATGGGACAACCGGTGTCCGACTGGCAGAAGGGCACACCACAGTCCATGCAGCGCGCGGACTGATACTTCAACTCGCTTTCGGTCAAACGAGTGGAGATCTCCTTCCAGTCCTTCGTGCGCTTGCGGGGTGGGCGGTACGCTTCGCCGAGCCGTTTGTATTTCATGAAACCGCGAGTCTTGTCGAGCTTGTGGAGACGTTGCTTCGTGGCCGCATCGTCGACCATCGAATCTTCCATATCCACCACCGAAGGTTCGTGACGCTTGGGGTAAGCGGGGACGGCTGAGGCTCCTTTGGAAGGAGGATGTCTTCGAGGCCTTCAGAAGCAAGATCCACCTGGCTTACGGTGCGCGAGGGCACAAGGTCAATGACACTGGCGCGTAGCTTCTCCTCCTTCGCCTTGGCCGCATGCTCTTCCAGAACACGCTTGTA
This sequence comes from Hericium rajendrae, assembly GCA_033439255.1. NCBI lineage: Eukaryota > Fungi > Basidiomycota > Agaricomycetes > Russulales > Hericiaceae > Hericium > Hericium rajendrae. Next base: position 856,735 of record CM065889.1, read on the forward strand.
GTCGTACGGCATCACGCGAACGAAGAGGGGGAGGAGGTGGTGGAAGTCGCGAAGAACACGATCGGCGACTTCGGACCCAGTGTAGTGACGGTGATCTTCGATGAGACTGCGCAGCTCTGCAATCTCGCGCGGTTCTGTGACCTTCCCAAGCTCGACCATCTCCATGTTCACCTTGGATGCGAACGTGTGAGCAGTGTCGAGAACGTATGCGATTCCTCCACTCATGCCCGCGGCGAAGTTGCGTCCAGTCGTGCCGAGGACGACGACGCGGCCACCCGTCATGTACTCGCATCCGTGATCACCAGTACCCTCCACCACGGCGTTTGCCCCAGAGTTACGGACCGCGAAACGTTCCGCCGCAATTCCGCGAAAGAACGCCTCACCATACGTAGCACCGTATAGGCATACGTTTCCGATGATGATGTTCTCCTCGGCCTTGAAGGTGGATGACTTGGGTGGGTACACGATGAGACGTCCTCCGGACAAGCCCTTGCCGACATAATCGTTTGCATCTCCCTCCAGCTCGATGGTAATACCCGGCGCGAGGAAGGCACCGCAAGACTGGCCTGCAGACCCCTTCATGTTGATGTGAATGGTATCACGGGGGAGGCCCTCTTCACCATAGAGCTTGGACACGCGGTACGACAGTGTCGTGCCCAGCGCGCGGTCGGTGTTTGTTACATCGCACTCAACGCGGACCGGAAGCCCTTTCGTGAGTGCCGGCTCCGATTCGTCGATGAACTTGTTGTCCAGTCGGATGTACAGCTTGTGGTCCTGCTGGCGGACGCGGTAGGTGGCTGCGCCAGGACGCATCTGCCATGCCGGCTTGAGAATCGCCGAGAGATCGAGATGCGCTGTCTTCGGAGTTCGCAGCTTGTCGTCGACCTTGAGCATGTCTGCCCTGCCGACCATCTCGTTAATCGTGCGGAAGCCAAGCTTAGCCATGATGGTACGGAGCTCCTCCGCCAGGTAGTAGAAGAAGTTGATGACGTGCTCGGGTTGACCATGGAATTTGGCACGGAGCTGGGGGTCCTGGGTGGCAATACCGACGGGACAAGTGTTCACTAAACAACGTGAAGTCAGCGCTGCAACACAAACATGAGACACTAGTAAACGTACGATGACACTTCCTCATCATGATACAACCCATAGCGATGAGCGGCGTGGTGGCAAAGCCCCACTCCTCCGCACCGAGCAAAGTGGCGATCGCAATATCGCGACCAGTCCTGATCTGACCATCCGTCTGCACGGTGACTCGTCCACGAAGGTCGTTCAGCACGAGGGTCTGATGCGTCTCTGCCAGACCAAGCTCCCAGGGAAGACCAGCGTACTTGATACCGGTCCATCGAGAAGCACCGGTACCACCGTCATGGCCTGAGATGAGAATATGGTCCGCCTTCGCCTTCGCCACACCGCTGGCGACGATGCCGACGCCGACTTCGGATACGAGCTTCACGGAGACGCGGGCACGAGGGTTGGAGCACTTGAGGTCGTAGATGAGTTGTTTCAGATCCTCGATAGAGTAGATGTCGTGGTGTGGCGGTGGCGAAATCAGGCCAACGCCCGCAGTCGAGTGACGCGTACGTGCGATGGACGCGGAGACCTTGTGGCCGGGCAGCTCGCCTCCCTCCCCAGGCTTGGCGCCCTGCGCCATCTTGATCTGCAGTTCGTCGGCATCCGCCAGGTAGTTGGATGTCACTCCGAAGCGCCCCGAGGCCACCTGCTTGATAGCGGAGCGCATCGTGTCGCCGTTGTTCAGAAGCATGGACCGCTCGGCATCTTCGCCTCCTTCACCGGTGTTCGATTTCCCACCGAGACGGTTCATGGCAATGGCAAGTGTCGAGTGAGCCTCCATTGAGATCGAGCCATAGGACATGGCGCCGGTGACGAAGCGCCGGACAATCTCGTTCCAGGGTTCAACTTGGTCAACAGGTATAGGAGTCGTGTCCTCGAAGCGGAAGTCTAGCAGTCCGCGGAGATGGATGCTCTTCGTCTGGTTGTTCGCATTCTGCGAATAGGCGTCGTAGGCCTTCTGATTCTTCTCATGCACGGCGTCTTGTAAATTGGCAATGGCAGCGGGGTCATTGATGTGAGGCTCGCCACCGTCGCGCCAATGGTATTCTCCAGACTCAGGCATACCAGGAGGAATGACAGTCTCGCGAGTGGGCCAGCCTCGCTCGTGAAGCTCGAATGCATCCATGGCAAGAAGGTCGAACGTCGCGCCTTCAACACGGCTCGCAGTGCCAATGAAGCAGCGGTTGATAACTTCGTGGTGAAGACCAAGGGCTTCGAAGATCTGCGCTCCCTTGTACGATTGCAAAGTCGAGATACCCATCTTCGACATGACCTTGAGAATGCCGTTATCGACGGAATAACGATAGCTTGCCATGAGCTCGTCGAGGGTCTTGTCGTTCTTGGTTCTAAGATAGAATGTCACCCGTTAGATGGGAAGACTAGACGACTGTCAGATAGACTTACAATCCCTCACGAGCGATCTTGTGAACAGCTTCCAATGCAAGCCAGGGGCAGATAGCATCCGCACCATAGCCAACCAACACACAGAGGTGGTGGACCTCTCTAGCCTCGGCGGTCTCGACCATGAGCGCGACCTTGGCACGCTTCTTCTGCAGAACGAGGTGGTGGTGAACACCGCCACATGCGATGAGACCAGACAGCGCAACACGAGTCGGACCGATAGCGCGGTCGGAAAGTATGATGACCTTGATGCCGTCCTCGATGGCCTGAGTAGCCTCCGCACAGACACGGTCCAGCGCGACCTTATATCCTGGGAGACCCTCCTCTTTGGGGAAGGTGATATCAATGGTCCGCGAAGGCCAGGTGGCATAAGCGTACTTGAGATTCTTCATGGCGTTCATCTCTTCAATGGACAGGACAGGGGACTTGAGCAGGATGCGATGGCACTGCTCTGGGCGCATCTCAAGGAGATTGCCCTCCGGACCAACGTAGGCCTCTAGCGACATGACAATATGCTCTCGGATGGAATCGATCGGAGGGTTGGTGACCTGCGCGAAGAGCTGACGGAAGTACTCATAGATCATACGAGGCTGAGTGGCCATAGCGGCGAGAGGAGCGTCGTTACCCATGGAGCCCAGAGCCTCCTTCCCGTCCGTAACCATAGGGAGCATGAGCAGGCTGAGTTGCTCGACCGTGAACCCGAACGCGAGCAGGCGAGGGTCCATGGATAAGGGGGCAGCATCTGGCTGAGCAGCGACCGACTGGCTGCGCTTGACGCGCTTGACGATATTGGGGACCAAGAGCGTGTGTGTCTCGATCCATGATGCGAAGTTCTGCTTCCTGGCAGTGTTGAACTTGAGCTCTTTGTCGTCCACAATGCGACCCTCGACCGTGTCGACGAGAAGCATCCGGCCCGGCTTGAGCCGGCCCTTTTGCACGATCTTTTCGGGGGAAATGAAGATGGCGCCGACCTCGGAAGCGCAAACCATGATGTCCTCGTTCGTCACGACGAATCGGCATGGCCGCAACCCATTCCGATCCAGATTGGCGCCACAGTAGCGACCATCGGAAAAGGTGAAGAGTGCAGGCCCATCCCAAGGCTCCTGCAAGCACGCCGCCCAATTGTAGAATGCCTTCTTTTCTGGCTCCATATGCTCGTTGCTCTGCCATGCCTCGGGGATGAGCATCATAACAGCTTCAGGCAAGGTGACGACGCCATTGACCACGAGAAGCTCGAGCACGTTATCGAAGGCTGCGGAATCGGAGCCACCGGCTTCAATAATGGGGTAAAGGAGGTCGAGCTGATCTCCGAAGAGGGAAGATGTCAACACGCCTTCGCGAGCGCGCATCCAGTTCTTGTTCCCTCGCACAGTGTTAATCTCACCTGGTGTGAGGAGTCAGCGTTGCTTACTATCGATTTGGAGCACTTAGACAAACCGTTGTGAGCCGCCCATCTCATAGGCTGAGCACGATCCCAGCTCGGGAATGTATTCGTCGAAAAGCGGGAGTGTACGAGAGTAAAATGGGAACGGTACAGGACGTGATTGAGATCATGGTAGTAATTGTAAACTTGCGGAGGCGACAACTGTCCCTTGTAGACAATATTCTTGGACGAGAGCGAGCAGACATAAAAGCCTTTTGCGAGCGTACTTTATGAGACAGAGGCAAGTCCAAAGTGTTGAGCTAAGGTCGATGCAGTCATAGAAATAGAAAAAGACAAACATGCTATGCGTTGCGTGCTTGCGAAGAACATAGAGCTGACGCTCAAACTGTTTCGCATCGAACGGTCCGCCTTGGCTCTGGCTACCGTCGCCGTAGTGGTTGCGGAGGACGACAAAGGGCTGAAGAATGATTGGCTCCTTGCTGCTTGCTGCGGGGCCGAGAATAGACCCGTCCGTGGGCACCTCGCGCCAACCAAGAACTCTGAGACTGAGAGAACTGGCGATCTGCGAGAAGACGGATTGCTGCTTCTGTAGCAAAATAGGGTCATTGGCTTTGAAGAAGACGTTGCCAACAGCGTACTCCCCCGGTTCCGGGAGAGCGCAGCCGATGTCCCGCTCGGCCTCGCGCTTGAAGAACAGGTGGGGGATACCCGTCATAACACCCGCTCCGTCTCCATCACGGCTGTCAGCACCCGTCGCACCACGGTGCGTCATGGCGCAGAGAAGTTGCCTAGCATCGGAGACGATTTTATGGCTCTGCTCGCCCTTTATGTGGCAGATGAAGCCGACACCGCATGAATCCTTCTCTAGATCATTAATGTAGAGACCCTGGCTTGCGGGGAGAGATCCGGACCAGGATTCGGGATCGCGTTGGACAGCGTTGAAGCTGTCGATGGAGGATTGTGTAGCGAAGTCTTCGACCAGAGGGAGCTCTGGCTCGACAAAGCGACTGCGAGTTTGGAGATCTTCAGAGGGCGAAAGGGTGATTGCCATAGAAGAGCAGGGCTCTAGTGGGTTGGGTAATACTGATAGGCAGAGAGCGACAGAGAAGATGATGGGAGAGAGGGCAGAGATAAGGACGAGCTGGGCCCTCGTCTAATACGAATTGAGATTTGGAGCATCTCGACAGCGAGTCAGACCTCCGCTCCTCCGAACCCGCTCCGCTCCTCGGCCGAACCCATCTCCATCCAATCACAGCGAGTGAAAATCAGTCCAAGGCCCGGCCCGCCGGATCTCCGTTCCGAATTCACCCTTTTCAATTGGCCCAAATCAGCCTAGCCACGCCGTTTTTCACTCTCCGCGACTCCGTCCCGCTTGCCTTGGCCCTCTTGCGGCACTCCGCTTTCGTCCTCGTCGCTGTCAGTGACAGCGAACAAACTCAAGGTTTGTTCCTGCACCTCGTGCGTCGTCTTCAAAGCGCCGTCAGTTGACTTGCGAGCCCTGCGTGTTGACGTGGCCATTCACCCGGCCATCACACGAGATCCGGATGGTGCCTCAATAAATTCAATATCAGCCATTATTCGCGGCGCGGATAGATCTCGAGGGATCTGGAATCAACGGCTCGCCGTGTTGGCCTCGACGCTGATGCATGATGTGGAGGTTTCGAGAGCGGCACTCTGACATACAGCATCGTTAGAGCACTCTGGATGATCATCAGTAGATTCGCACCTCGAATTGCTCGGAAATCATGTCCTCATTGGTTGTGATCGAGGCTGTATCTTCCTTTCACCCTTCACCTCCGACAGCCTTTTGGCTTCATGCCCATGCACCATGGGTATGCGTTCTCTTCGGTTCCCGAGAACAACTTCTTCCTATAACCAGTCCTGGAACAGTTCCCAGAGTGAATCCCATGTACATTGAATAGCTTGACGTCACGAACCAACCTTTTTTCTACGTTCACTTCTATGTTGCCGAGTCAATCTTCTCACCGCATATGGTCCGAGTGGAAACAGCAGCGCCGGCTGTCTGTTCGCCATCGATGTCCATAATTGAGTCTGCGGCGCGAGGACCCTCCATATGTGGCCAGTGTGTCCCATGCGCGCCCCGAAGTCCGTCGGAAGCGAGGAGCGAAATATCGGATGAACTCGCACGATGGCAATGAGGAACTTCCGGCATCGGCATGGCTGGCAGCGCCTGGCCGACCACCTGTGGGCGCATGCACGCAGGCGAGACTGAGCGTATGTGGCGTGAACATGGCGTGTATGTGGCAGCCACGATGTTTCCCCGTCGCGTTCTATCAGATAAAGCTCGGCATCGGAAGCCTTCTATGATCCAGCAGTGCCCTCTTTACGGCCGTATATTTTGCATTTATTTACCTGCGCCATCCTGGCTCCATCATTCAAGCGTTTCGAGGAATCCACTTCCTCGGAATGGAAGGTTTGCGGAATGCCCATGCAGAGCCCGGGCGCATCAATTGCGAAGGAAGGCAGCGCCATTCATTGCATGGCCTTCATCCAAATCGAGTGGATTGTAATCCATTCTCGAATCGTTCAGCATATTCTGCTATATTGCTGTGCCTGCACAGATGAAACTATCTCACCAATGAGAACAACTGGGACAGCCAAAAGCCTAGACTACACACGAGTCTGTACATACTTCACGGCAAAACCGGACATTGAGGAATACTATCCGACGAGGCCGCCTCGTTTTCAGCCGGCTCCATCGTGGAGGGCACAGCATGTGGCAGCTAGAGACACGAGTCAGAAAAAACTTCCCATCGCTGGAAAAGCGAAGCCGAACCTTTGTGATGACCATTGTATTGCCGTACAGTTTCTCCAGATGCCATTTCCCAGAGGCGCGCGGTGTGGTCGGAAGAGGCTGCGAATGGCAGTGGTCAGATCTTCGAGTCGCGGCTTCTGCATCCCACCACTCGCCTGTTACGAGATAGGCCGAGTCGGCGCTGAAGGCGCAGTCCCACACCCAACGTTGGTGGCCCTGCAGGACCTTCTCCAGTCTGAATTCGTAATTGGGCGATATCGACCAGATTTTGACTGTAGTGTCTGCAGAGCACGTTGCCAAATATCTGTTCGAGACAGATGAGCGCCATGACGAGACGAGGGATCAGACGAACACACTTCACGTCAGGGCTGAGAAGGCATCGTGTCAAGTACCGGTTATGAGCTTGGAACTTCGTGACAGCCTGAAAACGCGGGAGCCCAGAGCCCTCTTCGTTGATTTTCCACACGTAGCATTTTCCCTAGAAGTACAGTCGTTGGTCATGAACGCCTTTGAGGGTGAGAAGTGCAGGACCTTGTTATTGCCTGCAACCAGGCATGAGCCGTCCGAGGCGAGGGTGACAGATCGAATAGGGATATCGCCCGCAGGCGTCTGTTTAAAGGATTGAGGGTGGGTCGAAGAAGCCGCAAGAGTAGAAATCGAGTTACCAGCTCATGTGTGCAGATATTCTCGGACAAGTCCCATTGCTTTATCCTACCGGCCTGATCGCAGGAGATGAGCTCGCCTTGATTTGGGTGGACGACAACGTCGTTGACTCAATACCCCAGGGCAGGTCAGCGCGAAAGCTGGTTAAGGTGACGCGAGCACTTTACCTGGCGCCTCGTTATTATAGTTGCGGTGAAGCTGGGTGCTCCTAAGGCAATGTCAGTGTCGGTAAAGGGACAAGGCTTTACCACAAACGCACCGCAGATCCCAAATCTTGATCATCCCATCTTCGCTCCCAGTCACCAGCCACTTCCCTTGGCTATGAAAAGACACCGAGGTAACGTTCGCTGTGTGGCCATCGCGGTCGAAGCTGATAATCTGCCCGATGGTCAGAGAAGAGAATCCAGGCGAAGAATCCGGGGATAACACACCGGCGTCGAGCTCGTCCCCGCTATCTCGTATATGTTGACCTTCTTGTGTATGGCGGCGGCTAAAAGACGTTTGCTAGGGCAGGCCGCGTGAGCGGACCGAACGCAGGCATGCACTTACACGTGTACCTACTCTGGTGAAATGGCAAGTCGGTTTACTTGCTGCAAATGATGTAATTTAGTCTTCTGCTGGTCGCAGGGCATCCCACAAGTGAGAATGGGCCTCACTCCTGATTCGTTGCTACGCGTGATGGTCCGGGAGCAAATCCCGCTCCAGGCCTCCCAGAATCTGATCTCATGGTCGTACGAACCAGTAACGAGGATCACCGACATATCGTGGCGTGCTGCACTGGCAGCCGGCTTAGCGGGCGCAGTGCTCTGCGCGTGCGGGGGCATGTTGCAGGCAGAGATGACCGCCAATCAGACAGAGGGGCTGGCTCTGCAGCGAAGATATAAATGGGACGCGTCGCGCAGATGAGATGGATTTGGAAGGGATTGGCCAGGGGAGTGCGAAGAGAGAGCGCGAAGTGGAAGGAACTTAGGAAGGAAGGCGAACTCGACGCGTGAGTTGCCGCACGCGTGGGCTGCAGCGGCGCTCCGATCGAACATTTCCATCCACGAGTCCATCGTCGACGCTTCTCACAGGATTTGGGGCAACCTCATTGCGCTCGCCTTCGTCTCGAGCCTCGTGTGCATCGAAATCAACAGCCTCAGATCCTTGCGTCGATCCACTCCGATGCCACGCCGCTTCCTCCACCGATCCATGGGAACACCCTCCCTCCGCTGCCCAGCCTTTTGTGCTATGAATACCAGCCCTGTCACCTTCGTGCGCTCAAGCGGTGTAGTGCAGATCATCTTATATTCGACTGCGCCTCTGTCTTTGCCTCCTCCAGCTGCCTGCCGCCGAGCATGCACACGCTCGAGCAGCAAGAGGTCTCTTCTGCATCCATTTTGATTACGTGTCTATTCACTCGTGCCTAGAACTTCTATCTGTTCAGTGTTCTGCGGTAATTTGTCTCGTTTCATGAACGATACTCGGAGCCTTCATTTACCACAGCTGCCCACTGGCTTGGTGCTTCGCGCGAGGCTTCGAAGGCCTCGACCGATTTTGTGTCGCTGTATCCGATATTTCACCCCCCCCCCAGGTGAAGCATGCTTCTTCTGCGGCGCATCCTAATTCTGCCGCCATCTCCTAACTCCTCGTTACGACCTGGACCTGGGTGTGGACAAGTCATTCCGTAAGCGTCCCGAATTATCCTATAACATTAACGACGCTCCCTTCATACAGATCAGGACGTTTCTGTTCATTCGGACTTCCTGTGCTTGGGATACCCATTCCCGTCGTGCATCGAGTGTGACGTCCGGTAAGAATTCCTTTCTTTTCTGCGTGGTAATTTGCACCGTTATAAAAGGGTGCGAGGGAGGCGCAACACTTTACAGCACTCGAAGCCCAGCTTCACCTCACAGAGGACACTCCTAGCTACTATTTCGGCTATGAACAACTTCGCGGTAAGCAGCGCTGCTCCGGGACGCTCGTCGGTCGTTTCTGACCCGCTTCGGCAGAATGGCGCCCGCGTCTTCTTCTGGGACTCGAACGGGACCGTCGTGTACGGGCGGGTCCAAAGCACCAGCATCCAGGCCGATGTACGCGCAAGGTTTCGTGTCTCCGGCCTGAATCTTCTAACACATACTTCTAGGGCACCCAGATCGTCACGCTTCGCCTTGAAGGCACCAACACGACCGTGAATCTCCCGTAAGTGGTCGCTATCGCGATTTGGGCGCTGGAATAACTCTGCGCCCACAGTGCCGATCTCCTCAACGCCGATCACGGCCAGCAGCACTAGATGGTGCCGTCTTTTTCTCTCGGCTTTATTTAGGACTGTAGCACTGTAGCTATCACACGGACTTCTTGATGCATTCGCGAGTGTTGGACGCTTACTAGACATTGTATCGTTGCTTCCTATTCCCAGATATGTATCAGATAGACTTCGTTCTGTGTCTTCTCCTCGGAGTGCGAGTGGAGATAATCAGTAATTATTTGAGGCTTCAGAAGTCGCAGGGATTTTCTGCGCCATGACGTCAAGTATGGGATCAAGACTTCTCGAAGTACCCGTGTGCCTCGAGATCGTGGGGGAAGTCCAGTCCTATGAGATGGACCAGTTATAACGTTGGAAGTGTCACACGGAGAAGGGATTCACAAGTCTGTAATTAGCTTCGTCCAAGCGCCTGGGATCCAGACTGTATAAGAGCGAACTTCCCTCGCCGATAATGCCCCAGTGTCCGCCTGTCGCCGTCGTCTGTCATGAAAAAGTGCATCAAGTCTGGCCTACACCATCAAGCGGATGCAGTACAACTGCACGTTGTCCACGGAAGAAGCAGATGATGCTGGTCGATGGGCGCAAGATTGAAGCGCACGATCGCCCAGCAGTGCAAGAACTGATCGGATGCTGTTCATCTGGGCATGCTGCTGGCTGAGTACTTCTCCATGTCCATTACCCAAGCCTGAGGCACAAACCCCTACATGAACCTTACTCACCGCACATTTTCCCAAATGCCGAAGGACCTACAAGCGGCGGCCTACGGCTCGATCACTTCAGCAGTCGGCCGAAGCACGAATTTTAGAAAGGCCTCACGTCCGTCGAACAGGGCCGAGGTGTGAACGAAATGACATACGCCAGCATGCGTGTCTCATTCAGCAAGTTCTGTGATGTTTGGGAGTCAAAAAATCCGGCTGAGGTGTTAGTCACCGAGGGCGGTTATAAATAAAATAAGGAGCGTCGGTATAATTTTACCTCTCAGGACGGCGAGGCGTTGTTGGAGACGTAAGTAGGGGATGAGCGAGTTGCAACGTAGTACGTTCTGGTGGTCGAGACGGAAGCAAATTTGGCTCGGCATCAATTGCTGAGGATCGCTTGAGCAGATCTGAGATGCATCTCAAAATCTTATCTTATCCTGATCTCACGACCCATGTGCCTGGTATAAGGGCCGACGTCAGGTCTGAGGTCCGTATTAGCTTCCATCCCTGCTGCGCGCCTTCACTACCATTCCCCCAATATCCTGGGCGGCCTGAGATATGAAGTCTCACTCATCTCAGCACATGCATCCATCTTCACTTGATAGATCTGGGCGGCCGAAAACACCGGAGAGCTCAGCATCCTCGTCGGTCGTATCGATGATTTTGCGCTTTGTGGAATGTATGCTTGGGGCATTGCTTGGGCTTTTCCGCCGAGCGATTCTTGTTTCTGAGTCATTCTCATCATCCATCTTTGATATTTTGTTGGAGATTTGCAGGATACGACCTTGCGAAACGTACAGCCCGGACAGCAGCGCTATACTCGTCCTTGGTGTCCAGGAAGGTGCGTCCATCCTTCCATGCGGCATCTCACATGCCCTACATTGTAAAAAGGTGTTGGAAGAAGTATAGCTCTGCAATTTTCAGAGCTAGGGTATACAGTTTTCGCGCTGTGCCCTAATCAGGCTGAAGAACAATCTGGACATGGTCCCCACGAGCAGGAAAACGTGTCTTCAGTAAGCTTCTGATTCTTCGTGCGCAAGAGAAGTTCTTATCTGGCGTTAAGCTTCTCTACATGTGGCATAACCGCAAGGAACGAAGACGATCCTTGCCGTGGGGCCTGATAGCTCCCGTGTCACTTGACATCTGGTCCAACTCTCAGCGACAGCGCGCGCTTGAGACGGTCCAAACCTACTGCCAAAATTACAAGCTGAAGCTCGTAGCCCTGGTAGTATCTCCAGCCCCAGGCCGAGACTCGCTGTCTTCACATATATTGCTCCATAATTTGACGTCCGGGGCCGTTGACGTGTGCTCCGAATGTTCCGCTGAGGAAGATCGGTGGAGGAAAAGGGTACTCTCTCAGGTCACGGAGCCAATATTAATGGCCCACGACTATACGCAGATGCTGCGGGAAACTTCTGGCCGAATTATTATTATTTCTCCGAGCTTAGAAGGTAAATATTTACTCCAGAACGCCCGTGGAGAAACTGATGCGTTTTAGATGGAAACAACTTCGGGTTCTCTATAGAAGGAGCCCGCCGTGCTGTTACACGACATCTTTGCGATGCCCTACAGCCATATGGTATTAGGGTGACATCAATAGTCACAGGACCGATAGCAGAAGCATCACCTCTTTCATATGAAAGATCAGATGATCTTAAAAGGAGGCATGTCTTTGTCTTCGGCATTGTCGGGACGAATGCTGATACATAACGCGTGTGGGTCGTAGGAGTCAGCTTTTGGGGGAGAAAACAACGCGTCTGCCTGGTGAGCTGCGGTCTCTTTCTCGGACCGGTGTCGCTGACGCGTGTCTTTTCATTTAAATCCAGTGACGCAAGTGCGATTGAGAAAAGCAATTTCGTGGATACATAAGCATCTCGCTGTCAGCGAGAAAGAAATTGTTCATGCTACTCAAGTTGCAGTACAGTCACGGTCAGTCCCGTCATATCTCAGTTCTATCCTGAAAATTAGAAGGGCGCATGTCAACAGATATCCAAAGCCTATCTATTCCATCGGTTTACACTCTTTACTATATGACCTACTGAACGTCATCCCGACCAGCTTCTTGACGACAGTCAAGTGGCTCCTAGTGGAAATATGGTTAACACACACATGACTGCTGTGTGCGTGTGCGCATGTATACTTTATTTTGGAAAGGGAAGGCTGTTCGGTTGTAACATACTGTCACCATTATAAGGGTATGAGTTTATTGGATGTAGTAATGCTATGATACTGCCTTTCGATCCTGCAGGCAATGCATCTCAATTTATATTAATCGGAGCAGTGCGTATACCGACATACCCTGATCATGAGACTAACCCGTTGGCCTGCGACCAGATCTTGTCCCATGAATGTGGTTGGCCGAAGCACAGAATGATTATACTGGTATCGAACGTCGTCTCTGTGGAAAAGCCCAATCAGCTGACAATAAAGCATGCGCGCTCGCCACGCACTTCTGTATGTAAACGCTGCCCGACGGCACCAAGAGCTGAAAATGGTCTTGCGGGGCACCTTTCACCGATTGCAGGTGCAAGACGCGATCGGCGCCTAGACTCACGCCCAGAATCCAGGAGCCGCTGGCGTCTACATTATCCACATGAGGATAAATCTCGCCATCCGAAGCTAAATGCAAAAGATGCGTTTGGGTATCGTCTTGCGTGGGACAGACAGCCCGCAAGCGGTCCAGTATCTTCATAAGCATTGGCGACTCAACGCTATCCCAAGATGAGACGTGCATCTCTCGAAAGCGCTTTATAACGCCATCGAAATGTCCCTGTAACGCGGATTAGCATGAGCACTCCAGGGCTTACGGCGTACAGACCTCCTCAAATTCGTAATACTCGTCTGGTAGAAATTGCTCGTGAATTGCGCCAGCATTTTTAGGCTGCTCCGGTAGCGAAGATAGATATTGAGTACGACGGCGCCGCATGCTTCGCCTTTCGGTCTGGTTCAGCTTCTCCAAAGATGCAGCTAACAGTACCCGCTGTTCCTCCAGTGATAGAAAGTTAGGCAGAAACTGGAAATCCTTTGGGCATATTCCGCTGGATGCCACAGCATCGACAGAATAATATCTGTTCAAGGTGCTTCCGAGCTCACACCATCTTGATTTCGAAGGACAACGGGATGCGGCGCGAAAAGCTTGCATGTAGTTTCTCCTATAATCAATCAGGTCTGCAAGCTTTGAAAACGGCTAATAAAGGATACTCACGTACTTGTGCGGGCTGCTCGAGCGCTCTCTGAAGTTGCTGGTCGTGGCACTCGAAGTCAAGTCGACAAATGGAGGTTACGTAACTTTCATTCTTGCTCTTGACCTACCTTCACCACGGAGTCCGCTGGACAGTCCTTTCCACCCTTGCACTTGGCGATTGGTGCTCTTTGCATCTCATTACCTAGACGCCAGTCGTGTCGCACTCGTGGATGTCGGATGATGCACCGAAGGAGGCCACCAACTCACTATATACCGCGATCGCCCGAACATTGACACGAAGCATTGCGTTATATTTTTCTCGTCCAGTACGTTTGTTCAGGCCATCAAAGAGTGAATAGGCAGGCGCCGTGGTCAGAATGAATTCATCGTTGACGCATCCATAGTCAGTGGATGGCATTCTCTCCGAGGATTGGCGTCTAGAGAAGGGGCTTCTCTGACGCCGCAGTTCGTCACAGGGCTTGTGAAGGCGCAAGGGGTGCGTTTAATAGTCTTTTCACTCATGATATGCGATAATGTTTCTATTTGCTTCTAGTTTATGGTGATACCGAAACACTTTGTACCTCCGCTCGTCGTAAACGCTGTACTTGGGACAGTCCTCTGGACCTCATACGCCGAGGCATCGTCCCTCCTCGAGCCGCAGATGGCTGCGTATCCAATAGTGAATGCCGCGTTATCTGGTGCTATCGCGGGTGGGAGCCAGGCGATTATCGCTGCTCCTGCCGAGAATCTGCGTTTGGCAATTGAAGGCGGTTCTGCTAAATCTGGAGGCTGGTCTCATGCCTGGAAGGAGGTCTTCCGAGGTACGGCCCCTGCAAGATCAGATCGGAATATCAATGTCAGGAACGCGAACCTGGAGGATATCAGGCAAATCAGGACTTGGATGAGGGACGTCCGGGATATGGCTGGGAGAGGATGGGATGGCTGGGGCTGGGGTCTAGCCAAAGACATCTTTGGTATGGATCTTCCTCGTCCCTAGCGGGACAACTTACTGAGCTGCGTCATGCACGATTCCAGGCTTTGCCGCCTTCTTCTCAATATTCGAAGTAACTAGGCGGGTCGCAACTAACCTGAAGCTAATCACGCAGAACATGGTTCAACATTATGACTATGGAGAGGATCATGGTCATTCTGTTCGGCGCCATGCTCCTCGAGTTGTCCATGGTGTTGCCTTGGTATCAGGAGGAGCCTTTGCGGGTTTGAGCTATGAGATCATGAGCAGACCATGGGATGCCGCAAGAAGAGCCGTCTATCTCGATCGGGTACATTGTAATACCACGCACACGGCAAGACATTTCGCTGTCAGCGTGCTCCTTCGAAAAGTTCGCGCAGATGGCTTCCTTTCGCTTTTCCGCAACCCAGAAGCAACTTCTCCAGACCACCATGGCACAAGCTCTGGACGACGGAGGATCCGCGCTGCCTTGCGAACATTGGCACGTGTTGGGCCATGGGGTGTCGGATTCTTAGTGTGGGAGGCAATGGGACCTGGAATTTCGTAGCTCAATACCGGGCTGTATTGATGAAAGAGGATGTGATATGTAGAGGTCGAAGCAACAAGGATACCCACCAGGTGCTTCGCGTCATTTCTTGTCTTCTGAGTTTTAGATGTCCTCGACGACGCTATCGATACTAATGCGGCGCTCTTCTGTGCTGGGCAGATAGTGCGGACGCGAGCTGCCTCCTGCGATCTGTTGACCACAAGACGAGCGATTTCAGCGTGGATAGCCGGTTTTGGCCAGACTCGCTCACCGATTGCATCGTCCGATGTTTGAATGGTCATTGATGCGGGAAAACGCATTTCCGCGGGTCTGCCCCAGTCAGCAATCGCGCGGAGACTTAGTGAGCCATCCACGAAGGGCTTCGTTACATCGATGGATCTCGTGCAGTTGGACGACACTGCAGGCACCGTGTGGACACACAAGACGATCGTGAGCACATCTCAGCGCTTCATGCCATTGCGCTTCCATTCAAGTCGAGATCTCTGAGCGCACGTTCACGGGGTTGACTATCTCACAGCTTTTGTGCTTTCACAGAATGGTTCGCACTGCGCCCAGCTGTTGCACTTGCCGCACTGCGCCGGCCAGCCGGTGGATCCTATGACCGGCTTCTCTGGGACCTATTGCACCAAGTTATGGAGACGAAGGTCAGTGGATATCCAACTGGGCCTGGGTTCAGAATCACTACACATACAGTATATCTTATGCCTCGTCTGCTTCTGCTGTTCAATGTCCCGTATCCATTTGAAATATGTTCCTGCTACACTATGTGCGTCATCTGTGTTGCACGACTGTGATTTCTCCGTGTTTCCTATCTCGTCTCGTAATAGGTGGGATCAAGAGACTATCATGTTTTGAAGTCTACCCACTTTATTCCTCGAAAAGGTCAACTAACATCGTCTTGTGCCTTCTTGCTTCTTTCCGTACACTGTAGATGCGCTCGAAATGCTACTGGCATATTCATAAGCTCCCATATAATCATCGTCTATTCCTTGATTATTTTCTCATTCTAAGATACTCGCCATGGCCGCATCACAGTGCATAAGCCGTGTCGTTGGCAAAGCTTTGGTGTTAATATTCCGTCCAGTTCGACTGCCTTCCAGAAATCGAGAGTAGCTACGGCTCGGCTATGGCCGAGGGGCCGGCGCTTCCACTGTCCGGCGAAATAGCAATCGCGCTCATCGACAACGACCTCCGAGTCTTTCACTTGTTACTGACCTGAAGTTCATATACATCTTTTCGCGTCGTAGCCCATCTATCGCTACACGCTCTATTGGGTTCTCTGCATCTAATATTCGGCCTGCGCGACATTTCTCATCTCCGGACGATGCCTCGGTGCTCACATAAAGGATGCGGTCAAGAGTTTGACCCCTCAAAAAATGAGGATAACAGCTGCGTATACCATCCAGGTGCACCGGTAAGTGTATCTCCGTGAAAGGTATAGCACAGAGCTCAACAATACCACCGCGAAGGTCTTTCACGAAGGCTTGAAGTCTTGGTCCTGCTGCGACACTGTTAATAAACCAGTCCTGGAGTTCGACGAGTTCATGAAGATCCCCGTGGGTCTATATCATCGACCAGCCACTTCCAAACGCTTACTTTTGCTGCAGGGATGTATTCGAGGACCTCATTCGGCGGAAATCGCCGCTCCAAAACCAGCTCCGTCCACTTCGAGCCAGAATGAGAATGTCAAATTGACACGGACGGAGGACGGCAAAGAGTCTTACAGTTCGCTGCCGGCTGCCGCTGCGACCGGGAAAACATCCGTCCAGGCAGTGCCAAGACCGGCAGTGCCGCCTCCGCCTCCTGCTGAGGAAGAGGACGACTTAGACGCTCCGGTTGCTCCTGGCACCAAATGTCGGCATAGCGGTTGTAACACCCTGTACGTGAGCGACGAGGAAAACCGGAAGGGCGACGGACCAGGCACTATCTGCACGTATCACCCTGGAAAGGTAAGCTATATGCATATACCAGATGCTAATGAGCAAGGTCTGATAATACTTGAAGCCCATATTCCATGAGGGCAGTAAGGTTGGTTTACCTCGTTGATTATCATGATCATGAATCCTTCTCTCAATCTCGCAGGGATACCTGTGCTGCAAGCGACGTGTCCTTGAATTTGATGAATTCCTCAAGATTGAAGGGTGCAAGCAAGGCCGGCACGTTTTCGTGCCGAAGTCCAAGGGAGATTCGGTTTGTCTTCCTGCCTCCCTCCGTAACAGAATAGCCGCTGATGCACATGTCAAGGCCGCCGAGGAGCTTACAACCTGCAGAATTGATCATTACCAGACCCCGAACGCTGTACATGTGACTGTCTTTGCGAAACAAGCTGATCAAGAGCGCAGTTCTGTGACCTTTGAAGAGAATCGGGTATGGCTCCTTTATGGCGTTCTATTATAACAAATGCTCATTCGTGTTTTCTAGGTACACTTAGACGTCGTCCTTCCAGGGGCCAAACGGTTTAAGCGGTCGCTCGATTTGTTCGGTCCGATTAATGCCTCGACATCCACCTTCAAGTACTATGGTACCAAGGTAAGCAGTTCCTACATGCTCGATACATAACCCTTTAAAACCACTTTCTAGATCGAGCTCAATCTAAAGAAACTGGACGGACGAAGTTGGACGCTGCTGGAGCGGACAGATCGTGATCTCGGAAATATCAGCTTGACGTTTGGAGTGGGCGGTCGGACAGGGACAATCGGTGCAAAAGAGCTCGTACTCGACGGAGAGAACAATAGTAAGAGACCTGCATAAATGCTCGATGTAGGTACGAGTTGTGAAGCAATGCAATTAGATCATCATATTTTACGACATAAGTGTCTAATTATGGGCCGTAAGGATGCCGACATGTCGATGAAGGATGTTGACAAGCCTGCATCTGCATCAGAGCGGGATGCATAAATCTAGTACAGGACTTTCGGCTTTTCGACATTCTCGTAACCCTGTATCGTGTCTCCCTCCCGAAGATCCTGGAAGCCCTGAATGCTAATACCGCACTCCAGACCCTTAGACGCTTCCGTAAGGTCCTTCTTAAGATGCCTGAAGGTATCGAGATGTCCTGAGCACGATTTATGAGTATCAAGAGAAGCCATACATAATATTAATGTACCTTTGTATACAACAGCACCTGCCCGCACAACTTGCACCGGCTTGCTCTTTTGCAAGATGCCGTTCGTAATACGGCTACCTGCGACCTTCTTGAAACGCTTGTTGCCCAGTTGAATGTCGAAGAGCTGGAGCACTGTGGCCTCCGCAACGATCCGCCTGTCATACTCAGTAGGCAGTAATGCGGTTACACGCTCCGTAATTTCGTCCATGACTTTGTAGATGATGGACGATGAGAAGATGGGTACGTTGCTGGACCCAGCAGCGGATGCGCTTGGCCGAGGGACAGGGACCGAGAATGCGACGATCATGCCTGCAAAAGAGCATTGGAATTCGGTGAGCGGAAGCAGGCCCAAGTCTGACAGTGTTAATTACCTTCTGCAGCTTTGGCTCTGAGAACATCAGATTCTGTGACTTCGCCGACGCCTGTTGACACAATCTTGACGCGAGCAAGCTTGTTTCCAATGCCTTCCAGTGCACCGACGAGCGCTTCCACGCTGCCACTCACGTCGCCTTTGATCACCAGGCGCAACTCCTTCGGACCATCGTCGGCAGTATGCTCAACTTGAACAGTCGTCCCTTGAGCAGCAGCCTGAACTTCCAATTCTCGTTGCTCTCGGTCCAGCCGACGTTGAGAATTGATGGCCTCCACATCGGTAAGAAGCGCGTCCTCCTCCGCTTTGCGTTCGCGATTGACGACGGCTTTCTTCACGTCTTGCTCCGAGCCCTGGAGGACCTCGTCGCCAGCCTTGGGCAGTTCTTTCCAACCAGATACGGTGACCGCCATCCCAGGATAGGCGGCCTTCACAGATTGTCCGGCGGCGTCATTCATCACGCGAACCTTGGCGAAGGTCGTGCCACAGATGATATGTGTGCCAGGCTTGAGACACCCTCTGCTGATCAGGACGGTAGCAACAGGTCTATGAAGATGATTCCGTGAGCAATGACTCTCAACGATGGACATCGCTAGATACGAACCCAAGACCCTTCTGCACTTGAGACTCTAGCACATGTCCCTCCACATTGCCTTCGCGTTCGGCACGCAGATCCTGCATCTCGGCCACGGCCGAGATAGTCTCAACAAGTTGATCGAGGCCTTGCCCAGTGAGTCCAGAAACCTCAACCGAAGGTATATCACCACCAATGGCCTCCAGATGCACGTCTTCCACGAGTAGGGAGTGATGGACTTTCTCCTGTGAACAAGATGAGACACTAGCCCGTTAAAAAGAGAAGATCTTACAATATCAACACCAGGCTTGTCAACTTTGTTGATCGCGACAACAAGCTGCACATTTGCCTCGTCCTTCTTGAAGAGTTCGATGACCTCCTTGGTTTGTGGCTTGACACCATCGTCGGCTGCCACTACAAGGACAACAATGTCCGTGACACTAGCTCCTCTGGCCCGCATAGCCGAGAATGCAGCGTGACCTGGGGTATCCAGGAAGGTAATAGATCGAGTCTCGCCACTGCCGGAACTGTTCGGCACAGAAACGGAGAAGGCACCGATATGCTGGGTGATTCCACCTGCCTCGCCGGAAGCGACTGATGTGGAACGAAGCTTGTCTAAAAGTGTAGTTTTGCCGTGATCGACGTGGCCCATTATGGTGACAATTGGAGGGCGTGAGGGGAGCGTGGAAGGGTCGGGATGGGGAGGGCTACTCGCGATCTAAACAAAACTTACTATACAACTAATAAAAGAGAAGGACTCACGCAGGAAAGATATCAAACGCCGCTTCGTCGTTGATTACAGGGTTCCGATTGAATTCCTCCGCAAGAAGAGCGGCATAATCCGACGTTAACACTGGTCATGAAATAAGCTACTGCCTCCATCAGACGATAAATATATTCACCATGATCATAGGACGACTCCTCTCCCATTCCAGCTTGACGCATCACTCGCTGAAGGGTGCCTTGAAGCCCAAGCAGATAAGCAAGTTAACACTTGAATGATAAGGAGCTAACTTACCCATTCTGACCTTTAGCAATCGGGCCAGGTTACCAACGGAAATGGTAGAAGGGATGAAGACGTTTATCTTTGCAGGCCGTCGTAATTCGGCTTTCGACTTCTTCTGCTTGACGACTTTCGTCGCGGGAGCTGCAGTGCGAGATTTTGACGACGAATATGCTGGCCCAGAATCACCAACAAACTCTGAAAGCATCTGCACTAAAGAACCCCGTTCTTTGTAGGATGCCTTCGCCCGTCTACCACCACGCTGCTCCTCGCTCGCGCCAGTCTGAACAACACTGTCACGGTATGACTGTCGCTCGGCCTTCGGCTGTTCTGGGAATTTTGACGCCGGCCGTTCTCGTCCTCGCTGAGTCGGAGCCCGATATCCGCCCGCCAACCAAGGTGTGGGTGGTGTTTGCTTGGTGTCCCGGATTTCCGCTCTCGGAGTCCTACCACTGAGTACGGGCTCTATTCCTGCATGAGGTGGAGCGTCGCGGTCAAGGTTGCGAGGCGGTTGTCTGGTTTCTTCCCCGTAGCGTGTTTTGGCTGGTCCGCTTGCTGCCGACCGGGAACCATGCTCTGGGAAACTTCGATCGCTAGAGGGTGGAGGCGGCCGGGCGCGTTTTCCTGACGAAGTGTCGAAGGAGGTTGTAGAAGATGTACGCGAAGTCGGAGACCATTTCCCAGAGCTCCCTTGACCGGAGGGGCTTGCAATGTCTTCAGGACGTGCCCACTTGTTGAGTCTGGGGGAGGCCGGCTGACTGCTAGGAGCTGGATCTGGAGGCGCCCATTTACTAGGCTATTGGATGAAAATGTAGCAAACTTGTCTAGAGGTAAACAGTGAACACGTACGGCAGGTTTGGCCGCTGTAGCTGCAGAGCGCACTTGGACACGGCTTCGGAGCACCGAGAGGGTCCTCTTCGAAGTTCTATGCATGTTGCGGATCGTCAATAGATGATACGTAGAGAACGTACGCGTTTAGAGGGTGTCGATGAGCATGAGAAGTGTCTATGGGGCTGGAAGCCGTCTACGGTGAGCGCTTGAGCGTGAGCTGGGGACAAGCGTCCTGCTCATCCCGCGCGCAAGAGAGATTTCGTCCAGCGCGTCTCGGCAACAGCCGGAAGCCGTCCAATGCACTGAAATGAGCGCCTAGTCCTCCTAATCTACGCCTACATAACTTATGCTCAGAACGTTCAGACTTTCTACGCTATCTTCGAGAGCCATCCGTAGACCTTCAATTGCATTCAATGCAAGATGCTATGCACATTCCAGGTTCCCTGATCGCAATCCTGTAGGTGGGCGGTCCAGAACACCCCCACCACGAGTTACACCAAGAAACGCGAATGCTCCTCCCCAGCCCGGCGAGTCATATGAAGGAGAGGCAAAATCCTCGGAAACAGATTCTCCCTTATGGAAAGAGAGTCAACGTCCTCCTTCCGGAGATCCAGAGGTGGGTCTGAGTCGGCTACTCATGGACAACAAGTCCTTGGTCGTGACAAGGTGTGCATGAAATCGCTGTGTTGCCTCGAGGCACGAGGCATCGAGGCTAACCTTACGCAATAGACAAATTGAGATGCTCAATATCTTTATTGGCATGGAGCAAGCAAACAGATATGTTATAGGTGAGTAGAGTCCTGCTCATCCGGCAGCCGTATCCCGCCTCATCAATGTCAAATCAGCGGACGCGGCGGGACAAACATTAGGATACATTGCGGAGGAGGATAAGGGCTTATCATTCTTTTCTCGTCAAATGTTCGGCACGCATCGACCATTTCGCGCTATAGTAATGGATCGTGACGGTACACCAGTGTTATGGGTGAGTCCATTTCTGGAGACCACGAAATCGAGATCATGAATCCATAACGCTTGAATTTCGAATGAAGATATACAGGCCATTTAATTGGATCAATTCTCGGATGTTTGTCTCGCGCCTCAAAGATTTCAAGGACTATACACCAGAGGGCGGGCCCGTCCTCGACACATTCGCAGAAGTGCAGCAACGATGGCATCCGTGGCGAAGGCGCTATGATCTGTTCCTCCGGCGAGTATGTTTAGAATCAGGCAATCCCAGAAGTTCATATTTTATGATAGGGAATCGCATCGTGTGTTGTCGGTGATTGGCGAACCTCAGCCGGAGTCAGACCGCGAGGAACAGTTTAGTCAGTTCGCTGAGATCGACGAAGGTCTGTGGGCTTGGGACTTCACTTTGCGAGGTGCGCAGGGCGAACCACTTGCAAAAGTCAATCGTGCTTGGCGCGGCCTCGGACGAGAGGTACGTTGGATCAGTTGAGACGCAAATATACACTGACATGGGTATGGATGGGATAGATATTCACCGATACCGGTGCAGTAATTCTGGGAGAGATCTTCACTAAATGGCTGACTGTTTTATAGGGAGCTACGCGATCACCTTTGACCCTCAGCTGATTTATGCGGATAGCCTTGACCCTTACTCGCCTATCTTGGATAGTCCAGCATTGACTCTTGATCAGAGGGCGGTGAGTTGGTCTCATTCATCCTGTTCTCAAGCTCGATCTAAGTGACCGCATCTTGGTTCAGCTTGTGCTGGCTACCGCAGGTACGTAATTTATCGCCTCTCGAAGGCATGCATCGGCTGATATTTGAGCGGTAGTGAACATCGATTTCGACTATTTTTCTAGACATTCTCACGGAGGGTGAGTGACCGGCGATTGATTCCTGCTTTTGGTTCGACTGAGCCCTTTGGCAGGGGCATGCCCATGGTTTTTGGTCAGGATATTGAATGAAAAATATAAATCATTACCTATTTTTCTGCGATTCAGTGGACAGTCCGAAGTCGTCGCAATCATCCACTTTGGTCGTTCATCAAACATGAACGACACGACATTCTCAATGTGCTGTCCACCCGCAAAATACAATGCTATCCATATGCATAGTTAAGCGCACAAAATAATGATATTTATGAGATCAATACTTGTCCTTGCTCTGGTATACCTCAGCAATGAACCTGTCGAAGTCAGCCTCATTCACCTCCAATATACTGGTATCAAATGAACTGTGCCGTGTCCGAGCGCCCGAATCCTCTTTCGCGTCTAGGAAGGCCAGGCCAAATTCACTGGCAAAGTACGTCAGCCTACAACGAAAGGACTACGCACAATGCTGCTTACTTCTTCTTGACGTCCCCGAAGTCAAGCGCCGCATTCATCCCGATGACAACGTAAGTCTTGGCTTTTTCGTTCAAGCAAGCCAGGATGATCGGCAGGCTTTTCTTCTTCGTACGCCGGCCAACGTTTGTGCCTTCTACGCGATCTCGGAGAGCATCCGCCAGCCAGAGACCGAGACGGAAAAGCACTCCGGGATGCGTGAACAGCACAAGATCTGGCCCTTGCCTCAGCTGCACGACGCGATAGCCTTTCATTAGCCGGATATCGTTCTTGTCTATGATGGAAGAGCCCGTGCGGATGATGGCGCGGTGGACAGACATCCCGAGGAAGAGCGCTTCGCGCAGACGCATGATACTACCATCGAGCGGTCAGCCTCGAAAATCAGAGGGAGCTGTGATTGATGACTTACTCCCCTAGCGCATCGAATGCGGCCCAGAAATTCTTCACTGCCCATGGCTCCGCGCTGTCTTTTCTCTCAACACCCTCTGTCTCCTCCGTCTCCTCACCCGCTTCTACTTCCGCGTCGTGCTCCGCCTCTTCCGCAGCCCGCACCTTCTCCGCATTCCATCGGCCTCCTGCCTGCCACACCCTGGCGCCGCCAAACCACTCCCCGCCATTCCGCGCGCCCTCGATCTCGACCTCCATCCGCACGCCCGTCGCCGCGTCCAGCAGCGCGCTGAGCGCCTCGACCGCGTCCGCGGCGGACAGCGGCTGCGAGTGGTACCCGTAGCACCGCACGAACGACGGGTACGACAGCTCGACCATGCCGTACTCGGGCGCGATCGCGTCGAGCTTCGCGCGCAGGTGGCGCTTGAGGTCCATGTCCATGTGCGCGTAGGACTGCTGCGTCTGCGGGATGGAAAAGCTATGCGCACGCGCCGTCAGGGAGGGAGGGAGGGGAATGCGGGCGTGCGCGCGACGCACCCCATCTTCGCGAGCAGGCCGGTGAGGCGCTTGCGGCCCTGCTCTTTCCAGATGCCGAGCTTGCTCGCGACGTAGCTCGAGTGGAACATCGCGTCGTAGAGCGTCCAGTGCCGGAAGAGCGTGAAGCGCAGCTCGTCCGTCGCGCGGAGGGTGTGGTCGTCGGCGCCGAGGGCGGCGAAGCCGTGCGCGTCGTTCGCGGGCGGCGGCGGGTTCAGGCGGAAGACTTCGTCGTAGTATATGGAGTGGTAGGTGTCGTACTCGGCGCGCGATATTCGACAGGTGAGGTATTGGTATGTGAGGCCGAGGATCGCCAGCCTAGGGTGGGTTCAAGCCACCGGTGGAGGAAGGGACGAGGAGGGACGTGACTGACCAGAGGAGCTCATTGTCGACGCGCTCGAGGACGGTTGCGAGGACGTAGACGGTGCCCGATGCGCTCTGGCCGTACCACGTACCTGTCATGTAATGTTTGTCTAGCCGTGCATGGTATTCGTCGCGCTGGTCGCGTGATATTCGTGGTGGTCGCTAGGAATGCCTTCAATGATACCCTCCGCATAAGAGAAGAGGACTACACGCACGTCCTGGTCCACTCTTCTTCGTTTGCCTGGACTTCGACTGCCGTCTCCTAATGATCTCCGCTTTCCGGAATGGCTGCTCCCGTCGTACTCCTCGTCTTCATCCTCTTCGACATCATCTGGCAAGTCATCGTCCTCCGAGTCTTCATCGGAGTCCTGCTCGGGCTCATACTGCCAATCGCGTTAGAACTCATGGCCCGGCCAGTGGCATTTAGACAAACGCACCGCGAGCGCTTCCCATGCCTTACGTTCGTCATCGAGGTTCTCCGCCATGCCATCGTCCCAGATGAGAATGCGCTCGCCATTTTCACCCCCACCAAACAAACTGGATAAGTTCTGCGGCCGACTCGAGTCGATGACATGCACATGCAGCTTCGTCGCGAAGTCGCCGAACCACTCTGCAGACGGGAGATCGAGAATCGCGCCCATGTTGAGCAGCACCAGCGTGTGCAGCTTCCGTCCTTTGTCTGTCAGTGCGTGCCGCAACACGCATGCGAGACGTGCGCACCTCGCTGTAGGTCATGAGCTCGTCGCGCACGCGCTCGAGGTCGGCGATGCCGGAGACGGGGATGATGCGGTGCATCACGTCGTCCTGCTTGAAGAGCTCGGCGAGCATGCGCGCGGCGCAGACGGCGTCGACGTCGGGCGCGGCGAGGATGATGACGGAGGAGGCGGAGGTGAGGGGCGAGCGCCGGTGTGCGGCGAGGATGTCGGCGTAGGCTTCTGCGTAGGACGGGCGGGATGCGGAGGCGAGGTGCGGGGGCGGGAGGAAGACCATGTCCTGAGTGTCGCGGTCGGTCAGGAGGAGGAGAACGATGTTTGTTGAACGCGACGCGAGCTGGCTGCACGCGTCTTTGACGTAAGTAACACGAGACCAGACGCGTCTGTGGCTGAACGTTGACCTCTGTATTCTTCGGGACAATTCTTTTCAAATTCTTTCGGTATGGCTGGACTCAGAGGGGATTCATTATTACTACGCAACATTAGATGCACTACTTTAGAACAACCCAAATCCACTCCGCTCGCGCACATCGCGCCTCTTCCCGCGCATGCCCCACACGCCCCAGTTCGTCTTGACCATCACCCGCGGGTCAAAGTCCGCGACCTCCCACTTCTCGCTCCCAAAGGCATTCTCGCCGGGCGTGATGACCCAGTCGAATTCGCCTGCCACGCCCGGCGCAGTGGCCAGGGACTTGACGTCGCGCTCCACGTCCGCAGGCGAAAAGCCGGTGACGAAGATCGGGCACTTCGATGCGAGCAGCAGCGGCAGCACCGGGCCCCACTCGGTCGGGGACGCGATTTGCAGGAGCGGCTCGCCGGTCGTCTCAGAGACGGATGTGGGCGACGGGAAGCCGAAGCCGGGCGAAAAGAGGAAGAAAAGGTCCGTGTACGGGTCGAAGGTCTCCTGGAATTGCGCGTGTACTTCATCGTAGTTGCATTGCATGCCCGTGATGGTGAGCTGGGGCGTGTAGGGGACGGTGTAAGACGGCACGCCATATCGCTCGATGGATTCGCGCGCGCGCTTGTGCCGGACGATGGGCGCGGGCGTTGGCGGCTCGTAGACGTTGGGCAGGTAGGTCGGCTTTTCGTCCGCAGGCTTCTCCGGTTGGGCAGCGCTCGCCTCTGTGTCGGTCTCTTTTGCCGTCTCAGAGGACGGTGACGATGCTTCAGCAGTGGTCGGCTTTGGTGTCGGCGACGAGTTGGGCGGCTTCGGCAAGGATACCTGCGGACCAATGAAGTAGAGATGGAAGAGCGCGGCAGGGAAGAGCAGACAGAGCTGCTCCCAGACGTGAGGAGGCAGCGACGATTCTGCACGAGCACCGAGGACGAAGATCCGCATCTGAGGTTTTTGGGCGCTTGCTTCCTCAGTTTCAGGCGTCCCTGTCTCGCCGTGCAAAGTATATCGTAACGCTGTATGGACAAACAATGAGCTAAAAAGATGTATGAATGGGCAATGAACTAACCGGCCATGGACCGACTGCCTTCTGGCGTAAGACGCTGGTTGCTCAATGTCAGGTAGCTATACTGATGGATGACGGAACCGATGGTGATTGGATAGGTGAGCAGCTTGCTTGCGTGTCTCCTCGAGCGCTCGGTATCCATGGATGGGAAATTGCGAGTATACCAGAATATATCCCAGTTCGAGAATGAAATGGCATTTTCCGTGTCTTGCGGTCCTGTGAAAGCCATTAGCGGGCATATTGGAGGACACATCGGGCCAACGAACCAGGCAGCTCGAATTCTCGAAGACGTCGGCCACTTCTGAGGTCGTGTTCATCCTCATTTACTTCTCGCAGCCTAGAACAGTACTTTTGGTGCTCTTCATCTGCTGCCCAGTGCTCTTCGCTGCAGTGTGTTGGCCAGCCGCAGTCAGGGCACTCGAATTGGACAGCGCGCGGCTCGGCCTTGACGTGCGCGTCGGCGTGGTCATGAGAAGAGGCGCAGACTGGACACGGTGCGAGTGTACGGATAGCTTCTCCTCGTGCACGAACGGCAGGGAACGGAGACTGGGAGAAGGGGTGGAAAAGGTTGTCTTCGGTGAGGATAGGCTGGGGCTCCGGCTTGGTCGGTTTCCTTTTGAAAAGAGAGAGGAAGGTCCTGCAAGTACGAGGAGGACATGTGCGATAGAGCTGAGGGCGAGACGCAGCCCACAGACGAGGGACAGCAGACCGCCTGGCGATATGAAGAGCCATGGACGGGCTCGCGAATGCTTTGCCTCGCATTGCGAAGTTAGCTTTTAGCCAGCGGCATGCCCGGGCCGGCGACGGGCGTGCAGTCCACGCGAGTTGAATGATGGCATGGTGCGCGACTGCAACCTGCCCGCTCCCTCGCAGTTCCCGCCAGCTTCCATTCTATCCGGCACACGCTATATACAGAACACGACCCGCGGAGTCGTCCTTCTAACCTTATCATGTCTGCCAGGGAGGCAAGACCTCCAACTGACGAAGGTACGTGCTCTATCGTGGACGCACACCTTCAGCCGTACGTCACGCCCGCCTTGCTCACCACCCGCTGGTTCACAGAGTCCGCCCCGCTTCTTGACGATGCGGATGACCCTCATGTGGAGAACCAGCCCGCCCAGAAGGCCTCCTTCACCGAGCGCCTGGGGACCATCCTCAACGAGCCTCTCACGCCTATCAACAAGATCCTGCTAGTGCTGCTTCTCATCTTCCTTCTCCTCAGCGCGGTCTTCATTGGTCTATTCGCCGGTGCACAGTACAAGCTATACCACCGCGGCGGTCAACCAGGCGAGAATCCTCCTCCTTCAACCTTCACAAGTGTTGTGACCCTTCCTCCTACTGCGACTCGCACAACCACCGTGGTTATCCCGCCCACTCCAGCTCCCTCTGATCCCCCTACGGATGTATGTTTATCTAATCTTTCACAGAGATGTTTTGACATAACCATGCTATGTGCAGGATGTGTGTCTGACTCCAGAATGCGTCAAACTTTCTGCTGCGATTCTATCCTCGCTGGATACCTCCCAGGACCCTTGCGAGAACTTTTATGAATACGCTAGTGGGTATCTTCCTGTTCTTCTCTGACACCTGGCTTACAGTCTACACCAAGCTGGTGGCTGGCGCAAATCCCACCCCATCCCGTCCGACAAGGGCCGCTACGGCACCTTCAATTCTCTCTTCGAGGAGAACCAGCAGATTGTCCGGGACATCCTCGAGAAGGAAAACTCTGTTTCCGCGTTCCAGAGTTCTGCAGATGAACAGCTTCTCCGAAAGCTTCGCACTCTGTATGCCTCCTGCATGGACCAGGACACGCTGGACGCGCTCGGCGAGCAGCCTCTGCACCAGGTGCTCAGGACCGTTCGGAAGCTTTTCAGAGGGAAGACTACGGATATAAGTAGCAAGGCAGGTCTGGAAGACGAACTCGATGACGATAAGAAGAGAGACGGCTTGACTGCTGCTCTTGCCTACTTGCACTCCCGAGGTGAGCTGACCTTTCTCAGCGCCAGACATGTGCATTGACGCGACTCCATCAGGTATTCCCGCTCTCTTCTCCTTCGATGTCGAAGGCGATTCTAAGGTCGACCCGAACTTCATGGTCTTGTGGTTCAGCCAGCCGGACTTAGGTTTGCCATCCAAAGTACGGTCGTATATGCTCTATTTCCACTTGGCTTCATTAACATTCGTATCCGCAGGAATACTATGAAGACAAGCCCATCCGCAAGGTTTACAAGGGCGTCGTGGAGCGTCTTCTGTTCGCTTCTTACGAGGATGAGGAAGAGGCACAGAAGAAGATTGCAGAGAACCTGGTTCAGAACGAAGAGACTGTCAAAGCGTGGCCTCCCTGGCCTTGGCCTCCGTGGGGTGGTGACGATGATGATGACGGCGATAAGAAGCCCAAGAACCGCTCGGAACTTGCCAAGCATCTCGCGCGGAAGGTCGTGAAGTTCGAGAGGCGGCTGGCTAATGCCAGTCTTGATCTGTAAGTCCATTGAGACGGGAATGTCGATACATCCTGACCATGGTGCTATTTCAGTGATGTCCTGCAGCAAGACCCTATGGGCACTTACAACAAATTCCCCATCTCTAACCTCACCGGCGCCCTCCCGCAAATCCACTTCAACAATTACTTCACGACTTTAACCCCGCGCAACTACCCAAGGGAGGTTATCGTCACGTACCCCGCTTATATTGAGTCGCTGTCGCACATCCTTGACACCACCAGTCGCGACGTCATCGAGGCGTATCTTGTCACGCAAGTCGCGCTGCGCCTCGCGACCCGTCTCAGCTTGAAGACGGAGTCATGGAAGGCGCGTCGCAGCCTGGACGAGGTGCTGATGGGGATCAAGCCTGGAGCTGTGGGCGATCGTGCGGAGTACTGCGTGAACGCGGTGGATTCGGCCCTTGGGTTCGCGGCGGGAAGGTACTTCGTAAATGAGACTTTCGGGGGTGATTCGCAAGAGAAGGGGACGCAGGTCATCGAAGGTGGGCCATCCCTAGCTTTGCGGTTATGAGCGTCGGTTCACTAACTGTGTGCAGATATCGTCAAGTCGTTCAAGGCGTCTCTGCCGAAGATTGACTGGATGGACCAAACGTCCGCCGATGCAGCTGCTGATAAGGTTTGGACTAGCCTGCTTTGCTTGAGGAAATCGTTGTGCTTACTTCACTTTTTACAGGCCGATTCTATTCGGATCAAAGTTGGATACCCTCTTTCGCCAAATACCACCAATGCAGAGTCCATTGCCCGCTACTACGCTCTTGTCAAGGTCAGCCAGCATGCATACTTCGACAACATGCTTAGCGCCGTGTACGACGTGTCTTCTGTTCTTCCGCCTAAGTGCTTGCTAATACCTTGTGTGACAGCACGAGCGACGTATACCGCGAATGGCAGCAGTTGGGCAAGCAGCGCGATCTGCAGGCGTGGGAGATGACGCCGGCCACTGTCAACGCATACTATAACCCACCGGCGAACGAGGTAAGCTGGATGCCTTGTCCTTATTAGGTTTATCTTTAAACTTATCTGTGTGATAGATCGTCTTCCCTGCGGGCATTCTGCGGCCGCCTTTCTTCTCTCAGGAATGGTAGGCGAATCTTAATCTTGTTCTGCTCGCAAATTCTGATACCGGCGCTTTAGGCCATCGTACCTTAAGTATGGCGCGTTTGGTCAGGTCGCTGCCCATGAGCTTACGGTATATCCTTTTGTTCGTTGTATGGGTGCTCACGCTCACCATTGGGAATCTTGCAGCATGCGTTTGATTCTGCGGGTCGGTTGTACAACCAGGAGGGCAAGCTGGAGGAATGGTGGACCAAGAATACGAGTGAAGGTTTCCTGGTGAAACAGAAATGCATCGTGGATCAGTTCTCTGGTGCGCTATTCTCGCGCTTGACGTGAAAAACTGGGGTTAAGACGTAACTTCAGCGTACACGGTAATCGGACCTGACGGCAAGGAAGTCCATGTGAATGTAAGTCTTCGCATCGCCATCAGACTTTAATAGAAAATGAATTGACATTGCGTGCGCAGGGAAACCTGTACGTTCCTGATAATTCTGATAAGTCTGGATTCGACTAACCGATTCCCAGGACGTCGGGTGAGAATATCGGGGACACTGGAATCATCCAAGCATACCGGGCCTGGAAGGCACAGTTTGACGATTCATATCAGGCCGGCACGGAGTACCTTCTTCCCGGTCTGAACTTTACGAGGTGAGGCATATCGATGGACGAGAGGGGCTGGACAGCTGACTAGTACTTCCAGGGAACAACTCTTCTTCGTTGCGTTTGGTCGCATATGGGCGGAGAATATCAAGCCTGCTTCTCTGGTGAGCATGTACCAACCCTGTATCAGGGCTGCGCTGAAGATGAGACGTGTTTCTAGATCCAACGGGTGCGGACTGATCCACATTCACCAAATGAATTCAGGGTGGATGGGGCACTTCATAATGTGCCTGAGTTTGCAGATGCGTTCAATTGTCCCAAGGGTGCCAAGGTAAGCGAATCCCTTAGATTTCTGACTGCGAGTCTGCTCACGTACTCGTGACCTACAGCTGAATCCGCCACCTGAGAAGCAGTGCATCTTCTGGTAAGCATCAGCACTTAGAAGGAGCATGACCAGTTAGAGCGGTCGGACGAAAACTATGCCACAATGTACTATAGCATGCCTTGAATACCAAGTATTTACGGTTTCCGAAAAAAATACAGTTCTATTAGACTTCCGACCCTCGATACATGGAGAAGCAAAAGCATCAGGCTACATGTGGTTATGCCATGATAGATCCGCGGTGCTGCTATAGCACACCCTTGGTGCTGGGCACGTCGTTCCCACCCGTGCGTTCGATCGCTTGGCGTATCGCGAGCGCGAGCGCCTTGAAGGCCGACTCCGCGCTGTTGGCGGGGCGTCAGGGTCGACCAGCCAGCAGTCACGCGAACAAGACGTACCGGTGGTGGTCGTTCTCTCCCCGCAGCACGTCCACGTGCAGCGTGCAGCCGGACGCCATCGCGAAGGAGTAGAAGATGTGCGGGAACATCTCAGTCGAGAGGTCGCCGATTTTTTCGCGCTTGATGCCGAGGTCCGTGACGCAGTATGGGCGCGCGCAGATGTCGATGACGGCGCGCGAGAGGGCCTTGGTGTGCTATGAGCAGAGCGCGGTGGAAGGAGGGGGCGCGCGAACCTCGTCTAGAGGCGCGAAGCCGGTGCCGTAGCGCCGGATGCCTCTGACCTCGCCTAGAGCCTGCTTGAAGGCGGTTCCGAGCGCGATTGCTGTGTCCTGTGTAGATTTCGCGCCTTGTGAGTCTTGGACGACGGAGACGAGTGCCGGGGCGGACTTATCTGCAGTGTGGTGGTCGTCGATCCAGAGATCGCCCTTGGCCTTGAGCGTGAGGGACATGCCGCTGTGCTTTGCTAGGGCATGGTACATCTGTGCTGTTTTCAGACGCGTTCGGTGGTGCAGACGCTGGAGCGGGGCGGACGTACGTGGTCGAGAAAGCCGATGCCTGTGGAGATGTCGATGACCTGCGGCGAGGCAGAGCCTGGCTGACAGTCGAGGTTGATGGATATCTCAATTTCGGTTTCATTTGTTTTGCGAGAGATGGTCGCTCGGCGTTCAGCCATTATGAATGAAGATCAACCGTTAGATAGGGTGGGTGCCAAAGGAACGCGGTGCAGCACAAGGTTGGTCACCGTGGAAAATGCATCTGCAGCAATTGGACGCGTCGTATTTTCGACACGATCGATGGCCTGCGATTCGTGTGTAGGGGAAAAAAAATGCTGCTTGTATTCAGCCTTCAAGCTTCAAGCTTCAAGTTCCTGCAACAGTCTCCAAAATATCATTGGCGCGCTCTTTGATAGCCTTTCTGTTGCACCAGAAATCACTATGTTTATCTCTTTGCCCGGTTTATAAGTAGAGAACCGCGCACCGGGGTAAGTACTCGCATTCGCGATCGAGAGGCTCACGGTCACATCGAACATCGGCACCCCTCCAAGAAATACGCCATGAACAAAGAAAGACTGGGACAAAGGTCTGCAATACGAATAAAATCACACGGGAAAGGTTTCGCATGAACAGCGTAATCTATGTGATATCCTTTGCAAACGGACCCCTCCCCTCCGCCTTGACGTCCATGACCTTCCAGAAATTACAACCCTTCCCCTCTTTCTGGTCTCCTGCAGTACATGTCCACCAATACCTGAATTCACCCTCGCTCTGCTCCTGCTCGGGACCCTTTCCAGTCCCGCGCTCTCTTTGACGCTTTTTCATATCGGGCCGCAGAGTCGTCGGCAACCCGCACTTACACTTCGGGACCTTGTCAGGGTGAAAGTCCGGTCTATAGAAGCGGAACGTGATGTTGATGCGGCAATTAGATGGGTCTAGCGTTAGCGAAGGGAAAGAACTCGGAGGCGGGAACGCAGGATGGAAGCGGTCGAGCGTTGACTGGGGAGGGACCGAATGTTTAAACCGTTCCTGGGTCGAGGCATGCATGATGACGAGCTGACGAAGGTAAGGGTCAGGCAACGTTGCATGAACTGAAGGGCAGCGCTTTACGGAGTTGTGGACAAGCGGAATGTTGTACGTTCTTGCGGCCCGTTTGTCCACTTCATCGACAGGAATAACCTCACGGAGGCGAAATACCCTTGATGTTCCTGTTACAGGAGTTTATCAGGAAGGATTCTGAATGGGAAGTGCGCCGCCAACCTAAGCTCAAGCTTGCAATAGTGGCATATGGGCCGATATTGGTCAGGCGGTCAGAGTGAAATCCAACAGTCTCCTTCGCACCCTCATAACAATTTGAGGCAGCAAAATTGGCACGCCATATGACATCCTTTCCACCGGAGGGCGAGGGAACGCCTCCCCACTCCAGGGGAAATCTATGACGCTTGTGCATTTCGGCATTGACTACTTCCTCGATGATCTCGCAGGCCTTTTCCATGGGTGCGGGAAAGCCCGCTGGGGGTTCTGTTTCTCGGCCATTATACCTATAAATGTGAATATCAGGAAACCGCCAAACGGTCGAAGGCCGTTGTCACGGCACCTCACCAGAAGCGGGACACTTGATTCCAGCTACCGTCATCCTCATTGACGTCCGAGATGTTTCTCACATAGAAGGACGTGCGATGAGGGCTTTCCACGAGCCTGTCGAAGAGCCACCATTTGTTCCGCTGCCAGCTTTGTGCTTCGTGGAGCATGGTATAGAATAGCTCACAGGCAAGTTCAGGCGGAAGGACGGATGCGTGAAGTGTGCAGGGCGTATGTTGAGTTACCATTGATGGATTGCTCAAAGTCAAAGGAGGGAAGCGGGGAACAGATGGCATACTCGGACGTGGGGGTCGAAGGATCTCCATCAGATTGACAGGTGCCTTTGTCGAAAGAGGTGTATTAGATCTCGTGGCAGAGGCAGGCTTCTTAGACGGTAAGGATACTGGTTTGATGGAGGACACTGGCTTGGTAGAACTTGAGGCTTGTAATCTCGGAGAAGAGGATCGGGCTCTTTTGGAAGGTGGAGGTGACATTCCCTTCAACCAGCCATCCAAGCCCGATATGCGCCTTTTCCCTGGGCACTTTTCAAGTTGAGAAGATGCGGAGGATGAAAACAATCGAATTGCAGCCTCAACATTGCCATTGGACTGCACTAGAGCATCGAGGAGGACTTGCTGCTGGGGGATGGGTTCAGGTAAGGTGCTTGCAAGCATCGCCAGTAATGTGTCGGTATCTTCGGGCGTATCTGGCATGACTTTGACTCGCAGGCGAAATACAGAATCGTAGTAGAGTGCAAAGTAACAGTACTAGGAGGACGTGCGCGATGGGAGCAAGTTGGGTGACCGTGGTCAAGCCTGGTACAAAGAGGTCATTATGTCACTGTCAAGCGCCACTAATAGTATGAGCGCCTATCTAGCTGACGTGCCGATCTACAGCAACCCCTCGACGTTGAACACCGTCTGTAAAGCTACGTTTTAACGACGTGGAATCCATGACAAAAATCACATAGCTCTTTGAAAGGTGAACATAACAACGCACATTTTTCTGATGGTGCTGTTCAGTTTTCACATGTCCCCGCGCGCTAGATCTGCGCTTATCTGTTGACCGCAGGCGGTATCGCGTGCACTGGTAACTGCAATTGTAGGTTACCCCACGCTCTCAGCAGGCCGACCTGTTCATATTATTAAGCCTATATACTTCCAACATGAAGTATTCGGCAGTATCACAAGCAGACCAGGATCGCGTTGAAGAAGAAGGGAGGAGACTCCGATGGATCCCAAGCTTCCGCAAGCCTTTGTTTTACCTAAGCTTGGTGAGCAGCACATCCCTGCTCATGCATGACGGTATCTTCATCCAATCACTTTCTCATGATGTGGAAAGGTTTGCTTGTGGATAGTCGTTTTCTTCGCCCCACTTCTGGCGGGACACTACGATTCTATCACCGCGAAGTCCCATGCCAACATACCTTCTTACTCCCATCTCGCCACCCACTGCGCTAGCGTGTCATCCATCCCTGCGTCGGAGTTCCAGCAGCGCCAACAAGCCCTCGCCGAGACGCTGCATGCGTTGAATGCGTCTGCGTACATTGCGGAACCCGGCGCGAGCGCGCTTTACTACGGCAATATCTCCAGCTCTGCATGGCATCTCTCCGAACGGCCTCTGCTTCTGCTCGTGATGTCAGAGATCGCACGCCCTTCCAAGGGCGCAGCGGAAGTACGTCCGAAAATATCCGTGCTGACGCCTGCGTTCGAGGCAACGCGCGCTAAGCTGCTTCCAGTGCCCGCGGAGCAGGTGTCGTATCCCGAGTGGCCAGAGGATGTGAATCCTTACGAGGTAGCCGTCTCAGTCATCTCGTCCTTGGTGCCGGAGGGCAAGATATACGTGGATGGCGCGATCCGGCACTTCATAGTTGACGGTCTGCAGAAGGCAGCACCGAAGGCTAGGGTGCTAAATGCACCAGTCGAAGTTCGTCAGCTGAGGGAGCGCAAGTCGCCGCGGGAGCTGGAGATCATGAAATGTGCAAACGAGGTGGCTTTGTCAATGAGCGCAAATTAGTGCTCTCTTACTAATTCCATGGAACGGATAGGTCACCGTGCTCGCCATCCGCGCAGTACGCGTCAGGCTATTCGAGGGCATACGCGAGTCGGAGGCAAGTGGTTACATGCATGACGCACTGGCCGTTGCAGGACTCCAGGATTTGTTTTGCCTTGTGTTATTTGGGGGTAGGTATCCGATCCATGGCCATTGGACTGAGATCATCCAATTTATCAAGCGACTTCATTTAGAGAACGCAGCGTTACCCCATGGGTCAGGAACCGATCGAGTTCTGGGGAAGCACGATTTCGTACTCATCGATTGTGGGGGTTCCCTGCACGGCTATCAGAGCGACGTTACGCGGGTATGCCGACTCCAGTGCGCTTCCATCTTATGTTAGTCTGCTCATCATCGCATTCAGACATTCCTTCTCGACGACTCGTCCGTTGATGATGAGAAAATGGCCTTTTGGAATACCGTAAAATCTGCACAAGCCTATGCGCTGCAGACCGCACGTGCGGGCGTGCTCACACGAATGGTGGATCAGGCAGCGCGGGACGTCATCTCGAAGGGAGCCAATGTGCGGTACTTCACTCATCGGCTAGGCCACGGTGAGCAATACTAGCATTTGTCAGTTATTGTGTACACGCCCTCCGACTACTCATGGCGCTTTCGTGGCAGGAATCGGACTAGAGGGTCATGAATCGCCCTATCTTGTTGGCGGCTCCAACGATATCATCCAGATTGGGCATACCTTCTCGGATGAGCCTGGAATCTACATCGAAGGCAAAGTGCGTTGTGCCCTAAAACTGACTCCGCAGCGTGAGCTGACCAGGTGCTATCGCACCAGGTTGGGGTGCGCCTTGAAGATTGCTTTTACATTAATGACGATGGCGAGGCCGTGTATCTAACCCAAGGTGTCGGCGGTCCTGCTCGCAGCCCCTGGTCTCCTTGAAATAGTTAAGGCAGAATAGATGATTGCTCTTACTCAACCGTCGTGCCTCTACCCTGAATTATTCTTAAGATGTCGCATCTATCTTGAATATTTAAACTTTTCTGTTGCATTTTCAAGTTCCTTATCCCTTGTTTGGATCTTTCTATTTGTAGTCAAGATGAAGAATCCGTTCGTGCAGATTCTTGCTGCACCATAGTGAGATCACATATGGTGGTGTAAGTATAAGTATATGAGGACGGGCAAGAGCACGTTCCACTCCATACGGGACATGACGTGGAGGTGCGCAGATGCAGACATGAGTAGTCTAAGGGATATGTGGTAGGAATGCGCCGCTGTTTTGAACCTAAATTGAAATCTAATCGTACACGGCGACGACGACCTTGCGGCCGCGCTCAATGCTGCGAGACACGAGTGAGCCAGCGATGGAAACGCCGATCATGGCGAGGACCCAAAAATAACCCCCAAGAATGTTCCGCTCAAGTGAGAGGGCGAACAATGAGCTGCGAACCATGTCAGCAGCGCAAGCGATGTCAGCGAGAGGCAACAGACCTGACGAGGGCAGGGGCAAAGGCTCGGGTACCGCACATAGCAGCTTGGATGAGGCCATTGGTCGTGCCGAGGGCAGACGGGCTGGGCGCGTTGTCCTTCGCGAGGATCATGCTCAGTCTGCGGAGTTGCGCGCTTTCAGACTATTTGCAAAAGCGCAGCATGTGCTGAGGACTTACGAGTACGCGAGACAGGCAACCCGTGATACAGCGAGCAGCGCTGTAATCCCGCACCACACCATAGCTCGCGAGCTTGGACTGGCCATGTCAAGCGATAGCGGGATGGAGGACAGCATGCCCTCCTGTGTTTCTGGGAATCCCATGCGTGCAAGGATATTCAGCGTCGGGATCAGCGCGAAGCAATAAGGCCAGAGCGCCATTGTCCAGTTGTATGAACGGATATGATCGAATTTGGCAAGGAGAATGGGGGTGAACAGGATCTGGATCCCGACGGAGATAGCACCGGAAATGGCGAGGCAGAGGCCAATTTGCGAAGCCTGCAAGTGCATCAGAAAAATGCTTCATTGGGGGTACGCAATTGAGCTTACAGTAAAGGCCAGGCCGCCAGACTCAATGGGCGAATAGCAGAACAGAACGAATACAACATCAAAAGCGGTGGAGATGAAAGCGAGGGCGCCACCAGACACACTGAGGGCACGGATAATGGGTATGGACAAAAGACTTGTGAACGTGACAGGTCGAGAATGCTCCAACGAAGACGTCTCAGAAAGGACTCCGCCGAGAGCTGAGGCTTTTTCGGATCGTGGACGTTTACTCGGCAGTGTCTAAAGAATGTGACGATCAGTTACTACACTGCATTGAGAAATAGGAGAGGGCACACCTCCTCAAGGAAGATACTGCCGAAGATAACACCCAGGGTAGATGTGACAGCTGCAATGAAACCCGGAAGGAAATAAGGATAGTTTCGAAGGAAATCGTAATCGAATAAGTTAGGAAATTTTGAAGCGGGATTGGAGAACGTCCCGCCAATCAAGGGACTACAAGTTATAACTGAGTGATCGACCATAATCTGTCTGCGCATGACACTTACCCGACAATAGCACCTAGGGGCCAGACTAAACCATATATCGGGAACGCAATGGCTTGGTTCGTCGCGTCGGTAAGTTCACCCAATACCGAATGGATGACGGCGACATTGCCAGAAGACAAACCAGCTGCAGGCCATCCAGTCGAGCATAAGTCTTCTTTACTTGTGAAACACGATCAAAGCAGACATACCTAGACAACGCGCTACTATGAGCCACGCCAGTGTGTTTGAGAGTCCGAAGAAGATATTGGCTACTGCCATCCCCATGATACCCATGAAAATGACAGGACGACGACCGATCCTGTCTTTACGCACGTACTGGAGTCTTAGCCAAGAGCAAAAAAAAAGACTGAGGAACTCACCAGATAGTTTCGCCCATTGGTATATTGAAAGCAGCTGAGCAATGGCAAAGGAACTCTCTACCATACCGCTGTAGAAACCCACTTTCGAAGGATCGTCCGTCAGGTGAAGGTCGGTGATCATCTCGTTCACATAGGGAAATATCTGAGTGAACGCGATAGGATCGACGAGACGAACGATGCAAAGACATATGAGCTGTGCAGTAGGGAGAGGGGTCACTGCCTTGGCCATCGTGTCTCCTGGAGGGGGAGCCTGGGACTCGAGGGCAGAATCATAACGGGTCGGTGTTCCGCTAGATAACAGGGGAGATATTGCGTCGTGAGAGGTCGTGGCGTCATGACTATTGCTGGCGCAGGA
Source organism: Hericium rajendrae (assembly GCA_033439255.1). Taxonomy (NCBI): domain Eukaryota; kingdom Fungi; phylum Basidiomycota; class Agaricomycetes; order Russulales; family Hericiaceae; genus Hericium; species Hericium rajendrae. The sequence continues at coordinate 895,595 of CM065889.1, forward strand.
CTGCGGGCCCACTGGGACGGACACCGGCGTGCCTGGAAGCTGGTTGGAATCGGAGGTTCTCGTCGAGACCATGACCATCTTGCACAAGGGCTCAAGGTGAGAGTGGAAGGTAGTAGAGACTCAATCATATTGGGTGCATCTGAGCGAATTTATGGAAGGCGATGTGGAGAATTGACAGGGATGCGTCTGTTAAGCGAGAGAGCGTGAACGGACCAGAAACGGCATAGAATAACCGATTTACGTCGTGAAATATGATTCGAACACCATAACACGTTTGGAGACATTGGGTGAGGTACTTTTGCTTGTCAGAAGGCCAGACCAGTGCGGTCCGACGGCATGTGTCCTTGTGGGAGTCTCGACGAACGAAGATCCCTTGACACATAAGAAGGACGCGAAGGCCCTCATATGAAATCGGCCCCCATCAGAACCTCCTCACGTGTATCTGCACGTGCCTGCTGACGTCCACGCACAGCCAAACAGAGTCTCAGGCGAGTCGTCGTCGTCGTCGTCGTCGTCGTCCCCGTCATCCGCACTGTCCTCGCCGCTGTACACCATGCACTCCGCCGCCTCTGAGAACATCGTCCTCGTCGCTCCCCGTCCCGTCCGCATCACCGCTAACTCCTTCTCCAATTTCCACTCTCACTCCTCCCCGACCCGCCCCCACTCCTTCCGCCTTGCATCCGCGCCTCCAGATGCTCCTGATCGTCTCAAACCCCCAGAAGACGAGAACGACGATGCTGCCCGCTCCACTTCAGACAAGGACCTCGTCTCAGTTTCTCCTCGTGGTTCTCCACGGTGAGTTTCCCCTTCTTGCGTCCATCCTCCTTTCCTATCCACTGCCGCCGTGCTCTCCGCACGCGGCTACAAGTTTCTTTCGTTCTGTTAGGTCGACGTAACTGACATAGTTCTTACAGCTCTTCCCTTCCCTCCGAGGCTCTGGAGGAGTTCTTGTCTATCCTGCGCCCGTCTCTGTTCCCCCCTCAATCGCCCACTCTGATAGCCCGTAGGATCCCTCTCACCTTTGCTCATGAACGGCCTACGCCTCTTTCTTCGAAGCCTTTGGATCGTCTTGATAACGTTCCGGTCCGGTCCCCCGTCCTTTGCGAAGATGTACGCACGTCTGCAAAGCAGACCAGCATGCATTTGAGTCCCTATCTGCTGACCGCTCGTGAGGAAGATGAGGAAAACGACACTGCTTCAGAGGTGGTGCCCTTCCGGATGTTCGGCTCCGGGCCGCTAGGTTCGTGTTGTTTTGCCATCAAGGTGCACGGCAGCCATTGACCGTCTCGTATCATATCGTTGTCAGCGTCGCCCATCTCTCGCATCCATACACGTAACCCTTTTCAACGCCATCCATCTTACGAAATGCCCTTCAAAGATCCCAGTGGTCTCTTCCAGCCCAGCATAACCTCGCCTCCACAAACTCCAGCGCCCACGAGCGCTCCCAATTCTCCTGCTCTCGTTCCGCTGCCTCCGCCTACGCCTAATGAGATGGATTTATTCTAAGCGCCCTTTGCACGGTGAGGAAACGATACCGCAACGCCGTCCTCACCCAACCGTGTATTTCTTTTTGTCGTAGTGGATTATATATATACCCGCCGCACTCACTCATCGTGCTTTGATCTATGTCTTCCTTTGTGCCATCTGCCCGCGCTCTGCGTGCTTTGTTAACTGTATTCACATCCTATTCATCCCTTTCTTAGCAGATTTATATCTTGACTGACATATCTGTCTACGTTCTCTCCCATTCCGATCCCGTTCTTATTTCCCTCACTGTTTCTGACCAGCAATATGCCTTCGATCTTGTTTCCTTTTTGATTAACTTTGCATTGTTATGCACATCACAGGGGTTTTCTTTACGGTACTGGCTTGCACATCAATAATCCTCAGACGTGTACTGTTACGCATGTCTTCGCCATCATATTGGTACTTGCGTACTTTAGTTTTGTTTATCTATATACAGACAGTTCTTGCCTGCCCCGTACGGTTCTTCTACGAGATATCATGTTGTTGCCTTCTTGCGATAGGTCGAATAGTGATCGATGACAGTTCTCGTCAGCAACTCAGGTAGCAAATGATGCATCATCGGCTGCCGTGTGACATTGGATTATAACATGGAAACATAATGTAGGTACGGGACTGAGAAGTCTATGTGCAGCGGGTTCAACTTGCAAGATCAAACGCAAGATACAAATAAGCACCCCTGCATACCAGACGTGCGGTCCGACATTCGACGCAAGAGAACAAGCAAGCTCATAGGTGCGTTTGGGATAGGGCACCTGCCTCGCCGAGTGCATATAGCGCATCGAGAGCGGCCTTATGCTTCTGATAAGCTTCCTTCCTGTGAATAGCAAATGAGAAGTACTCAAAGAGATGATCAAGAACGGGAACAGTACCTGCGGATCTTCAGCGTGGGGGTCATCGTGTTGTCTTCGACACTGAAGGGACTCATCGAAATGTGAATGCGCCTAACCATCTCAAACCTGCTCCGCGCAGTGGGATTAGTGAACAGGCCGGGATTGTGAATGCAAGGTCTTACCCCTTAAGTTTGTTCTTCCGGCCCTCCTTCGTCAATTCCTCCAAAACGGTGTCCACGACTCTTTGATCTCTAGTTAACTTATCTAGAGCTTCCATGTCTTCTGCCTTCACTTCCATGCCATGTACACGACTTGCAAGCTGGGCGAATTGTACGGGGTCGGGGATAATGACGCCGACCAAGTAGGCCTGCAAAGAATCTCCGTGCACATACATCTGCGCCACAAGTGGCAGTGACGAATACATATTTTCGATCTTCTCCAGGGCGACGTACTCGCCTTGGGCAAGTTTCATTATGTTCTGCAAAAGGAGGACGTCAGAAGGATGTAAGGCCCAGCTGAAAACAGGCGTATCGTACCTTGACACGGTCGATGAGTTTGAAACGGCCACACTCGTCGATCATCGCGACGTCACCCGTATGGATCCACCCCTCCTCATCGACCGTCTCCTTCGTGTTCCTTTCATCTGCAAGATATGTTAACACGAGCACGTGACAGGCATGAAGCACATACCCTTGTAGTAACCTGAGAAACAATTCGGCCCACGGCAGCAAAGCTCACCACGCGGACACGGTTTATCCTCGGACGTATAGCCCATAGCAGGGACATCGAGAAGTTTCATCTCAATTCCGGCACTAGGCGGTCCAACGGTCCCGCTGGAGGTCGGATCGTTCGGCCATACATGGCTACAAACAGCACCGTTCTCGGTCATACCGTATCTGCGAATTGCGATAGCGAATGAAGTCTCCACCGACGTGCTGCATATAGATAACTCACCCTATAGAATGAGGATTAGCCATCGGGGCTAGCGTGAAAGACGTGTGCTTACCTTCTAGAACATCGCAAGCCAAAGCGATTCTCAGAAAGTCCATAACTTCCGCAGTGATAGGGGCCGAACCACAGGTAACGAGCTTTAAGTTGCCACCCAGGACAGCTTGGATCTGCCAAATATTCAGTACTTGTCCGTTGCGATAAGCAAGACATGATGTACCTTTCTAAATACGACACGATCCCATAGTGGATGAGTGTTCTCTCCAGTAGTCCGCAATTTCTGCAATTTAACGGCGACAGCACGCCGGAAAATCGCGCCCCGCAGACCTGGCCCGCTTCCTGCAACCATAGCAGCCTGGTAGATTCTGTTCAAGACCCGGGGTACAGACGGGAAGAAGTTCGGTTTAAGGAGTTGGGCATCCTCCAGCAAGCGGAGTGGGTCTCCAGTGAAGAACCCGATGCTGCCGCCAACAGCGATCACGCAGAGTTCGTTGGTACGCTAGATACGCGTCAGCGAAAGATAATTTCTGCGATTCGAGTCAAAGCCGACCTCGTATATGTGAGCTAAAGGTAAATAAGACAAGCCACATGCCCGTTCTTCGTTTGGGATGCTAAAGCCGCATAGGTTAGATTGTGCTGCAGCCGCGAGCTGTCCGTGAGTTAAAAGCACGCCTGGGGCACTCATTGAATAAACGAACCAAGACTGAAGGCTATGATATGACACTGACCTTTTGGCGTGTTAGTTGTTCCCTGCATTCGTAATCAGCAAAGAAAATGCTTCGCGTGCTGGACTCTACCGACTGATGTATAACATATGGAGGCAAGCTGATCCGAAGTCGCAGGCAAAGGATCAAGCAAATGCACCGTCCCAGACTCCTCCACTGAGAATGAGCATCAATGAGTGGTGACGAGGCATATTGAGAGGAGTTGGAGTGTCACATTCGCGTAGCTCCCTGATGGCAACGCCCAATGTCTCGCCCCAAGTAGCGAGAGCATTCTTCAGCTCGGGCGGTAGATCATCCAGCGATACGACGGCCTTTAAATGAGGTACTCGGGGTACAAGCTTCAGCAATTCGACAACATGATCGGAGCTTGCGAATATAATCGTCAAGTGCGAGTGGTTAATACTAGGTTGAAACTAGTTAGATCATTCTCGCAAATTGATCATAACCTCACATATGCTCTACATAAGTACGGAATGAGACGTCATGACGACAATGCCGGAAGAGAATCAACAAGCTCACCGACTGAGTCCTTCCCGAGCGTGTCATACAAACTGACGCCAACTTTACCGTAGGCGTGCAGTGCGAAATCCACCAATTGCCATTCTGATCACAGATCCCTTCAGTTATTCTGGGAGCACAAAAGAAAAGACCACGCACCAGGTCTATTTTGACTCCAGATACCGACTGTGGGGTATTCGCCACCGCCGAGCTGTCCCGCACTGAAGAGATGGTGAATAGCACTACCAATATGGCGCCTCCGCGCGTCTACCTCGGCCCATGTCTGCCACACGAAATGGTCGCCGAACTTCAGAGGGTTGGTAGACACGAGGGGGCGGTGTCCCAAGAGATTGTGGTCTCGTGAACGCGCGAGGCCGGTCTCGAATATTTCGGGCAATGTCTTTAGCAGGCCACCAGGGACATCGACCTCGAAAAGACCAAAGGCACCTGCGAGGACGATGAGCGACCACAGCTGTTCGAGGACGTGTTCAGATATTTACTGCTGCGGTAGTGAGCTGTAGTTGCGAAGTGTCGCGTGTACTGTTGAGCGCAAGGACGGTTCAACGCGGGGTCAACATCTCACCTGTCTGGCCCGGCCTTTTCGTGCCTGGAACAGCAACAGATTGTCTCTTGTAGTCGACGCCTGGGGGAAGAGGCACGGTCTTATCGAAGTTTGCCATTCAGCAGAAGGTAGGAGGAAGACGACAAAAGATGATGCAGAGCTTGACGCGCCGTCAGAGCTTCCTAGGGAGTCCCAGGGGCCGGCATGCGCGTGATATCACGGTCGTTACACTCGGTTTTCACATGTTTCAGAGTCGACTAACCTCACCAATGCAGTCATGATTAACCAATTCAATTCCAAAGATGATGTATGCAGCGTTGGCACTTTGTTTTTCAAATTGCACATTTCAAATCTCATTATCCATCATCGTCTGTACATACTACATAACTCAGAGCACGTGGATCACATAGACATGTATCATACAAGCCATTTCGTTCCCAAATGCTGATACAGGGCTCATAATAGGCAATCCTGCAACACATTATAATCAACACTTCCAAGTTCCTGAGCACCGAACACATCGTTCGATCTTCTGAACGTTTTCAGGGCGCGTTCAAGACAATCTACGAAGACAAGATCGCGGTTAGCTAATAATTATCGAAGGGAATGGAGTATCACCTTCATAAACTCTTCGTAATTCATCGTCACCCAGCCGTCACGATCCGTGTCGACACTACATGATGATCAATTAGCATAGTCAAGCAATTTTGATAAGTGACCATACCGTTGAAAAGCCTCAGTTAGTGTCTTAACAGCCACACATGCCCTCACAAACCTATCAAAAGTGATGCCAGGTGGAGGACCATAACCAGAAGAGGGTCCAGAGGCTGCCTTGAACGTCATCTTCGGAAATCTGATGCCGTTTCACCAACACTCACCATATTTCTGTTCAATGAGTGTCAGAATGCTGGGCGATAGGCTGTAGCCAAAGCTGCGCAGTGCTTCTGCCAATTCATATCCATCGATAGATCCAGACCGGTCTTTGTCGAAATGTCTGAACACGCCCTGCCAATCACTGACATACTTCCAAAGTCCGGAGAACTCTGCCCCGAAATCCTTCAGCGACAAGACGGGAGACGACGGCGCATGCACGGACCAGAAAAGCCGATGGTACCACTGCGATCAGTGTCCTGCCAAGGTAAATTTCAGAGCAGCAATGAAACCATTGAGACTCAACGTACGAATATGTTCATCAACATCTTCACCGTGTCAAGGTCAAATCCTGAGATGAAGGAGAAAAAGGTTGTCAGATACCGAGGGTCAGTTCATTAGATTATTGCCTAATCAAGCTCTGCAGCATCGAATATTCTGTGAAACGTAGTGCCCGAAAATCACAGGCCCGTGCTGATGAGACTACCGTGAACCGTAATACATTCGACGCTTCTTGCTCCAGACGTCAGAGTACGTGCATGAAGAAATGCTCACTTGACCAATTCCCTGTATTACGCATCGATGAGATCAACAGCATCCCGAGGTCAATCGTGTCTTGAGAAATGTGCCTACCATTCACAAGTGCCGACTGTAGTTCATTCACACTGATCGCACCAGAGCGATCTGCATCTACGGCGCTGAACCATTGCCATAGCTGAGGGTCTGCGCCCGGAGGTGGGCCAGACTGGTATCCGCCAAAGCTTCCCGTCGCGTAGGTCGGAGGAGCCGGGCTATGATGATGGTGATGATGCGAGGAATAGCTATGGGAGTGCTGAAGGCCAGTACTATAGTTGGGGTTTGAATAGATCGACATGACGGTAAGAGGAGAATGGTTGAGCGCTCTGAGGGCGATGGCTTAGTCCGACAGGTCAAGTCTCCAGCTAAATAATCTTGTGGGCATCGTGAGAAATTGTTATCTGGGGCGTGGCACCCTCATTGCGCACACCATTTGACAGTAATTTTGCTCCTGCATGCTTAGTTTGAAGTACAGCCTTATACTACAAACCATCGGAGAAAGGCATCAGCTCATGATAGCCAGAATCCATCTTTGTCGTACTTTGTTGCTCGCTTGCGTCAGAATCTGAGATGTTATCATCAGACTGACTCCAGAGTCCAGTCCCATCGCCTAGCACTACCAATAGTTTACGACCACTTACCTGGGTCATCGTGTGTCAGCTTTTGTAACTTATTTTTTCAGCAGCAGGCAGCATGTGAGCAGACCTGTGCGTGTAGCATTGGGCTGAGCGCTGAGAGTTGCTGCAGTAGCCCCGAGTCGAAGTTGGTCGGAACAGGCAACCATGTAGACACGATGACCACATGCGGGGTCGGGATCAAATAACGATGGCCGACCCCGGGCCGCCGAGTACTTGTCCGTGACGGTAGGTGACGGTGCACCATGTAGTCTTCGTCCCATCATCCTGCCCATTTCTCGAATACAGATCGGAAGTCAAGAAGTACTCGGAAATCGTCTCAGCGGGCCATGTCTCCGCGACAAGTTGAAGCCGTAATCTTTGATGTACGTGCCGTGCCGTTTCTGCGAGAAATGCCTCGTACACTGACGCTTACTGCTGTATTGGCACTAGTTAGGTGGGGTTGTCCTGAGAAGCCCCCTCCTTGCTATTGCCGCATATGAAAAGGAGCATGGACTTCCCAGCAACTATATCAATTGCTCAATGTGAGTTTTCCCATTGAATATGCTCATAAACCGATGATATTCATTCGCCTGTTATTGCATAAATGAAGCACGGAACGTGGACATGATGGGGCCTGGCAGAGGTTTGAGCGCGGAGAATTATCATTATTCTCATTTTATGAGGCCTTTGGCCGGGAATTATCTGACACCGACAATGGGAACAAGTGGTATGCTGACTTCTGCAAACGCAAACACATCAGTGGGTGGACACTGGCCAACCTTGTTAGGAACGTACCTCACTTCGCCTAAATTTCTGCCATCTTCCAGAGTGCCCTCAGCTACCGCAAACATTATCCATTGACGGCCGTGACGTGAGCATCGTTATGCGAGTCCACCGGCACTCTAACCATGCCTGAAGCTGAAGCTGAATAGCTCTTTGGGCGCATGATGCGCGAAAGCAGGGTCTTCGATGGTCTCGTCGTGGAAGCGATTCACAGAATCAGAGGTCCGGCGTTTCATATCGTCTTCCATCTGTCCCCACGTTGCTGATGCAATTTCTTTTGCTCCAAATCATGCACCTGTCATGTCCCTGGACGCATTCTTCAGCAACCAAGCGCTGGCGTGTGATAGCTTTGACAAACAACTTTACCAAGAGCGAGACATCATTACAGATAGTCGATCCCTCCTTACCACCTACGACTGCTACAGAGGACGACCTGGCAGCTGAGTACGAATTTCTCGGATGGGGCGCGAACGGCACAGTCCCGCTGCAGGTGCGGGATCTTTTCGATGACTTTATTGATTCGAGTCAAGTCGGAATGAGGTACGCATGCTTTCCGTTGATGTCGGGGTGAACGTACTAATGATGTGGCCATATGTAAGGAAACCTGAGTCGCGTTTCTATCTCTACGCTTGCAAAAGGAACAATATCAGCCCCGAATCTGTTGTATTCTTAGATGACTTAGGCCTGTCAGTGGTTGCCTCTGCCGGGACAAAAGCACTATCCTGATTCTCGTTCTGCATCGCAGAAACCTCAAAGCTGCCCAACAACTAGGCATGTGGACTATCCGTGCGTACCATATGTGCTACTATTGGGTCATTATATAGTGACAAACTGAAAATGCACATGTAGACGTTCCTATTGGAGGTTCTTTCGGCGCGCTGAAGAAGCTAGAGCATATTTTAGGTATAGATCTCACCCATGGCCTAGACAAATCTGGATTTTCCCCGTCGAAATTATGAATGTCTCTTAGACATGGCAAGACCAGGCCCATTGCAAGGTCTATATTGAAGGGACTTCTGCCCAATCAATCCACTTATATTCGGCGATGGAGTACTCTATGCGGATGTCTGTAGGCGATAAAACAAAGAGGCTCTAGAAAGGCTTGTCCGATTGCGGAGTTTTATCCTCGTAGTATTTGCCAATCTAAGGAATATGTAAATGTAAAGCACCAGAGTAGTCGGCCAGCCACGTACGATAGGCAGCTCAACCAGCAGACCATATTTCACCTTCGGCGTGACGGACAGAAACTGTTTAAGGGTGAGGCCGCGCAATTCAACTGGAATGGAGATGCACGTACGAATAAAGCCGCGGTTCCAAGGCCGACACCCCACATCCCGAGAGCTGGAGCCCAATGCTTCAAGGACTGCAATCACGAATAAGCCTTCCATTCAGGCAACGATCATAACATGTTGCACATACGTTTACGGTCAATGTACCGACTCTCCGAGTGGGAGGTGTGGAGTGATACACTATTTGTGCCATGTCTGCTAGAAAAAAAAAGGCAAATGGAGCGAAAGGACAAAGGAGTTATGAGGAAGCTATCGCGGAGAGAAATTGCGAACTGTTCCGATGCTTTCGTTGACGAGACGTGACAGTGCTAGTTGTGTCACAGAAACGTCACGCGTCTTCTGCACGGAGCTTTGCTTTGCGGATATCTTGTCGCTGACTTCCAGTCATCCCTGCTTGTTGGACAGCTTTCATACATCCGTCTTATTGCTATCTGGATCCCGCATTATACTACTTTGACTGATGGCCAATCCCCGTCAGCGTCGAAAAACTCGATCCTCTTCATACAAAGCTGTCCACCACTCGCGGCGGGCGAAGAAGATTCTGAAGAAGCAGCCAGGTATAATATACTCTTTAGCGTTCTGTTTCGATCATTCATTCCATGCCAATTAGCTATATGCGGGCCAAAAGTGCTGCATGATGCCTGGGACAAGCACAAAACCGTACGGCAAAAGTGAGTATCTCCTGGACTTCCATTGCTTGCCGGCAATTTTTGATCTCCACCTGTCGATAGTTATGCGGCTCTCGGACTCTCCACTTCCCTGAATCCGAGGAATTCTGGTGGTGTGGAGTCCAGCCAAGCAGGAAGGGAAGAACCACAGGATATTGACACTCGTCTGACAAGTCCAGAATTACCCGGAAGGAGGTACGAGGCTGGCGGAACTCCCGTGGGCTTCGGACGGATTATTCGAGACGAGCATGGAAATGCAATTGACGTTGAGATGGAGGAAAGCAGTGATGATAGCCGAGACCCCCAAGAGGAGTCCCTCATAGAGGACAGGGTTTCGGCCGTGAACCATGACACTGTCAGCTGGGTGACCCTAGGACGGGATCCTCGGCATGTTCACAAAGAAACCGAAGTCGTTCAAGGTGAGTACACGTCGTGAATGTCGATGTCTTCCCAGAATCTGCCCTATATGCATGTGTAGGGCATCGTCTGTGAATCTTGCTGTCATATTGACATATCCTTGCATCTCCCAGCATTGGAAACTGTTTCTTCGTCAACCAAACCCGTTTCACGATTTACTTCGGCTAAAGAAATCGCTTATCTGCTCCGCCTCACCGCAAAGTACAACAACGATGTTGATGCCATGGCACGGGATCGCCGTCTCAATCCAGATCAGCGCACAGCAGGAGAGATTAGTCGGGCAATACGAAAAGCTAACATGAAGCTTTAGAAGCTCATGTCGACAGGGTCACCATAGCGGCTATGCTACAGGCAGATGGCTATTTGCTTCTGTTCGCGCGCATTGGACGATGAATAGCCTAAATTTGATCAGCCTATCAGCTGGGAGAGTTCCATGCTCGCAATGACGGATCAGGGTATATCCGGACCGTGAGCATGCGTGCACTTGCGCAGCTCGTTTCGCGTGGGGAGATACTTACATTTGCGCCTCATCATCATCTTCCAAGGGGTGTCATTTCATGATTTTGCCAGCGAATGGTTGCTGGAGTGCATGGAACTCTATGATTATTTACGTGAGTTCCACCTAAAGTATCAGTGAATGACAGCCGAGGTTCTTCGGGATGTCGCGTTGGCTGAGAAAAGCAAACTGCGCTGTGCAGGGGCTGGATCGGTAGTGACGAGGAGCAGAGCGCCGATTCGCAGGGGCCGGGATGCTGTTCGTGGTGGACGAAGTCTTAGAGGAATGCTGATCGTGCGACAGGGCCATACTTAGGGTGTAACACAAATAGAGCAAGGCATAAAGGCAAGATTATCGTTGTGCTGGAACAAGAAATTCGTCAAGGCTCGAATCCGGTTTCGAAGGCTGGGAGGAGGATTCGATGGATGTATTGAAACGGGACTTGCGGTGTAGAAATGAGGAGAATCTAAGGTACCTGCAAGACCGGCAAAGTTGAGGTATGATTACGAGATGGACTAATATTGAAGGCGGACAAGAGGCGCCGAGAAGCTACAAAGGAAAGGCAACTTCGCTGCGGATCTCGAAAGTGGCCTAGAATCCGACGGAACAGGGTGGAGGTTGTTTAGAGGGAAAGATGACGATAAGTCATTTCTGGTCAACAATTTCGACGCACTCTTCCCATCTGGCCGCCTTCTATTGACAGTTTTGCATTGATATCTGAATCCCCCCACCGTGCCTCTTTTCGACACCCAATATTCTGTCTTCTCCCTCCATTCCGCGATAGCCGTCACTGACATTCCCTGCTCGTCTAGAGTCCGTTCGCCTTTAAAAGCTCTGAGTGTGTTCGATTACACCCCGGTCACACGCGATGCCTCACCGATCTCCCACACCGACTGTCAAGAGCGCCTCGCGCAGTCCATATGCTAAGAATCGTCGCATTTCAGGTCAGCCCAAGTCGAGTAGACAGCAATTCTCAGCATGCGGCGCATGTCGCATGAGAAGGTAACGCTGCATTTCGTGTCGACAACCGCAATTTGTGCTGATAATCCGTGTAGGGTGCGCTGTGATCTGAAAGACCTTCCATTCGCGCCGAATGGGCAGCAGCCATCATGCTCGAACTGCAAAGAACGAGGATTAAAATGCGTGTAGGTTGTTCGCTTGCCACATGTCAGGCCTGTTCAACGTGTTGCGATCTAGAGACGAGTTCGCCGAAGTGAAAGCGGTCAAGCTCCTTCGGCGCGGGCGCCGGCTCCAACAGGTGGAGTGAGTACCTGACACGCTACTTTGCCGCATGTCGTCCTCAGCCACTTATATCATGTCTTGTAGAGCTGTTTACGGCAAGTCCTTGGACGAAGAGGGCGGACTGTTCAGCGTACCATCGTTTGCGCCGAGTTTGATACCGAAGCTGCATCCGCAATTTTTCTCGTCAGATTTCTTTCGCAGACTTCAAGTCCAGCGTAGGTCCTTTCAACTTCATCTTATCCGTCCCATCTTGACTTGTCCCGCACCAAATCGGTAGATCCCGTCATCGACACTTCCGAGTTCGCCGTGCGCTTCTCCGAGTACACAAAAGGTAATTACAATTCCCTCGGCATTCCAGGCCAGATACTGTCTGTGGTCTTTGCCGTCTGGGCCGTGAGTTTTGGTGTCAACGGGTATGGAATTGAGGACGCATCAAATACCATGCATGATATAAGTGGCCGTCAGGAGCGCACAAATGAGATGGTCAGGGAGATTTTGCAGCTTGTCGACGTCCATGGAATCTGGCGACGGCCTACTTGGGATGGCGTCCGAGCGCTTCTCCTCCTTCTACCCTTGACCCAAGGTACTTGCCTTATCTTCGATTCTATGACGCTGCGAGGCTCATTTGCCTCTTACATTCAGACGTGCAGACGCCAATGGAACGACTGGTACGTGATCAAGCGCTCCCTTGGCTTGTGATGTCTTATGATCCAAACCAGGTTACATATGAAGCAATTGTCAGCCAGGTATTCACGCTTTGCAGCTTGGCGTCGGTTTCCTCCGTTGGAAGCGGACAGGGCCAGGTTGTCGATGTCCTCGTCCGGGCTCGTATTTTTTGGTATTCACATATCGTTGAAGGCATCACGAGTGGGCTTCGTGGTGGTCGCTTACTCCTGTGTGTGGATACAATTCATTCAGACGCATACGCGCTAACAACGCACAAATTGTTCCAGATCGGATGACGATCTTCTGCATTTCGAGCAGACATTGCCATCAAATACCATGTCACGGACCTCCTCAGCATATGCATTTCTTCATCAGTGTACACTTCCGCCTCTTCATCTTGCTTCCGTGTGTCGAAGGGTGCATGCTGCATTGACCGGCCCAAAGGCACGGCAGGATGATGAGATAGATGAGAAAACATTGGTGGATGTCTGGAGACTCTTGGAGAAATCTTGGAAGGAATTCGATGACTTACGGTCATTGTCACCCGATATCGTCATGTCTCCAGACGAGGTCGAGCGTTACGTGAGCGGCTGGCAGGTATGGAATTATTGTTTTCCATTGAAAATCTCTAGTTGACGTTCCTGACTATCCCCAGATATTCATTTTTGAGTGCCGTGAGTATCCCTTTTATCGTTTGTGTTATTTCTCCATACCAACTCATCACTGTGTCAGTGAACGTGATCAGGGAGACGTTGAAGCAAAGGATCGTGATTCACCTGAATCATGGTGACGAGAGCTTTGGCGTAGTCTCTTCGCGTGCCCCCTGTCCTTCGCAAGACAAGGCTAGCCGTCTGCTGAGAATTGCTGACGAGAAATGTCATGGAACACTCGCGCACGTGCTTACTATTATCCGTCAGCATCTCACCACTTCCTTCTTCGAGTACGATGCCTATTTGGCCCGTGATGGGTGCTTTTTCGCTGGCTTTTTGCTGGCCGGTGGGACTGGCGGCGACGATGATGTGCATATGTGCCTCCGGGCGCTGCGGCGGATGCGTTGGGCATTCTCCAAGAGCGAGGAGAGAGAAAGGACAATCAAGGCAGCCTGGGAGGCGAGGAAAGCCGCACAAGGTCGTCGGCTGCCATCTGCCTCTGACGGGAGTTCAGGGACGGCATACGCAAAATCCATTCCGGATTCCACATGCGATCTCAGGCGACCATTATCTCCTCTTTCCATTCCATCCTCGACTTCGAGTCCCAGATCTGCCGTCTTTCATGACGGCTTTTCCCTGCCAGCCCAAGACGATGGCAGCTGGGAATCACCACCGCCCTCAGCCGCGTCGTCTGGTTCCCATTCACAATCGGATCTGATTGCCGGGACAAAATGCCAAAAACGTTCTCCGTCTGCAGTTCATTGTGCTAATGGGTCGACAGCATATCTTGCTGGGGTGCGAGTCGTGGCAGATAGCCTCCACCATGTCTCACCGTCTTCGGATAACAGCTCTGGTTCGACACCCGGGACTCGAAGAGTATCCCCGGCCCTACTTTTCTACCCTCCTACCGAAATGCCCCCATATTCCTTCCCATCAGGTGCCGACCTGTCGTCAGCTTTGCATTCCGACACAGCGGGCACAGCTCTTTCCACCTCTCAGCCTAGCAGCAACAGGCATCCGGCCTTGCAGGATTCATTTAGTGCCGTATATCGCGAGCCATCCTCGTACTACCCCTCGCGCTCCGCTGTGTTCCCGTCAGCTGTCATTCCAGCATCCATTGAGTCTTTGGGTAACAGTTCAAACCAGAGCTTTGGCGATCATCAATCATACTTTCAATGAGGCTACATGGCATCTTGTTGGCAGTCGACTTGTGTCTCCTATTTTTGGTATTCAAAATTACCCTCATTGCCGAACCCTGCATCGCGTGCTTTTCTTGGTATCGATGACTTTTCATTCATTCTGCCCATTTTGTTCATCATTTTTTGATACTTTCTGGATATATAGCTTTTGATTGGTCTTTCGTTTGTGGGACATAAGATTAATAGACATACGCGTCCAGCATCATCATGCGATCATAAAATCTGTGGTCGGTGATACAGTACTAATAGATCGTGCATTCGGGCACCAATGGCTCCCAAAGTCAAGCTTCAGGCGTTGTGTGTCGATTGACTGTGGTATACTTTGAGGGCTGGGTTGAATCCATAAATTTACTGGACACTGGATTCGAGGTTGTTCCAAAAAGCGTGCGCAGCAACCTGCATATCTGGTTCATCGGAAACGACCGAAAACATGGCGCGATGCCAGTGCGACACAGCCGACGCACCACATGCACCCGGCCTGAGACTCGGTACCTATTAGCACAGCTGCAACATCCTGTCTTTTCTTGCAGTCGTCGTACGTAGAACATGGACTTTTTCTGTACGTCCTTCCTGTCTAAATGCGTGTGCTGATCCTGATTATCTGTTGTATCCGTTAGTCTGCCTTCCCATCTTCTGTAAGCTGCTGTGAATCGCTAGCCTCGACGTCTTACCTGTAGCGATCTGACGTTTCCGTCCAATGTCTCATTCCAGTTGGCTGTCCCACAAAGATAAAGCCTGAAGGCGATCAAACTCCTCGGATATGTCCAAGGTGTCACAATGGTTCGTTCAAATTCTCACACTATCGTGCAGCGACTGACGGACAGTGTCCCGCACCCTCATACTCAGTATCCGTCATATCTGCCAAGTCCCGCATGTGGTTTGAACTCTGCTTCGTACCACTCATACCTATGACTGCAAAGCATATCTGGATCTGCGGAATCTGTCAGTGGAGTGTGCCGATGCAACCTGGGCAGGTATTTGTCCGTTCGTATCTGACACCGGTCTGATGCGCAGCATTGCAGCTGGGAGCCCGTTGTGCCTGGTGCAGGATATCAGCATCCCAATATAGGCCAGCGGGGCGGAGGACCAAGTTCCGCAAGTCCATTTGCCCAAACGCAAGGGCCGTTCCAGCCTGGCTATCAACCCGCTTACTTCCCCAACCAGCCTCCGCCCAAGTAGCACATACGCAGTGGATGTTTTGTTTTCATAATCATGTGCCGTGCATTTTGTAATTG
The DNA here is from genome assembly GCA_033439255.1 of Hericium rajendrae. NCBI lineage: Eukaryota > Fungi > Basidiomycota > Agaricomycetes > Russulales > Hericiaceae > Hericium > Hericium rajendrae. The sequence goes on from CM065889.1 coordinate 911,393, forward strand.
TCATATAATGGACATTTTCGGATCATGATACTGTTTTACTATCTTTACCATGGCGATGCTGACAGTATACCTGCGCGAGCAAGATTCCCACCGCTCCGGCGACGAAAGCAGCAACTAGGACGATCCCGCAGATAGCTCCAGAACTCAGCTTGATGCGACTGTTATTGTGTGAGTATACTTCTGGATGTTCTCCAATCGGCGCTGCTGGATCTTCACCACGCTGTCTCTGAAAACGTTCCAGTGCTGATGCCGAGTCCGTCAAGTTCAACAAGCCGATAAGCGGAGGCTGTTCAGAAGTTGCTCCATGGTGGGTAACGTATACATTCTACAACACGAGCTTGTCAGTGCAAAATTTGACATTGCATAGATGGCACGCACCCGAAGGAATGCATCGCCTAAGATCCAATCTCCGGAGTTAACCTAAACATGGTGTCAGGTAAACCAAGTCGTCCAAACGCAACCCGGACAAAGGAAATGTTCTTACGGCATCACTGGCTTGAATACCACCGAGGCACCAACCTTCAGTTGGGCTTCCTTCTGCGAGGTTGACGTCTTCTGGATCAACTAGATATTCTTTCTTGCTGTGTTCGTCGCCCAGAACAAAACCGACAGCCACGGCGCGGTTACATTTGACTTGCCATTGTCCAGAATCTAGCTTCCGTGAAGAGCCGACCGCCATCCAGAATGCGTCGACATCATTCGTCGGACCAAGAATGAATGTCGTCCCGGTGTCCAAAACAGCGATTGGTGTGGGAGAGCCAGACACGCGAGATGGTGCCAGAGAAGTTATCGACATGCTTGAGCTAAGCGTGATAGCATGCAAAGGAAGCTTCCAGTAGTCCATAGAAGAACGCCGACCAGTATAGACGGGTGTATAAGCCAATATTTCGCTGGAGTTCGCGAATGCATGATCGAGCTTCCCGAGGCTGAAAGAAGAATCGTCGCTGTGACGACCCAGTTGGAAAGCGAAGAAACGATGTGCATCGTCAAAGTATGAAAACAAGTTCTCCAGCAGCGTTTTCCCAGCAGTGGCCGGTATAGCGGCAGATAATGGAAAGGAGAGACCCATTATCCCGCTATTCCCTGCACTGGATAGATTGAGACCCCGAGTTTCGTTGGCTAGTGCTTTTTGTAACGTTGATCAGCCGGAAAAAATGCTAGTAATTGATATCGCTTACCGAGGACTTGAGAAGATATTTGATAGGGTCCAAGGGTGACTGTATCAAATCCAATAGCACCAGAGACAGTGCCAATCAAGTAAGTGAGCTTGAAGTCGAAGGAAGACAACGAGAGTGAATCTGTAGCGTTATATTTGACAACACCAGAGCAGTCCATGCCGGTACAATTTGAGGAAACGACCCACTGAGTGATCAGCAGAGCATTGGTAAGAAGGCGGGCGATGGACGGGGCAACGTGTTACGAACTAAGTCTGAAGATCCCGTGTCAAGGATGACGCCGAGTTTTTGTCCGCCGATGCTAGGGAAGATCGTGTAAGAGACAACGGGGAACAAGTGCTGGAGCTGAAGAAGAACCTGATGTGTGCAATGTATGCGCTTCACGAAGAGCAAGTGAGCGCTGGTCTCACAAGATGTGGATGTTGGTGACATACAAATCTTGACTATTGCTGATGGGTACTTCGCTATTGCCCCGTACTGATGGCAAACTAGCTGCACCAAACGGGGTGCCGTCTCTGCGTGCGCGAATGAGGGGGATTGTGAAGCCCTGAGCTATCTGGTCACCAGAGGGCGATTGGATAACGAAGCTGGCAGACGCAAGGATCCAGAAGGAGAGAACGAGCAAGAAAGGCCGTTGGCTCATGTTGCACACTAGCAAAGAACTAAAGATGGCTTGGAGTGAACATGCTGGAAGGCGAGATGAAGGGAAAGGCAGCCTGGGCCTGGCAGACAAGACCAACATGGATCTGCGAGGCGCGGCGCTGTGCCTCGTGGCCGTCACAGTGGCCCTACCGGAAGGACGCGTCACATCACTGCCTCGCAACTTACTTTAGACCATCGTCCTCCTCGATCCCCCCAGTCCTAGGTCTTTCTTCCTACCCACCTTTCCAGCCATGCACACCAGCGAGTACGATTACCTCTTCAAGCTTCTCCTCATCGGTGATTCCGGTGTCGGAAAGGCTCGTTCTCACCTCAACGCTCGCAGTCGCCTTTTCTGACCCTGTTCTCGTTGTAGTCCTGTCTGCTCCTGCGTTTCGCCGACGACACTTACACAGAAAGCTACATTTCCACCATCGGCGTCGATTTCAAGATTAGGACCATTGAGCTCGAGGGAAAGACAGTCAAACTTCAGATTGTATGTCCCCGTATATCGTGTTATTTGCACATGTTTCGTTGCATTCGTCTCCTTGCTCGTTCCCCATATCGTCTGTACTTATTGCTCACTCCTGGGTCTTCGTATTTCTAGTGGGATACTGCAGGCCAGGAACGATTCCGCACCATCACCTCTTCCTACTACCGTGGTGCACACGGTATCATTGTGGTCTACGACGTCACAGATAATGGCAGGTCTCAGTCATGATCCGCAACAAGTCCTGTCTGACGTTATCATAGACACGTTCACGAATGTTAAGCAATGGTTGCAAGAGATCGACCGTTATGCATCGGAGGGTGTAAACAAGCTACTGGTTGGTAACAAGTCGGATCTCACGAGCAAGAAGGTCGTGGAATACAGCGTGGCCAAGGAATTCGCAGACCAGTTGTCAATTCCGTTCTTGGAAACATCCGCGAAGAGTGCGACCAACGTCGAGCAGGCCTTTCTAACCATGGCGAAGCAAATCAAGGACCGGTTCGTACCTGTTCAATCCCTCGTCTGGCAACGCTTATCTCCCGTATAGGATGGGATCTACGTCAACGCCGTCAGGGACTGGGAAGTCCGCGACAGTCACACCTGGGCAGAGCGTCCAGCAACAGCAGACAAATGGTTGCTGCTGATTACATCCCACACCGCATTTACGTTTCTGCTTCCGCTGTTACCTCCATTCTCACGCGCTGTTGGTATCCGTCCATGTGTTCTGACGCTAGTCAGTCATCTTTTCCTCTTGCTTTAGGACTGACTTAACTATACTGCTATATTGCTCATGGTCAATAAATACTATCAGCCATATGTACGGTATCTGTCGCGTTCTCGACAATGCAGTGTGGTCATAACTTGAAGTAGTTGTCGCTAGGCTTAGGCTGGAACAAGCTGCTTCGACACCCTGCTCTATTGCCATTTGCAAAAGTGTTGGCGCGATGCACATCAGGAACCTTGACAACTTTCTGATTGACCTGCGGTGTCTGACAGAATCTGGTGCAAGTTAAATCAGATGTACAGTGGCGTGCAAAAATATCGCAGGGTCCGCGCTTTGAGTGATGTGCGCTGTGCTCGCAAAATTGACTGTAGTGTAAAACTTTATATACAAAAGTTGTAGCTTAGGATGTGTAGAATATGAATACAAAAAAAAAAATTCATGGATTTGACTAATGTTTGGAGGGATCAGAGCCCAGGAATGCACTGAACAGAAACTTGAGGCAATTGCACTGCACAAAATCATGTCATGTACACCACAAAATTCATGCAAATATTCCAGCAATTTAGTATTTAGTATAGCCCCCTTTTGCCTCCTTCAAGGCCTCAACACGGTGTGGCATTGACTCATACAACTTCTAAATGTCCTTCAAACACAATTTCCCCCACTCCTCCTGCAAAACCTCCCACAACTCCTCAACATTGCATGGACAATGTTCACGATGATGCACAGCCCTATCCACCATGTCCCATGCATGTTCAATGATGTTCATATCTGGTGAGGATAGTGCCCAGGGCAGTTGTTTAATGTTATGTTCATCAAGCCAGTTGCGAGCAAGCTTGGAGGTGTGCCTTGGATCAAGATCCTGCTGAAAAAGCATATCTGTGGGTCCAAGATTGTTATTGGAGAGTGTGCCGAGGAGAGATTCAGAGAGGATGGAGGTGAATTGGGCTGCATTCATGCAACCCTCAACACGATGTAGTTGTCCAGGTCCATTGTATGTCAAGCATCCTGTGACGGACGGTCCATATAAGGAAGGAGCCTCAAGACGCGCCAGCACGGACCAACCGGGGTGAGATCAGACGACACGCACGAGTCAGCAGGCTCGGGCCGGGAGGTACCCGAGCAGGATAAGCGAGAGGAGGAAAATGTATATAAGTCGTGCGCTCTCATGTATCTAACTCACTCTTGACTACTACCTCGTTTCTTGCTTTCTCTTTCTCTCTTGCTCTCTCCCTCGTGTGATGTCGACAGCTCGATCAGTCGAGTGCCCCGCCTTTCTCGCCTTTGGCGACGCAAAGGCGCGATTGACGTTCCGCTTAGGTAAGCTCCAGCTCTTGGATTCGACGTGGCGAGTATCGCTCGCCTCCTCTTTCCTCTCACTCTCTCGACGACTGCGTACGAGGAATCCTCGCGTGCGGTCCTCTCGAAGGTCGACCACCCTTGTTTCTGTCGTCGAGGAATCCTCAACGACACTCTAGCCTGCGCCCTAGGAGGTCTTCAACACCTCTGCACCGTACTCGCCCGCCGACCCTCGATAGTGAACCTCCGGTCGTAGCGTGACTCCCATCGTCCGTTACAGAGGTGGATACATCCGGAACTCCACTATCATTCGGCCGACTAGTACATCCTCGACATGGCATCCACGTCGAGGAACGTCACGCCCTCATCGCGCCCTACTTCATCCACTTTATCATCAGGATTCGATGTTCCGCCCAATGCCTCCAGCACTCCTCAGCTTGTTGGCAGCTCTCGATCCACAAGTCGACATGAGTGGAATGACAACTCGCGCTCCCTCGATACGTCCCCATCGCAAAGGATAGCCAGTCTCACTAGGCGATATCGCCAACCTCATGCTGGACTGGCCGCTTTGGCTGATCGAATGCGAAGCATCGCCGGTACCACGCTGAGCCCCGACGGCATCATAGACAACGGCATTGAGAGCGGGAGACCTCGTTATCAACTTCACCCCGATCTCTTAGAAAATGTTTGACTACTCATTCTCGAGATGCAACTCATGGTTAACTGCACCTTCGAAGTCTTAACGGTCGAAGGCATAGTCGAGAGACATGAACCTTTCATAATCGATCGCGAAGCCCTGTTCGTACAAACCCTGAGAGGTTCACCCAGTCTACACGACATCGCGTGGGCCTGGCAAGTGTTAGGATCTCGTCTCCTTGATGCAGAGAAGTTCTTCTTCAAATATATTCACGCCTTTCAAGAAAGCGTGTACCCTTCGTCGCCAGTATCTACTACCCCAGGACTTCTTTCTGATGCTGGGACGGGTTTAACCCCGCAAGAATGAATCTTAGAATACGTAGATACCCCGAGGTTCCATGCCAGCCTAACAGCAAATGAACGAGAACGTCTCGAAGCTGGCGAACCTGTGCATCAAGTGTTTTCCCTTCCTAACGATCTCCTTCAATTCGAAGAAGAAGGGCTGTCACGTGCTCTCAACATGTCCCTTCCCCATTACCAGGACCAGAGCTCGTGGGCCGAGGATTCCTCAGCCCAGCACGAGTCCGGGACTGTTAGACAAGACCACTCAAACGCGCAAGCGGATGCGTCTGCGTTCACCATCGCGGATCAGTCACAAAGGCTTTCTCGCCCTGAGAGAAGGTCTCATCAAGTCTACTCTATGACCCCGGGATGGAACCTCATCACTGCTACTCCGGGTCCCGCCAACGTCTCCTTTACTCCTGCAGCTTATAGGTGAGACACACCTCTGCACATTTGTGCCAATATGCCACAGTCTTCCATGGCCGGTGGAGCAGGCCAAAGGGACACGACACAAGCCTTAGGATAGTGGCAGGATGAGGAATGTGCTACCACATGCTGACTCTGATCTAGCTCTATGCTGACTAAGCCTCTGCCTCTAGCGGTGCTATCACGTGATCTATGCCTCTCAGACCCCCTGATCTCCCACTCCATCGTCCCCCCCTTGAACATGGCGATGCCCTCGTCGCCTCCAAAAAAGACCTCAACCAAAAGACTCATGAACCCAGCCCAGACTCTGCAAAACTCTACTCAGCTCAACCAAACGTGGATCTCCATCCCAACTCAGAGGTGAGGGCAGCACAGCAAAACCAGAAGGTGAACTCGAAACCTGCATGATAGATGGCCGACCTGCACGAAGGCCAGCTGGATGACGACGAGTGATCACCGGTGCTGATAGAAAAGCGGGACGTGGTGGACACAGATCAGCACGATGAGAACGACGAGCACGTCGCTGCAACGACCCAAATGGTGATCTCGAGGATGAACGCAGAGCTGAAAAATCTCGGGGAGTGGGTAGTGGCGACACAAGATGAACAGGAAGAGAATCGGCCTCATCGGCCCAGGAAAAGGATGCAGGGGCTGGATCATGTGTAGACAGGGAGGAGGTCTGTGTCTGAGCATCCACCAGCAAGACCGCTGACGGCATGGTGGTCTCCGTCTGTGCATCAGCCTGTTCAGGCTTCTGAACCTGCAACCTACGAGCTTCCTCCTCGCATCCTTTCGCATATCCGATTGACTGAGCTGACTCGAGATCCTTGTCCGACAGTGCAAAACCATCCTCGAAACCTGAATTGTAGGCCGTAAAACGAATTTCGCGCAATAGCCGGTCATCGATGGTGTCGATAGACGAGACGTGCGGTGCAGTGGCGAACGGAGGATGGAGAATGGGGGATGCGACGCGGCCGTCCTGGCTTGCCTTGAGTCCTTCCTGCAGGCCTTCCTCGCGGCCTTCTGCCCTGCCTGTCCTCTTCCCTGCCTCAAGACCCTCGCGGAATCCCGCGTTCCGGCCCTCCTTCAAACCCGCCGCGTGGCCTTGCCGAAGCGCAGCTGCCACGACTTCCTCTAGGTGCGCGGGATCGAAAATCGCGGGGTCGGCGTCGGCGAAGATCGACGTGGGTCGTGGTGGCGTGTTGAGATGCGCGGCGGCTTCCTGGGGCCCTCTCGGTTCGAGTCCGGGCGTCGGCGGTATCGTGTCATGTCGTGCGGATGAGGAGCCGGCGGACGGGGAAGCAGATGGAGTGGGGGATGTGGTGGGCAAGCTCACGCTGCTCGCGTTGTGCGTGTCGTGCTTGTCGTCTCCGCGGGCTTCGCGGCGGTCATCGGACTTGTTGTTCATGGCGCGCTGGCTTATGGCAGCAGTGGGTGATGCGGGTACATCGTGCGGGTCGTGCGTGGTCGTGTGGGACACGGAAAACAGGGTGGTTGGCACGGGGCGTGGGGTTGGCTCGCACTCGCTCGCGAACGGCGTTGCGGGGTTGTTGCAGGGTGTGGGCATGTCGCACACGGTCGTGAAACGCGTGCGCGACGCAGGAGGGGCGGGAGTGCGTACCGGTCATGGGTCTCTACCGTGCACGTCCCGCGCGGTGCACACCTCGTCCTCGCGTGGCCCTGAGCCCTTCTCCGACTCGTTCTCCGTGGCGCGCGTGCGTATGGTGCGTTGGGGTGGCGTGGGTACATCCTGCGCGTTCGCGATGGTCGTCTGAGATGCGGGGAAGGTGGGCTGGGGTGTGGAATGCGCATTCGCGCGTCTCGCATTGGGTGGTCGCGGGCGGGGCTTCTGGCTCATGTGCGATCGCGAATGGCGGCTGGGGGTGGCTATGCGACGTGCGAGCTGCGTTCGAGCTCGCTGATGCGGTATGCGGCGCGAAGGAGGAGGTGCGAGGCTGGCGGCACGCGTTCTGTGCGTGCACGTTGCGTGGCTGCTGCGTAGGCGCCGGCGTGGCCTCCTTCGAATCGATTGCGGCGGGGGTGTCGTCTGCGATGACGGGGACTACGAGCGATGGCGCGGGGCTCGGGGTACTTGCTGCTATTGAAGCTGCTGCTGCTGCTCTCCAGGCAGCTTTGGCTGCACGCTTGTTCTTGCCCATATCGGGAAATTCCGTATTCGGATGTCGAACGCGAAACTCGGTGGACGAATGGCTGCGCTGGGGCACGAAAAGGGCTGTACGCACTAGAAAACCTCTGATGGAGACGATAGGAGATGCAAAAAGATGCAAAAAGACGCTGAGAGACACAACACGGGGACACGAGATGCAAAGAGGCAGAGACGAAACACGAGGCGCGCGAAAACGATGTGATAACTGCACGAAAAGACAGGGAGACTGCCGAAAACCCAAGCGCAATGCAACGCAACGCTAGTGGGTCGAATCCGCTCTCATCACCACGATGGAGCAGGCCAAAGGGACACGACGCAAGCCCTAGGATAGTGGCAGGATGAGGAATGTGCTACCACATGCTGACTCTGATCTAGCTCTATGCTGACTAAGCCTCTGCCTCTAGCGGTGCTATCACGTGATCTATGCCTCTCAGACCCCCTGATCTCCCACTCCACCGGCACAGGAAACAACGTCCTGCATAACCTAACCGATGACCCGTGGTTGACCATGAACGTGTACCTGATGGCCAATACGACCGTCGAAGCGGCCGCTTCTGTCCCTGCGGATTCTGCAGGACAACCGCCTCCTGAGCTACCGCCCGACCAGCTGCGACCAGTTGAGGTACCACCTGTCCAAGATCAGGGGCCCCAGCCCGCAAGGATGCCTATGCCGATCTTACAAGGCCATGGGTACCCTCATGAGCAAGTCCCACAAAACAAGGGGGGGGCAAGCGGCGCCCACGCAAGCGCAGCCCGTGTTCCAACAATACGCTCCTCCTGTACAGGCTCTGCCGGTGCATCTGGTCGCTCAAGTGGCTGCGGGCCTTCCCCCAGTCGTAGGACAACCCGTATTCTACCAGGTCCACGGCCCTGCACCCAATCCAGCTCCAGCAAATGCACGTCGGTCTCCTAACAATCCATTCCAACCTCCCAGTCCAGGACAACCGGCACAAGGCGCGGCACCGGCCGGCGGAATCTGCCAGCCTGCTAACGCGACCGGTCCTCAGATCAAACAGGAAATCAGGCCAGAAAACCTTCCAGGATGGGACGGATCCTTCAAGACCGCCATCCGCTACTTCATGGATATCCAAGAAGTCGCAAAGTTTGGGGGGGCGGTCCCCGTTGAAATGGCCACGTGGCTTTGGATGCGTTTTAAGGAAGGATCCGGCATAAGAGATTGGTGGTCCAATATCTCGGACGAGCTGAAGGTCTACATGAAACAAGACTATACTTGCTGGATCAATGGTATCTGAGCTTACTGGCTCGGTCGGCAATGGATCTTTGACATCGGCGTCGAGTTTACGCACCAGCACTTCCGACAAGACAGACATAAACATGAGAAGCCTCTTGAATACCTCCTCCGATGCATCACGTATTCACGCATGCTCAACGCTGTACGGCCCGGAGGAATCGAGGAAGTCCGCGTCCTCATGCGTAACACTACACCCGAATGGCAAAATGTCATCTCCATCAGCGAGGTCCGTTCTGTCGACGAACTCATCAACCGTTTCTGGCTGTACGAACAACAACTACTAGCCACCACGGTCTCGTCTGCCCGGTTTTCTGAACGAGACGTCCAAGCGCTAGTAGAACGTGCAGTTTCCGATAAGCTCAAATCCTATCGCTCCTATCGAAATCTGCAGTATCCGTGGGTCGAAGTGAATGTCGTCGACAGTACCGAAACTCCCGACCTAATGGGAGACGAAGAGGAGCTCCAGCAACCTGACACTATACAGGACGACGAGCAGTTGTATGACGAACCTGAAATCGTCGAGGCCTACGCCGTCCTCAATAAGAATTGTCGTCAGCGGCCGCCTCCCAAGAACGGTTACCCTTTTCCGAAAGCTGACCACGTCAAGTCTACCTTCCGTTCCCCTCCGTCTCCTTGCCGTGCATGCAGTAGCGTGCTTCACTGGGATAGAGAGTGTCCCCATTACTCGAAGTATGAAATGCGTAAGACTGCTAATAGATTGGAATGGCACTCGGATACGGTACGGCCCTTAGACAACAAACACCTGTATTCTACTGCCTATGAAACTCTCCTTAATAAATCTGAGTCTTCCGCTTATGTTGACCAGGATCTGCTTGAGGAGAAGATCCGGGAAGTATGCCTCACCGCTAAACACGTCCATGCTTCTCGCCATGTCCCTGCCCTGGAGGAAGTCGACGATCAAGACAACCTTGCTGCCGCCTCAAAACCTAAGCTCCCTTGGTCATCTAGCGCACTATTAGAGGAAGTGGTATCCGCACCTCAACCTCCGATCGTCCACTTGTCAAAGAAGCGATCCTTTCTTCCCGGCGAGTCCGCCAAAGGGATCTCTGTTGTAGCCATGACCGGCCACGTACTTCACCGCGAAGGTGCCCTGCTGGACTTACGTCTGGATTCAGGCACTGACCTTACCCTGTTATCCGATGAATACTACCGATCCCTTCGTCATCCGCCACCACTAAAGAAAGGCATGAAGCTCGAGCTACTTCAGCTCACAATGAAAGACGCTTCCATTCGTGGCTACGTGACCTTGCCCATATTCGTGGAATCCACGAACGGCAAAATTCTTTGCCTCGAAGCTGAAGCCTACGTAGTACCCTCCATGACAGTGCCTCTCCTCCTTGGCGAAGACTTTCATCTTACCTACGAGATCGATGTCCTCCGCTCTACACCCGAGGGGACCACAGTTGCCTTTGGCGGTTCGCCTCACTGCGTCAAGGCACGCTCAGTCACACGAACCCAGGACAGTGCCCTAGTGGTCCGTAAGAAAGGCCTCAAGCTCGCGGGCTTCATCAAGGCTAAATCTCATCAACGAGAAAAGGCTCGCCGCCGGGCCCTTCAAGTACAGTCTCTCACCAATGCAGTAAGGGTAGCCACTGACGTACGCATCCTGCCTGGTCAAGTGCACATGGTTCCCGTCAAACTGCCCAAGGGAAGCGAAGATGCGACTTGGATGATCGAAAGCGCCTTCGCCGATCTCTCTAAGAAACGACAACCCGATCTCATGGTGCCCAATATGCTCCTTAAAGGATCGGCCACTACGGTCCCGGTGTCTAACGGCGGGTCGCACCCTCGATACCTGTGCAAGGGTGACACCCTAGCCCACATGCTCCCCGTGGACTCTGCATTGGATAAGCCCCGAGACGAAGACCATCTTCGCAGCCTCCAGGAACACACAAATCGCACTAAAGCACTCATCGAGGCCACCGCGGCCGCGACCTCACCTTCCTCCGCGGTATCCGCAGAGGACGAGGATTGGGGACCCAAGACGGCGAAAGTTCCCGACCCTACGGTTTATCCTTCTTCGCAAATGGAAGAATTATTGGATGTAGGACAGCTTCCTGACCATTTGCGCGACCAAGCATGGGACATGCTTCGTCGACGGCAACGCGCATTCGGATTTGACGGACGACTGGGTCACCACCCTTCGAAAGTTCACATTCGGACAGTGGATGGCCAGGTCCCTATCTCTGTTCCCATGTACGGAGCTTCCCCTGCCAAGCGTGAAGTCATCGAGGAGCAACTTCAGTCCTGGTTCGAGCAGGACGTCATTGAACCATCAAAAAGCCCCTGGAGCATGCCCGTCATAATTGTTTATCGCAATAACAAGCCCCGCTTCTGCATCGATTATCGCAAGCTTAACGCTGTCACTATCCCCGACGAGTTTCCCATACCTCGGCAATCCGAGATACTGGGTTCTCTCATGGGCGCGCAAGTGTTATCCTCTCTGGATGCTCTGTCGGGCTTCACCCAGCTCGAGATGTCGCCCGACAACATTGAGAAAACGGCTTTTCGAATGCACACCGGTCACTGGCAGTTCAAACACATGCCGTTCGGGTTGCGCAACGGCCCATCTATTTTCCAACGGGTTATGCAACACATTTTAGCCCCCTACCTTTGGCTATTTTGTCTGGTATATATCGACGATATCGTCGTATATTCTAAGACTCACGAAGACCACATCGCTCACCTCGACAAGGTGCTCGGTGCCATGGAACAGGCCGGCATCATGCTCTCACCCTCCAAATGCCATATGTTCTACTCCTCTATTATCCTTCTCAGTCACAAAGTCTCCCGTCTCGGCCTGTCCACCCATAAAACGAAAGTCAAGAAAATCTTAGACATGCCGCGTCCGACGTCGGTACCCGAACTCCGTACGTTCCTAGGCATGGCAGTCTACTTTTCTTCTTTTCTTTCCCATTATGCATCTATGGCTGCACCTCTCTTCCATCTTACTCGTAAAGGTGCTCGCTGGGCATGGTCCGCCACGGAGGAGGAATCCTTTTCTGCGATCAAGGCCGCCCTCGCATCTGCTCCCATTCTGGGGCACCCCGAACAAGGTTGTCCATACCGTCTGTACATGGACGCTTCCGCGGATGGCTTAGGCTGCACCCTACAACAGGTCCAACACATCGCTGTTGCCGATCTCAAAGGCACGAAGCTCTACGACCGCCTTACCCGCGACTTCGCGGCAGGAAAGCCTGTCCCCAAGTTAGTGGCTAAACTCTCTGACCGTATTCGTGACGATCAACACGAAGAAATGTGGGGTTCTTCCCTCGACACCTCCTTCGTCTGGATCGAGCACGTAGTCGCGTATTGGAGTCGTACCTTCAAACCCACTGAACGCAACTACTCCGGCACCGAGCGCGAGGCTCTTGGTGCCAAAGAAGGGCTCGTTAAATTCTTACCCTTCATCAAAGGGGAGGAGATTCTTCTTATCACAGACCACGCCGCCCTGCAATGGGCCCGGACATACGAGAATAGTAACCGTCACCTCGCCGCTTGGGGCACCGTCTTTTCTGCCTTCAAACCAGGCCTCGAAATCGTCCATCGACCGGGCCGAGTCCATTCTAATGTGGACCCCATCTCGTGCCTCCTCCCACCTGTTCCGTCATTTCACGCCCCTCCCGACGACGACGCCCCGAGTCTGACCCGCAATCGCGACCTCGCGGAATCCGCTGAGGCCGCCGCACAGAAGGCTCCTGCTCCCAAGTTTGCCGCATTCGCCGTCATCGACTGGGCTGACATCGTCGAGCCATGCAGCGCTTTTCCCGTCCTCACGTGCCGTGCGGTTCGTCACCTGCTCAACGCCGGCTCTCCAGCAGCAGGCAAGGGGGGGCAACCATCTGCTACTGTCAAACCGAAGCCACCTCATCCGTCACCATCTTGTCGCCCACGCTCTTCCAAAACAAGATGCCTCTGTCGAGCTAGGGATGGTATCGCTCAGCCTGAGAATGAACCGTCGGATAAGTCGATAGAACCTGAGGAATCCTTAGGTCCCTACGACATCCAGGCTAACTGGGAGAGTGCCCATCCTCCTCCAACCATTCTCATACATGCCTCACCCGAATACCAACACCAGCTAATCGACGGCTATAAGAAAGATCCCTCACTGGCCAGGCATTGGACAGCAGCTGAAGAATCACCTGGCTCCTGGAATCCGGGAGCTAGGTACTTCAAAGACAAAGAAGGACTTCTCTTCTTCAGGGACGCCGATTTCCAGCCTAGGCTTTGCATCCCGGAGTCCCTCTGAAGCGATATTATGGTACATGCACACGAAAGCGCTTACGAGTCAGCCCACGCAGGCCCCAAAAAGCTCTGGGCTATCCTTAGTGGGAAATTCTTCTGGCCCCGAATGCGCAAAGACGTCAAGGCATTTTGTGCCTCTTGTGACGTCTGCCAGAAAACTAAGAACCCAAATTTCGGACAATACGGCATGCTGATTCCTAATCCGATCCCCAAATGCCCTTACGAGTCCATATCCATGGACATGATCACGGGACTTACATGGTCCAATGACTTTAATGCGATCATTGTATTCGTGGACCGCCTTAGCAAACACGCCCAATTCATTCCTACCACTACGGGCTTGGACGCAGAAGGATTCGCCATGCTATTCGTGAAAAACGTTGTCTGCCGGTTCGGTATACCTGACAACATCATTACGGATCGCGATCCTAGATGGATGTCCGACTTCTGGAATGTAGTAGCAAAATTCCTAAAGACAAGGATGTCCCTGTCTTCATCTCACCACCCTCAACACGACGGGCAAACAGAAATTGTCAATCGTCGTGTCGAAACCATGCTATGTGCATATGTCGCTGAGGATAAATCCACCTGGTCTGACTGGCTACCACTGTTGGAACATGCCTATAACGCGTCCCCTCATGCCTCTACAGGAATGAGTCCATTCGAAGTCCTTTTCGGGTATAAACCTAAAGGAACGCTGGATTTCTTCTCCGAAGCAGACGAAACGAGCCCGCAAGCTGTGCTCCTCTACGGAAATGCGAGCGAATTCGTCGACGCCTTACGTTTCCATAGGGAGAGCGCGTGCACGGCTATCGCCATGGCTCAAGTCAAACAATCCGAAGCGTACAACCAGAAGCGCAAGCTTCTAGAATTCGACGTCGGAGGTGTCCCAGTCACTGAAATACATTATATAGGACAACTTGCCTAAATCGTATTACAAAAACCCTGGCAACTGCTGATCAGCCAGTCGCCGGGCACGTTATAATTCACACAGGTAAGGCGGCACCCAGGGTGCCGCAAAAACATATGTTATTCCAAAAAAAACATATCGGCCGAGATCTTAAGGATCTCAGCACTAGTACAATAGTCGTTACCTGCGTGCTCGCTGGTGCTTCCCCCCGCGCTCGCCGGCGCTTCCCCCCGCGCTCGCTGGCGCTTCCCCCCACGCTCGCTGGCACTTCCCCCCACGCTCGCTGGCGCTTTCCCCCCTGCTCGCCGGCGCTTCCCCGCGCGCTCGCTGGGCGCTTCCCCGCGCGCTCGCCGGGCGCTTCCCCGCGCGCTCGCCGGCGCTTCCTCGCGCGCTTGCTGGCGCTTCCTCGCACGCTCGCCGGCGCCTACCATCCCGCCGCGCCGCCACTTCCACGTGCTGTTCCCGCTCCTGCCCCATGGCTACGCATGCGCTGCGTGCTCATTGCGCGCACTGTTCGCCGTACACCCGCTGCAGAGCGTGCGCGGCGCAGTCCGGTCAATGCGGCGCTAGCGCCCATTTGCCGCTGGCCGCCCACACTGTCCACTGCGCTGGCCGCATCCGTCGAGGGCGTGGGCACGGCGCTGGACAGCGCGCGAGCCATGGCGCACAGCGCTGGGACGCGCGGGCCACGGCGCTTGGACGCACGGGCGCGGCGTGGGCACGGGGTCACGGCGTGGGCGCGCGCGGATGGCAGGGGTGCACGCGGGACATGGTACGAGCCGTGGGAAGGCGGGAGCATGCGGGGAATGGCGAGAGCATGCGGAGAACGGTGGGAGCATGCGGAGAATGGGGATTGGGTACGCGCGAGCACTGGAGGTGCGGGAACTGGAGCGCGCGGGCACGGGACTGGGATGTGCCCGGCACAGGGCTGGGACGCGTGGGCACAGGGCTGGGACGCGCGGGCACGGAGCTGGGGCTTGGGCCCGCGCACAGGCGCTGGAGGGTGCGGGCGTGGAGCTGGGGCACGGGCGCGGAGCTGGTGGGAGGGAATCTTGAGGGCGTCGTTGCGTCCGCGTGTCATTGCTACGCGATGGGGCGTGCGTGGTAATGGGCTGACGCACATGCAAACGCGAACGCGTCGGCATGAACGTGGCATGGTGGGGTGGGATGGGGATGGGTTGGCCTCGTGCGGCCTGCGCGCACGCCTCCCGAGGACTTTGATGGTGCGCGGTTGCGAGCGCGGGGTCTTGCGTGCTGGCGAGTGCCCCCTCATGGCGTGGGGAGAGGTCGGACGCGCATTTGCAAGCGCGGCGGTGGGTCGAGATGGGGGCCTGGCGCGAACGCGCGGTTGCTAGGGTGCATGCGGGGTTGTCAGGTGGACGATGCGTCGAATTTTGCGAGTGCACGAGTGCGCAGGCGATGCCGAATGCGCGATTGCGAGCGCGGGGGGAGGGAGATACTTGTGGTGGGGGGTGGGTCTCGTCGCGCGGCCTGCCATGCCACGTCAACACATTCGGGAGCTAAAAAAGAGAAGAAATAGTTAGTATAGCATGACAGACGGAATGTAAACAAGTAACTTACGAATTTGAGAGCTTTTGAGCCCTGTATTGTCCCCGCTTGATCATGGGAGGACGAGGAAGAAGATGTGCTGAGCCACGAGCCTTGTGGCACCGATCAGCAATTGCCGAACAGGGTACCGTACGAGGCTGGCCGACTTCGAACACGATTTTCAGAAAGAGTAAATTGTATTAAATCATAGAAATAATACAGCAGCTTTAGATACAATGTTTAAGTGTAAATACGAACTTTTGTGTGAATCAAATGGACTTAAGGCATACTGTGTGCGATGCACTCTTAAGGATGTCTAAAATGGACGGCGTGTCGAGCTCGAATCGACGTCTCGGGCACGCCGGACATCCGATTCGAGCCGCAATTTCTTAGCATACGTCCCTTCTACCATCTATCGGTCTGCTGGATTATATTATAGTATACTATAACTATGTACTCATACTTTATCAGATTTTTTTATGGCCCGGATCTATAGGATCTGGGTAAGATTGATGTTTTTCGGTCATTTCAGGCCAGATTCTATAAGTTTTTCAAGTCTCGAGGTCTCAAATCTTCATTAAAATATTTGTGCTTTCGGAAATATATGATCCATAGCTTTAGAAAACGTTTCGCGCAACTCGTTTGTCGAAGGTCGAAGATTTGAAGCCTGCACAACCGGAACTATGCATTAGGGTTACTGAACATTACAGTATGTTTGCCCTCCTGACTCTGATATTGCTAATAATTGCTGAATCTTTCTACTACATATTCTGGGCTACTATATGTACATATCTACCGTTCAATTTCTGTCTTGTGCGGTCCAAAAACCGCCCAAGACTCGACTCCTCCTCCTCGTTCGGGGTTCTCGGGCTGCTACCGCCGCTCGGCGATTTCCGAGCCATGCCACAGCTGGTGCGCCACGGCTCATCCTCTCCCTCTGCACCCTCCTCCCTTTCCTGCCCACCCTTCTCCCTCTTCGTGTTCATGCTCACCTCCGCACTCTTCGCGTGCCTCGCGTCGCTCTTCGTTCCCCCTCCCCATCTAGCATGCCCACCGCGCATCTGCCGTGCTCCACGCCCCTCGACCATGCCCTCCACGGCCCACAACAGCCGTCCATCCCCTCCACACCCATCAGACGCACGTAGAAGCGCGCAGCAGACGCCCCGGACGCGTACGCAGGCACGTTCAACAACGTGGACGTGCGCCCGACACCCGCGCTTGCACGGTGCCAGCACCACACCCACGACAACACCCGGCGCGCGCGGCAGCGGCCCTCAACACCCCCAAACATCGCTCGATGCCGCGACGGGTTAGCAACACGCGCACGTGATGTGCAGCGCCCCGGCGCCGGCACGCACAGCGCAGCAACGGCGCACCGCCCCCCACGCACTTGCGCTCAGGCCCCAGCACCCCCGCAGAACGCCAGCACCCGCGCGCGATGCCCAGCGCTCACGCAGAATGCCGCAATGACGGCGCGCCCGACGGCGCGGCGTGGCGCGTAGCACCACGCTAGCCCACGCTGCAGCGCAGCAACAACGACGGCAGCAGCGCCTGCAGCGCCTGCAGCGCTAGTGACGTACGTCGTGGCAATGAGCGAGCGGAGGTGCCAGGGAGCGAGTGACAGCGGCGGCGGGGAGCGAGCGGCAGCGGCGGCGAGGAGCAAGCGGCGGCGGCGGCGGGGAGCGAGCGGCGGCGGTGGGGAGCGAGCAGCGGCGGCCGCGAGGAGTGAGCAGCGGCGGCGGTGAGAGAGCGAGCGGCGGCGGCGGCGGCGGGGAGCGGCGGCGGCGGCAGCGGGGAGCGAGCGGCGGTGGCGGTGGCGGCGGCGGGGAGCGAGCGGCGGCGGCGGCAGCGGGGAGCGAGCGGCGGCGGGAAGCGGGCGCAGGCGCGTAGCCGAGGGCGGGAGGTGCACGGGCACATAGCCGAGGCGGGCGCGTAGCCGAGAGCGGGATGCGGTGCCGAGGAGGGGCGGGGCAGTGCCGAGGAGGGCGCGGGTGCCGTGCCGACGGCAGGCGGATAGATAGTGCCGATGGCAGGCGTGCCCTGCACGCGGCAGTAGGTAGTGCACGGCCCGGTAAGCGGCCCCGACGACATTACAATACGAGTGAATTATAATGTGTGTTGCAAGTTGCTGGCCAGCAACTTCCGAGGTTTTTGTAATACGTCTCCGGCAATTTGCTGATGCACAATATAGTTTCATAGCTGGGACTGGTGGCCGCTGCCTTCATCCCCGGCTGCGCTCCTTCCCTGCACAGCGGCGCTATCTCTCTCCGACCGGATCTCTGATTCGCTGCTTTCCCGAATCTCCGAGGAGTCCTTGCAGCGGTCGCAGCCTTCGCCCGACTCGTCCGGTCTGCCCACCCCGGCATCAGCCCAGCTATCTCTATTGCAGCGCCTCTCCACGGTTGACGCCTTGCCCCCATCCCTACTGCTTTGTATCACAGACGACTCAGACGCTCCCGCGGTATCCGCGGAGCCGTCACCACCAGCCCCTAACCCTTCAGCGCCTTCTACCCCCGCTCCGGTCGTCGCGCCTTCAGCCCCTGTCACCGCGTTCCCTCCACCCGCCATGGCCCCTGCCCTGCCCCTCGCCTCCGCAGCTGAGCTCATCGCTTCCCTCTCGCCTCTGGAGCCTCCTCGCCTGACCTCCTCCTGCCTGCCTGCCCCCTTTCAACTGCCCAGTGTCGACCTGACACATGCAGATGGGTACTTGTACTTGGACTCGCGCAGCATCATTCGT
Organism: Hericium rajendrae; assembly: GCA_033439255.1. Taxonomy (NCBI): domain Eukaryota; kingdom Fungi; phylum Basidiomycota; class Agaricomycetes; order Russulales; family Hericiaceae; genus Hericium; species Hericium rajendrae. Next base: position 930,004 of record CM065889.1, read on the forward strand.
GCCGCCACGTGGCGCTAGCGGAATCCGCAGGCGTCCTACGCCGAGTTCATCCCGTGGCTCGTTCAGCGTGGTGTAGGCTTCACATGGTGCCGGGCCATCACCTCAGCCGAACCCGACTTGCCCACACATCAAATGCCAGAATACCTGCAAGCCAGGCACTCCCTTGGTGATTGGTTCCACTACACAGGCCCCGCAACGTCCGCGCCTCTTTTCGCAGCTTGGGAACGCGCCGTTCGCACCATCCTAGCTCGGCCGCACGCCCGCCACTTTATCCTCTGCGGCGGCCTCGCATGGTGCCTTGCCATTGAGTTCGGCGGTCCCAACATCGTGTGGGACGCTCTTCTGGGCCCCTCCTCCTCTGTCATGGTCTTCCAGCAGGGTGACTCATATCCGGTACCTCGGCTCGTCGTCGGCGACCGCCCCTCCGAGGAAGAAAACCGCATCTTGGTGGGCAACGTGAGCGGCTGTGGCCTGTGGCCAGATCTTGCTCAATTCAAAGTATCGGCGCTCTGGACGGGGGAATGGAATGACCAGGCCGAAGCCTGGTTCCAGCGGAATCTCGTACGTCTCCGAAACGGGGGGGGGCCAGCTTAACCATGCAGCCTGGTGAACGCACATGCGTGACTCGCTCTTTCACCCTCTGCGCCGCCTCCATACGTCGTGGGGCTCTCAATCGTTCGCATCTAACATGGTTTCCGGCAACCCGGCCTTGCAGCCTTTCGGCCTTCTCACCCTTCCAGGAAGTACTATCGCACCTTGAGGCTGGGGGGGCTTTGTGACGGACGGTCCATATAAGGAAGGAGCCTCAAGACGCGCCAGCACGGACCGACCGGGGCGAGATCAGACGACGCGCACGAGTCAGCAGGCTCGGGCCGGGAGGTACCCGAGCAGGATAAGTGAGAGGAGGAAAATGTATATAAGTCGTGCACTCTCATGTATCTAACTCACTCTTGACTACTACCTCGTTTCTTGCTTTCTCTTTCTCTCTTGCTCTCTCCCTCGTGTGACGTCGACAGCTCGATCAGTCAAGCACCCCGCCTTTCTCGCCTTCGGCGACGCAAAGGCGCGATTGACGTTCCGCTTAGGTAAGCTCCAGCTCTTGGATTCGACGTGGCGAGTATCGCTCGCCTCCTCTTTCCTCTCACTCTCTCGACGACTACGTATGAGGAATCCTCACGCACAGTCCTCTCGAAGGTCGACCACCCTTGTTTCTGTTGTCGAGGAATCCTCGACGACGCTCTAGCCTGCGCCCTAGGAGGTCTTCGACACCTCTGCACCGTACTCGCCCGCCGACCCTCGATAGTGAACCTCCGGTCGTAGCGTGACTCCCATCGTCCGTTACACATCCCCAGACCTGTAATGAACCTCCTTCATGCTTGACCATCTTCTGATCATTCTGGGGCAGAAATTCTTCCCCAGGCCTTCTTCGACAGTAAAGGCACCCGTTAGAGCCAAAAAAAATTAAACTTGGACTCATCGCTGAAAATGACACACCTCCAATCTTTCTCAGTTCATTCCACATGCTCCTCAGCCCACTTCCTACGCTTCTGCCGGTGGACTTGAGTAAGAAGTGGCTTCTTCCTGTGTACTCGTCCATAGAGACCAAGCCATATGAACATGCAACGGACTGTGGTGGGATAGAGATGAGGGAATAGTTCATGTTGAACATCAGTTGCATCAGAACATCGGCCACTGGTGATCAGGCAGACAGCTCGATGCTCAAAATGAGGTGTTATTGATGTAGGGCGACCAGGACGGGGTGTCAAATCAGGGTGCCAGAGCCAGCGCTTGTAGGCTCGTGAGCAATTGGTTGGATCAACACCGACCTTTGGGCCAATTCGTGACCATGCAAGGCCCTCATGGTGGAAATCAACAATATGACAAAGTGTGGTTGGTGTGCACTTGGTCATGGTGATAGAGTGTGTGTGAGAAGGTCGGGAGTTGGCTTGTGGACTGTGGAAGATGTGGTTCGAGTGAAAATTTGTTGCTTGGCAGCTGAACACGAGACGCGTCAAACACATCGATCACATGATCGTGTTCATTACCTCATTCACGGGCACCACTCCTCTGGATTCCATAGTATGTCTTTTATTTTATTTTAATTCTGTATGTATGAGTCGTATCTACCACTATTATGTATAAGATCTCGACCGAATGAAAAAACTCCGAGCGCCACACAGGATCCGTTGGACCCTGCAATATTTTTGCACGCCACTGTATCAGACAGTCTCAGAGAGCTATTAGTTGGTATCAGACAGATCAGATTACTCTCAGACACTATCAAATTATTGGACCTCAAGCTGCTGTCAGAGATAAATCAGAATGCTCTCAGATTTGTAAAAAATTCAGATATCAGAAATTCTATTATGATATGCAATTAGAGATGAATGACTGCTATATCTAACAATAGGTGTTGACTCTCAAATATATAAGCTTAATCAGATATGATCATTTGAAAAGTAGCTCCAGATAGATCAGACTCTGCAGTAGCTGCAGATAGGGTTAGAAACTGTCAGACTCATCAGAAAATTGTCAAGGTTCCTGATGCATGCCGTGTCGAAAATGTCCACATCTGACCTGAAGAATATGTTGTACAGCTAGAACTATGTAACATACATGTCCAAGTGGTTCAGAAGGCCATAGAATGGCCTAAATGATATGGCCTGAGGAAGGCATGAATGCGATATTGAGTGCAAAAAGGGCCAAGACACTGAGGATGAACTGACATGAGAGCACAGCTAAGACGGCTTCTGACAGCTTCTGACCTATGCGATTAGCTGAGGACGTCCATAGGATAGTTTGAGTCCTCCTGAGGTTGACTTCAATTCACTATGCATGCATGACAAATCCACATAAGTGGGTAGCTGAGGTCAATCCAGGGAAAAGACAAGGACAGGTGACAAAAAGCTCGAATTTTTCCAAAAAATTATGTGCAGCACAAGGATCAAACATATGACTTTGACCAACTTACAAGTTCAATGAAGGCCACTACACTACAACATCTTGAACAATATTTCAAATACATTTTTTATAATAATGTGCTCAGCCTTCCTGCCCACTATAGAGTCAATTTAGCCAAATTATTATGGCTTTCATCTCTAACAGCTTGTAACTCTGAGACTTTTCACTGTTGCTGGCAGCTCTGAGCTTCTTTTCTAGGCATGTCACACTGTGAACTGTCAGTTAAAGTGAAATCCATCCTGAAGACAGTCTGAGCTTTTTTCTAAGGCTGTTTGGCTGTAGAACTATTAGATAGTACTTACCTGCCACCAAGGTCATCTCTGTCTCAAGCTGTTGCATTGATAAGACCTGTTTGCTAGATGGTGTCAGAATTGAGTCATAGACAGCAAAAAATCACTCAAGTCACCAACAATGATGAAAGCAAAAGAGCAGAGAGCAACAAGCAGTGCAATGACCTGTATTGGAGGTACAGTACAATAAAGATGAAATGAACAGTCTAGGAAAACAGGCAAGCAATAAGAAGCCTATAAGTACTGAAATGACAATGAGAAAAGAACAATAAACACCATAATACATCTGAAAAATCTAATTTTTATATAGCAAAGGGTCAAGCTATGGATCCTATAGGGAAGCTATAGAGTCTATAACTTTGACCAGTCAAGCTATATAGAGCTATGAGAGCTATCATAGCCTCCATAGTAAACTGTGTAAAGTATATAGCCTACATAGCTAGTATTGTCAGATACATAGAACTATTATATTTAGTAAGGGGGACTATGGCTCCTATGAGTACTATACTAACTATGCTAAGTCAGATAAACATCAAATTTTTCGAGTCAAATTTTTCGAATTTGATAAATTCATTACACAATAAATCTACTACATTATACAAGTAGCTAAGTACAATACATAGACTCTACATGGACCTCGCACACACCCAATGGCATACGATGTGGCACCAATCGTCGCGGCCAGTCGTCTGTAGCCAACAATGCGCACGCCCAGTCGCCCAAGTGTGCACACCGTCATCGGTGTGCATAGCCTGGCACACACAAATGGGGCAGCCCAGCCGCTGCCCGAGCATGTGTGCATGCGCAACGGCACTGTTGTGGCCATGCACATGTGCACGCGCAACGGCACTGTCGTGGCCATGCACATGTTGTGGTCAGCATGCGTGGCCTCGTGCACATAAACGGTGCCGTACTTGGCTGCTGGCGCCGTCATTGCATGCATGCATGCGTGCGTGCATTGTGGTTATGTGCGCGCTGTGGCCAGCACGTATGGCTTTGCGCGCGCAGACGGGGCCGTGCGGGGCTGCACACGTCATGCACAGGCGTGTACACGCACTGACGCACCTGTGCGCGCTCAGTCGCCAGCCTGCATGACTCTGCGTTGGCAGATGGGGCCGTATGTGGTAGCCCCGTGGCAACAGGGCCGTGCATGGCAGCCCACATGCCGGCAGGGCCACGCGCGGCTGCCTCGCCATGCATGTGCATACTCACGCTGGGGTCATCTGCGGCCGTGCGCAGGCGGGGCGGACCCATGCGTCACAGCTCGCGCGATGGTGGGGTCGTGCACTGGCGGGATCGTCTGCGACAGCCCGCGTGCATATGCGTGTGCTGGCGCAGTCGTCCGCCAGCATGCGTGGTTGCATTGGCGTGGCCATGGACAGCCATGGGCAGGTGAGATGGGGCCGAAAGAAGGCGGGGCGGGGTCGAAAGAAGGCGAGGCGGGGCTGAGAGCAGGTGAGCAGGGTGACCGTTGGAGCAGGCCAAAGGGACACGATGCAAGCCCTGGGATAGTGGCAGGATGAGGAATGTGCTACTACATGCTGACTCTGATCTAGCTCTATGCTGACTAAGCCTCTGCCTCTAGCGGTGCTATCATGTGATCTATGCCTCTCAGACCCCCAGATCTCCCACTCCACCGTCTGCACGTTGCTGCGGCTGTACACACGCAGTTGCTGGCATACATGGACCTGCTGTCACGCTCGCAACATGTTTCGAGCACTAACATGAAGAAAAGGGCAGCACATCACTCATTTTGCTTATAAAATGAGAAGAAGCAACGTCATGTAAGAATTTGCCAACCTGCATCAAAACCATCCCACAAACACGCTGCACTCTCCCTAAAAGCCTTATTCATGCTCCCTCTTGACTCCGCCCCTCATGCTCCAACGCATCATGGCCTGGTTTGATTCTCTTCTTAATCCTGCTCCAGAACCTCGCTGGCCTGCTCCCACTGAGAATCTCCCTCCTCTCTTCCTAGTAGTCCATCATGATTCCCTGCGAAGCGTCACTACCGAGAGACTCAATTTTTACCTCGGAAGGAACCTCATCACTGCCAACCCTAGATACCGTCTAACGGTTCTCGACGGGCCAGAGCCACCTGACCCTCGACGAATTCTTGAAGGTATGCAGGACATCGCCGACCAGATATCCATCGCTGCACATCATTAGGAGCAGGAGATCGAGACCGAACTCGTCTTCGATGACCGTTCCTTTGTAACGTTGACTGATACGGATGTAGGGGACCTCCGACTGGAGGTAGAAAGGCATGAGAATGACGACATCCCCAGCATCATGGCCGCTGCATTCCCTGCCACGCTCTCTGCTGCCCAATTCCCTCCTTCCATTCTGGCCGCCCCGAGTGCTCCCGCATTAGCTCCACCCCCGCCTATGCCAACACTTCCTGAGATCAGTACCGACCCGATGTTCCATGCCCCTGGTATCATCACCATTATTCCCGAAGGGCCCTTCAGCCACATCTACGCTCGACAGTTCCATCAGTGCACCGGCTACGTCTGGGCCCCCTCCTCTGTTGATCTCCCTTTTAACTTCATGACCATCCGGCTCATCACTGGAAACCTGCACTTCCCCTGGATCTCAGTCGTTAAGCCGATGATGCCCATTCGCAAAGGCCAGTTCATCTTGTTGATCTCGGACATTGAAGGATCCTGCGCCTATGGCGCTATCAAGGAACTCCTCTCGGTGACGGATACCTGGGCCATTTGGAGAGTAAGACGTATGAAGGTTGTGGATAATCTCGGGCCTGATTGGGGGAAGGAGCCAGCCAGCCCTGATCCCGATTCCACTTATGGATCTGGGTGCATCACCATGGTCGTGCCACGTCATTGGTGCATCAGAGAAGGAAGAGAGAGGCAGAGGCTTACCAGAGACGGGGCAGAGGCAAAGGATCGGCTCAAGCCTTACGATCCACTGGACCTTTTTCACTGCATATACGAGGCCTCCACATATGTGACATCCTACAGCGGCCACTGCGAGCCTGCAGTCTTTGATCACATGCGCAAGGCCTGCCAGATCAAGAAGATCGCCATCGAGGCTGGAACTGCAAGGATGGACGTTGATGTAAAGGAGTGGGTTCGGAACGAGCCTCCTCGGGCCGAGTTTCATCCGACCATAGGAGACCCTTACGCCTAAAAGGGACTGGTCATGTTCTTTGTCGTATGTTTCCTGCACTCTGTCTTCGTCATGATGCTACATCACTTATGTTCTCTCATTTTCCTTCTGATTTGTTTGGTCTCTGACTCATACGTCTGAGCGTTGACTCATTATGACTCTTACCTTCGTTTGACTCTTCTTGACTCACTATCCTGACCGACTCATCTCCTAGTCACCTACTTTGACTCACCCTTACTATACATGACTAGGAATGACTCACTTGTTTCATCTATCCCTTTTGATACATTTCTTACCCGCACAGCCATAGGAGCTCTTAGGGTATATAAAGGCTGTTCCTGTAACACCAAATTCAAGTATCTTTGCCCCCAGTTTGTACGTCAGAATCCTCTAAGGTTCTTTTCTACAATCAAATCTTGGTCAAGTTGCTTCACAAGCACTTTCAATCCACGTTATTCTACGAATTCACGTTGACGTCCAATCCACGAAGATATGAATCCAAGCAGTTATCATTCCACGTATACGCACGTCCAGTCCGATCATCAATATTCACATCCTACGAGTCATCGTACTTTTGATCATTGTCCATCGAGTGACAGTGTTCTACGAACTTCTTCATCACATCGCATACCCTCGACCTCCGTCTCCCACAGCCATAATCCTTGGCAAGTCGGATTCACACCAGAAGTAGAAGACAAATCCATCCCTCATCGAACAATTAGGAGTTCTCGGAAAAGTTACTGGAAAACCCAGACACCCCTAGGTCGGAAACCGCTTTTCGGTGTGACATCATTGGAGCCCACCGCGAGGGGATCAGTTTGTTCTTCTGACTGGTAAATAATCTGAAAGCCAGGAACACAGCTTCATCATCGTTCAGCTTATACTGTGCTCCATCACCATCTGGATCTTCTGATACCGAAGTCCCGTCCAGAGGATCGACTCCGACAACACTCGCATTAGATCTCATCAGTTCTCCAAGCTCTCTAAACCCAACGTCCGGCTCAAGTGAAGCAGGAATCAGTACCCTTCCATTGTCAGGATCATCACCGAGTTCGGTATCTCTGAGTACCCTTTCAAACTCTCCACCATCTGCAGGAGCATCAATCTCGCCAGTCGGGAGCCCTGCTTCTCATCCTAGTCCAGTCCAGAATCCACCTGATTTATCCCTAGTTACTCCATTACCGCCATCACCTCCGCCCACACCACCGATCCAGAATCCACCCGATTTATCCTTAGTTACTCCATTACCACCATCACCTCTGCCTACACCACCAATCCTAGCCACAATGAACGTGAACATCTCAGCAGGACAAGGTATCGGTCCAGCAGTGAATCCAAATGTAGGAGGTGCACCTGTAGCTCCAGCAGGACAAGGAGTCCAGCCGCAAGCTGGGCAAGGCACTCAAGCTCAGGTTGGCCAGGGAATACAACCCCAAGCAGTAGGCCCAGTACCATCAATTTTGACTCTCCCTCTTCCAGGAACAAAGAATGCCCCAATCAAATTCAAGGGAGAGTACAATTATGTGGAAAAGTTTGTAGACCACTTCGAGCAGCTGTGCAATCAGAACAATGTTGTCCTAGATGCTGAAAAATGTGTATCTATCACTCAGTACTGTTCACGAGAAGTCACCGAGTTCATCGAGGGTCTGGAGAGTTATCGAGCGAACAATTGGAACAATCTCAAGTCCGATCTGCTCAAATATTATGACGCAGACCTATACGACCAGCGATTTAAGAAGAGGGACCTAGCAAAGTACATCAGTCAAACTAAACGTAAGAGGATGGGGAACCTAGCCTCTTGGAAGAAGTACACCCGGGGATTCGTCAAGATTGCAGGATGGCTCCTCCAGAAAAACACTTGGGGGAAGAGGGCCGATGCTCTGCACGGCAATACGATTCCTTTTAAATTGTTCTAACTTTGTAGTGTTATTCTCACAGAATTAATAAGATAACAGAGAATTGAATATACTAGTATTGTAATGCTGCAAAGATCTCTATCTTCAAAGTATATTGTTTTACACTTATCTCTTATTTTTAAACTTTGCTACCAGCAAGAGTTGAACTAATGACAAAATAATGGTCACGTGCAACAGCGAGCCCGGTCAGGCTCGCTGTTGCATGTGACTTCTCAAAAATTGTGTTTACATTTATGAAGTACATAAGTGTGGCCTTTGAAAGTCTGTCAACTGTTGTATGTTGCCTAGATTGATTTTATTTTTGCCTTCTAGGGGTCTGAATCAGTAAGTTGGCTATATCTCTGTCAATTCTCCAGCTATAAACATCAACTCAAGTGTTTCTGAATAGTACTATTGATGGCCATATTAACACGATTTTTACTGATTTTTTATGCTACTCAGTATGTGCCTATTCTCAGATGATTTGATGATTTGCCCCTAGACTTGAATGATTTTTTCGATTTTTTCCTGCTTATAAATCGCTTATGTAATCCGCAGCACGGGCAAAATGACGTACTCCCGTCCCCCTCATGATGTCATGGGACGGGAGTATGTCATTTTGCCCGTGCTGCGGATTATGTAAAACCTTGAAAATAGTCAAATAGGAGGTTTTGTGATAATTCGAGTGTACCTCCTTAAGTACTGAAGATATCGCCGGTCCCTTTATTGAATCAGAAAGCCCTTTATTATACCTTTCAAATGATGCTAGGTACATTACAATTGGATGAGTCAATAAAAAGATATGGCCTCAACAAGTTTGCCCCTACCTCTAATACCAACCCTTCAGTAATCGCTACCGCGTTTTCTCAATACATATCCGATCATCTTGTATAATATGCCGTTGGAAAGATACGAATCAGACCTTTCCAATGGTATCTTTAGCGTGTAAATAGCACCACTCATTGCTCCGCTACGATGCAATCACTATGATCTTCTCCTCAAAGGTATCTTTTGAAGTGATCTGCTCATATCTCAGTCATTTCTGAACCTATTCTCATGAAAAAAAATGTTCTGACTAGGTAACATCTGCCTTTATCATATTATCATAGACCATACTAACTTACATCAATGACAAGGTGCAGAATATCCTATTAAATATGTTTATCTGTTATCTCAACAAGTTTGCACTTTCTTATACTAAAATCTTTCAGTTGTGATAAGAGTAGCATTGATTTACATATGCATATAGTTTAACACTAATTGAATTTATTTAGTAGACTGATATCTCTAAGAAACATTTAAAATCACAAAAATGACAATTGCCAGAATCGAACCTACAACTTTACTTTAAGATGTGAGAAATTATTACTATAAAAGGCATTACATTGGCTGGGTGTCATCTTTTTTGAGTTGAAAAGCGGGTTAGAGTAAACGATTCTAAGGAATCGTAAAAATCATGCAAGCAGAGCATGCAGCATTCTTTTGGCGAGGGAATTGGCAAGGGATCGGATGGGAGTTTCGCAAGATAATAGAGGCGCGATATTTGTCTTCTCATCCAAATCACAACCGTTCCCAACCCTATGACATGCAGGCAGTCGAAGCTATCGCGGAAACCATGTTGACCTGAAATCGTTTTGATGACATCCTTGATGAAAGTAGTGATGAGGACCCCACAGATTGGAGTGGGAGCGATGACTCAGAAGATGAAGACTCATCAGATGAAGATATCCGCCTCAATGAGTGCCGGCGCGGCAAGAAAGCAAGGCACAATCGCAAGAAGATGACTTCTAAAAAGAAGAGAGTCAGATACGCAAATGATGAAGAAGTGGAATACAAAGCTCCACGGTCGAACACGCCATCTCCACCCCGACAAGCCCCGAGTAATCAAGACACCATGGAAGACCTGATCCAGCAACTCAGTCAGCTCAGCATCAATGACCCTCAGTATGCAATGGTTTATTACAGGGCCTTACGGCTGGACAAGATCATAACTGAAATTATGCCACCTCCAGCAGTAAAGGGCCAGGGGGCAACTCTGAATGCTGAGCCCAGACGGTTACCCACTCCACCTCCAAGAACCATGTGGTCGAGAGACCCACCTCCATACATAGGAAACAATAATTCAGGAGGATCTGGGAGCACCACATTTCCACCCAACCGCAGAAATGAGATGACTTGCTATGGATGCGGAGACCAAGGACATGGACTGAATAACTGTAGAAGGTTGGAGGAATTAATTAGCCAAGGAACATTAGCCCATGATGCTCAGAGAAGGATCACCCATGGGAACGGAGCCTTTATTAGACGATTCCAAGATGAAACAATCATCGCAGCAGCAGCGCGAGAGCGAGCTGAACAACAAGCACCTGCGCAAAGCACACCAATCGCACGAACAAACCTGATTCAGGTGATCGAGTATGAGCGAGAATCTGATGATGAAGATGGAGGAGTGTTTTTGATGGCAGGAGATACCGATGAGGAAGACTATTTGGCCTATCCAGTGGAACAATCCCCAAAGAGCACCTCACAAGCTCGGCGATCCACCTTTGATGGAGTATATCCTCCGAAGAGACCTGTAATGGTGAAACCCTCTGGAAAGGCTACGGGAAGTATGCCTACACCCAAGAATGTGCCTCGTACTTCTCAGGCCCCATGAATTCCAGGCGAACGAGTAGGACATCCAAGAAATGGTCCTATTATGCGAAGTTCAAAGAATGAGGAAAAGGGAAAGGCACCAGAGCCACGCACAGGACGTGAGGATGTGCCAATGGACTGGCGAGCAATCAATGTGGATTCGGACTCTGATGAAGAAGACCCATTGGACAAGAAGAGGAGAGAAATGAAAGGAAAGCTGCTCATCCCATGCGTCGAGCCGAGCCCTAGTAATCCTTCCGGACAGCAGCCCATCGATACTCAGGATCGGCTGTTTGATCCTGGAGACGATGACCAGATCATGGAAGATGTAACTCCAGCCACTGCACAGTTGAAACGGGTCAAGCCATCAGCAAGTGCAAAAGGAGAAAATGAGAGGAGAAAGCCTGCACCTTGCAAATCCACTATATCGGTGGATCCATCACAAGTAGTTAAACAAATGCTGCGTACACCCATTCAGCTCTCCATTGGTGACTTGTTAGGATCCTCATCGGAAATCCAATCTGTCTTGTCCAAAAGCATGAAAAAGCGAAACCAAACAATGAATACTACAATAATGGGAGAAGGAGCTGGTGTACATTCGCTTTTTTGGCCACCCCGAGGACCTTTGATTACGATTCCTTAGAATCGTTTACTCTATACCGCCTTTTCATAGTGAAAACGACACCAAAACGATGACTATGCCCATTAGGCAGTTGGCTTATATAATCACACATCTTCAATCTAACGAGTTTGCAGGTTCAATTCCAGCTCTGGCCAGACTTTTTCTTTTACACTTTGTTTACTGTAACTTGGTCAGTTCTTGACCAATTCACACATTCTCAAATGCACCAGAATCTACTCATTTATCACTTTCTAACCATATATTATGCATCTTGATCCATGCAGATCTTGCAGAATGCAAAGCATTCCTGTATTTTTTCCCCTAGTATGCTTGATCCTCAGCTAGCTCAGTCAGTTCTTGACTGATTCACTCATTCTTAGATGTATCAGAATTTACTCATTCATTGCTTTCTAGCCATATTTTATGCATTTTGATCTGTGCAGAACTCGTAGAACACGAAGTACTTCTGTATTTTTCCTCCTAGTATGCTTGATTCTTAGTTATCTCAATCAATTCTCCACCAATTCACTCGTTCTCAAGTGGATCGAATACTACTCATTTATAGCTTTTGAACCATATTTTTTGCATTTTGATCCATGCAGAACTCATAGAATGTGAAGCACTTCATCATGGTACAGCTGTACCATGGTTGTGATCACATGAGCACTTCACCATGGTACGGCCGTACCATGGTGGTGATCATGTGATGATTACATAATCAAAACTCGGTGGTGAAGTGTGAGTTCTCTTGAGTTTGCAAGTTCATTCCAGTTCATGCCAGACTTTTTTAATATTTTTTAATACTAAGAATAATATAATCAATGAGCAATTAGCATTAGTACAATGTCTACTCTTATAGTATATTATAAGTACAGAAATGCCTAGAAATCTATGATTTTGAAGACTGATTATATAATCAAAATTTCAGTTTTGAAGCACCAGCAGTAAAGTCTTGCTTTCTCATGAGCTTTACATCCTGCATGCTTGTCATGTTGGCTGCAAAGCTCAACGGGTATCTCCAAGTCATCCGCTGAGTGGTTGACAGTTTGGAACCAGGAGGTACTTGACCCGGCGGCTCACCTTGGTCGTCTTGTATGTATCTAACTTGCTGAGCTGGCAGACTAATTTACTTATAGGTCTCTAAATCTGATACCAACTAAGGTATATTGAAGCTTATCAAAATGATATTGATAGCTGCTTCCAGATGAGGCCTTCTGAGCTATGCTAGCCTATCTGCCTAGTTGAAAATCAACCAATTATCATTATTCTAATGATCTTGAGGTAAGTCCCTCAATTCTCTGCCAATTCTCTTGTTCTAAAATGTGTTCAACTCTACTGATTAATCGCTTTCCAGCCATGCTACATAGCCCCCAAACCATCCAGAACTCGAAAATCAAGACTCGAAATTGAGATTACCCCCTCAAGATCTTGACCTTGAGGTAAGTCCTTCAATTCTTCACCAATTCTCTCGTTCTAAAATGCGTTCAACTCTACTGATTAATCTCTTTCCAGCCATGCTACATAGCCCCCAAACCATCCAGAACTCGAAAATCAAAACTCGAAACTGAGATCTCCCCCAAGATTTTGACCTTGAGGTAAGTTTGGCAGTTCTTCACCGATTTAATTGTTCTAAATTGCATTGAAATGTACTGATTAATCGCTTTCCAGATATGCTACATAGACTCCATGCCATCCAGAACTCAAAAATCAAAACTCAAAACTGAGATCTCCCCCCCAAGATCTTGACCTTAAGGTAAGTCTGGCAGTTCCCCACCGATTTAATTGTTCTAAAATGTGCTGGAATGTACTGATTAATCACATTCCAGACATGCTACATAGACCCCAATCTGCCCAGAACTCAAAAATCAAAACTCGAAACTGAGATCTTCCTTTCAAGATCTTCATCTGAGAAATTTAAATTTGACATAGCTGCAGGTTACATTATAGGTGCTATCATTGAGCTATCAGAGCTATGAAGTTTGCTTATCCAGCTATGTAGAGCTATGAGAGCTATCATAGCCTACATAGCAGACAGTGTGACATTCATAGGGTTATCATAGCCTCCATAGCTTGTAGTCTGATATACATAGGGCTATCATGATTAACAAGGTGTGCTATGGCTACTATGATGCCTATGATTACTACCACAAGTCAGATAAGCACCAGATATTACAAGTCAGAATTTATTATAATAAATTGTAATAAATCTACTACCATACATATAATAAATCTACTACCATACATATATAAGCTAGTCGAGCTACTGCATAGGGCACAGGATGCGGAGGGCATGCAAGTCACTGTGGAGGGTGCAGGCACAGGTGCAAAGACAGCGCGGGCACACAAAAGACAGCATGTGCATACAAAAGGTGGTGCGGCATGCACGAATGCCAGCACAGAGAGCACAGAGGTAGGTGTGGGCCGCACACAGCATACATGGTCCATGCACGGCAAGCTGGACCATGTGTAGCTGCATGCGGGTGGCCATGCCCACAAATGGGGTCAGGGCTGCCGTGCATGCATGCAGGTTGTGTACATGCATGTGGGATGTTGCGCATGTACGCAGAGCATCTGGAGGGTGCGGGGTGTTGAGCGGGCACGCGGGAGCATGCGCGCATGTAGGGTGTTGTAGGCAAGTGGCATTGAGTGTGAATGCTGGGTGTCGTGCATGCATTGCTGTGGGATGGGGTCTTGCAGTGCCGCCATGCACTGGCATCTGTGCACATGTGGAGGTGGAGCTGGACACGTGCGGGGGATGTCGGGCACGCGCAGGTGTCGAGCATGTGCAGGAGGCCTGAAGCGGGCCTGCAGAACATTCTGCATGCACGAAGAGGCACTGTATGGCGTCGTCACGCATGTGTGATTGTTGTGCACCTGTGCAGATCGATGTGCACACACGCAGGGCATGTTGAGTTGAGCAGGTGCAGGAGCATACATGCAACCGGGCATGGCATGCATGTCCGAGGTGTTGTGAGCAGGTGCAGGGTGTTGTGAGTGGGTGTGGGGGCTTGAGTGCATGGACAGGACATTGCAAGCATGCACGGTGTTGAACGTGAGCATGAGGCCTTGCAGGGATTGAGGCGAGCATGTGGGGTCATGGCCGATAGGCATGAATGACGTCCGAGTCCCATTGCCATGGCAACGGGACTATGGTGCATGCACATGCATGGACGTGGGGCATGGGCGATGACGTGGCCTGTGTGCACATGTTGTTGACATCGTGCAGATGACGTCACGTGGTACACACATGCACGCATGCTGTAGCCTTGTGCATGCTGGTGCACGTGGAAGGAGATGGTGGTCGGAGGCATGCGCAGGGGTCGCAGCCTGTTGGAGTCAGGCATGGGGTGTACGAGCTGTGTGCAGGGCGTGGATGTGGTGTAGACAGGCCAAGGAAGGGGCGATGAGAGTGCAAAAAAGGCAGCAGGATCGTAGGATGGTAGCGCGAGGATGTGGGATCAACAGAATAAAAGATATCGAGAGTGTCACTCGAAAAATGATTGACACTCTCTTGATTAGTACGAAAAAATGATAAGAGGCTTTTTTTTTTACTCACCTAAGGCCCTCTAAGTATCTGCTAAAAAAAAACATCCCAGCCGTATTGAAAGCCAATAGAGAATGAAAGAAATGGAAGGAAGGAGGCTGGAGGAGGAAACACGAAGGAGGGGAAGGGAGACTGGTAAAAAGGAGTGAAGTCTCGACATGTTAAACTCGGTGCTTCAGCCACTGAATGAGCAAAGCTTTGTTGCTCAAGCCTCAGCAAATCAAATAAACTTGTATAAATTCAACGAAAAAAGGGACAGTGATAGATTATACATTTAATTAGAATGTATGAGAACACTGTGTATCTACTGAACTGTGAATCTGTGAGCAGCAGCATCAACGTAGTAAAGTCTGGCATCCAGTCTCTGCTACAACACTCGGCAAGCACCCAGCAACCACAAATTCCGATTCCGTCTGGGATTCCTATATAAGGCTGGCACGATGCGCTTTACCTCTTGCTCTTTAACCCCCACCATCCCTTGCCATGTCAACACATTTGTTGTCATCATTTGCTCACTTGTCATCGTTTGCTCACTCATCATCATCATTTGCTCACTCGTCATTGTCGTTTGCTCATTTTATTAATCATTGTTCTCTTCGTTGTTAAAGGTACGCTGTTATTCTTAATTATCTTATAACTTATACTAATGTCTTCATACTTATTACACTACCATGTAGTCCTACTAGATAAGCTTGATTGTTTCTTATACTGATGTCTTCAAATTGTCTTGTAGATTTTCACTTTTTTGTTAATCTGGTAAGTCTTCATATATTATCTTTGTTATCTTCTAATACTCATGTCTTTTCTTATTTGTATCTTTTGTTTTTTGTAGTCATTGTAAGTTTGTTACCTTTTATAGTTCTGTAGTAGTCTCTGTAGCTATAGTAATGTTTTGTAATGAAATTGTTTGAGTAATATAATTTATCCAATTTTCGATGTTTGTGACTGTAAGACATCAGACTATTGAATCTATAATATATTTATTTTATATGCTATTTTAGCATATTTGATAGAAGTAATATAGAGTAGATAGAAATCTTACTAGCTAGATATAATATAATGATAGAGATATATTATATAGTTAATATAGCTTCTATAGTTATCTTATACTAGAATAACTATGACAGCTATGATAGCTTATGCCCTATGCTATGACAGCTATGACAAGCTATGATAGCTTTGCATTGTTTACTTGACTGCTATGTATAAAAGAGGACAGCTATGGACCTAGAAAAGCTATGTAGCTAATATAGTGTTATATACCAGTAACATATTTCTCAGATGTTGACCTTGAGGTAGCTATAGATTTTATAGAGATTTATAATCAATCTGACAAGTGAGACTTTACATCATTTATGCACTGTTTCTAAATATAACTAACAATGAAAAAGGAATTGTATTGCCGTGCGAAGCATCGGCCCTCTTCCACCAAGTTAAGGTACAATTTCAATATCGGGAAAAGGACATAACAGGCATCATCGACACTGGCTCTCAGCTCAATATTCTAAGTCTTGAAGCTTGGAGAAAAAAGGTCCGTTTACCCATTGACTTGAACCAGAAGATAGAGATGCACGACGCAAACGGGGGAACGGGTCAACTCATTGGATTAGTCCAAAAAGTGCCCCTGTCTTTCGGCGAAGTAACAACTAAAGCGGACTTGTATATTGGGGAACAGGTGCCATTCGAGATGCTGCTGGGAAGGCCGTGGCAAAGAGGAAATTTAGTCTCGATTGATGAATGAGAAGACAGGACTTACCTCGTACAGAAAGATCCCGAGCAGCCCGACCGAGCCCTATGGGAAGTGCTAGTCGAAGAAGAAACAGCGCACTTTGGACCATTTTTGGTGGAGGCAAGTGACCCTCGAGAAAACACAGACGTTAGAACCTACTTTGCGAGCATCGGGGGGTCAACGTACCCTGTTGTCGGTGAAACAACTCAAACTCGACTTTGGAACGATGAAGACGAAGCCCTAAATGCAGAAGTCATGGCCATTGAAAGTGATGGGACCGTCTCAGACACGAGAAACGGAGTCGCTGCTGACTTGCCTGATCCCGGAAAAGATTTGATGGATGCGGCGGATCGAGTCGGATGTGAAGACGGCAGGACAAAAAACCATGGAAGACTGTACCTCGGAATATCCGAAATCGGTGCTCCTGTCCACGAAAGTGCACTTGACAGCCTGAAGCATCGAGCACCTCTGGCGATCAGTGAAGTCGTGAGGCTACAGCTTGAAAATCAAGGAATTAATGTCTCGAATAGTGAAAGAAAGACGCGGGACGAACACACCTCGAAGGATAAAGAGATCGAGGATACTAAGGGGAGCGAGGGGACGCACCATGCCACCGATGAACGCGAAAATGTGTTCACTCGGAAAACGGTCATAGGAACATGTTACGACGACGTATGGGGGAAAACACGGCCCTCGAGTGATAAGGAAAGCGCCGTCGGCTCAAGGCTAGCGAACAAAGATCATCCGAGCATCGTGCGACCCTGCGAGGGTGGGATCCACTCACCAAATGGTGAAGGAGAACCGCGGTCAGAATGCAGCCTGGCAGACGGGTCTGACAGGCTCGCTGACGCGAATGACTTGGCACGTTGTAGCGCTAGCGACGCGGGCCGTGCGCGATATTGGGGGAATATCAGAAGGTCAGACTCTGAAGAATGGGAGAAGCAGGGACTCACCTTTGCGAACAACGTGTCCGCCAAAATGGGAAAAATCACGGACAGTCTGCCCGGATCTCGAACTCACGTTACCAAGGAATTCTCGTGGAGGGATGGAAACCCGGTAAGAGAAGAGCGTGTTTCGGGGAGTTCGAACGTGCTGCTCGATGTCAGAATCGAGTCAGCACGTTACGCCACCAATAGAAAAACCTGCTCGCAAGATAAGCATGGTGGAGTCAGTCTCTCAGGAACCAAGAGAAAATGCCGCGGAATACTCACCGTGGACAGCAGATCCCATTATCCCGGTGATGCACTGAGTGAAATAGACCATGCCGCAGGAGGATTCCAGGCAGACCGCATCTTGAACGACGAATCTGACGAGCTTCTGGACTCGAAAGACGTGGCGTACTATGCCACATGTGATACGAGCAGGGCGCGACCCTGGGGCAACACCGCGAAACTCGAAGAATGGGGAAAGAAAGTACTCACCACCATGAACAATGATACCGTGGCACAGGCAACCATCGTTAGCTCCCCTGCTTCTCGAACTCGTGCCACTAAGAAAATTTCGCCGGAGAATGAGGAGTCCGTGAAGGGGAAAGATGTTTTGGGAAAGTCCAATGGCCCGCTCAGCATTGCGACTGAGTCAATGTGATACGCCACCAATGGAGAAACCTGCTCGCGAGATGAGGATAGCGAAATCAGCCTCCCAGGATCTGAGAAAAAATGCCGCGGGATACTCACCATGGTCAGTGGAATCCATCATCCAGATGGTGCAACAGGGCCAATAGGGGATGCCGTGGAAGGCATGAACAGACCGCAATGGCCAAGTGATGAGAGCGACATCTTCGGGGGTAAGAAGAGTCGGGAAAACAGACTGATCTTGGCTGGTGGAGTAGTCCCAGAGGGAGGAACCCTAGCTCGGTATATGAGGTGGTGGGAGGATAATCTGC
This sequence comes from Hericium rajendrae, assembly GCA_033439255.1. Taxonomy (NCBI): domain Eukaryota; kingdom Fungi; phylum Basidiomycota; class Agaricomycetes; order Russulales; family Hericiaceae; genus Hericium; species Hericium rajendrae. Next base: position 948,693 of record CM065889.1, read on the forward strand.
TATACATGTCGACAGCGAATATCTATCTATGCTGACTAATCACCCTCTGAAGCGGTGTAATCACCTCTATCTCCCCCTCTCTGACCCCTCTATCCCTACTCCATCATCCCCCCCTCAAACATAGGCGACGCCCTCGTCGCCTGCTAAAAGACCTCAACCTGCAGACCCACGAACCCAGCCTAGACTCTCCAAAACCCTACTCAGCTCAATCAAATGTGGATCTTCATCCCAATGCAGAGGCAAGGGTGACACAGCAGAACTGGAAGCCGGACTCGAAACCTGCATGATGGATGGCTGACCTGCATGAAGGCCAGCTGGGTGACGATGAGTAATTGCCAGGCCAGAAGAGACTGCTAGTCGAGAGACATGAGATCGGGGAAAATATGATTGACGTCGATGTGAGCGACGAGCTCGACGTTGCAAGGAACTGAATGGCCGAGTTGCAAAGTCAGAACGCAAGACTGAAAAATCCCGGGGTGCAGGCAAGCATGGTGACGAGGCAACCACTATGGGGAGTGAGTCACAATCATCGGCCCATGAGAAGGATGTGCGCGAGGTTGCGAGCATGGGTTCGGGCAACTTGGGGTCGACATCCTTTAAGAACGACGCGGCGGCTGCGTGGGGCTTTCCCGGTTCGAATCCGGGCGCCGGCATTTGCGCGCCGTTGTGCGCTGATGCGGGGACGTTGCACGGGGTGGATGGGGAGGCGCGGTGCGCCGATCGTGGGGCTCGGGGCACGGTACGTGCGTGCGGGTCGTCCTCGCGGGCTGCATCGCAGTTGCGCGGCTGGTCTGACATCACGGATGGCGGTGCGATGTTGCTGGGTGGTTCGGGTACATCGCATGGGGCTGCGATGTGTGTGCGCGACGCGGGAGACACGGTGGTGGGTGCGGGGTGTGTGTCCGGCTCGCGGTCACTCGGAAACAGCGATGGGGGGTCGGCAAGGGATGTGGGCAGGTTGTATGCGGTCGCGGCATGCGTGCGCAACGCAGAAGGGACGGGGGTGCGTACTGGTCGTGAGTCTCCGTCGTGCGCATGCCGCGCGGCATCTACCTTATCCACTCGGGGCCCTAGGCCCTTCTTCGTCTCGTTCTCCGCAGCGCTGGGGCGTACGATACGGTCGGGCGGCGTGCGCGAGTCGTGGGGGTTCGCGGTAGGCGTTTGGGGCGCGGTGGAGGCGGTGGGGGCTGCGTGGGTGTTCATGGTGGGGACTCCGCGCAATTCGCGATTGGTGGCTGCTGGTGGTCTGGCTGGCTCGCGCGCGATCGCGAATGACGGCGGTGGACCACTACGTGATGTAAGTCCATCGTGCGAGGTTGTTGTGTGCGTGTGGGACGCGGTGATGTGTGGACCCTGGGAATGGAGGCGGCAGCCAAAACCAAAACCAACAGAGTACCGGGGGGTGCGAGGGGACCAAGTATCTCAAGAGGGGAGCGCCGAGACGTGTAGCTGACGGGTGATCGTACTACGGGTAGGGGAGCAAGGCCGCGGAGGGCGAGCTTGCTGCGCGCGGGCGACTTCCGACACGGCTCTGCTAGGGACGATGACGGTACGACAAGACTCACGGGTCTTAGGTGATACGGCTTGTAGATAACGGCGTGGCGACGAGTACGACGAATATGATGAGCGACACGAGAAAGTGAGAAGAGCTACGTCTGAGACGTGCTTAGAGACTGGGGTGAGAACGTCAAACGGCGGGCTTTGTGAGATCTGAGCTCTGAGGGGAAAAAGGCAGATTCCGTTCTGATTCTCTAAGTCAGTAGCTACGGTACAAATGGGCAAGGCCGCCTCTGGCGGCCCGGCGCGACTCCCTACGACAACCTCCCGCTGACCGACCCAATCTCCAATTCCTTCCTGATCCTGCCTGCTCCGGGTCCCTTGGCGAGTGGAGTCATTGCGACTCGGCCCGTGCAGGGCAGAGGGCGTGCGCGTGGTACGAACGAATCAAAGGTGCTGCCTTACAACGTCGCCCGGGGCGTGCATCGGGAACGGCGGGCACGTCGAGCTGGAATGGCTGGGATGACGTCAGTAGCGCACTGTCGCGGGCGCCGCTCGTGATCCGGGGGCGTGTGGGCGTTCGAGGGCGCGTTGATTGAGCCGGCTGGTTCTCTGGGCGTGCTTCTGTTCCTGTGCCGCTGACTCGTCCGGCCGGTTGATCTCCTGCCCGTTCGGTGCATCGGACCACGGGACGCCGGCTTTAGTCCGACCCGGTCGGTCCCGAACCCGTGGGGGCGCTTGTCCTGTGCGGGGAGCAACGTCGTGGTGGGCGGACTTGGTGCGGCTGAGGTGAAGTGAAGCGGGACGGGCAAGGAGGCGGGGAGTGGGCAATGCCGTTGCAAGGCGCGCTAAAGGGCGCATCATTCTCCCCCTAACTGAAAATTTAGACTCTCCGTAGTCTAATCTGGAGCCCCACGAGGGATTCGGGCGCGGACATGCGTGAAGCCAATTGTGCGACGGCGCCCTGGGCGGGTGTGCTGCAGCGAGCCTATAAAAGGCATCTACGCCCCGGGAGGGCACTCAACTCCGAGCCATCTTCGCGCCCGGCAGTCTTGTCCCAATGAACACCTTCCTTGATCAAGTCTTCCGCCAGAAAGTGACCTGGCTCCTTTCGGAGCGCTCGTGGACCCCGCTCGATGCATCCACGCTGTCCAAGCGCGACGCGGTCATCCGGGAACGCGAGATCTGGGGTCGAGACCTCATGGTCGCCGTAGTACGTCCAAGCTCGTTTGCGGCGTTGTTGTGTACCTGCTAATTCTCGGGACTCCAGAAGGACTACCAGCGCTACGCTGGCGCCATCGACGTGGGTCTGCAGGATGACATCACGCAGATGTCGGACCACTTCCTGTCCGAGGCCGCCCGCGCGTCCGGGAAAGTCCGCCGTTGGCTCGACTGGGGTTGGTACCTCATGCCGTCGCTGAAGCGCGAGTGGCTCGATTCCCTGGAGCACCATCAGGTAGATGCCGCGGACCGCCTGTCCGTGGCCGAGTCCGAGCTGTGGGAGACGCGCCGCGCGGTGGCCCTGGAGGAAATCGATATCACCTGCCGCAAGTACCAGTATGACGTCATAGACGCGGAGGCCTGCAAGCGGGCTCTGGAGCCGTTGTTCGCCAGGCTGCATCAAGCGGTCTCCACGCCGGAGTTGCCGTGGGAAGACGCCGGGGGAGAGGTGAGCGAGGATCCGCATGAGCTAGAGACGATGCACCGCCTAGTGGTGGAGGCACTCGACTTGGCCGAGCTGCTGCGGCTTCCGCCCTACCGAGCAGACGAGGAGGGCGCCCGTGACAGGGTCGCGGGAGGGGCCGCGGATTAGTATAGTACGATGTACGCCGGTGGCGAGCATGCCTCGCCGCTCAATTGAACTATTCTGGTGCCAAGGCGCACTATGCTGTCTGTGGGACTTGCCCGTCGTTGAATAGGCTTCCTGTTCGCGAGACGCAGCTGAAATGACAAATGGGCGCCAACCGGGGCCTGAGATCCTGATTGAGTCCGAAGCGACAACTGTTTTGGCCGGGTGCCCGCGTCGCGGGCTTCTGCGCGAAGCTGCGAAGCTACCTGTACGCGGGGGCTTCTCCGGAGGCAATTCGCCAGGCGCTTCCGTCTTGTCGCGGAGTCCTTATGAACACTGAGTTGCGAGGCGACTCGCTCCTCAGCACCTCGTCTCCCATGGCTCGTGCGTACATCGACAACCGCCCCAAGGGTATTCAGGCTCTCGAACGCCTCTTCGGGTCAGGCCACCCGCGCGAAGGCGACCCCGGCAATGTCTGGGCAGAGTGGATCACCCAGGTTGCCAGTTGCTTGGTGAGTCCGCCGGCGCACATTTTGCTTCCGTCCCCGCTGACCACCACTCCTGACAGGGCCCTCTCTTGAGGTCGAATTCGACCCACCCCGACAACGATTTCTTCTGTCGCGGGATCGCCGACGCCCGTGTAGTCTTCAGCCGCCTCGAGCTGAAGTCCGACCGCAAGTGGGGTGCCAAGGTGCTCGACGTCTTCGAGCCCCCCGAAGACCCGACCGAGACAGAGGACCGGGAGACCGACGAGCTCGAGGAGAGCGACGACGACACCCCGCTCGCGGCTGCGACACCCAAGGGCAAGGGGCCCGCGCAGGTCGCACCCATTTCAACGTGCAAGACAGGGCCCCCTAAGGGCAAAAGGGTGGCCGCGCCAACCAACGAGACCCCGCAGGCCTCGTCTTCCACGCGCACCAGGGCTCCGTCGCCGCCCCGCTCGCAGACCGGTGAGCAAGACCGCCTCGAAGTCGCCGCCCTGTTGACTGCCACCGGTGTCATAGACGCGTCCGCCGAGCGGGACGTAGACCCGGCTCTGGACGCTCCAGTGTCCGCCGCGACTCGCGCGGCCAAGCGCAAGGCCGTAGCACCTGTCGAGGAGGAGGAGGCAGGGGACGAGATTGTCGAAGTGCCCCCGCCGGCGAAGAGGGCGCGTACGGGGCCGGCTGGCGCCGTCGCTGCGAACGAGGGGAAAGGGAAGGCCAAGGCCAAGGAGCCCGATGAGAAGTGGGGTCATACGACAGGCCTAAGGTGTAGCAAACGCTCTCTGACATGGAGATGACCTGAGAACCTGGGTCCAAGATGCACTCGACCGGTTCTTGATGATCTATGAGTGCTGCAATAGAACGCAGCGCCGCAGACTCGCGCGAGACGATCAGGGGTTTAGGCTTTTCATCCGGGCGGAGTTGCTTGAGGTACTGCTCGTAGGGATCCGGGAGGACGACAGCACCTTCCGGCGGCTCGGCGCACTGGTGCGAAAGGATAGATACTCGTGGATGAGGGGGCGAGGCCGGGTGCTGCACACGGTCGCCTTCGGCGGGCTCGCTCGCGAACTGGATACCTGCAGCGAGCTCTACTTGACGCGCTGGCGAGGCCAGCTCCTCGACTGCATCTTCACCTGGCAGCTCGGAGAGCAGGTCAGTCTCGTTAAGGACTTCCAACAGGTTCTGTCCCGCCACCGGACGCGTGTGACGCCGTGAGACTGCCTCCTTGTATTTCGCGCGTAGTGCAGGAGCCAGGGACCAGAGCTCGCCCTGGGTGACCTCGATAGGGAGGGACATGGCGCGCGCGAACACGCGGTCCAGCACGTCTTGCCCGACTGAGTCTTGCGCACGACGGGTTGGGCCCGTCTCTTCGACTACTTCGATCACTGGGACTTGCGCGGGCCTTGCACCGTCGCGGGCTCTGGCAAATGGGTGGACGGGACCATCAGGGTCGCGGAGGTCGTCGCGTACCGCAGGTTGAGATAGAAGGTGGGGGGGGACGTTTCGTTCCGGGCCTGGGGCCGGTGAAGCTTGCGGAGGGGGCAGGGACGCCCGCGGCGGCTCTGGTTCGTCCTCGATGGTCGAGCCGCAGTGGTCCCATAAGTTACTATCTTGCCACTATAGTAGTAGAGAGATAGTGTCTTTATCCAGTGGGTAGTAACTTTATCAGTACATAGTAACTTTACTAGAAAAGTAGGTTGAAAGTAACTTTCTTAGTAAGCCTAAAATTAAAAATTTCGAAAATTGAGTGTAACAAGGATTGAACCTTGAACCTTATGTTAAGGTAACTTTAACCATTACACTAAATGGTCATGTTGTTTTTATAAATTTAGTTACTTTTATATGTAATCTAATATAACTTTTTATCAGTTTCAAGACAGAAAAACACGTTCCCTGCCAACCTACCAACCCCAACCCAACTGCTAACCTCAACCAACCCAACCCAGCCCAACCTCAACTCCAACTCAACCCATCCCAACCTCAACCAGGTGACCTCAAATAAGGCTTTGTTGAAACAATGTTAATTCCTTTGTGGTGTAGTGGTTGATGACATGAAATTCGAAAATATTTTCATTAGGTCATAGGTTCAATTCCTGCTATGGCCAGTATTATTTTTATTTATTTATTGATAAAGTTACTTTAGTTACTTTATAATAGAACAAAGTTACTATAGTTACTTTGATACTACTATTGATAAAGTTACTATTGTACACTTTTAATAGGCAAGATACTACCCACTGGATAAAGACACTATGCTTTACCACTATTAGTGGTGGTATAGTAACTTAAGCAACCTCTACAGTTGGATGGTCGGGCGCGGCGGCGCACAGGGCAATCGTGGAGGGGCTGGTTGGCGGGCAGGCTCTTCCATCCTGCGAGCTCGTTCCAACGCCCGGTTAGCTCTATCACGGCTGGCCGTGGCATTGGGTGGGGGCACAACCGAGGCGTCCTTCAACTGGTATAACCGCCGTAGCTCGCCCTCCAGGCTCTCAATCCGTGTGTCTGTGGTGAGCTGGTACAACCCTGCCTGGACCTGGGTATAGGGGGACGCAGTGGTCTGAGCGTATGCCGGCGTGACACGATAGCCGTAGGGAGGGAGCCCCGCCCGCGGCGAACTTGCCTGGTGGGTACCGGCTACACCCATCATAAGCTGACCCGTGGCTCGCTGATTGGGGTTCATACGGTGGTATTCGTCGATCCGTTCGGCCATAGTCGCGCCTAGGGGTCCTTGCGGGAGCCAAGCCCCAGAGGGTAAGACCATCTTGCCTTGGACGTCCTTCTTGCACTTGCCGGCGGCCATGTATTCCCGGGCTGTCATGCATTCGCGCACGAAATGCCCCACGTTCCCACAGAAGTTGCACTGATCCGACCCCATTCGCCCACGCATTGGCGCGCCTTGATTATCTCCGGAGACCATCGGTTGACGCGACGGCTGCTGCGCGCTCCTCAAGAGGATATCGGCCAGTGACGCTAACTGCTCACTCTTAATCTGGATAGTCGTCCCTGAGCCTGCATCGGCGGTTGATGACGACGCGGTGGCTTGAGTTGACGACGGTCCACACAGGTACGGGTCGGGGGTGATGGCAGTGCCATACATGCACCACTCTGCGGCCCTATAGACGTCGTTGATCGGGTGCGGATCGTCGGGATGGTGATCAGGCTTGGTAAGAGCAAGGCGGTCCTCTACCCGCAGGCGAAGACGTTCAGGGAGCGCCGCCAAAAACCAGCGTTGTTCCTCGATATCGGAGATGCGGTTCTTGCCTTTCAGGTAGCGCGTGATGACCGTGAACTCGTGCGAGAACGCACCAAGTTCGCCGACGGAACTGAGGGTGGACTCGGCAGTTCGGTGGACGAGTGACTCCAAATCTTGACGCGAAAAGGTATTCTCCTTAGCCGAGCCCGGGTAGAGTTCGTGGATAGCTTTCTTGAATTCGTCCCAAGTGCTGGCGGCGTACTTGGCCTCGGACCGCCACAGCTCTTGTGCGTCAACGTCTGAGAGGAGACGGACCGCATGACTCTTTTTCTCCGCGTCATCTGCCACGGAGGAACGCTGAAAACAAAATTCGAGATCGAGGAAGTAACGGCCCAGCTCGCGGGGGGAGTTGGTGTCGAACTTGGGAGCACCGCTCTCGCCGCGCATAGGCATGGAGGGGGGCGGCATGACTGGTTGGATACTTGGTGGCCTGGGGAAGGGGAAACGTGCAGGGGCTAGCGGGCTGTGTTGTTGAGTAGGAGAAGGGGGACGGGGGGTAGCAGGGAAAGTCGCCTGGTGCGGCGTTGTCCTAGGACCCGTGGTAGCAGAGGGGCCGGCAAGGGGTCGCGGCGCCGGAGTTGGCGATACGGGTGGAGTAGGAACGATGAAGGAACGCTCGAGCTCGGGAATTTCGAACTCTTCGTCGATGGGAGTAAGGGGACTAGTGGGAGTTGGAACCGGCGGGAAAGGTGACGGTAGGTCGGGGGAAACTTGCTGAGGGTCCTGAGTCGCAACACGGACTTCTTGTTCGAGGGTACGATCTGGATTCGACCGTGCGCTACTCCTAGTACGACGCAGCTCTATTTTGAGTATGGAACCCTCGCGGTGGGCTCCAAAATGATGTGTGGACCCTGGGAATGGAGGCGGCAGCCAAAACCAAAACCAACAGAGTACCGGGGGGTGCGAGGGGACCAAGTATCTCAAGAGGGGAGCACCGAGATGTGTAGCTGACGGGTGATCGTACTACGGGTAGGGGAGCAAGGCCGCGGAGGGCGAGCTTGCTGCGCGCGGGCGACTTCCGACACGGCTCTGCTAGGGACGATGACGGTACGACAAGACTCACGGGTCTTAGGTGATACGGCTTGTAGATAACGGCGTGGCGACGAGTACGACGAATATGATGAGCGACACGAGAAAGTGAGAAGAGCTACGTCTGAGACGTGCTTAGAGACTGGGGTGAGAACGTCAAACGGCGGGCTTTGTGAGATCTGAGCTCTGAGGGGAAAAAGGCAGATTCCGTTCTGATTCTCTAAGTCAGTAGCTACGGTACAAATGGGCAAGGCCGCCTCTGGCGGCCCGGCGCGACTCCCTACGACAACCTCCCGCTGACCGACCCAATCTCCAATTCCTTCCTGATCCTGCCTGCTCCGGGTCCCTTGGCGAGTGGAGTCATTGCGACTCGGCCCGTGCAGGGCAGAGGGCGTGCGCGTGGTACGAACGAATCAAAGGTGCCGCCTTACAACGTCGCCCGGGGCGTGCGTCGGGAACGGCGGGCACGTCGAGCTGAAATGGCTGGGATGACGTCAGTAGCGCACTGTCGCAGGCACCGCTCGTGATCCGGGGGCGTGTGGGCATTCGAGGGCACGTTGATTGAGCCGGCTGGTTCTCTGGGCGCGCTTCTGTTCCTGTGCCGCTGACTCGTCCGGCCGGTTGATCTCCTGCCCGTTCGGTGCATCGGACCACGGGACGCCGGCTTTAGTCCGACCCGGTCGGTCCCGAACCCGTGGGGGCGCTTGTCCTGTGCGGGGAGCAACGTCGCGGTGGGCGGACTTGGTGCGGCTGAGGTGAAGTGAAGCGGGACGGGCAAGGAGGCGGGGAGTGGGCAATGCCGTTGCAAGGCGCGCTAAAGGGCGCATCAGCGGGAAGGGTGTCGGGAGGCGCGGGGGGCGCCGTTGTGCTGCGGACCTCGCGTGGTTCGCGTTCAGTTGCCGCGGGTGGTCGGTCTGACTCGGGCGCGATCACGAATGGCGGTGCGGAGTTGCTGGGTGATGTGGGCCCGAAATTCGAGCTCATTAATGCGGTACGCGGAGCGAGAGAGGAGGTGCGAAATGCGGGACGCGCGTTCTGCGCGTGCACGTCATGTGGCTGTGGCGTAGGCACTGGCGTTGGCTCGTTCGCGGTGCTTGTGTCTAGCGTGTCGACAGGGGCGATGGTGGCGACGAGCAGACGACCGGTGCTCGTGGCTGTGGGCAGCGAGGATGCTAGGATGTTGCAAGTGGTCGTAGGAGACACGAGAGCAGCAGAGGGAGGTGCCGCCTGCAACGCAATTCGCGCGATCGCTGTGTCTGCGAGGACATCGCCTGCGTCAACTGCAAAAATTGACATCGGCGCTGCGTTGCATGCTGGCCCAGGGATCGCGATAGGGCGCGACAGAGCAAGCACGGCCTGGCTCACCTCGAGTCGGCCTTCCCGATACCCGTTCCTCAAACCCTCGAGACGTCCCTCTCTATACCCTTCCCTATGACCCTGCTCCAGGCCCTTCACCATGCCTGCCGCTAAACCATCCTGAAATCCAACTCGTTGGCCCTCTTCAACGCCAACTTCGTGTCCTCTGCGCCGTGCAGTTGCTTTGATCTCCCAGAGCAGCGCCGGTTCAATCTCCTGTAAAGATTGTGCTTGCGCGGGGGCAGACGTGGTGTTGCTCGGGTTTGCAGGCGGTAATGGCACGGGGTGCGGTGTGTAGTCGCATGCTGAGAAGGCAACATGTAGCATCTGTGTCGTATCGCTATTAGCAGCTAACGCAGCGCGGGCTGCCTTTGCGCGTCGGTTCTTGCTGCCCATAACGAGTAATTGGCGTGCGCCTGTCGAATAAGAGATGGCGAGTCGGTACACGAACTATGCAGAAAGGGCCAATGACACGGGAGATGCAGATACGCAGATGCGGAACACAGGATACGAGACGCAGGACACGAGACACAGGACGCAACGCAACGCAATGCAAGAGAGACGAAACATGAGACCGCCGGAGACGCGAAAAGACTGTGAAGAGTGCAGAAAAACGACAGAAAACTGCAGGGAAACACAACGCTACGCTGATGGGCCGAAAACCACTCTCATCACCAAGATGGAGTAGTCCCAGAGGGAGGAACCCTAGCTCGGTATATGAGGTGGTGGGAGGATAATCTGCTATACATGTCGACAGCGAATATCTATCTATGCTGACTAATCACCCTCTGAAGCGGTGTAATCACCTCTATCTCCCCCTCTCTGACCCCTCTATCCCTACTCCACTGGTGAGCTAAGAACCTCTTCAAGTGCGAATCGAGAATCGAGGAGTCGCGGTCAATATATAAAAGCACAGACTAATGGGGGAACACACCTTCCTCAGGCTCGAGTATCCTCTTTGCCTCTGCACGAACAACCCCTCTTAATTCTAAACGCACTGTACGCGCTACCCTCCCCACACATCATGAATAGCGAATTACGCGTTTGCCCGATCTTGAGCAGCCCGCTCCGAGACGTGAACGGCGCGGACTTCCACGAGCTCCTAGGAATCCTGCATCAAACAAGGACCTGATTTGACTATATCCGCAACGGCAGATACCTGCATCCCGTGGTCGTTCATACGGGAAAGGGGGTCGTTGCGGGAATGGGAACGGAGGGGCGAGGTAATTTGCCCTACATCAACCTGGCCTTGGTTGACAGCGAGCTGAAAATTTACTTACCTGGCGTGGACAACTTTGCTCACTATCTCAGGCACGGCATAATGCGGTACTATCTAGATGAGCGCATCGAAGACCGGCCTGGGGAACCCGAGTCAGGACCCGAAGATGGAGAAATCAGAGCGCCGGAACAAGGGACAAATTGGTCCTTTTGTACCTTTCGGTCCTTTCGACATGAGTCACCCTTCAGCATCTCCAGTACCCCTCCCGAGACCGATCCCGCACCCTCCCTTGACTCCAACCTCACCAGAGGACTCATCTACCCTCCAGAAGTCTTCAGTATCCCCGTACAGAGCGACTCGATCGATAATTACCCCATATCAGAGAATCTTTCTCTTGGCCTTCCTCCGACGGGATCCCCTTCGCTCGTTAGCCCCAACACGCAAAGCGCGGCCCCTGCCGAAGAATTCGTGCATGGCCCCTGCCGAAGAATTCGTGCATGGCCCCTGCCGAAGAATTCGTGCGCGCGCTCGTCGAACTACAAGCTGCAAAAGATAGGGAGGAGAATAAGAGCAGCGCTACGCCTGAGGAAGAGAATCTGGTGGAAGAGGGAAGACGGCTCGGTAGGTCCGATTCTGCAGGATCGTCCTGCCCGTCTCTCGAGTCCATTGCCAGCGACGAAATCGACGTGCTGGTCTTCGGCCTAGGACACCTTTGTGAAGGCACGCTCAAAAAGATCATCGAGTTATACGGCAACACCGGCATCGCCATACCCCCACCCGATACCACCTACAAGATTGAATCCATGCTTGCTCTCCTCACGCCTACTATTCTTGACGAGATTCACTGCACGGCTGCCGACTCCGATGCCACGTCGGCAGTATCCTCAAGTAACAACTCTATGCCGCGGATTGTCATGCCTGTGACCCCGCCCTCTCCTGATACCCGGTCCAGGATTGAGGCCTACATCGCAGCGCGCAATGGGTCAGACGCTGACGTCTCCGACACACGGTCTACCATGTCCCTTGCCTCGAGCCGCGAATACAAGACAGCCATGGAGGTCGACGAACAGGACGAATCTGACAAGGAACGCGACTATGAACCAGCGGAGGCCCTCGACCAGCAAATTCGCGAGGTCCCCAGCAGATTCGACAACGACCATGCTTACCTTGTCAACCCCCAGATCTCGCTTCCTGGATTTCGCGCTCAAGCCGATGGGTCAGCGTGCACGGACTCGCTCACTTACCCCCATTCCTTCATGGGTTTGAAGGCCACAACCTTCATCACCAGCGAGCTTCGCGACCACTTCCTAGTACCCGACCTCATCACGCTCGCCGACTCCCCATTCCATCCCTCGGCACTCGGAACCTACTACTATTGGCGAGGACTCTGCCGAATGGTCGTTCTCAGCGTGCACGACAACGTTGCGCTAATTCGTAGGCACTTCGATCGGGGAAACCCCGAGCTTCAGGAAGCCCTTAATCATCCGGCCCTCAAGCTTATACGAGAGTATGCTGGAACTCCTGAGGCGCTGCTAAGCCCTCTCTTTCGTGATTCTGAATCTCAGTTCTTACTCATCACTGCCGACTTTTTTCGGTCCCAGAGGTGCTTCGAGTACGCCAGCGCGCTCGTGCAACTTGTGTCCACTCACTTCGCAGATGACACGCTCATCCGCAACGTTATCAAGAGCGGGCTGGTTGACGGACTTCAGCTCCCCATGCTCGCTAAACTCTATGATCGCGAATTCGGGGAATGGTATGACATTGTCAAGGAGTACCTCATCGACAAGTGTACTATCCTCGGGGAGGACGATGATTAAGGTGCGCATCCAGAACCCCCTTGACCCGGACTCAGTATTTAAGTTCCCCGCGGCCAGACCCATCTCACCACTTTCCCCTATCCTTGCCCGCCACTATGACTTCTTGCATTTTCTAGCGTCGATCGCTATTCCAGACTCATCTATTTTTGTGCGTTCTTATCGGTTGTTCGTTTCCCACATATTTCATAAAATCCAAAAACATCTTCATAATTCATGCTTAAAACCCCGAAAACATCTTCCTTACAGTCTTGTTGTCTTGAGTTCTTTGTACAATAAAATGCTGGTACCTTCTCTCCCTCTGTATGCCTCCCTTTTTTCTTTTACTATGAAATCTCCTCCCTGTAGTTTAACCTTGGACTCTCGGGCCTCGGACCTTTGTTTTATTTCTTTGCATAGCGCCCCTTGCCATCGGATATCTGGGATCCCCAATGACACATATTGTGCATCATTTGACTCACATCCTGCGGCAACATGCCTCTTCGCATTGACCTCGCTCCATGGCAATAATAATCCTACTTGCACGACAGGTGGAATAACTTCGGTGCTCCTGAACTTGGTCAAAAGTCATGCGCAATCCTTCACCATGTACAAACGCATTGACAAGAAGGTTAAACCAGTGCCTGGGACATTCCCGGAGTCTGCACGAGTCCATCGACAAATTCCCGAAGATCCACTTCTGACCCTGCCACATTTACCAAAGCTACCACCTGACTTCCAGCCGATGGCACGTATCACCGAAGAACGTCGTAACATCCTAAAAATCAATACGGAGGGGTTCCTATGGCCAGAAGAGGAAAAACTCTTCACGCACATCATGGTGCTAAATGAGGAGGCCCTTGCCTTTGAAGAGACTCAGCGCGGGACCCTCAAAGAATCCTATTTTATGCCATACATTATTCCCACTGTACCTCATAGTCCCTGGGAGTACCGAAACATACCGATCTCACCTGGAATAAAGGACAAGGTCATCGCACCAATCAAAGAAAAAATTGTAGCCGGAGTATATGAGCCATCTCAATCAGCTTATCGTTCCCACTGGTTTTGCATATTGAAGAAAAATGGCAAGCTCCGTATTGTACATGATCTTCAGCCACTCAACAAGGTGACCATCTGAGATTCAGGAGTCCCGCCTATCTTGGATAACTTTGTTGAACCTTTTGCAGGGTGGGCATGTAACACCGTCTTTGATCTCTTCTGGGGATTTGATGCACGAAAAGTTCATCCCGAAAGCCGTGATCTCACTGCATTTCTGATGTCGCTTGGACTTCTCCGCATCACATCAATGCCCATGGGCTTTACCAACTCCCCAGCTGAATTTCAGAATTGCATGGTGTTCATCCTGCAGCCTGAAATCCCTGAACATGCCAACATCTTCATTGATGACTTGGCAGTTAGAGGGCCAAAGACTCAGTACCTCGATGAAAAAGGAGAACCAGAGGTGTTATCGGAAAATCCAGGAATTCGACGATTCATCTGGGAACATGCGCAGGATGTTCATCGGATCATGCACCACATCAAGCATGCCGGAGCGACGTTTGCACCCAACAAAGTTCAGATTTGCCGCCCGAGTGTTGATATTCTGGGGCAGACGTGCACACAGGATGGACGTATACCAGAAGATAAAAAGGTTTCCAAAATTCTCAATTGGCCTCCACTAAAGACCCCAAAAGACGTGCGAGGATTTTTAGGTCTATGTGGCACAGTCCGCATCTGGATTCCTGGATACTCCCAGATCATCCGACCACTCACTGAACTTACTCGAAAGGAAGCTGAGTTTATTTGGGATGAACGGCAACAAAAAGCCTTTGATCAGCTAAAGAAGCTTGTCACAACGGCACCTGCTTTACGAGCTATCGACTACTCATCGGACAAGCCTATCATATTATCAGTTGACTCAAGTAAGCATGCCGTTGGATTCATTCTCTCCCAGTTAGATGAAGAAGGCCGACGAAGACCTGCTCGGTATGGATCATTGCCCATGAGCGAAGTAGAGTCTCGTTACTCTCAGCCAAAGCTGGAATTATTCGGGTTGTACCGAGCCCTCAAACATTACAGCATACATCTTATCGGTGCCACAGATCTTTACGTCGAGGTTGATGCCAAGTACATCAAGGGAATGTTAAATGCCCCAGACCTTCAGCCGAATGCCGCTATCAATCGATGGATCCAAGGAATCCTCATGTTCGACTTCACCCTTGTCCATGTACCGGCGGATAAATTTAAAGGGCCAGATGCTTTGTCACATCGAGAACCCGCTGAAGGGGAACGCGAAGAGGAGGATGATGATTCATGGCTGGACAACATTGCACTCTATGCCGTGATCTCTAAAACATCCCCATCTGTTCCACATCACTATTCTGTTAGGAAATTGCCGTCATTCATATTTTCAGCCACCATTCAACTTGACCAGGAGCTGCAGGATATTTTTAGATTTCTAAAGACTCTTCAGTATCCTGCCAAAGTCAAGACTGTACAGGATGATCGACACTTTCTGCAAAAAGTAGCTCGGTTTTTCGTCAAAGGAGATTCCATGTATCGGAGGAATGGAAATGAACACCCCTTCAAAGTGATCTTTGGTCACGATGAGCGTACAAAGTTGTTTACTGAAGCACATGAAGGACTTGGACATCGAGGGGAGCAATCTGTGTTCGAGACACTTCGACTCCAATTCTATTGGCCACATATGAGGCACAATGTACAACATCATGTGCGCTCTTGTCACGAGTGCCAAATTCGAAGTCTAAAGAGAAAGGTCATTCCACCCATGATCTCGACACCAGGCTCAAACTTATGGGTGAAGGTGTACCTTGACCTAATGGACTTACCACAGGTAGGAGGAGACAATGGATTTCAATACATAGTGGCAGCACGAAACGACCTTTCCCGAGCCTCGGAAGGGCGAGCCCTTCGCAACAAAAGATCTGAAAACCTTGCCAACTTCCTCTGGGAAGAAATATACTGCCGATACGGAGCAATTGGCCAGGTGGTCACAGACAACGGAAAGGAGTTCCTGGGCGCATTCCGCAAGCTGACAGAAGAAATGGGAACACCGCACGTTACCATCTCTCCTTATAATTCTAGAGCAAATGGAGTTGTAGAACGCAGGCACTTTATTATCCGAGAAGCCATTATCAAATCCTGTGAAGGAAAGATTCATAAATGGCCTCAAAAAGTCGCACAGGCATTCTTTGCTGACCGAATTACCGTTAGTCAATCAACAGGATTTTCCCCCTACTACCTCCTTCATGGATGTCATCCGGTACTTCCATTTGATCTCACCGAAGCCACGTTCCTTGTTGAAGGATTTAAATCAGGAATGGAGGAAGCCGATCTTCTAGCACTTCGGATTCGCCAATTGGAGAAGAGGCCATCAGATGTAGCCAAAGCAGCCTTGACCCTCAAGCAGCATAGATTGGGATCGAAAGAGAAGTTTGAACGACGATTTGCACGAAAAATGATAACAGAATACTATCAGCCCGGAGACCTAGTCCTGATGCGCAACACAGGCATAGAACTTAGTGCTGATCGAAAGGCAAAGCCTCGCTATCTTGGTCCATATGTCGTGGAAAGAAGGACAAAGGGAGGTTCATATGTGCTACGAGAACCAAGTGGAGCATACCTTAAATATGCAAGTGCAGCCTTTAGGCTCCTACCTTACATCGCTCAATCGGGATCAGAGCTTCCCAAGATAGGTCGAAAACTTGTGGAGGCCAAAAGTTCAGATTCTGAGGAATCTTCTTCCGAAGATGGATCTTCTCATGACGATTAGGACGGTCGCAACTGGGGACAGTTGCCATTCAAGTTCCCCATGGATGTTACGCTCGCAACATGTTTTGAGCGTTAACATGAAGAAAAGGGCGGCACATCACTCATTTTGCTTATAAAATGAGAAGAAGCAACGTCATGTAAGAATTTGCCAACCTGCATCAAAACCATCCCACAAACACGCTGCACTCTCCCTAAAAGCCTTATTCATGCTCCCTCTTGACTCCGCCCCTCATGCTCCAACGCATCATGGCCTGGTTTGATTCTCTTCTTAATCCTGCTCCAGAACCTCGCCGGCCTGCTCCCACTGAGAATCTCCCTCCTCTCTTCCTAGTAGTCCATCATGATTCCCTGCGAAGCGTCACTACCGAGAGACTCAATTTTTACCTCGGAAGGAACCTCATCACTGCCAACCCTAGATACCGTCTAACGGTTCTCGACGGGCCAGAGCCACCTGACCCTCGACGAATTCTTGAAGGTATGCAGGACATCGCCGACCAGATATCCATCGCTGCACATCATCAGGAGCAGGAGATCGAGACCGAACTCGTCTTCGATGACCGTTCCTTTGTAACGTTGACTGATACGGATGTAGGGGACCTCCGACTGGAGGTAGAAAGGCATGAGAATGACGACATCCCCAGCATCATGGCTGCTGCATTCCCTGCCACGCTCTCTGCTGCCCAATTCCCTCCTTCCATTCCAGCCGCCCCGAGTGCTCCCGCATTAGCTCCACCCCCGCCTATGCCAACACTTCCTGAGATCAGTACCGACCCGATGTTCCATGCCCCTGGTATCATCACCATTATTCCCGAAGGGCCCTTCAGCCACATCTATGCTTGACAGTTCCATCAGTGCACCGGCTACGTCTGGGCCCCCTCCTCTGTTGATCTCCCTTTTAACTTCATGACCATCCGGCTCATCACCGGAAACCTGCACTTCCCCTGGATCTCAGTCGTTAAGCCGATGATGCCCATTCGCAAAGGCCAGTTCATCTTGTTGATCTCGGACATTGAAGGATCCTGCGCCTATGGCGCTATCAAGGAACTCCTCTCGGTGACGGATACCTGGGCCGTTTGGAGAGTAAGACGTATGAAGGTTGTGGATGATCTCGGGCCTGATTGGGGGGAGGAGCCAGCCAGCCCTGATCCCCATCAGGAACCCTTGGAACTTTCTGATGCATCTGAACTGTGTCTGACTTGTCTGATATCAGAAATGTTTCTGATATCAGACACTCAGAAGATCAGAAATAAGTCTAAAATCAGAATTGACTTCTGATGTCAGACAGATAATCTGCTAATCAGAATATAATCTGCTTTCAGATTTTTTCTGAAATCAGATCAATCAGATTGATGTCAGATCAGAGTTCTAAGTCAGATCAGAAACTATACTCAGATCAGAGAAACTCTAGTCAGATTAGAAAATCAGATCAGATCAGAAACTCTGGTCAGATCAGAGTTCTAGGTCAGATCAAAGTTTAGAGTCAGATCAGAATTCAAAGTCAGATCAGAAATCTCTCAGATCAGAAACCCTACTCAGATCAGAATTTAGGGTCAGATCAGAAACTCTGCTCAGATCAGAAACCCTACTCAGATCAGAAACCCTACTCAGATCAGAATTTAGGGTCAGATCAGAAACTTTGCTCAGATCAGAGATTCAAGTCAGATCAGAATTTAGAGTCAGATCAGAGTTCTAAGTCAGATCAGAATTTAGAGTCAGATCAGAATTTAGAGTCAGAGCAGAATTTTAGATTAGACCAGAATCACACCAAAAATACAAAATGCAGCTCAATATTATGCAGTAGATGATGTAAATCAATCAGATAGGCATACTCAGATGAAAAAGCATGAAAGCAAAGTTAAAAAGGAAAGATCAGAAAGCATTAAAGGGCTTTAGAAGTAAAGGATAAAGGATACTTAGAGAAGATATTAGAATGATCTAAAAGAAAAAGCAGAACTGAGTAGGGATCAACCAGACCAGAAGAGATCTAAAAGAAAAATTATAACTGAGTGGAGATCAAAATTAGAAGCACAAATGATGAAAAAATATCCAAGCACCAAGTCAAAGACATGCCCAACCATCAACCAATGCAGCAGATCAACTTTACTTGTTGGCCAAAGCCTTGAGACCACGACGACGGGCAGAGATGGCTGACTTGCCAGGAGCATTAGTCGCCTTCCGCTTTGGCTGAAGCAACTGCTTGACTGCCTTTATAATAATGCCCCACTTCTCATCAGTGAAGCCAGCGATGACTTCTGCATAGTCATCAGTAATGTTACCCCAGATGCCATTGGAGAATCAGCTCTTGATCCTTGCCTCCAGTTGAGGATCAGGTGCATTGGGGTCAGGACGCAACCACCGGGTCCAAGCACGCTCAACCTATATACAAGTCAGATAAATGAAACAAAAAGAAAAGAGACATACTGCAGTAGTAGCCAGTGCTAGCGCACCAACTGGCCATTCAAGCCGCTGAGAGTTCTCGGGCATCTCTGACACACTCTGCACATGTGCAGCAGTGAGGGTCTGCAAGATGACTCGAGATAGGAAAGCATCTTTGTATACCTGTCAAGAACATGTTAATAAGCAAAAGATAATATTCAGCAGTCTTACCAGGTGCCCATTATTGTCCTTATACGAGGTGCGAAAGATAAATGGAATGGTTGCACCATCATCAGCATCTTGAATCCCCAGCATCTTCGCAGCGTAGTCTTCTTTCGCATCGAGATCATTGTCGATAGCAGACTCTACACTCCAGAAATGATCTGCCACAGCGTCAATGGCTGCATAAGCAAAGCCACGGCGCCACTCGTATATGCGCTGCATCAACTAACCACAAGACATAAGCTATTGAAGAGACAACAGAGAAAAACTCACAAGAGAATACACCATATCTTCTTTGTCCTTGAATTCCCGAGGTACAGAAGGGAAAACAAGATCCCAAAGGTTCTGGATGGGCTCAAGGAGCTCCTGTGTGTCCCATGGATCAGCGCGCGTACCCAAGAAGTCCCGAACCATTGGCAAAAATATATCTTGCCAGCGCGGCATTGTACCGGGAGGCAAATCAGCATTGGTCGGCTTCCTGGTCTTGGTACGTTGCATCTCGGTCTCAGTGTCATCCTCGTCCTCGCCATTGCGAGGACGAGGATGAGGTGTGTGTGGTGTCTAATGATAAACATCAGCATTGAATTTGTGAGGAATTAAACATAAACTTACCTGTTGAGATGCAGATGCTGGAGGCAGTGGTCCGCGTGCGGGTGTTACAGGCTGCAAGACAATAGACTATTAGACAAATACATAGCCAAAGAAAAAAGAAAAGAAAAAACCTTCTTCGGTGCTGAAAAAGAGCGGGGCCCGGCACCCATATCACGTGCAGGTGGATTCTTTGGTGTAGATACACCATGCTGTGAGGATGGGGGATGACGACTGAGTTCGCGGTTGTTGAGATCCCTGGCCTGTTTGCCCCGCGAAGAGCTAGCAGGACGAGAACGAGGGCCAGTAGACTCGTTCTCGTTCTCGTCAATCTCGACCTGCATCCGGTCGTGCTGGCGCGCAGAAGTTGGACCATGAGAACGAGCCTGAACAGGCTCGTTCTCGTAGTAATCGAGCTGCTTATGGAGTTAGTCACAATCCGAAGAAACAAAAGCATGAAAACGAACCGCATGATGTTCATCCTCGTCAACACGGAGTTCCTGGTGCGCAGACGAGGACGAAACACGAGAACGAGCTGCTAGTGGCTCGTTCTCGTCGATGCGGGGCTGAGTGCGAGGGCGCTGGCCTGAAGATGACGTAGGACCATGAGAACGAGCCACGCCGGGCTCGTTCTCGTGGTTGGTGGGTTGGATGCGAGGGTTCGGACGCGAGGAGGATCGGGCACCGCGAGAACGAGCTTCTTGTGGCTCGTTCTCGTGGTTGGTGGGCTGGATGCGAGGGTCCTGACGCGAGGAGGGCCGGACACCACGAGAACGAGCTTCTTGTGGCTCGTTCTCGTGGTTGTTGGGCTGAATGCGAGGGTTCTGACGCGAGGAGGGCCATACACCACGAGAACGAGCTTCTTGTGGCTCATTCTCGTGGTTGGTGGGCTGGATGCGAGGGTTGTGCCGCGAGGAGGATCGGGCACCGCGAGAACGAGCCTCCTGTGGCTCGTTCTCGTCGACAGAAGGCTGGGTGTGGGGTTTCTGATGCGACGAGGACCGAGAAGTATGAGAACGAGCCGCGCCGGGCTCGTTCTCGTCGACAGGGGGCTGGGTGTGGGGGTTCTGACGCGACGAGGACTGAGAAGCAAGAGAACGAGCCGCGCCGGGCTCGTTCTCGTAGTTGGTAGGCTGGATACGGGGATTCTGCCGCGAGGAGGGTCGGGCACCGCGAGAACGAGCCTCCTGTGGCTCGTTCTCGTCGACAGGAGGCTGGGCACGAGGATCCTGATGCGAAGAGGACCGGGCTCCGCGAGAACGAGCATCTTGTGGCTCGTTCTCGTAGTCCATGGGGTCGGAGCAAGTCGACTCCTGCGAAAATGGATGATGAGAAGGAGAACGAGTCCGTTCGGACTCGTTCTCATCGTTGCCGTGCTGAAAGAAATCAAAACGTACCTCCTGGTCCTCCCAGCGCTCGTCTGGCCGGAATTCGTTCCCATCCTCGATCAAGAGGCCTTTCTTGATCTCCCAGGCTCATTTGAGTTGCTGGAAGTCCTTGTCTTCGGCAAGATCGAGCTCGTGCTCATGAGGCGAGCGAACGGGGCTGGGTGAACGGCCCCAGTAGTCATCAACGGGGGGTGGTTCGTCGAGTGGAGAGGAAAGGGTGTCGAAGGTGATCTGTACCTACAGATCACCAGTGTCAGTTTATACAATAGAATAAAACTTATACCACGCACCTGACTTGAGCGATGTATCTTCGTTTGTTGCCCTCCAAACTCCCAGCTCTCCAAAGCCTCGTCATCATCTTCACTCGCCTCCGATTGTGTTCGATCGCGAGGCGGCGGACCCGAAGATTTGCTGTGTTTGGAACCGCGCCTGGTCGTATCTTGTGAGTGCGTGATCTCGCGCCAATCGGGTCGTAATCCAGTTCTGCAAGTAGCATGGAGTGTGCGAGGGAGGACGATAGGCATGGGTGCAATTAGTGAGTTGTCCGAGTTGGGAAATCCGAGTTAAGGAATCGAGCGTCTGCTTACTGATCAGAAAATTTCTGATTCAACTCGAGCATGCCTTGACCTCGAGGCTGCTTGAAGCTGACTTTCTTTCTCTTATTCTTCGTTGGAGGCTCATAATCTTCATCTTCCTCGATATCTCCCATATTCGCATCGCCATCATCGTCTTCATTCCGGTCTTCGTCTTGGCTGGGCTTGTCTTCGTCAGGCTCAGAGGGTCCACGGGAGCGATCACGATCATCGTCGAAGAGGTTATCTGCGCGCAGATCAAAGGTGAGTAGGTACGTTCGAGTCGAATAGATATATAGAATACTGACCGTTGTCTGTGTCCTCATCGTACTTACCTCGTTCCCCATCCATTTCCAGGAACCTATCACCAATCTCGCGCCCAAGATCCTCCAACCTTGCTATCCCTTTATCTATCGCTACTATTTCTGCGTCGTCTTCACTCCGATAACCCGCCAGTGCATCGTCGTCTTCGCCGATCTGCGACGATTCTTCTTCTTCTTCTCGTACGGCTTGACGGACAACCGGCGCGGGCTCGGTACCATCATCGGTCTCAGTCTCACTATCATCTGGAGGGGCTCTCGACTTTTCTGCTAGGTTCTCAGGTAAGTTTTCATCTCGTAAATCAAGCCGAACTTCACTTACTAGTTTCCATTTCCACTTCTACCTCCTCATGTGGCACCTCACGATGTGGTCCTTGTTTCCATCCATTGCTGCCCGTGGTGCTATGCGGGACATCACGATGCTGTGCTCGTTGGGCACCTTGTCCACGACGTTGCGCTCGTTGGGTATCTTGTCCACAACGCGTGGGGATGACAACTTGGGGTACTGTTGTCCCGCTCCGTGTCTGCGTGCTTGTGCCCTGGCACGTTGTGCCCTGTCGCGTTGAATGCTGGACATTACCATTGCGCGCAGCGTCCTCTGCGAGCAGCTCGAGCTCGGAACGCCGGTGCTTGCGTGGCACTTTATCTTGATCCTCGCCGTTTGACTGAGCAAGAGCGGGAAACTGGTGAGGGTCCCGATTTCTTTTTCGAGACCGCGGCGGCATGCTGACTATGAAAGGTTGGAATATAGGTTATCGTGCTGGCAGTAGAGGTTACAGAGAGAAAATTAGCCGAAGCTACAGGTCTCGGCCACGTCACGGTTCACCTTGTCTGGAGCCACAGGTCTCGGCTGCCGCCTGGCTCACAGTGCGACTTCGCTACAGCAACAGAGACCTGTCGTTAAGTCATCTATTGTGCGGAGCAGTTAATTACAAAGCCTTTGTGCACACACCTGCTTCACATCTGCTTGGTGTTTAATTCCTCTCAGAATAGCATTGCTCTCCGTCTTTTCTGGAAGTTGACCTCACTCAGTGACAGCTTGGTCTCTTCTGCATCTCAAATCTGTGTCACAACTGATTGTGAAGTTGACTTGGGCATATCTAACATCACGATATTGATATCATCTGCTCTCTCTTTGGTTGCTCCAAGTCATAATGGCCCCTCGAAGTGTTCATTGTCCACGCACAATTGCTTGTCCAATGCCGACTTCTCACTCTTGTCGTCGTGGGTTTCGGACACCCTGGGGTCTCCGACAACATATAGATGCCATTCATCCCTTTGCCTCTCGGTCTCGAGTACCATCACCACCACCTGATTTTCCATCTCTCTTTGCTCCACAACATGATAACTCTGGTTCTGATGCTGATATGGCTGAAAATAATCATGATAATGATCAATTGCACACTGAGACGCACCCCATTCTTGATGGCAGACCTTGTGATAAATATGGAAATTATATTGATTCAAATGCTGAGCCTTGTGATCTTCCTTTGCCTAAAGATAAAAATGACTGGTCTTCATTTCGCAATCGAGTTGAATTTCAGACTGCAGATTTGCTTTTTCATCGAGTTCAGATTTCTGAAGATAATCATAATGATCTCATGGACTTGTGGGCTGCTAGTCATGATGGAGAGCCTCCTTTTGCAAATCAGAAAGATCTGCATGGTGTTCTTGATTCCATCACTTTGGGAGATGCACCATGGTTCCGTTTTACTGTAAATTATACCGGAAAGATTCCAAAGAAAAATCCTCCTAAATGGATGTTGGCTACATATGAAGTGTGGTATCGAGACCCACGTACAGTGATAAAGAATCAGCTGAGCAACTCTGACTTTAAGGGTGAAATTGACTATGCTCCAAAATGCCAGTTTAAAAATAACAAGAGATGCTGGACTGACTTTATGTCAGGAAACTGGGCATGGCGTCAGGCTGATAAAATTGCTGAAGATCCTCAAACTCATGGTGCCATGTTTGTGCCCCTTGTTATGGGAAGTGATAAGACTACAGTCTCAGTTGGTACAGGCAACCATGAATATTATCCACTCTATGCATCAATAGGCAATGTGCATAATAATGTTCGACGTGCTCATCGTGATGCTTTAACTGTGATGGGCTTTCTTTCTGTTGCAAGAGCAGATCGCAGAAGTAAAAAAAGTGTTGAATTTCGCAGATTCAAGAAACACCTTTTGCATGAATCACTGAAAGCAATTTTAGGATATTTGCAATCTGGTTTAATAACACCAAAAATACTTCGCTGTCCTGATGGACACTTGCGTCGTGTCATTTATGGCCTTGGTCCTTATATTGGAGATTATCTTGAGCAAGTTGATTTGTCTGCTATTGTTAAAGGCTGGTGTTTTACATGCAAATGCAGACCAAAACGACTTGATAATGATCCTGATCGTGGTCCAAGAAGTCATGAGGACACATGTGAATTGATGAAGTCCAAGACTGATCAGGAATTATGGTATGAGTATGGCATAGTCCCAGGTATACTGGTTAGTATTTGTAATCATATCTTATCAATGATTCTATCTTATGTTTTATTCAGCCATTTACAGCATCCTTTGCTCGTGCTAATATTTATGAACTTCTTTCTCCTGATCTTTTGCATCAAATCATTAAAGGCACATTTCATGATCACATTGTGCTTTGGATTGAAAAATATCTGTTAAAAGTACATGGTGAAACAGCAGGATCTGAAATTCTTGCTGAAATTGATCGTAGAATTGCTGCTGTGCCTGTATTTCCAGAGCTTCGTCGCTTTCCAGATGGACGTGGATTTTCACAATGGACTGGTGATGACTCTAAGGCATTAATGAAAGTGTTCTTGCCTGCAATTGATGGTCTTGTTCCTCAAAAAATGGTTCGTTGTGTTCGTGCACTTTTGGATTTCTGTTATCTTGTACGAAGATCAACAATTGATGAAGACACTCTAAATGAAATAGAGGCTGCTTTAGAGATATTTTGGAAAGAAAGAGAAATATTTGTAGAAGCTGGAATATATCCAAATGGTATTTCTTTACCTCGACAGCACTCTTTAAAACATTATCGTCATTGGATTGAAGAGTTTGCAGTGCCCAATGGACTGTGTTCATCTATCACAGAGTCAAAGCATATTAGAGCTGTCAAAGAACCATGGCGTCGCTCTAGTCGATTCAATGCTCTTGGACAAATGCTTGTAACAAATCAAAGGCTTGATAAATTAGCAGCATGCTGGGATGATTTTGTTGATCGTGGAATGCTGGACAAACCTTTAGCTGCAGAGACAGACTCTGATAATGATTTAGCTGTAGAAGATGATAAAATTAAAATTTCTCAGTTGTCTTTTAATGCAGGAGATTATAGATTTCTTCGAGATGGTGGACCTGTAGAAGGCTCTAAGATTATGGCAAATGTTCAACTAGTAAAATCAAGAGCTGAAACAAGTGGATATCCTAGAAAGCTTAATAAGCTTTCAAAATTTATCAATAAGCCAGATTTTCCTGAATTGATTCGTCGCTTCTTGTATGATCAGCTTAGAGCAACACCTGAAAAAACATCATCACATGTGAAACTATCTGAATGCCCCAAAGCACCATATAAAATTGATGTTTTTCATTCAGCCATTGCTACATACTATTCACCAAGTGATTTATCTGGTAGAACAGGATTTCATCAGCATCGCATTCGATCAAATCCTAAATGGCGCAATGGTTCTGCACGTCGTGATTGTGTTTTTGTAGAGAGTAATCCTGATTTGCCAGGAATGCAAGGGCTTTATATTGGTCAAGTCTTACTTTTTTTCTCTTTTGTGCACAAAGAAAAGACCTATCCATGTGCACTTATTTCATGGTTTATTACTATTGATGATAAACCAGATGAAGACACTGGAATGTGGATTGTTGAAAGAGAAGTAGATGAAGATGGTGAAAGAGTGTGCTCTGTTGTTCACTTAGAGACTATACTTCGAAGTGCTCATTTAATTGGAGTATATGGTAATGAACATCTTCCTTCTGACTTTGATCATACTTATGCCCTTGATGCTTTTTACTCTTACTATGTTAACAAATTTTCTGACCATCATGCAAATGAGATAGCCTTTTAGTAGGATATTTCTCAATTTTTGTACTTGTATATGATTAGTAGTGACTGACAATCTAAGATGATTTTTGTGAGCAATCTGATTTTAATCTGAGTCTAATCTGAAAGTCAAGTATAAATCTGATGATATCTGATCTAAATCTGAGTAAAGTCTGAAAGTAAGGGCATTATCTGATTGTTCTTGACTTCTGTATAATTTCTGATTAAAGTCTGATTGATTTCTGATTTGATTCTGATAGATGAGTATAAATCTGATTAAGTCTGATATAATTCTGAGATAAGTTTTCAGATCTGCAGTAAATCTGAATTTCATCTGAGTCTAATCTGAAAGTCAAGTATAAATCTGATGATATCTGATCTAAATCTGAGTAAAGTCTGAAAGTAAGGGCATTATCTGATTGTTCTTAACTTCTGTATAATTTCTGATTAAAGTCTGATTGATTTCTGATTTGATTCTGATAGATGAGTATAAATCTGATTAAGTCTGATATAATTCTGAGATAAGTTTTCAGATCTGCAGTAAATCTGAATTTCATCTGAGTCTAATCTGAAAGTCAAGTATAAATCTGATGATATCTGATCTAAATCTGAGTAAAGTCTGAAAGTAAGAGCATTAT
Source organism: Hericium rajendrae (assembly GCA_033439255.1). Lineage (NCBI taxonomy): Eukaryota > Fungi > Basidiomycota > Agaricomycetes > Russulales > Hericiaceae > Hericium > Hericium rajendrae. The sequence goes on from CM065889.1 coordinate 975,072, forward strand.
CTGATTGTTCTTGACTTCTGTATAATTTCTGATTAAAGTCTGACTCAAATCTGATGATAAAACTCAAATCTGATCAATATCTGATTTAATCTGATAATAAAGCTCAGATCTGATAGTTTCTGATCTTGTCTGAAAATAGTGCTAAGAGCTATTTCTTTTCTGAGCTATATCTGATAAAATATATTATTTCTGATTATATCTGATTATAGTCTGAATTGAGTCTGATTATAAAGCTAATTTCTGATCAAATCTGATATTAGTCTTATATCTAACTTAATCTCTGATCTATTTCTGATTTATATCTGAAACTTATAAATATTTCTGATTTGATCTGATATTACTCTGAGATTGTGTTTAAAATCTAAAATTATCTGATATCAGTCTGATGTTACTCTGAGATTGCATTCAGAATCTGATACTAATCTGAACTTATCTGAAAGGAGTCTGCTTAATATCTGATTAGTTATACAAATTCTGAATATATCTGAGATATATCTGACAAATCTGAGATATCTCTGAGATATATCTGTGAAAAATTCATCAGAAAGTATAAAATTTTCAGATATATCAGACAATCAGACAGTTTCAGACATTTTTCAGATGATTTCAGATGCATCAGAAAGTTCCAAGGGTTCCTGATGTAGTAACTGTATTGAATATAATGATTTTGACTTTATATTTTTCGTACCTGATTGACTTGAGATAACAATATTAGTATTCATATCTCACTTACTGTAGGGGTCATAGGGACCATAGGGACCATAAAAAGCCAGTGAATTTATATAGCAGCTATAGCTGCCCCTTAGAAATATATAGCACTATATAGTGTCTAACTACTGCTATATAAGCCATGATAGGCCTCATAGCCTTATGTAGTTGAGAAAGGTAGCTATATAGATGATGATAGACCTCATAGCATTATGATAGGACATATAAATGAATACTAGACTATATAAAATTTTAATTTCTCAGATGCTGTCCATTTTGTCTGTATCATATTGTACCTCCAATACAGGTCACTGTGCTGCTTGTCACTCTCTGCTCTCTCATTCCTATCATTGTTGGTAATTTGGATGGTTCTTTGCTGTCTATGACTAAGTCTTGACAAGCATCGTATAATGGATTGCTTATTGTATAGAAATAGCATCAGTCTGCTTGTATAGTGGCAATAATAAGTGTGAGAGATAATAAGGCTATATTAAAGCATATAACAAACTTGTATAGTAAGTGTCACAGATTGCTTTATTTCTCTTTGCCTTCTTCTCTGCTATTAAGGCATTGTATCAGTCATGTGCTTCAGCTGCTTCATTGCATGTTCACTTTCTCATATGACCTAGGGCTATCTTTCATCCATACCCTTGTTTTCCTTTGAGACACTCTATTGTTCTCCTTCTCATTATTCTTCATTTGGCCATTATTGTTCTCACTATACTGTACCATTTTGGTCGTAGGCTCACGGGGGTCTGAGTGTGACCGAAATGTTTATAGGCTTGTTTGGCTCATTAGGCTCGCTGGCCCATGTGACCCATGACTGAGCCTAAAATAATAGGCTCATTGACCTTTGTACACCCTTGTATGGCTCCAAATTTTGGCCAAGAGCCTCAATAGATGTTCAAAAGTGCCTTTCAACACATAATTATAGTGCTGTGGAGTGAAAATTTTTCTCCCAAGAAGATTTTTTACTTCCTCTTAAATTTCTTAGGCTTGTTGGCCTCTGTGACCCATGACCAAAGGTCAAATAGGTGTGGCTCAGAGGCCTCTGTGACCTGTGACCTGAGCCTATGACCAAAATGGTACAGTATTGTTCAGCCTACATCTGAAAAATGTACCAGTGCTATATTGCTCTATATAAGCTATATAGAAGCCATAGCTCCATAGCAATCCCCTTTTATACATAGAGCTTCATAGCTAAAGAGCAGTCTATGATAAGCTATGTAGTCAGATAGGATTGCTATGCTCTGCTATCATAGCTATCATAGCTACCAGAGCATAAGGCATAGCTATGGTAGCTATAAAAGCTATGTCACTTATGCTATGTATGTTCATTATTATATCATATCTAGCTTGATAGGATTGCTATCTACTCTATATCATCTCTAAGTAATATATTGTTTAACAATGCTATTAAAATATTTCAATTATTTGAATTGTTTCATAGGCTTAAAAGCAATTACATCCTAAACAAACAAAACATCAAAAATTTAGAACACTTTATTTTATCAGATATACTAATATACAAAGACACTAATATATGATAAGATTACATGATACTATTACATAAGTAAGCCTATATATATCTACAAATATGAGTCAGACTAAATTAGATAAAAGATATAACAAAGACTTACTCTTCAAAGACAATAAAAAGCGAAAATAAAACCTTAAAGTCAACAACTAATTATAAGTAAACAATAGAAAGAAAAAACAAATTATAAGACTTACTAAAGTGAAGAAAAAGCGAAAATATTCAAGTTTACAAAGATAATACATAACATAAGTATTAGTCAACATCATAACAACATAAGGACTTACCGAACATAAAGAGTTGAAGAGAAAAAAGAGAGAAGAGTGAAAGACAAGAGATGGTAGTGGTAAGGAAGAGAGAGAGGATGCGCATCATGCATGCCTTATATAGGCAAGCACATCGGAGCCCAAATTTCAGCTGGTCGGTGGTTGCTGGGCGCCACGGCAGAGGCTACTGCTTTAGATCTCACTAAGGTAGATAGGTTGCTCAAGAACATACGGTAGAGTATACACGTATCTGGCTCATTCATAGTCTAGATACAACAATTTTATATATGCTGTGTTTTTTTTTGGATTTTGTAACATTTGATTTGATTTGTTAGACTCGAAACCACAAGCCGCACGAGTCGAGTGCTGTTGCACTCAATGCGCGACTTGTACGTTTCTTCGTTCACTACTGCCTCCACCTGTCCCTTCGTCTCCCTCATCTTCCCTCGATTCCTGCCTCGCTCTCCCTCCACACGCAATATGTGGCGTCGCTTAATGGTCGGGAGGACTTGTAGGGGTGCTGGGGCCCTGAGGTAAGCAAACAAATGTCTTTTTTTTGCCTTCTTGTGCTAATCAAATGAATATCGCTTGTTTGCAACGAGCGATATTCGTGTTTTATCGAGACCAGACACCTCGCCCATGCCAACGGGCCCGCTGCATCCCGTCCCGTCATCGCCGAGTCTCGTTGCCATGGCAACGAGACTCGACGCGCACTCGCCCTCCACCACCCCCATGCAACATCCCCGCTTCAATGCCCGAGCCCCACCACGTCCGCATCCCTGTGCGACCCCATCTACATGTGGCATGGCCACGCACGGTCCCGCTTGCAGCAGCGGTGTCACGCCGAAAAGCGGTTTCGGACCTAGGGGTGTCTGGGTTTTCCAGTAACTTTTCCGAGAACTCCTAGTTGTTCGATGAGGGATGGATTTGTCTTCTACTTCTGGTGTGAATCCGACTTGCCAAGGATTATGGCTGTGGGAGACGGAGGTCGAGGGTATGCGATGTGATGAAGAAGTTCGTAGAACACTGTCACTCGATGGACAATGATCAAAAGTACGATGACTCGTAGGATGTGAATATTGATGATCGGACTGGACGTGCGTATACGTGGAATGATAACTGCTTGGATTCATATCTTCGTGGATTGGACGTCAACGTGAATTTGTAGAATAACGTGGATTGAAAGTGCTTGTGAAGCAACTTGACCAAGATTTGATTGTAGAAAAGAACCTTAGAGGATTCTGACGTACAAACTGGGGGCAAAGATACTTGAATTTGGTGTTACAGGAACAGCCTTTATATACCCTAAGAGCTCCTATGGCTGTGCGGGTAAGAAATGTATCAAAAGGGATAGATGAAACAAGTGAGTCATTCCTAGTCATGTATAGTAAGGGTGAGTCGAAGTTACGATTCCTTAGAATCGTTTACTCTAACCCGCTTTTCAACTCAAAAAAGATGACACCCAGCCAATGTAATGCCTTTTATAGTAATAATTTCTCACATCTTAAAGTAAAGTTGTAGGTTCGATTCTGGCAATTGTCATTTTTGTGATTTTAAATGTTTCTTAGAGATATCAGTCTACTAAATAAATTCAATTAGTGTTAAACTATATGCATATGTAAATCAATGCTACTCTTATCACAACTGAAAGATTTTAGTATAAGAAAGTGCAAACTTGTTGAGATAACAGATAAACATATTTAATAGGATATTCTGCACCTTGTCATGGATGTAAGTTAGTATGGTCTATGATAATATGATAAAGGCAGATGTTACCTAGTCAGAACATTTTTTTTCATGAGAATAGGTTCAGAAATGACTGAGATATGAGCAGATCACTTCAAAAGATACCTTTGAGGAGAAGATCATAGTGATTGCATCGTAGCGGAGCAATGAGTGGTGCTATTTACACGCTAAAGATACCATTGGAAAGGTCTGATTCGTATCTTTCCAACGGCATATTATACAAGATGATCGGATATGTATTGAGAAAACGCGGTAGCGATTACTGAAGGGTTGGTATTAGAGGTAGGGGCAAACTTGTTGAGGCCATATCTTTTTATTGACTCATCCAATTGTAATGTACCTAGCATCATTTGAAAGGTATAATAAAGGGCTTTCTGATTCAATAAAGGGACCGGCGATATCTTCAGTACTTAAGGAGGTACACTCGAATTATCACAAAACCTCCTATTTGACTATTTTCAAGGTTTTACATAATCCGCAGCACGGGCAAAATGACATACTCCCGTCCCATGACATCATGAGGGGGACGGGAGTACGTCATTTTGCCCGTGCTGCGGATTACATAAGCGATTTATAAGCAGGAAAAAATCGAAAAAATCATTCAAGTCTAGGGGCAAATCATCAAATCATCTGAGAATAGGCACATACTGAGTAGCATAAAAAATCAGTAAAAATCGTGTTAATATGGCCATCAATAGTACTATTCAGAAACACTTGAGTTGATGTTTATAGCTGGAGAATTGACAGAGATATAGCCAACTTACTGATTCAGACCCCTAGAAGGCAAAAATAAAATCAATCTAGGCAACATACAACAGTTGACAGACTTTCAAAGGCCACACTTATGTACTTCATAAATGTAAACACAATTTTTGAGAAGTCACATGCAACAGCGAGCCTGACCGGGCTCGCTGTTGCACGTGACCATTATTTTGTCATTAGTTCAACTCTTGCTGGTAGCAAAGTTTAAAAATAAGAGATAAGTGTAAAACAATATACTTTGAAGATAGAGATCTTTGCAGCATTACAATACTAGTATATTCAATTCTCTGTTATCTTATTAATTCTGTGAGAATAACACTACAAAGTTAGAACAATTTAAAAGGAATCGTATTGCCGTACAGAGCATCGGCCCTCTTCCCCCAAGTAGGTGACTAGGAGATGAGTCAGTCAGGATAGTGAGTCAAGAAGAGTCAAACGAAGGTAAGAATCATAATGAGTCAACGCTCAGACGTATGAGTCAGAGACCAAACAAATCAGAAGGAAAATGAGAGAACATAGGTGATGTAGCATCATGACGAAGACAGAGTGCAGGAAACATACGACAAAGAACATGACCAGTCCCTTTTAGGCGTAAGGGTCTCCTATGGTCGGATGAAACTCGGCCCGACATCAGAAAAATGTGTAAGTGGTACATAGCTCTATAAAGTCTATATAGATTTCATAGTTCCATAGCACTGCCCTTTTCTCTATAGTCAGCATAGCTAAAGGGAAATGCTATGTAGTGCTATGGAGCTGAAGGGTGATGCTATGGAGTGCTATGATAGCTATGATAGCTAACTATGTAGCTATGATAGTATGACTAGCTATGAAAGCTATAAGTGTCTATTCAAGCTATAAGGCTTATATGTCTTACATATCCTATATTCAATATAGGAATTTAGTATGTCTACTAAAACAATAATGCCTATTAAATTTATAAATTTTGATCATATTTGCATAGCAAAATCAAATGAAATGATCACACAAGTATAAACTTTGTTTAATATATCAATATTATATTCATATTATTACACTACTACAAATACAGATTCTACTATTAGTCACAACAAATAGAGATACTAACACTTGTTAATGAAAGATAAAGACAAGCTAATCAAACTACACTTACAAAGCTTACAAAAAGCGAAAATAGTCTACAAAATCAAAAATTAGTTAGTAACAAACTAACAGTGACAAAATATTAAGACATACTACAAAAACATTAAAAAGCGAAAATGAATGATCCTAAAACATAAATAACATAAGCATAGAATAGCAAACCTAAAGAAGAAACACTTACCGAAGATTGAAGAAAGAGAGATGAAGTCTCGAGGAAAGTCGGAGCGAAGGGAGATTGTAGTGGTTGAAGAGAGAGACAGAACGCGCGTTGTGCGAGGGTTATATAGGTGAGCGCGGGTTTCCCCGGCGGAGCCCCAAACATGTCTATCGGGCCATCTGGAAAAAGTGTCCACACTACTTTAGCCTACAGTAGAAAATATGGTCTACAGTAGCTATAATAGATTATATATTTTCTGTAGCATCTGTTGATAGGTGGGTCTCTATTACAACTACAGGTAGCCATCTGTAGCCATCTGTAGTGATCGGTAGCAGTCTGTAGATGGTATATCTACTATAGCTTATGTTAGCTACTATAGCTTATGTTAGCTACAGTAGCTTATGTTAGCCACTGTAGCTTATGCTAGCTACTGGAGTGCTATATTGCAGTATGTGAGATTCAGTATAATATATAACCCATTATAGTCTCTCATATCACCTCTCCAACAATAAATCATGCAAAACATATTAATTTGGCTGGTTACAACTGTACACTAATAGTACTGATACTTAAAATCTCCCCCTCCATATCCTTTTGCACCTACAGCACCCAATGCTCCGTGGGAAATGTTTTGCTGCAGCAAAACAGTTCCCACGCACTACAGGAGGCGACATGAGTATGTCGGGCTCAGAGGGGGGGGTGCAGGAGGTAGCAGGGGCATGCGGGCATCAGCGCAGGGGTGCATGAGTTGGCGCAGGAGCGCTGGAGTCCGTGCGGGCACGCGCAAGTTGGCGCGGGGGTCCACTAATCAGTGTGGGGGCGCGGGAGGGTGCGCGGGGGCTTGCGAGTCCGCACGGGTGCACAGGAGGTTGCACGGTGCGCTGGAGGCCGCACGAGCGCGCGGTCGTGTGCGAGGTGGCGCGGCAGCGCGCAAGTCAGTGGGGGCGCACCTGGAGGCGGCGGGAGTGCGCGGGAGGTGGCGGGGACGCACGGGAGGCGGCGGGGACGCACGGGAGGCGGCGGGGACGCACGGGAGGCGGCGCGGGCGCGCTGGAGGCCGCGGGTGCGCGTGCGAATCGGCGCGGGCACACGCAAGTCTGCGCGGGCGCGCAGGAGGCGGCGCGGGTGCGTAGGAGGTGGCGCAGGGTGCGCGAGTCCGTGAGGGTGCGCTGAAGGCGGCGCGGGCGCGCGCAAGTCAGTGCGGGTGCGGTGGAGGCCGCACCGGTGTGCGCAAGTCGGCGCGGGCGCATGCGAGTCGGCGGGCGCAGTGGAGGCGGCGCGGGTGTGAGCACGTCGTCGTGGGCGCCGTCGTGGGCGCGGGCGCATTCACGAGTCCGCGCGGGCGGCGGCGCGGGGGCATGTAAGTCGGCGTGGGCGTGGGAGATGGCGCGGGGGCGCGGGAGTCAGCGCGGGCGCATGCAAGATGGCGCGGGCACGTGCGAGGTGGTGCGGGCACGCGCGAATCCACGCGGGGGCGGGCGAGTCTGCGCGGGAGCGCGGGAGGTGGCAGCGGTGCGCACAGGAGGCGGCACGGTGTGCGCAGGAGGCGGGCGGGTGCGTGCGAGTCCGTGCGGTGGCGCGGGAGGCGACAGGGGGGCGCGGGAGGCGGCAGGGGGGCGCGGGAGGCGGCGTGGGCACACTGGAGTCGGCGCGGATGTGCGGGCATCGGTGCGTGTGTGCAGGACGCCACGTGGGCGCCAGAGAGTTGACCAGGGCGTGCGGCAGGCGTTCAGGGCGCATGTGAGTCGGCTGCCAGCACCCCAACTTCCGCACGCCCGTGCCGACTCGCTCGCGCCCCAGCCGCCTCCCGCACGCTCTTGCCGACTCAGTAGCCCTTGCGGGCGCCCGGGTGTCGGTGCCGCGCGCTCTTTGCAGATTCATTGGGAGTCGGTGGGGTGGGCACGTGGGAGGCAAGTCGGTGGGGGTGTGGGCGAGTCGGCGGGGGTGTGGGCGAGTTGGCGTGGGTGCGAGCGAGTTGGTGGGGGCGCGCTGGAGTCGGCGGCGGTGAGGGTAGGTCGGCGGGGTCTTGCATGGGCCATGGGGGGACATGGTAGTCGGCGAGGGTGTGCGGAGTACAAAACGAGAGTATTGCTCATGGTGTCGAGCGATACTCTCTCGATTAGTACAAATAAAGCTACAGTAAAAGTGTAGCTACGCACCTTTATTCCCAGCCCAGCAAGAATCAAAAAAAAGGAAAGAGACACTGACAATAAAAATTCCCCCATGAGGAACGAGTGGGTGGAAGGAAGATGAGGTGGCAAACATCGAGTTGTGCGCAAAGTTGTTGCATACGGAGCCGCGCGGCCCGATTCATTTGAATGACCATATATGGTCATTCAAATGAATCGGTGCGCACCGGGCCGTGCCTGCGCGTTTGACTTTGAACCAAAAAAAGTGGTGCCTGCTCCTCTAAGTACGTCTGCGCTATCTCCCCCGCGTCTCCCCCCCGTTCTCCGCACTCGCATCGTCTCTCGTACGCGCCCGCCACCTCGCACACGTCGGCGACGTCTCGCGGACGCTAGGGCCATCTCCCGCACGTGCACGCCGACTTCCACGCACCCCTGCTGACTCCCTCGCCCCCGCGCTGCCTCGAGCCCGTGCCCGCTGCCTCGAGCATGCCTTCACCGCCTCGAGCATGCCCTCGCCGCCTCTAACTCGTTCCCACCGCCTTGAGCGTGCCGCCGCCGCCTCTAGCACGCCCTCGCCGCCTTCAGCGCATTCCCGCTGCCTTCAGCGCATTCCCGCCGCCTCGAGCCCATTCCTGCCGCCTCGAGCACGCCGCCGCCGCCTCCTGCACGTGCCCGACGCCTCCAGCCCGCCCTCGCCACCTCCAGCCCGTTCCCGCCCCCTTCAGCCCGACCTCGCCCCCTTCAACGCGCCGCCGCCGCCTCCTGCGCGTGCCCACTGCCTCGAGCGCGCCGCCGCCGCCACCTCGAGCATGCCCGCGCGGACTCCCTCGCACCTGTGCGCACTCCACCGCCCCCGCGCCGCCTCCACCGCCCCCCGCGCCGCCTGCAGTGTGCCTGCGCCGACTGCACCGCACCCCGTGCGGATTCCCTCGCGCCCGCACGGACTCCAGCGTTCCCCATGCCGCCTCGAGCATGCCCGCACCGCCTCCACCGTGCCCGCGCGGACTCCTGCGCACCCGAACCCCCTATCTCGGACCCGCGCCGCCTCCCTCCACCCGCGCGGACTCCACCGCGCCCGCGCTGCCTCCACTGTGCCCGCGCGGACTCCGGTCCACCCGCACCCGTCCCTCGCACCCGCGCAGACTCCAGCGCGCCCCGCGCCGCATCGAGCTGCCTGCGCGGACTCCCTCGCACCTGCGTGGACTCCACCGCACCTGCGCCGCCTCCACCGTGCCCGCGCGGACTCCCTCGCCCCCGTGCTGCCTCCAGCGCACCCGCACCGACTCCCTCATTCCCGCGCTGCCTCCAGCGCGCCGGGGCCGTCTCGTGCACGTTGGCGATGCCTCGTGCACGTCGGCGACGGCTCGTGCATGCCGGCGCTGTCTTGTGCACCCGGGGCCGTCTCCTCGTGCCCGCGCTGTCTTGCGCACGCCAGGGCCGTCTCGTGCATACCGGGGCCGTCTCGCCCGCATCCCTGCTGTCTCCTGCGCATGGTGATGGCTCGTGCAGGCCGGGGGCTGTCTCCCAAATGCCCGCACCATCTCCCGCGCACCCGCGCGGTCTTGAAGATGGCGTGGGAAATGTTTGGCTGCAGCCAAATGTTTCCCACGCACCACCTTTTTTTTTTCTCAATTCATGATTTGACTTCGAAATGCACAGCGGTAAGTGGCATCGAAGTCCCCTGTGCATCCGTGCCGTCTCCCACGCACCCACGCCATCTCACCCACGCTGGTGCTGTCTTCCCCGCGTGCCTGCCATCTCCCACACCCACACTGTCTCCTGCATGTCTGCACTGCCTCATGTGTCTTGTACATTAGATTATATATGTAACTACTGTAGGTCCAATGAGAATTATTGTGAACATCTATAGTGAAATTAAGGGGTGATTTGGACATTTAAGCATGCTTTTGAGAGTGCAGAATAGCTCAGAGTGAACATTTTATCTTTGTGATCTACCAGTGCTACAGGAAGTACGGTAGCTGTAGTTCTGGCTTTGTAAGATTGATGGCCCTCCGGATATCAAACCGGTGGCTTACGGTAGCCAAAGCTCGGTTACTATAGCCATACCTCGGCTATCACCCAAGAAACCGTTTTTCCTGATGGCGCTGCCGGGAGCCGCGGCTGGAGGCTAAGTGGCAGACTTTGTTAGGTGGCGGTTGCTGCCCAGTAGCGTACGGTACGATATATATCTACTGAGCTCATTCGATGTACTGTAATATATAGTCGCACACATGTGCTTTTTATTCGAATTAAATAGCGTTTTATTTGATTTACTATGCATGAGACAGTTTGAGCTCGCGCGTTCGGTGGCTGATGCATCGAAGTCGCGTCGTTCGACTTTGACTGCATTCCCACTGTGTCCGTTTCCTCTCTACTCCTCTGCTCATCTCTCTCCCCTCGTTGTTCCTCCTCAAGTCGAAGGTCAGAAGGGTTCGCTAAGAGCTGGAAAGGCACGAGGTAAGTAAAAAAAACATCTATTATCAGTTCTATTGTACTAATCTCGAGAGTACCGCTCGATAACGAGCGGTACTCTCGTCTTTTTGGTTCGTTCTCTATTCCCTGCCGCACCCCACCGTCTTCCATACCCCGCCACTCGCCTCGCGCACGTCTGCGCCTCTCCCCACCGCACACCCCTTCGACAACCTCCCCTTCCACCCACGGCACTCAGTCCGCCAACGCACCACCCGTCGCCCGCGTCCAACGACCCATCGTGTCCAATGACCTCGCCTTCCTGTGCACACGGCCACTATGGCTGACTCACGCACGCACGCGCATGGCTCCGCCGACGCCGCGCACAGTTCCGCATGCCTCCGCCTGCTCGTGAACACGGTCCGCACGCCCGCGTCAGCACACGCCTGCGCCAGCGCACGAACTCATGCGCACGGGCCCCGTCAACATCGCCCAAGCCCACACACGCGTCCCCGCACGGCAGCGTCAGCACGCGGACACGACGCGCACGTTGTGCAGAGCCCACCCCACCCTGCACGGACCCAATGGACCACGCACTGCCGCAGCCCGCGTACGAGGCAAGCAGGTCGCGTGCGGGTCCGTACACCTCGCGGATGACCGCATGCCTCGCCCACCTGCACCACAACCCGCACGTCTCGCCCGCGACCTGCACGCCTCGCCCATGACCCGCACGCCTCGCGCACGACTCGCACGCCTCGTTCACGATCCGCACGCTCGCGCACGGCCCCGGCAGTGCATGTACGCCTGCCAGCACATGTCCCCGACTGCCCCGCGCATGCTCACGCCCCCGACTACGTGTGTCTGCCACGGATCTCGCCCGCACCGCCACACATGCATGAACAGCGCACGCATGTCCGTGCCTGTCCCCGTCAGCGCGCGCCTGCCTGTGCACGCCTTCGCCTGGTCGGACTGCATGCGCACGCCTGTGCATGCCACAAACGGTGCGTACCTGCGCTGTCCCTCCCACCCACGTGTGATCTCCATGCCGTGGCAGCGGCACGCCCTTGCCCCTGCGATGTTACTGTTGCCGCGCCGCTTTTCTAGCGTCGCGCACCCTGCGCGCCGTCTCTCCCGCGGCTCCCGGCCCGCGCTAGCACGTATACGTGTCCGCTGTCGGTTCGACTTGCGTGCGCGGCGCCGTCAGCCCCGCGCACAGGTTATGCACATGTCGGCGCCAGTGTGCGCGAGTCCTTGATGACGTCTCGTGTGCCACTGTCGGGCCACTTAGTATGTAGTATATTTTAGTAGTCCGATATCATGTAATTACCCTTTTGTTATAATACATTACAATGCTAGAAATCATAGACTCTGTACCAACTAAAGACTGCATAGCAGCCCAAGATTCCATAGCAACCTTATGAAGCTGTATACTGAACATAGTATCTATAGTGTATATAGACAGAGGCTTATAACATATAGACCACATAGCAGACATAGCGATGTCCTATTACTATATAGTCCTACATAGCTATCAACTGTGGCTATGGCAGCTATGATAGCCCTTATAGTCCTGTATAGCTGTGTGGTCCAACTACATAGCAGCCATAGCACTATAAAAGCAAGCATAGCATTGGCTGGTAGCTATGTAGATTTCACATTTTTGAGATGGAGGAGGCTCGTTCCGAACCCACTCCTTTACATCAACGTCCATCCTTGCAGTTCCAGCCTCGATGGCGATCTTCTTGATCTGGCAGGCCTTGCACATGTGATCAAAGACTGCAGGCTCGCAGTGGCCGCTGTAGGATGTCACATATGTGGAGGCCTCGTATACGCAGTGAAAAAGGTCCAGTGGATCGTAAGGCTTGAGCCGATCCTTTGCCTCTGCCCCGTCTCTGGTAAGCCTCTGCCTCTCTCTTCCTTCTCCGATGCACCAATGACGTGGCACGACCATGGTGATGCACCCAGATCCATAAGTGGAATCGGCATCAGGAACCCTTGGAACTTTCTGATGCATCTGAAATCATCTGAAAAATGTCTGAAACTGTCTGATTGTCTGATATATCTGAAAATTTTATACTTTCTGATGAATTTTTCACAGATATATCTCAGAGATATCTCAGATTTGTCAGATATATCTCAGATATATTCAGAATTTGTATAACTAATCAGATATTAAGCAGACTCCTTTCAGATAAGTTCAGATTAGTATCAGATTCTGAATGCAATCTCAGAGTAACATCAGACTGATATCAGATAATTTTAGATTTTAAACACAATCTCAGAGTAATATCAGATCAAATCAGAAATATTTATAAGTTTCAGATATAAATCAGAAATAGATCAGAGATTAAGTTAGATATAAGACTAATATCAGATTTGATCAGAAATTAGCTTTATAATCAGACTCAATTCAGACTATAATCAGATATAATCAGAAATAATATATTTTATCAGATATAGCTCAGAAAAGAAATAGCTCTTAGCACTATTTTCAGACAAGATCAGAAACTATCAGATCTGAGCTTTATTATCAGATTAAATCAGATATTGATCAGATTTGAGTTTTATCATCAGATTTGAGTCAGACTTTAATCAGAAATTATACAGAAGTCAAGAACAATCAGATAATGCTCTTACTTTCAGACTTTACTCAGATTTAGATCAGATATCATCAGATTTATACTTGACTTTCAGATTAGACTCAGATGAAATTCAGATTTACTGCAGATCTGAAAACTTATCTCAGAATTATATCAGACTTAATCAGATTTATACTCATCTATCAGAATCAAATCAGAAATCAATCAGACTTTAATCAGAAATTATACAGAAGTTAAGAACAATCAGATAATGCCCTTACTTTCAGACTTTACTCAGATTTAGATCAGATATCATCAGATTTATACTTGACTTTCAGATTAGACTCAGATGAAATTCAGATTTACTGCAGATCTGAAAACTTATCTCAGAATTATATCAGACTTAATCAGATTTATACTCATCTATCAGAATCAAATCAGAAATCAATCAGACTTTAATCAGAAATTATACAGAAGTCAAGAACAATCAGATAATGCCCTTACTTTCAGACTTTACTCAGATTTAGATCAGATATCATCAGATTTATACTTGACTTTCAGATTAGACTCAGATTAAAATCAGATTGCTCACAAAAATCATCTTAGATTGTCAGTCACTACTAATCATATACAAGTACAAAAATTGAGAAATATCCTACTAAAAGGCTATCTCATTTGCATGATGGTCAGAAAATTTGTTAACATAGTAAGAGTAAAAAGCATCAAGGGCATAAGTATGATCAAAGTCAGAAGGAAGATGTTCATTACCATATACTCCAATTAAATGAGCACTTCGAAGTATAGTCTCTAAGTGAACAACAGAGCACACTCTTTCACCATCTTCATCTACTTCTCTTTCAACAATCCACATTCCAGTGTCTTCATCTGGTTTATCATCAATAGTAATAAACCATGAAATAAGTGCACATGGATAGGTCTTTTCTTTGTGCACAAAAGAAAAAAAGTAAGACTTGACCAATATAAAGCCCTTGCATTCCTGGCAAATCAGGATTACTCTCTACAAAAACACAATCACGACGTGCAGAACCATTGCGCCATTTAGGATTTGATCGAATGCGATGCTGATGAAATCCTGTTCTACCAGATAAATCACTTGGTGAATAGTATGTAGCAATGGCTGAATGAAAAACATCAATTTTATATGGTGCTTTGGGGCATTCAGATAGTTTCACATGTGATGATGTTTTTTCAGGTGTTGCTCTAAGCTGATCATACAAGAAGCGACGAATCAATTCAGGAAAATCTGGCTTATTGATAAATTTTGAAAGCTTATTAAGCTTTCTAGGATATCCACTTGTTTCAGCTCTTGATTTTACTAGTTGAACATTTGCCATAATCTTAGAGCCTTCTACAGGTCCACCATCTCGAAGAAATCTATAATCTCCTGCATTAAAAGACAACTGAGAAATTTTAATTTTATCATCTTCTACAGCTAAATCATTATCAGAGTCTGTCTCTGCAGCTAAAGGTTTGTCCAGCATTCCACGATCAACAAAATCATCCCAGCATGCTGCTAATTTATCAAGCCTTTGATTTGTTACAAGCATTTGTCCAAGAGCATTGAATCGACTAGAGCGACGCCATGGTTCTTTGACAGCTCTAATATGCTTTGACTCTGTGATAGATGAACACAGTCCATTGGGCACTGCAAACTCTTCAATCCAATGACGATAATGTTTTAAAGAGTGCTGTCGAGGTAAAGAAATACCATTTGGATATATTCCAGCTTCTACAAATATTTCTCTTTCTTTCCAAAATATCTCTAAAGCAGCCTCTATTTCATTTAGAGTGTCTTCATCAATTGTTGATCTTCGTACAAGATAACAGAAATCCAAAAGTGCACGAACACAACGAACCATTTTTTGAGGAACAAGACCATCAATTGCAGGCAAGAACACTTTCATTAATGCCTTAGAGTCATCACCAGTCCATTGTGAAAATCCACGTCCATCTGGAAAGCGACGAAGCTCTGGAAATACAGGCACAGCAGCAATTCTACGATCAATTTCAGCAAGAATTTCAGATCCTGCTGTTTCACCATGTACTTTTAACAGATATTTTTCAATCCAAAGCACAATGTGATCATGAAATGTGCCTTTAATGATTTGATGCAAAAGATCAGGAGAAAGAAGTTCATAAATATTAGCACGAGCAAAGGATGCTGTAAATGGCTGAATAAAACATAAGATAGAATCATTGATAAGATATGATTACAAATACTAACCAGTATACCTGGGACTATGCCATACTCATACCATAATTCCTGATCAGTCTTGGACTTCATCAATTCACATGTGTCCTCATGACTTCTTGGACCACGATCAGGATCATTATCAAGTCGTTTTGGTCTGCATTTGCATGTAAAACACCAGCCTTTAACAATAGCAGACAAATCAACTTGCTCAAGATAATCTCCAATATAAGGACCAAGGCCATAAATGACACGACGCAAGTGTCCATCAGGACAGCGAAGTATTTTTGGTGTTATTAAACCAGATTGCAAATATCCTAAAATTGCTTTCAGTGATTCATGCAAAAGGTGTTTCTTGAATCTGCGAAATTCAACACTTTTTTTACTTCTGCGATCTGCTCTTGCAACAGAAAGAAAGCCCATCACAGTTAAAGCATCACGATGAGCACGTCGAACATTATTATGCACATTGCCTATTGATGCATAGAGTGGATAATATTCATGGTTGCCTGTACCAACTGAGACTGTAGTCTTATCACTTCCCATAACAAGGGGCACAAACATGGCACCATGAGTTTGAGGATCTTCAGCAATTTTATCAGCCTGACGCCATGCCCAGTTTCCTGACATAAAGTCAGTCCAGCATCTCTTGTTATTTTTAAACTGGCATTTTGGAGCATAGTCAATTTCACCCTTAAAGTCAGAGTTGCTCAGCTGATTCTTTATCACTGTACGTGGGTCTCGATACCACACTTCATATGTAGCCAACATCCATTTAGGAGGATTTTTCTTTGGAATCTTTCCGGTATAATTTACAGTAAAACGGAACCATGGTGCATCTCCCAAAGTGATGGAATCAAGAACACCATGCAGATCTTTCTGATTTGCAAAAGGAGGCTCTCCATCATGACTAGCAGCCCACAAGTCCATGAGATCATTATGATTATCTTCAGAAATCTGAACTCGATGAAAAAGCAAATCTGCAGTCTGAAATTCAACTCGATTGCGAAATGAAGACCAGTCATTTTTATCTTTAGGCAAAGGAAGATCACAAGGCTCAGCATTTGAATCAATATAATTTCCATATTTATCACAAGGTCTGCCATCAAGAATGGGGTGCGTCTCAGTGTGCAATTGATCATTATCATGATTATTTTCAGCCATATCAGCATCAGAACCAGAGTTATCATGTTGTGGAGCAAAGAGAGATGGAAAATCAGGTGGTGGTGATGCTCGAGACCGAGAGGCAAAGGGATGAATGGCATCTATATGTTGTCGGAGACCCCAGGGTGTCCGAAACCCACGACGACAAGAGTGAGAAGTCGGCATTGGACAAGCAATTGTGCGTGGACAATGAACACTTCGAGGGGCCATTATGACTTGGAGCAACCAAAGAGAGAGCAGATGATATCAATATCGTGATGTTAGATATGCCCAAGTCAACTTCACAATCAGTTGTGACACAGATTTGAGATGCAGAAGAGACCAAGCTGTCACTGAGTGAGGTCAACTTCCAGAAAAGACGGAGAGCAATGCTATTCTGAGAGGAATTAAACACCAAGCAGATGTGAAGCAGGTGTGTGCACAAAGGCTTTGTAATTAACTGCTCCGCACAATAGATGACTTAACGACAGGTCTCTGTTGCTGTAGCGAAGTCGCACTGTGAGCCAGGCGGCAGCCGAGACCTGTGGCTCCAGACAAGGTGAACCGTGACGCGGCCGAGACCTGTAGCTTCGGCTAATTTTCTCTCTGTAACCTCTACTGCCAGCACGATAACCTATATTCCAACCTTTCATAGTCAGCATGCCGCCGCGGTCTCGAAAAAGAAATCGGGACCCTCACCAGTTTCCCGCTCTTGCTCAGTCAAACGGCGAGGATCAAGATAAAGTGCCACGCAAGCACCGGCGTTCCGAGCTCGAGCTGCTCGCAGAGGACGCCGCGTGCAATGGTAATGTCCAGCATTCAACGCGACAGGGCACAACGTGCCAGGGCACAAGCACGCAGACACGGAGCGGGACAACAGTACCCCAAGTTGTCATCCCCACGCGTCGTGGACAAGATACCCAACGAGCGCAACGTCGTGGACAAGGTGCCCAACGAGCACAGCATCGTGATGTCCCGCATAGCACCACGGGCAGCAATGGATGGAAACAAGGACCACATCGTGAGGTGCCACATGAGGAGGTAGAAGTGGAAATGGAAACTAGTAAGTGAAGTTCGGCTTGATTTACGAGATGAAAACTTACCTGAGAACCTAGCAGAAAAGTCGAGAGCCCCTCCAGATGATAGTGAGACTGAGACCGATGATGGTACCGAGCCCGCGCCGGTTGTCCGTCAAGCCGTACGAGAAGAAGAAGAAGAATCGTCGCAGATCGGCGAAGACGACGATGCACTGGCGGGTTATCGGAGTGAAGACGACGCGGAAATAGTAGCGATAGATAAAGGGATAGCAAGGTTGGAGGATCTTGGGCGCGAGATTGGTGATAGGTTCCTGGAAATGGATGGGGAACGAGGTAAGTACGATGAGGACACAGACAACGGTCAGTATTCTATATATCTATTCGACTCGAACGTACCTACTCACCTTTGATCTGCGCGCAGATAACCTCTTCGACGATGATCGTGATCGCTCCCGTGGACCCTCTGAGCCTGACGAAGACAAGCCCAGCCAAGACGAAGACCGGAATGAAGACGACGATGGCGATGCGAATATGGGAGATATCGAGGAAGATGAAGATTATGAGCCTCCAACGAAGAATAAGAGAAAGAAAGTCAGCTTCAAGCAGCCTCGAGGTCAAGGCATGCTCGAGTTGAATCGGAAATTTTCTGATCAGTAAGCAGACGCTCGATTCCTTAACTCGGATTTCCCAACTCGGACAACTCACTAATTGCACCCATGCCTATCGTCCTCCCTCGCACACTCCATGCTACTTGCAGAACTGGATTACGACCCGATTGGCGCGAGATCACGCACTCACAAGATACGACCAGGCGCGGTTCCAAACACAGCAAATCTTCGGGTCCGCCGCCTCGCGATCGAACACAATCGGAGGCGAGTGAAGATGATGACGAGGCTTTGGAGAGCTGGGAGTTTGGAGGGCAACAAACGAAGATACATCGCTCAAGTCAGGTGCGTGGTATAAGTTTTATTCTATTGTATAAACTGACACTGGTGATCTGTAGGTACAGATCACCTTCGACACCCTTTCCTCTCCACTCGACGAACCACCCCCCGTTGATGACTACTCGGGCCGTTCACCCAGCCCCGTTTGCTCGCCTCATGAGCACGAGCTCGATCTTGCCGAAGACGAGGACTTCCAGCAACTCGAACGAGCCTGGGAGATCAAGAAAGGCCTCTTGATCGAGGATGGGAACGAATTCCGGCCAGACGAGCGCTGGGAGGACCAGGAGGTACGTTTTGATTTCTTTCAGCACGGCAACGATGAGAACGAGTCCGAACGGACTCATTCTCCTTCTCATCATCCATTTTCGCAGGAGTCGACTTGCTCCGACCCCATGGACTACGAGAACGAGCCACAAGATGCTCGTTCTCGTGGAGCCCGGTCCTCTTCGCGTCAGGATCCTCGTGCCCAGCCTCCTGTCGACGAGAACAAGCCACAGGAGGCTCGTTCTCGCGGTGCCCGACCCTCCTCGCGGCAGAACCCCCGTATCCAGCCTACCAACTACGAGAACGAGCCCGGCGCGGCTCATTCTCTTGCTTCTCAGTCCTCGTCGTGTCAGAACCCCCGCACCCAGCCCCCTGTCGACGAGAACAAGCCCGGCGCGGCTCGTTCTCATACTTCTCGGTCCTCGTCGCATCAGAAACCCCACACCCAGCCTTCTGTCGACGAGAACGAGCCACAGGAGGCTCGTTCTCGCGGTGCCCGATCCTCCCCACGGCACAACCCTCGCATCCAGCCCACCAACCACGAGAATGAGCCACAAGAAGCTCGTTCTCGTGGTGTATGGCCCTCCTCGCGTCAGAACCCTCGCATTCAGCCCAACAACATCTGGAAAAACAGGAAGAGCTACAGTGGGCTACCATGAGCTACAGTAGTGATCAGAATCCTACCGTAGTGACCTGTAGCTCCCATAGCTCCTGTAGTACTCGTAGGACCCCCCCCTACTACCGTGGCTCTGATAGTGAGCCGTAGTGACCTGTAGTGAATATGTCTCTACTGTAGCAATGAATCTCTTTACAGTAGTTATACAATTCAATGTATAAACAACTGTTGATATCCTTATATTTCACTCAATTGCAATATATCAGAACATTCAGAAACTTTATTTAAGAATAACTACATAACATGAGCTAGCTAATCACTACTCCATACTACATTAGGCCACTTGTGCTGTCATCTCACAGATATATAAACACCAGCCCCCTCTACTGTAGTACATACATAGGTCAGACAGACATGCAAGTGAGCAGGTGGGCATGTGAGTGAGCAGGTGGGCATGCGAGTGAGCAGGTGGGCATGTAGGCAAGCAGGTGAGTGGACGAGCATGCAAACAAGCAGGTGAGCAGACGAGCATGTGAACAAGTGGAAAGGTACATAGGTGAGCAGGCAGGTGTGCAGATGAGCAGGCAGGCAAGCAGATTGCGAGCAAGCCATTGGGCAAGCGAGCAAGCCATTGGGCAAGCGGGCAAGCCATTGGGCAAGCAGGCAAGCTATTGGGCAAGCGGGCAAGCCATCAGGCAAGTGAGCAGGCAAGCAGGCAGGCATGCATGTGATGGTTGCATGGGCAAGCGGGCAGGTAGAGGGCAGATGAGCAAGCATGTCAGCGCTGAAACAACCAATAAAATAAAAACAAACATACATACAATGTACCAGTATCACTCTTGTAGCCTTCTCTTACACCCTTCTAACCTGAAAAGAGATGAGAACAAAAGAATAACAGACTTACAATAAAACAAGAGAGAGAGAAGTGAGAGAGTGAGAGAGTGAGAGAGAAGAGACTTAGAAAGAGTGGCAAAGACGACGCGCTGCTGGCAAATCCTGAGGCCAAATAACACCAAAGGCAGAAACCAGATTGCCATATTTGGCAATCTGGTTTCTGGCTCCTGCACGAAAAATGAAAACATTGCAAGTTATATTACTTACAAAATTTCCTTCAGTGTTTATAGATATGAACTCTACACTGACTTACACTTGTCCAATGCTGGCAGAAATCAGATTGCCAGATATGGCCATCTGTGTTCTGCCCTGTTGTGCGCCTTAGCTGCAAGGAGCGTGGAAGAGTATCTGGGTCCCCTGGAGAGTTCTGCATTTCTCTGCTACAAACATCAGTTTTCATCTGATTAACACGTACCTAGTACTGACCGAGCCGGACGAATCGTTGCTTTCGAACGATGTCTTGTATGCCATGATCTGTTGGATATTAAAGGCGCTATGGCCAGAATGCTATAAGTGACATTTAGTAGATACAAAAAGTGATATAACTTTATTAATATTGCATGCACCACATATCTTTTTGGCTCATCTGAATGTTCTTATTCGTAGCTTCCAAGCAAGCCCTCATACGCTACGTTAGGTGCAGAACTCGTGCACCAGCGGCAAAATCTCTGAAAATGGGGGTCAAACAGCAGTTTTGGCATATCTTCACAACGAGAACACGCACCGCTGACGTTTCAGACATTCCTGAATGCGGTTGAGCGTAGCTTTCGAACGGTGCCCTACACAACCTGATCCAAGAAGATTTAAAAATCGTCCCTTTGAGCGAAAATTGGATATATCATGATGAATATTGGACATACCACAAAAATCTTTATCTCGTTAAAAGGAGCTCATCAAGAGCTTTCGATCGAGTTATTGTGCACCCTGATGGGTGAAAAACTCGAGGCACTACAACAGAATCTCTGAAACTGTCAGCAAGAACATGTTTTGAGGATATCTTTACAACGAGTAAACGCACCGGCAACATTTCTGGTGTTTCAGAAAGCAGCAATCAGTAGCTTTCGAACGCATGTACATACATGCAAATCGGTGCAGTGCTTGGTGCACAACATCAAAATCTATGGTATCAAAGCGTCAGCCACACATACCTTTTGAAACTTGAAGTCGTCTATGCAAGGGTGTTATCCTAGACTTGTTGAAAAGTGTTAGTCAAGAGTATTTTAATACACTCACATTTGTTCTGAGTTATTTCCTGCTTGCCTTGGAACTGCAAAAAATGCAGACACACAGTATGAGCAGGACTTGCTTAGAGGCACATATGTGTGCGTAACATGTCACTAGTGGTGATAGCACATTAGTAATCAAAACTGGCAGATCATATGATGAAATACAAGCCTCACATCACTTTTGAAAGACTTTTGAGCAATATAATGGATTAAAAAGACAGTGTCACTACAGAAAACTACAGGAGACTACGGTAGGACAAGACAAGCTATGGGACCTGAATGCAGTCATACAGTATGTAATAGAAGAGCTACAGGATCAGCCGGAAAACACCGGTAGCTACCATCAGTGCTTCTATATCTACATCAGTGCTTCTATAGGCACATCAATGCTTCTATAGGCACATCATCTGATTTAGTAAAACTCCGGTTTTTCCTGATGAACCACAAGAATGAGCCACAAGAAGCTCGTTCTCGCGGTGTCCGGCCCTCCTCGCGTCAGGACCCTCGCATCCAGCCCACCAACCACGAGAACGAGCCACAAGAAGCTCGTTCTCGCGGTGCCCGATCCTCCTCGCGTCCGAACCCTCGCATCCAACCCACCAACCACGAGAACGAGCCCGGCGTGGCTCGTTCTCATGGTCCTACGTCATCTTCAGGCCAGCGCCCTCGCACTCAGCCCCGCATCGACGAGAACGAGCCACTAGCAGCTCGTTCTCGTGTTTCGTCCTCGTCTGCGCACCAGGAACTCCGTGTTGACGAGGATGAACATCATGCGGTTCGTTTTCATGCTTTTGTTTCTTCGGATTGTGACTAACTCCATAAGCAGCTCGATTACTACGAGAACGAGCCTGTTCAGGCTCGTTCTCGTGGTCCAACTTCTGCGCGCCAGCACGACCGGATGCAGGTCAAGATTGACGAGAACGAGAACGAGTCTACTGGCCCTCGTTCTCGTCCTGCTAGCTCTTCGCGGGGCAAACAGGCCAGGGATCTCAACAACCGCGAACTCAGTCGTCGTCCCCCATCCTCACAGCATGGTGTATCTACACCAAAGAATCCACCTGCACGCGATATGGGTGCCGGGCCCCGCTCTTTTTCAGCACCGAAGAAGGTTTTTTCTTTTCTTTTTTCTTTGGCTATGTATTTGTCTAATAGTCTATTGTCTTGCAGCCTGTAACACCCGCACGCGGACCACTGCCTCCAGCATCTGCATCTCAACAGGTAAGTTTATGTTTAATTCCTCACAAATTCAATGCTGATGTTTATCATTAGACACCACACACCTCATCCTCGTCCTCGCAATGGCGAGGACGAGGATGACACTGAGACCGAGATGCAACGTACCAAGACCAGGAAGCCGACCAATGCTGATTTGCCTCCCGGTACAATGCCGCGCTGGCAAGATATATTTTTGCCAATGGTTCGGGACTTCTTGGGTACGTGCGCTGATCCATGGGACACACAGGAGCTCCTTGAGCCCATCCAGAACCTTTGGGATCTTGTTTTCCCTTCTGTACCTCGGGAATTCAAGGACAAAGAAGATATGGTGTATTCTCTTGTGAGTTTTTCTCTGTTGTCTCTTCAATAGCTTATGTCTTGTGGTTAGTTGATGCAGCGCATATACGAGTGGCGCCGTGGCTTTGCTTATGCAGCCATTGACGCTGTGGCAGATCATTTCTGGAGTGTAGAGTCTGCTATCGACAATGATCTCGATGCGAAAGAAGACTACGCTGCGAAGATGCTGGGGATTCAAGATGCTGATGATGGTGCAACCATTCCATTTATCTTTCGCACCTCGTATAAGGACAATAATGGGCACCTGGTAAGACTGCTGAATATTATCTTTTGCTTATTAACATGTTCTTGACAGGTATACAAAGATGCTTTCCTATCTCGAGTCATCTTGCAGACCCTCACTGCTGCACATGTGCAGAGTGTGTCAGAGATGCCCGAGAACTCTCAGCGGCTTGAATGGCCAGTTGGTGCGCTAGCACTGGCTACTACTGCAGTATGTCTCTTTTCTTTTTGTTTCATTTATCTGACTTGTATATAGGTTGAGCGTGCTTGGACCCGGTGGTTGCGTCCTGACCCCAATGCACCTGATCCTCAACTGGAGGCAAGGATCAAGAGCTGATTCTCCAATGGCATCTGGGGTAACATTACTGATGACTATGCAGAAGTCATCGCTGGCTTCACTGATGAGAAGTGGGGCATTATTATAAAGGCAGTCAAGCAGTTGCTTCAGCCAAAGCGGAAGGCGACTAATGCTCCTGGCAAGTCAGCCATCTCTGCCCGTCGTCGTGGTCTCAAGGCTTTGGCCAACAAGTAAAGTTGATCTGCTGCATTGGTTGATGGTTGGGCATGTCTTTGACTTGGTGCTTGGATATTTTTTCATCATTTGTGCTTCTAATTTTGATCTCCACTCAGTTATAATTTTTCTTTTAGATCTCTTCTGGTCTGGTTGATCCCTACTCAGTTCTGCTTTTTCTTTTAGATCATTCTAATATCTTCTCTAAGTATCCTTTATCCTTTACTTCTAAAGCCCTTTAATGCTTTCTGATCTTTCCTTTTTAACTTTGCTTTCATGCTTTTTCATCTGAGTATGCCTATCTGATTGATTTACATCATCTACTGCATAATATTGAGCTGCATTTTGTATTTTTGGTGTGATTCTGGTCTAATCTAAAATTCTGCTCTGACTCTAAATTCTGATCTGACTCTAAATTCTGATCTGACTCTAAATTCTGATCTGACTTAGAACTCTGATCTGACTCTAAATTCTGATCTGACTTGAATCTCTGATCTGAGCAAAGTTTCTGATCTGACCCTAAATTCTGATCTGACTTAAAACTCTGATCTGAGTAGGGTTTCTGATCTGAGCAGAGTTTCTGATCTGACCCTAAATTCTGATCTGAGTAGGGTTTCTGATCTGAGAGATTTCTGATCTGACTTTGAATTCTGATCTGACTCTAAACTTTGATCTGACCTAGAACTCTGATCTGACCAGAGTTTCTGATCTGATCTGATTTTCTAATCTGACTAGAGTTTCTCTGATCTGAGTATAGTTTCTGATCTGACTTAGAACTCTGATCTGACATCAATCTGATTGATCTGATTTCAGAAAAAATCTGAAAGCAGATTATATTCTGATTAGCAGATTATCTGTCTGACATCAGAAGTCAATTCTGATTTTAGACTTATTTCTGATCTTCTGAGTGTCTGATATCAGAAACATTTCTGATATCAGACAAGTCAGACACAGTTCAGATGCATCAGAAAGTTCCAAGGGTTCCTGATGTTGCACGCAGCATCGCGCACACCAGCTGCACGTGTGCCAGCCCCACCTATGGCATGTTGTATACAATGTAGTATACTTGCATGTATCAGTAGTTTGATATAAATAAATTTGACCTGATTTCGAGCACTTGAAACCATAGTCTCTACACCAACTATAGATATTATAGCAACCTGAGAGTCCATAGTAACCTTTGGAAGCTCTGTATGGAACATAGTATCTATAGGATACATAGAGGGAGACTAGTTACATAGTAGGCATAGTAGTGTCCTATCACTATGTAATACTATATACCCCTCACCCATGACTATGATAGCTATGATAGCTACCATAGTCCTGTATAGCTATGTGGCCCAACTACATAGCAGCCATAGCACTATGGAACCAGGAATAGTATTGGCTGGCAGCTATGTAGATTTCAGATTTTTCAGATGAAATAGAATAACTATAGATTATATGTCTGAGTAGAATACATGAGCTACTTATGTAGCAAGTGTACGGTATATTACTGAGTAGCAGGTTCAACATAACCCATTCTAATCACTAGTCTCTGACACGGCACTCAGCAACTCCTGGCAGCTGTGATTCTCGGCTTCGCTCGGAATTCGTATATAAGGCTCATGCAATGCGCATTGCCTCTTGCTCTTTAACCTTCACTATCCCTTGCCATGTTGATGTGTTTGTCATCATCGTTTGCTCACTCGCCATCGTTTGCTCGCTCACCATCGTTTGCTCACTCGTCATCGTTGTTTGATTGCTCTCATCATCGTTCTCTCTGTTGTTAAGGTAAGCTCTTATTCTTAGTTCTGTTATAACTTATATTAATGTCTTCATACTTATTACAGCACTATTGTAGTCTTGACTAGGTAAACTTTGTTATACTTTGTACTAATGCCTTTAATTTCCTCTGTAGGTTTTCACTTTTTTGTTAGTCTGATAAGTTTTCATGTGTTATCTTTGTTATCTTCTAGTACTAATGTTTTGTAAGATGTTGTAGTCTTCTATTTTGGTTTTGTTATCTTATCTTATATTCTTTATCTTATCCTTTTATCTTATCTTATCCCTTTATCTTATCTTATCTTAATTCTTTTATCTTATCTTAATCTATTATCTATTTGTATTATTTATTTTTATAGTTGCTTATATAGTTAAAAAGTTTGTTAATCTAGTTTGTTTTATTGTTATATAATGTTTAATAAGATCTCTATTAAATTGCTCTTTCTGTTAATTTCATTGAACTGTGATATTCAATCTATTCTGTATATCAAATTCTGAAATAATTTAGATAAACAAACTATAGTGTAGAAAATTGACATAGTCTTGATAATCTCAGATAACATGAATAGTATTCATACAATCTATACTATAAATAGTATGCATATTATATATAGTTAGCATAGCTTATATAGCTACCTTACACTATGATATCTATGTCTTATAGCTATGATAGCTATGATAGCTATGATAGCTATGATAGCTATGATAGCTATGATAGCTCTCTATAGCTGTCCTATCTGGCTCTATAGCTCTATATAGATGACCCTCAAGCTATATAGAGCTATGAAGAAAAGGAGACAGCTATCAAGCTATTAGAGCTATGTAGCCAATATAGTCATATATAGCTCTGACAGATTTACAAGATGAGGCACCATATAAATGAAGGTACGTACTACGTCTTTGATGGGTCTTCAAATTTTTTTGACTTAGGGTAATGATCTTCTCCAGCTGCTTAGGAGTTAATGAGTCAAGACCAGCAATGAGCGAGTTAGTAGAGCTCTTAGACGACATGATACAGTGGATGGAAGGTGAGTTATCATGCAGAACAAGTGGGACTTGAATAGAGACAGCTGGTAAGTACAATGTGGCAAGGGATCAAGTGAAGCAAGACTGAGATGACATGTTGAGTCATCTGATTGTTTGACTATGCATGGCAGTTTGCCAGGCCTGACTAGTCTGCCAGGCCTGACTAGTCTGCATAGTGCTCTTGCAGACTTGACTACACATGGTGCTTTCTCTATACTTCAAGTACTTTCCACCATTACTTCAGGTTGCTTATATCTTACACTCAGGTTCTGCTTCTTACTCTCTACCTCAGCACATCACCGTCATGCAGTGCATAAGCTGCAAAGCAACATTTACCACCAACAGAGGGTGGCACTCACATCAGACTCAGACTGCAGATTGTTGCTAGGTTCTTCACCTTCAAGAGCAAGCAGACCTGGCTCCATTCCACAATTATCTTGCTGATTCAGACCAAGAAGAAGATCTGCTGATATTTGAGGCCAATGATCCTCACCTCGAAACTCAGAATGTATTTTCTTCCTACAACAACACACCACCATCCCCTCCTCCTCATCAGCCTTTATCCCCTCCATGCTCGCTGAACTGTAATGCACCACATCATGTGTTTGTGGATGATATGTCCACAGATGAACCATGCATGGTCACATATCAAGGCACCAGAAACGTCGTGCATTACGACACTGATGTGCGGTCAGCATATCAAGCCAGCATAGCACCTATGGAGAATATGTACCACCCGTTCAACAGCCATCTTGACTGAGACTTTGCAAAATGGGCTACAGAACAGGATGTCAGCCAGAATGCATTCACAAAGCTTCTAGCAATTCCTGGAGTGAGTAAATAAATCAGATTTTGCATGAATGCCTTCTGATCTCACATCTTAGGTCTGTGAAAAGCTCGGCCTTTCTTACCATGACTCACAGTCTCTCAATCAAACAATTGACAAGCTACCTGGCTCTGCATCATAGCAAGCAGCACCAGTTGAAGTCCACCATGATAAATTTGGCACTGTAACAACTGATTTTTTCTTTTGTGATGCGTTAGAATGTATGAAGTCACTCTACAGTAACCCTACCTTCATCGACTACATGTTGTTCACTCCCAAAAGGCAGTACAGTGACAATAGCAAAGAGCAGCAGCTGTACAATGAGATGCAGACTGACAATTGGTGGTGGCAGACCCAGGTATGTTGTGCAGTCCAGTTCAACTTGACATTACAACTAATTACCATACTACAATAAACAGATCAAGCTCCCTGATGGCACGACTGTTATCCTGGTCATATTTAGCTCTGATAAAACCCAATTGAAGACTTTCAATTGTGATCAGAGAGCATATCCAATGTACATGACCATTGACAACATCGTGAAGCATATACATCACAAACCATCTCTTCATGTGCAGATCCTTGTCAGATATCTCCCTACTCCCAAGCTGTCTGACTTCTCCAAGGAGGCTGTATGCATTGTGCATGCATGCCTTTTCCATGCTGCTCTCTCAATAATCATGCAATCATTGAAGGGCCCCGAGCACGAGGGTGTGGAGATGACAAGCGGTGATGGCACAGTCTATCGCTGTCACCCAGTTATTGCTGTCTATGTTGCAGATTATCCGAAACAGTCCCTGGTTGCATGTACACACCAAGGATCCCAGTATCTGAAGTGTCACACTGTGACTATCAAGTTTGAAGACCACAATCTCAACTGGAGAACTCAAAAGCAAGATGCTACACTCAAGACGCTTCACCATAGTGTGCAGCAATCAACTGCAATGCACAGAGAGGTCATACTCAAGGGTGCCAGCCTTATGCACATTGAGGAACCTTTCTAGGAGGAGTTCCAGTACTGTAACATCCATGATATGATCTCTCCCAACATCCTGCATCAATTGTTTCAGGGCCTCTTCAAGTACATTGTCATCTGGGTCTCATCAATTGTCGGCACTACAGAGCTCGATGCATGATTCAAATGCTTGCCACATACACATGGCATGCACTCATTTGACAATGGCATTGACTGTTTGAGCAAGATCTCTACTGGCGAGCACAAGGAGATATGCAAGCAACTCTTGAGTTGCATTATCGGGAAGGCTCCAGCTAGCGTGATTCATGCAATACATCAGGGAAATTGAAATTCTACATAGCCCAGTGTTGGGTTATGTGTCCTATCAGAGTGCTATGAGGTCTATGTAGCTACCCTTCTCAGCTATGTAAGGCTATGAGACCTATCATAGCTTTTATAGCAGTAGGTGAAAACTATATAGTGCTATATACTTCTGAGGGGGAGCTATGATTGCTATATAAACTTATTGGTTTGCTATGGTCCCTATGGATCCTATGGCCCCTATATTAAGTGAGATAGACCCCATAACTATCCAGTCAAAAATTTCATATTGCACGTTTGAAAGCATGACAAAAATCATATATTTAATCCTATTAAGGAAGATTGTAGCTACAACACAAAGTAAAGACATAATTGCTACATGTACACAAGGCGCACGGACTTTACACATTACGGTGCAGCCATGCGTGAGGCACAACGGCTGTGCATGACATAACCGAAACGCGAGGGCCGTGCGCGACTCAGCAAAGGTCTCCACCGGTGGTAAGGGCAATGCCGGGACAGCGGGGACAGGCTCGAGCTGGCAGGAGTACGCGCGAGTCGGCAGGGGTATGTGCGGGGTGCGTGAGCCATGCATGAAGGCCGTGCGCGACACGGCGACGTCGCACGTGAAACCGGAGGGCCGTGCACGTCGAGGGGACCACACGAGCGAGAGCGGACGTGCGCAATGCATGGAGGCCGTGCCCGACGACCAGGCCATGCTCGAGTCGCGCGCAGGGCACACGCGACAGCGAGGGCGTGCATGAAGCACGGAGGGCGTGCGCCGACGGCCAGCACGCGTGGCCGTCCGCGCGACAGCCGGGCACGCATGCGACTGCAGGGCCCTGCATGCAACGGTGGGGCCATGCGCGCGATGGTGGGGCCATGCGCGCGATGACAGGGCCATACGCGCGGCCGTCGTGCGCGGGTGCCATTGGGCACTCGGGGGCGTGCGTGAATACAGGCGTGCCGATTGGGGGTTAGTGAGGCAGTACGCGCGGAGTCGTGCAGGGCGAGCACGCATGCGAGCGCGGGCGGACTGCCAGGGACCGTGCGCAGGCAGTGGGAGGCGCAAGCGTGGGCAGGCAAGCAGAGGCGCCGCGGCGCCCGTGTCCGGACGAACAGTCGCGGGCTTGCCTGCGCTGTCGACGCTGTGCGCTGGCGCGTTGTTGACGGTGTGGGGCCATACGCAGGCGTGCACGGACTGCTGGACCGTCACGCATGTCGTGCTGCACGACGTTTGCTCGAGCCCCGTTGCCACGGCAACGAGGCTCGATGAGGTGGGCGATGGTGCGTCGGTGGCGTTGTCGAAGAGATGTGGTGGGCGCGGTGGGGTCGTGGTCATGGTGTGGGGGGCCCGAAGACAGATATGCGAGTATCGCTCATGTAAACGAGCGATACTCGCTTTGTTAGTACCGAAAATACAAAGAACATTGTAATTACTTACCTTACATGGCCCTCGCTGCGTCTACTAGCCCATCGGAGTGTCGATCGACGCCTTGCGCCGTGTGTTGAGCGAGGTTGAGCGAAGGAAGGCAAGAGTGGAGAGAGGAAAGTGAGAAAGTCGTGCCGAAGTCCCTCAGCCACAGAGCACTTGACGCGAGCCCAGCTTTCTTCGACGTCAGAAAGTCAAATAAAATCGTGATAAATCCAGAAAAAAGGGAGCTTCTATATACTAATCGTAAGACCAAAATCAATGAGCTAACTGGATACCTAACGGACAGTACGCTCGCGAGCCGGGAAGTCAACTTAACCAAGTCTAATTCCTAGCCTTTCTCGCGGCTCTCGGCAGCGCCCGGCAGCCACATTTGTGGCTCCGACCGGGCACGTCCAGGCTCAGCCTTATAAGGCACGCGCGACGCGCGTCGTCTCTCTCTTCTCAACCACCACAATCTCTACTGCCACGTCGTCATCTTCGTTCGTCGTTGTTTGCTCGTCGTTGTCTGCTCGTCGTTTGTCTGCTCGTCGTTATCTCTGCTCGTCATCCTTAAGGTAAGGCTGCTATTGCTTTCTTTCTTATATTCTTATACTGATACTTAGTACTATCTCAACAGATTTTCGCTTTTTTAATACTTTGGTAAGTTTGTCTTGTAGTCTTCAGTTGTTATATCATTTACTAATGTATGTATGCTTACTAGATTTTCGCTTTTTTGTCATCTTGGGTAAGTTTGTTTTATAATCTTTTGTATTGACTTTGGCTAATGACTTTAGCTAATGTTTATCTTTTTGTAGTGTATTTAAAAATTTGTACCTTTTATGTAATGTTTAGTAGTTTTCTGGTGTTGTAGTTAAGTAGAGTAAAGAAATGAAGATATGTTTTGATTCATAATATGATTGACTTTAGATTGTTGATGTGATCTTTGATTAAATATATAAAATTCTGTTTGTTGTCTAATTATAGATTGAATAGTGTAAATAGAGTCTATTGCTTGTATAGATGTGTCAAGTCTATCTTGTAAATATAGCTTACATCAATGATATAGCTTTCATAGCTTCTATAGCTATGTATCCTATTATAGCTGTATAGTCAGCTATGATAGTTATGATAGCACTTCATAGCATCTCTCTTGATCTCTATAGCACTATATAGCATCCTCCCTTGACTATATAGGCTATGGAGTAAAGGGCAATGCTATGGTCCTAGGAACTCTATATAACTCTGATAGAGCTATGTAGTACCTCTACATTTTCCTGATGATACATGCACTTCTTGATTTTGTACACCTTGCACAGTACGAGAGCCACTTGGATGAGACTCTTTTATATACCTTCAGGTGTCACTTGATGAATTTCACAAGAACAAGAAGATATTCTTGGATCTTAAGGCTCGCACAGGTGGTTTTTTTTTGTTGTGCTTTCAACTTCATATCACTGACTATTCTTTTCTTTGCAGGTGGTCACTTCAACCTTCCAAAGCTCCATGCTATGCAACATTATGTCAACTCCATACGAGAACAGGGGACAACTGATAACTACAATACTGAGGTGACAGAGTGCCTTCATATCGATTTTGCCAAGGACACCTATTGTGCAACAAACAAGAAAGACTATCTGCAGCAGATGGTCTGTTGGCTTGACTGGAAAGAGCATGTAGCAATATTCAAAGTCCATCTACACTGGCACCAGAACACATTGCCACCACTGCGGCTCTCATGTAATGCTCGTCTTGGGCATGTTTTGACAAAGTGACTGAATCATCATATAGTAACATTTCCTCACCTTCTCACTGCCTACCATGCATAGTATTTTTTGCAAGCCTTAACAAACTTTATTGCAGGATACTGCAAGCTCTCAGCTCATCAACAGTGGCAGAAGCCTATCAATATTCTCTTCAATAATGTTCAAGTGTGGGACCACATCAAATTTCGACTTAAGCACTTGCAGCTCGATAATGCATCTGCTATCATGGACACTGCCATCACGATGCCATCACAAAGAGCAAAGTCTGCTCAGTTCAATACTGTTCTGGTCACTGTTGATGACAATATAGAAGATACCAGTGTTCAAGGTATGATCTTTTTCATTCTGTTATTGTTCGAATAGCTAAAGGTCTAGCAGGTCTTTGTGTTGGTCACCTGCATGTAATCTTTCAGATTCTGAGTATGCTTAACAAGACAATATTTGAATCTCAAAATATCTCGCCCCCTGGTCATCTAGCATATATTGAGTGGTACAGTCCCTTCAGAGCAAAGGGGGCCCATCACTGCATGTATCCTATTAATACCTTGAAGGGTTGTATTGCTGATGTATCAGTTCATCTGAGAAAACTAAATTCCATATAGCTGCAGGTTACATTATAGGTGCTATCATTGAGCTATGAGAGCTATGAAGTTTACTTATCCAACTATATAGAGCTATGAGAGTTATGAGAGCTTCCATAGCTTCCATAGCTAGTAGTGCCTGCTATATGTTGCTATCATAGCTTCCATAGTAAACAGTTTGAAATATATAGCATTATGATACTTAGTCAGGTGAGCTATGATTACTATTAGTATTATGTCAAGTCAGGTAGGTACAGACAATTCCAGAACAATTAATTATATTCATTGTTATTACTAATACAATTGAGAGTATACTACATTATGCGTGGCGTGCACAGGCCAAGTGCAGGCAGGACTGGCACGCATGCTCGCAGAGCGCGAAAAGGTGCACATACGCATTATTAGGCCGCGGCCAGTGTGCCAACACGGCAGTTCTGCATGCAAGGCACGATGGTCGCATGCAAAGTCCGGGCCCATGCCCGAGGTTGCCGCAGGCTCATACAGGCCGTAGGGTCCGTGCTCAGGGCGCAGAGTCCTGTACACCATACGCCGTGCTGTCGTAGATGCGTACAATGTGAGCAAGGTTCACGGGCAGCGGTCTCATGCATGAGGTGCAAAGACAGGTGCAGGGTGCACAGGAGGCGTGAGCGGAAAGCAGCAGATGTGCTTGAGGCACGCGCGGTGGTGCCGGATGTCAGACCCATGCACGATGCATTGGGGGAGGAGATGCGCAAGGTGCAAGGGGTGCACGCAAGGGGTGGCAGACAGCAGACCTGTGCATGAGGTGCGTGGAAGAAGTGCACAGGGCGCGGAGGGTGTGCTTGAGGCGCAAGTGGTGTGCAGGAGGTGGTGCCAGATGCTGGGCCCATGCACGATGCATTGATGCATGTGCACGAGGCATGGTGGATGTGTGCAAGGGGTTGGGGTGCAGCGGGCATATGTGTGAGGCACATGAGGCTGGGACAGGGCACGGAGGCCGTGTACGACATGGCAGGCCCATGTGCAATGCAACAGATCTGCATGCTGTAGGCACGAGCACATGGACAGAACGTTGCTGGGGCTGTGCACAGCCTCACATACATTATCAGGGCTGTGCAGGACCGTGCCTTGGTGTTGTGTGCTAAAGGGCATTGTGTGGGTCGTGAGATGTCATGCGGGCATGAGAGCATTGAAGCTTGCGTGGAGCATTGCACATGCATGCAGAGCACAAGTATGAGGCCTTGCACACACATGCGAGGCACGGGACAGGCGTGCCGGGCAGCCCGGAGATGTCAGGTGCAGGCACAGGCATGAGGTCGTGGTCATGCACTAGGAATGCTTGACGCACTGGAATCGTGATCACAACAGCATTTGAATCCTGTTGTCATGGCAACAAGATGCTACAATGTGGGCATATGCGCAGGCATGAAGGGAAGGTGTGGTGACGTGGCCCATGCCCGAACATCGTTCACAGCATGCAAACGATGCAGAACAACATAACGCAATGACACAGCTGTTGGTAGTGGGCTGGGCGTGGAATGTTGATGCCGCATATGGGCAGCTAGCATGTTGGGACATCATTCAAGGGCAAAGAGACAGATGGGGGTGCAAGGAGGGCCGTGGGGATGAAGGATATGTGATGGAGACAGGGCGAAAGCAAATGAATGAGCGTCGCTCGAAAGCAAGCAATGCTCTTGATCAGTATGAAAAGATATACAAGAAGGTTTTTTTTACTTACCTTCAGCCCCTCGGCATAATTTCCATACCCTAATACATTTGAATCGGTGAGAGAGAGAGACAAATGGGGGGAGAAAGAGGAGGAAGAAGAGGAAGAGGTAGGTAAGGATGAGGAACAAGAGACAGAAGTCTCGACGCAAGTTTGGTGCTTCAGCCACCGAACGCGAGTTCAAACATTTTGAAGCGTAACAAATCAAATAAAACAGTAGAAAATTATAGAAAAAGCAGAGAGCTAAGTATTGCTCGTATAAATACATTGAATGAAGACAGTATGTATCTACTATAGGGTGCATTTGTGCATATCATGTGTAAGATTGTCACGTCTGGTGCCCAGTCTCTGACGCAATGCTTGGCAAGCGCTTAGCAGCCACAAATCCCAGCTTTGCCCGGGATTCGTATATAAGGCTTGCACGATGCACGTTACCTCTTGCTCTTAACCCCCACCATGTCTTGCCATGTTGATGCTTTGTCATCATCGTCCTTTGCCCACTCAGCGTCAAGGCTTGCTTGCTCGTCGCTATTACTTGCTTGTTTGTTACTGTTGTCTCTTTAAGGTAAGCCTTTATTCTCCATCTTTTATTTCTTATGCTAATATCTTTATGCTTGTTAAAGTACCTTTGTATCCTTACTAGGTAAGTAGTATTGTATCTTAACACTAATATCTTTGAATGTCTTGTAGGTTTTCACTTTTATTATTATTTGGTAAGTTTCTATGTGTTATCTTTGTTATCTTCTAATACTAATGTCTTTTCTTAATTATATATTTTCACTTTTTGTATTCTTTGTAAGTTTGTTATCTTTTGTAATTATCTACTAGTCTCTGTAGCTATAGTAATGTCTTGTAATGAAATTGATTGAATAATATTATTTTATTTTATTTTCAATGTTTGTGACTGCAAGACATCAGATTATTGGATCTATAATATTTATATACATAATAGAATTGCATATTAGATAGAAGTAACATAGACTGAATAGCAATCTTACTAGCTAGATATAATATAATAATAGAGATACAGTATATAGTTGGTATAGCTTCTATAGCTATCTTATCCTATAATAGCTATGACAGCTATGATAGCTTATACTCTATGCTATGATAGCTATGTAGCTTATGCCCTATGCTATGGCAGCTATGATAAACTATGATAGCTTTGCATAGATTACTTGACTGCTATGTATAAAAGAGGACAGCTATGGACCTAGGAAAGCTATGTAGCTGATATAGTGTTATATACTAGTAACATATTTCTCTAATGTTGTCGAGATCACTGATATTAGAAGGAGTTGCTAGCTAATACCAGAGTTTGGCGAGAGAGCAAATAGAGTATGGACTTGGAAGAATGTACTTGACCATTACAAGTCTTTTTTTTTATTAATAATTTTGTAGACAAGTACACATATCAAACTATCTACTGAATTGTCATCATGATATAGAGCCTTATAGCTTTGAGAGCTGATAGCAAGTATGATACTTATGACTGGTCATCAGATAAATATAGTCCCCATAGGTATGACATGAAACTATACAGCCTACATATGGTACGTAGGCTACATAGAAGCCAGATACAACTATATAGCCCACATAGTTGTCATACCATGCTATATAGCCTACATAGTAGAGGTTTCATCTATATGAGCTATAATAGAGTATATAGAGCTATATAGCACCTTATGTTATCTATATAGCATTATATGCATTATCACAGAGTGTAGATGTATAGGTATGAGCTATGTAGGAAACAGTTTTTTCAGATGGTGGGTTGGGTTGACAGGTATATTGATTGTTGAGGGATGTGAGATATTGAGTTTGGGTTAGGGTTGGACAGTTGTGACAGTTCCAACCATCTCAACCATCCCAACCATCCACAATTGAATAGCTTGCATAAGCATTTTGGAACAATTGAGACAATCAGAACAGTTGAAATGGTTGAGACACTTTTAGAAACTATAGACCCTTGAGAAATAGAAGGTGTGACTCAAGTCACTAGGTGTGATTAGTCACAATATCAGCCCTTCAAGTTGTAAGTAACTTCTTGCTCATCTGATTTCAAGATAAGAAAAAGAAATAGATCACATTGTAAGATAAAAAGTGATTAATGATGATAAGAAAAAGAGTTTTGGTATATAACTGAAGTGCTAGACAGAGTAGTAAGTATGCTGAGCCATTATTTATTCTTGTTGACAATGTGAGTCAAGTGCTAATAAGTATAAGGGTGCAAGATAACTTGATTATAGATAGTAGAGAATCACTCAAGTCACCAATCATGATAGGAGTAAGAGAGCAAAGAGTGACAAGCAGTGCAGTGATCTGTATCAGAAGTACAATATAATACAGACAAAATGAACAATCTAGAGAAACAGACGAGTAACAAAAAACCTATAAGTACTAGGATGACAATGAGAAAAGAACAATAGACATCATAATGAGTCGAACAATAGAGTGAAAACAATGGTGACCAAATGGAGAACAATAAGAAGGAGAACAATAAGATGTCTTAAAGGAAAACAAAGGCATGGATAAGAGATAGTTTTGGGTTATATGAAGAAGTGAACATGTAATGGAGCAGTTAGAGCATATGACTGATATGATACCTTGATACAGAGAAAAAGACAAAGAGAAATGGAGTGATCTATGATAATGCTCTATATTTACTATATAATCTTACCATTTATATGTTTCATTTCTTGACTTGGCATCACTCCCTTCAACATCTACACTATGCATCAGGAAGGTTGACAACTTTTTGATTGACCTGACAATTTCTAACCATACTGACAGCTCCTGATTGACCTGATCCACCTGAAAGCAATCTTGAGAAGCAAATATCTGATCAGACTTTTACATTCAAGGAAAGACATTTATTGTCAGATATAAAAGTTTTTAATCTCTAACTAATAGATATATTAAAATCTTTGATATCTGAAACTTTTCAAAATCTGAGAGTGTCTGATCCAAAACTATCAGAAAATGTTTCAATTTACTTGTTGATTTTATTTACCTTTTTTGATCTGATTGATCTAGTTTTTATCTGATTTTGATCTGATTTTTGTCTGATTTTTTTCAAAAGCAGTTTAAATAATTTTTGACATATATACTATAGACAAAAAAGGTGCAACATTATAATAGAATATATTAGAAAGCTCAAATCACATATTTAAAAAATCTCAGACAAAAATCAGATCAAAATTAGATTAACTAGATCAAAAAAAGGTAAATAAGATCAACAAGTAAATGAAAATGTTTCCTGATAACTTTTTCAAATTTGGAGGTCAAATATCAGTCAGATGGATCAGATAGTGTCAGACACCATCAGATGCTCTCAGACAGTTGCAGATAATTTTCAGATATTTGACCTCTAGATTTAAAAAAATTCTCAGATTAGACACTCTCAGATTTAAAAAATTTCAGATATCAGAGATTTTGTTATATCTATTAGTTGAAGATTAAAAACTTATATATCTGATAATAAATGTTTTTACTTAAATTCAGAAGTTTGATCAGATATTTGCCTGTTAAGATTGCTTTCAGGTAGATCAGGTCAATTAGGAGCTATCAGTAGGATTAGAAATTGTCAGGTCAATCAAAAAGTTGTTAACCTTCCTGATGTGGTCTCGATGTTTTGCTGTCTTCTTCTCTTTATTAACAATATCTACATGCATGCATGGACTTTGCTACACTGCTTTGATCTACTATTCATTTTATTATAATTATTGCAGTGCTACCTTATTCATCCCTTCATTATGTTTCATCTTCATCACATGCAGTACAATGCTACACAGTGCACAGTTACTATCATTATCTTAGATACATTCATAGCTATGCATTCTTCTATATTTGACCAGTTGAGCTAAGTCTTTTAGATCTCAGCTTAACCACTTTGCAGCTCTATAAGATTTACATCTTGTCAGTTGCAGTACCTTTTATGTCTCTTCACTTTGTGCTTTCTTCTTTCAATTGCTCTTGACACTCTCTATCATTGATCGCCTCTTGAGCAGATCAGCCTTTGTTGTTTGTATGTAGTCTGAGTCCCTACTCAATCATTACAGGATTTCAGTCCTTAGCAACCATATATAGATAGTCAAATAGTATAAGACTAACATTTTATTGAAAGAACTAGCAAAAAAAATACTTAGTTAATATGACTGCTCATTATGATTATAAGTAGAGCTCTACCTAGATTAAATTAGCAAATGTCACTATGCTCATACACAGAAAAAGCTCTCAAACAATGTAGATAAAGCTAAATAAAGGTATAAGCAGGGCACAGTATAAATAATCACACTTTTCTAACTAAATATCTACAAAACATTAGCAAACCACTGTCTTATACAGCACTTCACAATCTGATAATATAAATGTAATTATCATCTGTTATTCAAAGATGGTGGTGATTGAATATGAAAGGGGAATTGATCCTGTGAAGCATAGTGAGATATATTTCTTCCATAATTTGCATTGTCCAAAGCTGATGACGAAGAATTATAACCTGTCTCCACATTGCTGATTATGCCGTGACTTCCAGCAATGTTTCCCCCAGTTCCAGCAGCAGCAGCATTGTGTGCATACATGGACACAGCATGCAGGCTCTGATTTTGGGTAAAATCCGCATTTTCGCCAAAGCCTATCTCACGAAACATGTTGTGCCAGTAACGCATGTCCAGTTCTGAGTAAGCTGCAGTATTGGCCTGGGAGGACAATGCGGAAGTGGGATATGCATATGCAGCAGAGTTATATCCGTCGAACTCTCTGTTGTTTGACTGGCTCGATGTGTTTAACCCTACACCGCTGGGATCACCGTGATTGACGGCGGATGAAGGCATGTTAGATCCATCATGGTGCCGATGTGGTATGGATGGATGAGGTGAAGGGACGTTGGGTGAAGTTGGAAAATGAAATCCGTGCACCTGGGATTGATCGACATTGATCGAACCATGGTTGACTGAAGCCATCGCGTCGCGATGCATAAGTGACTGACGAGGTGAAGCTATGGATGCAGAATCAGTAATGTCATACGCAGCGAGCGGGAAACAAAGACGATGGAGACACTCGAATAAGGAGCGGGGCAGGATTTAAGGGCGCTCAGATGGATACGCACAAGATCTTTGAGAATCCGTTTGAGCATTATGCAGTTCGACCATTTGTAATTGATTATGGGCCTGGTTCGCAGATTGATTCTGTCGGGCTTTGAAGATATCTTGTGCAACCAGGCTACGCAGAAAACGTGCATGATAAGCAGCACTGGTAGATGCCGGCGAAAGGCTCGATAGTTCTTCGTATGCATCAGCAGTTTTCGATATAATGGAGTGAATCTCGTTAGTGGCGCCTTCATGCAGTTCAGCCAAAGTATTGGAGCTGCGAAGAAGCTTTCAACAGAATTAGTGTTAAATTTTTTTTTCCACTGGACTCGGTATGAAAAATCACCTTCAGCAGAAAAACTGCAGAATAAGCAGTCATGACCGTGACGGAGTCCTGGCCGTAACGCTGAGGATATTTAAGTTATACAGAAGGTCATTAAGAGCAAGCACGTACTAGCATATTCATGGACGCGAATTCCTTTGCGACAATGGAAAGGTTTTCCAAGGCGCTAGTGTAGCACGCTGACAAGGCTTGCAAGCTCGGTGACGCCCGACTTTGCTGAGTGAAATATTATCAGTAATGGATGACAGTCC
The DNA here is from genome assembly GCA_033439255.1 of Hericium rajendrae. Taxonomy (NCBI): domain Eukaryota; kingdom Fungi; phylum Basidiomycota; class Agaricomycetes; order Russulales; family Hericiaceae; genus Hericium; species Hericium rajendrae. Next base: position 1,015,164 of record CM065889.1, read on the forward strand.
CTGAAGATCTGACCTACGGGAGACATAGATGCCTGTATGCCAAAACTGTTCAGGAAAAGTCGGACATACAGCCGGAAAAAGCTAAGAAAGGAAAAATGAAATGATTCTCCGTTGGCGCGTCGCATTTCGTGCTGCCAGGTTTCCATCCACTGTGTAAGTTTCCCGTTGCAGTTGCGCAGTAAAACGTCTTGGTTGACATCAGAATGTGTTGCCCCAGGTGACCCCTTATGAAGGTAGAAAACATCTGTGGGCTCCGCCTAATTGTTGATCAAACCACCATTAAAAGTGACGAATCAGTCATCTGGAAAGACCTACAGCAAGGCGCCGAAGTTGAACAAATGCGGCCACAATGACGTCCTCCGGACGAATTGGGGTACCGCCTTCTTCATGCCATGTGTTTGAATGCCGCACGAGATCATCCTAACATACATTAATCCTCAACTCCAAAGAATTTGAGCACGGTAATGTACCTCAGATAACATCCATTGCCGGCCAGTCTGCATGCTGAGGCTTCGATCATGAACAAAAAGGACAAGGTATGTGCGCTCGCGATTACGCCTTTCGCGGAGCTGAAATTCGGTCTCACTGGATGAAGGATGGGGAATATAACGATTGAGGCCGAGTTCAACCGCCATGCGGCACGCCTAAAATGATAACATGAGAAAATGTCACGAAATTCGAAGTAGAACATACATAACCGATGTACGTCCATGTCCGCTGCAGCGGATTCAGCAAGCGAGACCACCTTCATTTCAAAGAAACATACCGTATCATCAGGCTCTTTCCAGTAGGTCAAGCAGGCAAAAGCCTGTACCACCTCGACGCTCTTCCAGCCCTCTGCAAATGCTCGCACTGCAAATTCGTGTGCAAGTCTTTGACATGCTTTATATGACTCAGGCTTGAAAAACTTGCAACCAGCCATGATAAGAGTTGTGAACAAGAACGGCGACTTTGAGCGCACGTAAGCCACCGAGTGAAGTGCAGGATCAAACAAGTTGATGAATGGATTTAGGCGGAGAAAGAGAAGATCGAAAAGAAGCCTTGCATTAGCTTCGTCGACAATGCCAGATGTTATGGGGTCATGGAGTCCTGGAATGGGTGAAGCAAAATCAGGAGCGGACATTGACGCAAGACCAGTCTCTACTCCAGTCGACGGCGCCGGCGCCTCATGCTCCGGGTTCAGAATAGTCTTGAAGAACGGCTGACGTTGATTTTCCCGGCGGATAAGTTTGGCTGGAAACATGCCCTCGTCACCGCGATCGCCGTCATCCTCCTCTTGCTCATCCAGCGATTGCGATCCGTGGCGAAGACCACCTTTGTAAAGACCTTCGTTGTTCAGGTTGAGAGGCGGTAATGAATCTGGATAACGAGCAGGTGTGCCGTAACCATCACCAGATCGTAAGCGTTGTGGGTCGTCGTCGGAGCGCCCACCACCTGACGCAGACGCGGCTGGAATAGGTGCAGTTGCCTGTGCCTCAGACACCTGTTTCAGCTTGGCGGTACTAAGCCCCTTTTCTAGCCGTCTAAGCATCTTCGAGGCTTCAGATAATCTGGGAATAATTGCATTTAACTTGAACACAAGGCAAAAACATCATTGACACAGACGTACTTGGATCCAGGTTTGCGGCCTCTGCGGTGCTTTTCAAATATACACCTAACAAAGGGTAAGATACGTGACATAGAGAATATATAAGCACGCACTGCAAGTTGGAACGTTTGCAGCGCTGGCACGGCTCACTGCCATCTTCAGCACCGACACATTTCATCTGAGAAGGGACTGAGTGAAAAACGAATGAGTTGAGTCGAATCGATAGATACCTTTGCAGCGCGACAGACTGTACAGGCTCTAGCACCTCTGACGATAGGGGGTTTGGCGCTGCGGACGGTTGTGAGGCAAGTTGAACGAGAGAAAAAAGGTAACGAACGAGGGCATTGCCTGCGTATGAATCGGAGCGTCAGAGTTCATCGCTACGAAGCAACTTATTGTAGAGGATGGCGAGTCGAAGGCGGGGAGGCGACGTAGCTGAGGACGACGGCGTTCAAGCATGAGAAAGAATGGCCCGAATGTCGTTTCTTAAGTTGCCGACCGCCGGCGACCGACACTGCCTTCGGTATCTTGGCCGTCCGCGGGCTCTCGTGTGGTCCCCGGCCGGCCAATTCCATTGAACAACGCCGACTGTCCGACACGCAGACGTACACGGCTAGCAAGCGAATTGATGAAAGCCGACGATCTGTGGGATCAGTTGCAATCGCCAGCGCGAATTTGAGGGAAATGGGTTGGAGCGCGCTGGAAAACGCAAATCGGGCCTATCATTGAAATCCGGAGGCTGGATCACAGGAAACCCAGAGTCCGATCGAAACCGCCCGAATCCACTGATTGATACCATCGTCATTGTTATGTAGTCTACAAATTGTAGTTTCTCAGACCAAGCCTCATTTCCTCAAGATTTTTGGTGCTGCCCCATGTGCAGTACCTTCATCTGTCACTGATTCTCCACGGCACTGGACCAGTACTTATGGCAAATACATACATCACAGCACCGAATTCATATTCGATGTGCAGGGGACCTCAGGGGACTCGGACATGCAGCAATGAGCACTGAAGTGACAGCTATGACATGTCTGACGAAAGTTGAAGTTCGCCACAACGAATCAATTATTATTGTTGATGCACACATACCAAAAAGCAATATGGCCTAATGGCTCACGATCGCATTGTTCCTTCTTGAATCAAAGCGCACACGGTTCTATCACCGTGCTCGCCATCCATTTTTCTAATATTCATCCTTGACAGTGGCGCTCGCTATCTCTCTACGTGCCTGACAGCCACAAAGTGCTGGCACCGTCTGATCCAGATCACCATCATCCTGTGATCCAACTCTCGAAAGCCAGTAATAGGCCCGAATCGTGTCTACCATCCTGACCTCCTAAATCACGGATCCATTAGATCGTCGGTTGTCATCGGTCACCTTGCTAGCCGTGTATGTAGTCGCCTTCGCCTCACTTAAATAACATAATTGCCAATGTACGGTACAACTTCGGCATAATTTCACGAATGTCAGAAGGAACCCCGCCTCAAGCTTAAGCATTCTGTCAACCGCTCAGCTATCCTGCCCGGGGATCTCTCTCTTCGTCGTACTACTCGGAATTGCCTGTCGACGAAGGGATCGACGATTCGGTCTCGCCCTGACGGATGCTGGGGAGCCCTGCACGAGATGCTCCCCTGATTTCGACGTCGAGGCTATGTTAGGGCGAGGCGGTAATCGGATCTTCAGACTGGAGCTACCCATTGGGGCAGTCAAGGCTACTGCAGATGTCTGGGCTGGGCTTTCCGTCGGTGAAGACGTAGGACGCAATGGGCCAGAGGACGGCTTTGCAGAAGGTGGTAGTGCAGCTCCTCGTCGCAGAGTCTGTCGAGACCGTATGGCTTGCTTCAATTTGACATTAGCTGGAGCAGGTATTGCCGGCGAACGCTGATCTGGCGATACCCCTTCATTGTTCGCAAAATCGGCCGTGTCCAGACTTGGGACAGACTGAGCGGGAAGAAGCTCAAAAGTTGCGTAGATATATAAGTGAAATTTACGAACGTATGACACATCGCGTTTCGACGCTCGGTCAGGTTGTTTGCGGGACCGCGGACTTCCTATGTCACCTGAATGAGACATGACGCGGCTTTGCGAGTTGTCTTGCCCCTGGAAAGTTACTTCGATGGGTACTTCAGGTAAGACAGGAACGTGAGCTCCTGCAACAGTTTGAACACCTTTTTGGAGTTTCATCTGCTGAGATGCAAAGATCAATTCATCGGAGGGAACTGTTGAAGTATCAAAAGCTCTTGACATGTCGAGAAGAAGCTGCCACAACATCGATGAGAATCCGTCCTTTGTGTTCTCAAGGCACATATCCGTGAACCTCACCAATGCTGAACGTAGATCTTCTACATTCCACGAGGCGATGTCACGCAGACCACAATGCGGACCATGGTGCGTGCAAGCATCCGATGCGTCTCCATCGAGTGAGGTTAAAGACGTAAGAGGCGAAGAAATACCGCTCGTGCTATCAAAAACTTGGCTATGCACGATTTCAGCACAAGGAAAAGAAGAAGAAAAACAGTGGACTCACGCAGTGACTTGATTTGATTCCATACTCATCTTTTCCCAAAAGTCCAATTTAAGAACACGCTCTGGCACTCTGTATCGCCGACCGTTGATGAATATTTCATCCACGGTCACTCCGTTTGTTGGTATTCTATCTGGCGCGACGATCTCGATGTTGCCATTGTTCGGCTCATTCGGATGCGCCACGTGAATCGCATCAGAGTTTTGCTTAGATAGGCGGCTTTTTAGGACCTTAAAAGTCGACGTGAGTACATTAGGAACATGAAATATCACAAAACTCTCACCAAAGTTGTTTCTGCATGGTTCGGACACATCCATTTTTTGTCAAAGGGAGGCATTGCTAGTAGAGGCGGATCTAAACAGTCAAGATGCCAGTGAAGGGTGCAATAGTCGCAGGAAATGATGCTATTCCAATGCTCCTCGGTGCCACCATGCGAACGCGTAGACGAAGAGCGCGAACGTCTCGTCACAATCGCTTTACTGAGTCCGTCAGGTAATGCAGACGCCCCACAACGAAAGCACAGCACGGGTAGTCCATTCCTGTCCTTCATTCTATAAGGATCACGATCTTCGAGCTCGCCGTGGCGACTACAATGTGTATCAGTAACCTAGACAATGCTCACTCCACCAAGACCATGGATGTGGAAAAAAAGATAAAACTCACTTGACTCGCGGAGCTTTGAAGAGCGAAGAATCCACGTAAGTACCACGAGCACTAGTCCCGACTGAGTGACAGAAATATTTTGAACGGGACTACAAGAACTGGTTAATAGATTCCTTACCTTGTCGAAAATAAGAGCGAATTTCTTCAGGGAGTTCAAACTCGGCAGGTGATGCGTGATAAATTTGGTTGATTAATGGCGACAGAAGTGAATCGTTGGGCTTGATTGAGGGTTTCTAATCGATATATACTCAGAGACAGCATAACGGTACTACGAAAAGTATAATTCGTACCTCGCGAGCCTTACACTTTGGGCAATACCACTGGGTCTCACCCTCTGGAAGGTCTGACGCCTCCATCGGAGGATCAAGACACCATAGGTGGTAAGCACATGGACAACCGTCGCAGTATACCAGTGATCCTAACGAGCGACAGGCGGAACAATGATCTTCGTTACGCTGGAAAAGCTGTTTTCATGTGACCGAGTAAAACAAGCCGAGAAACTCACGATAGCTGACATGGAATCACCTGCCTGCAAAGTGACCGCCGGTGGCTCTTCCTTGATCGACAAAGCCACTCTCTCTTTCCCCTTGCTGTGTTGAGAGTTTGTGAAACTCGAGCTGTTGACGTCGTTGTCGCCAAGCGACACGGAATTGGAGCGAAACTTTCCAATGCCATCCGGGTCTCGATTGATATCACCAGTCCCCATGGCCGACATCAACCTGGCAGGTAGCAAAGATGTGCCATCGATGCTTCGACTGGAGATACTTCGAGCATGTTGCACCACACTACTAAATGGACAGTGAGGGGAAATGGCGGACGAGGTGGCGTAGTTGAGAACCGCGAAGAAGAGTACCCATTGTCAGGCAAAGCGTAGAGAGCAGCAATGATGGACCGTGTACCTCTTATCAACCCTTGCCCGTTTACGTCTAGGCCCCTCTACCTCAGGCTCTGCCTCTAAACTTCCTACTACTAAGGGACCCGCTTGAATCCCAGTGTATGTTGTTCCTGGATCGTGTTGAGGGAGAAACGACGGAAGAGTGGACGGCTTCCTGGAGTCGCGTCTCATCGCTGCCTGATGCACAGAGGATAGTGGGGGTGGCTCTGGGAGGATTTCGGTAGCTAAACTGGAATCCCCAGGATCCAATTCGAAGCTAGGACTGAGCCTCCGTGGTACTTCTGGGTGTTGTAATTTGTAGGTGGGAAGATTGGCCACAGAGGTCATGATGACCAAATGGCAGGTGGCTTGTGGAGGATATGGGATACGTAAGGGGTACGAGTTGGAGACACGGCAAAAAGACACCAGTCTGTCACAAGTCCAATATTAGCCGCAGTGGCAAAGTTGATAGGATATGATCCGCGCTTCATGCAAATGCCTCCAGCCCCTTTTTCTCGAGTATATACAGCAAGAATCATAAACGCCGCGCAGAGCACGGCAACCTTTGCTACTACTCGAGTTATCTTTTGGTCTGTTTTTTGACCCCACTCATTAAATTTCTGTGTTCGACAGAAGATAGAGCTGCGGTAGTTTTTTTCTTATTGATATCATGCATTCTTTATAATTGACGCAAGGACCCATGAATATCCCACCAAAGGGCCCAAAAATCGTCCAAGCTGGGATCCCGGTGCGGACGAAAGGGCCAGAATTTCGGCCGAGGTCCGATCGAAACCGCTACGAATATGGGGCCCCTTGGCCCAGCTCCCATCCTTGGTGCGGACGGACATCCGGTGCTGAGGGCAGAAACCCGGCAGAGAACGGCAGAAAGCACAATTTTTACAACCTATCGTTGGTTTCCATGTTCGATCCCTTCATGCGGCCACAATCCGCCCTGTTTGGCCCCTGAACTCGGATCCATTTTGCTGACGGACCGGCCTCGGAAAGTGATGTCGCACCCAAATTCGGACGTTTTGGGCATGGATTTTGTGCTGACGGAAGGCCAAATTTTGGATGCAACCTCTAGGCGCATATTCATGGGTCCTTTGACGCTGTGGCTGAGAAATCCGCCGTATCGTATATTGAGAATTCCTCCAAGTAACCGATCGACTCTCTAGTATGTACAGCCGTTTACAAAACGATGGGCCGCTTGTGGCAGAAGCTGATGCGTACGTCGGATGTTCAACATTGCAGCTGTACAGGTTGAGCTCGATTCTAGCTCACAGCCGGTGGCAATAGCAGCACTGGCAGGTGAGACACTGGTGAGACGCGACATGGTCTGGCGCGGCGCCATACAATCGCAAGTGGTTTCCGACCTTCACCGACTCAAAACCCATGTTTACATCATTTTTCTCGGGACGGCCTATCGTTTTGTATGCGGCTATAATACCCGTAAGAAGGAAAATGTCGATGACAGAATACGCATAGTATGCAGAGAAGACTGCAAGTTGCACTGCACGTAGCTCAAAGGGGTCATATCCCGTCAAGGCCCTCAATTGAACAAGAAGTAAATATTTCTGTAGTCATCACAAGTTATATGATTCACGAGAAAAACTGTCAAAAGTAGAAGGGACTATCCAACTAGGCTGACATCGGATGTGTACAAATAGCTCCAATACAACAGGGAAAATCTGAGAAGATTTGGGATAACGAGCAGACAGCGCAGACAGTAATACCACAAGGATGAAAAAAAGCATCGACCAGAAGTCGCCACAAATTTCCGATCAGTCAGTCCAAAGTGATCCTCATTTGTTCCAAAGGTATCGGCACAAAGTTGTGAACATCGATTGATCTTGAGCGTAATTCTGCCTCGCAATGTGGCGGAACAAGCTTGTGGATCAGATCTGGTCGAACGGATAGCTCTAGCACAGAGAATGAGGACACAGAGAATCAGGTCATATTCCAATAAGCACATCTGCCAAAACTCACCTTCCCGTGTGAAGTCAAATAACGCCGGGAACTCCTTCCCGTTCGGCATCTTCGCACCCTCTCCGCGAAGCTCATCAAAGAATGGATGCACCATCGCTTCGATAGCACTCAACCGAGCCTCAGGCGTGTATTCCAAAAGTTTGGAGACAAGGTCTATCGCCTCCGGCGCTGTGCGCGGTCGGAAAACCTAAATATTGTGGGATGCGTGAAGCTGTATTCTTCAGTCGAAGAAAAAATACAAACTTTCGAAAAAGGGTGAGGCTTAATCTGCGGGAATTTGTGTTCCATATAGTTGGGATTCATCGTCTTGATTTGCTCTCGCGAAGGAGTTCCCAATACTTTGATAATCTCCACGAGCTGGTCAATGCCACTTTCTCCAGGGAAAAGGGGCTGCCCGAGCATTAACTCGGCCATGACACACCCCGTCGACCAGATATCTAATGGACAAGTTAACAAAACAGTATCGCATCGCTGGGATGATTCTAAAAAGCACCGATGTTGGTTGTATAATTTGTCGCCCCAAAGATGAGCTCCGGCGCACGATAGTATCTGGAGCAGATATAACTGACATTCGGCTCTCCTGCTACCAGGATTTTTGCCGAGCCGAAATCGCACAACTTTAGTACGCCCGTGGCTGGATTCAGCAGAAGATTCTGTGGCTTGATGTCACGGTGGCAGATCCCAACTGAGTGTATGTAGGCCAAAGAGCGTAGAAGTTGATACATGTACAATTTGACTTGCAGCATGGGCATGGGTTGCTTGAGTTTTGCGTAGTGGCGACTCGCGCGATACACAGTTTCAGGTACGTATTCAAGCACAAGATTGAGGTAAACCTCATCTTTCTATAGACAATTTAGTCTAGCTTCCTTGATCATGGGCATACATACCTTATCACCGTTCGAATAGAAAAAAGCCTTCAGGTCAACCACGTTCGGATGTGTTACAAGCCTCATAATCTGCAATTCGCGATTCTATAGTGAAAAAGAGAAACGGCGATGCCTTAGCCCGGATTCAATGATTGATATGAACACTCACCTTGAATCGTTTGTCCTGCAGCACCTTCTTGATCGCAATATCTTCTGCCTGTTCCGGGTTCGACACAAGCCTCGCCTGGAACACAACACCAAAAGAACCATTTCCTATCACTTTGCAGTTTGTATATGCAAGATCGCGCGTCTCCCCCGACTTCCCATCAGATGCCGCTACTTTGACGACTTTGCGGGGATCATCGATTGCTACACATTGCAGAATGTTCCAAAAGGCGAAAATTATTGAGATTGAAGACCAAAATCAGACCAGCAAAGACATTCAGAATGCCAGCAGAAGTATTGAAGGGCCGCATCATAGCACGAAAGCACGAAAGCGCAATAAGTGAGTGGGCATGTTCGATGATACGATGAAGAACGTAACGTACGATTTATCTTGACACCGTTAATCGGAGCGTGTGTAGTCATTACACCAAATTTAAATGGATGCCGTGTGCGTCACGATGCCTAGAACAGAAAGAATGAGACTAAAGTTTGTAAATCAGAGGGTTGAATGTCTAACAGATGTGTTTCACCCTAATCCGCTCGAAGAAAAAGTACCGGGCAGGACGGAGGTAGAAAAAATAACAACAATAAAGCGCGAGTGAGGTTAGACGATCAAGAGGGTAAGCGGACGGCGAGGAAAGCGGTAGAAGACGTGGTTGGGATGGAGGCGCACAGTCGGGATGCCACATGGGCCTTGTGACCTACGGTGGCGCACAAATAGTGACAAACTTTGCTGCGTCTTCTAGGACGAACGAATCTGACAGGAGCAACATATTGGTCTTATATAAATTGTTCTGAGATACCCTGCGAATGCTACCTTTGGCTTGGGCGGTTGAAGCTGAGTCGAGCCCCACATGGCAGGCTGTGAATTTTCGTGGCATCGCTTTCGGCCAAAGCCAATCTCCGTCTTCCTATGCCATATCCGTTACGCCGCTATTCCCACTAGCGTAGTACTTATTTTTTCTTTCCCATCAAGCGATACAATCGTTCATAAGCTTCAGCATGGACTCGAGTGAAGGCAACGAGATTGGTCTTACAGCATTGTATCAATCCTTTGACACTTCCCCTACCATGGTACGCCTTGAAGACACCCAATATGTTAGATCAGAGGACCGGAAAGGAGATAGCCTAGCGTTTTACACGACTATCGTTAGTTGCAGTCCATGCGCGCAAGATCTCAGCTGATCATTAGTTTCGACTACGTAGGTTTCCGCAGGGGTACGTCGAGCTGACAGTGAATCGAAAGTTATATGTCCTTATATTCATTGTTCCTAGGTCATTTCCCTACTTACCTGGGCCATCATAATCAGCAACAATCCCACGTCTCTCGGTTGGTTTGCTTTGCATCCGACATTGCAAAGCATAGCTATCATATTGCTTGTACTGGGTAAGCCAGCTTTACTAGTATGGAATAGTATTAGAAACAAACTCCTATCGAAATCGTACAGGCATTCTAACGCTCCAGCCCACATCTCAACCGAGTACTAAATCTGCTGGACTGAAGCGACACCAGGCCCTGATGATATCCAGCCTCTTTTTTATGGCTCTCGGGACCTTTTCAATCATTTGGAACAAGTACAGTCATGGTTCAGCTCATTTTACAACATGGCATGGGGTTGGTGTACATTTATTGAACATGCCATGCTCTTCTAACATAATATGCACAGATCTTAGGTATTCTTCTGTGGATGCTACTAATGAGCCAGTTTGCTCTTGGAGCTAGTAGTGTCTGGTGCAATGGTGCTGCACTGGGTGGTGAGCTCAAAGCTAAACAGCTATGGAAGTATCATAGGTAATTAACAAGTAATTTTCAGGCAAAAAGAACATTTACATTTGTTTTAGGCTTTCAGGATACATTTTAGTTCCCATAATCCTTATAATTGTAAATCTTGGCGGAGCTTGGTCAAATTGGTCAGTTAGTCATAGTGCATGGAGTATACGTTTTATTACATATAGTGTTGCTCCTTTATTTCTACTGGTAGCCTTATATACACGTATCAGGTAAGACTGTTGTATTTAAAGATATATCTTATATATGACTGACTCATCTGTTTTATAGATTATCAAAGATATCATTTCTTTTAAAATAATGCTCAACTTTTTTAACAATGCCCTAAGTAGCTAGTATTCATATTGTTCATTCTTTCAAGAGCCTTACAAAATTGTAATATATACTGTTTTTTTGAATCACAATGACTGCAACATCTTTAGAATGAAGCTAAGCTAAACTAATTAGTATTTTGACATTAGACCATGTATCTTTGTCAACTTGTAGCTGTATGTTTATATGATGTTTTGCATTCAATATACTATACTATCATTGTGACACTCCTACGGAGGCCACGAAACCGGTATGTAGTCTAAGGTAGCTGGCAGACAAGGAGAGGAAGGAAGTTGTAGGTCGGCCCTGGAAGGCACCTCAGAGAGCGAAGCTCGGCCTCTACGAGCGATGCGTGGGAGCGATCCTACCCAGCTCTTGGGGAACGGGGAGGGAGCGAACCTCCCTCTGGAAGATAAGAGCTGGGGAGGAGCGTCGCATCTCGAACTGCGACGTGAGTCGTTCCGTTCTTAGAGTCGATAGAAACTGTTAGAAGGCGAGAGAGAGAGAGAAACATATGAGAGAGGAAACAGAGAAAGAGACGAGAGATAGAGAAAAAGAAAAGAGAAAAAGAGACAAAAGGAAACTTGATTGTAATGGTTAGACAAGAGGTACAAGACGAGTGCTGGCACTCGTTTCTAGCATTCGTATGTTACGTAAGTACTTCCTATTTCGACTTTCTTTGTCTTGAGGCTAAATCCCTCCTTCCCTCATTGTACAGGTGCGTCACATAACCCCCCCAGTCTCTAGACAAAGGAAGTCTAATTGCAAGAATATCCAATACGCGCAGCGGGAACGAGAAGATCTTCATGATGTGGACGAGGATGGTGCTTGAGGTGGCCGTTCAAGAGGCAGTGTGACGGTGGAAAACTGTAGTGCTCCTGGATGCTCCATAAGGAGAGACTGGGCGTGTGCGAGGGAGCCGTGCAATGGACCGCGATGGCACCGTTCATTGGGAAGAGCACTACGGAGCTGCTTCTTCCAGACACTGTCTGAAAAGGCCGAGAACTGTGGTGTTTGAGAAAGAGATAGACGGTGCTGGAACCATGTCTCCGTGTCCTCAGTCCATTCGTCTGACCACAAAGGACTTTCATTAAAGACTGCGGGCGAGGGCCAAAATGATCGACCATCGCGCAGGCGGCCTACGAGACGATTGACTTCATCTGTGGTGATGGTGTCGCCAGAGCAAGGTACTGGCGTGCCATGACGGTCACCCTGGCCATATTGGCGGACATGCGAGGACGGGCCTGTCAATGCATCCATGGCGAGTGAGCTAGGACCGTAGTGCAGTGCGAGACGCCAAGAGATACTGCTGTGGAGGAGGAACACACGGCTGTTAGGACACCGAAGAAGTTCCCTGAGCACGGCCTCGTGATGGTGCATCTGGGGCGCATGGAAGGCAGACCAGAGCGGGGCCTCTCGAGAAGGGCGCAGAAGTGGCTGTGGTTGGTCTGGAAGGGACTGCAGTGAAATACGCCATTCGAATTTAATGCTGCAAGCCAGCATTTGATGGACCAGGGTCTCCCAGGTCAGGTTGGGGTTTGCCGTGCGCCAGCCATGAATGTGAATTTGGGTGCGGCTGTCCATCTGTAGGTAGCCTTCATAATTGAAAGGAATTTTATCCCATACCCGGAGGGTGCGGCCCACCGGGAAGGATAGTGCCACTGGCGCTTCATGGGAGAGGTCTGCAAGGTGATCAGGCAGTTCGAACGCATGGGGTACATGGGGCTCGGCAGAATCCGGTGGAGACGGTTGGAATGCAGGCACAGACAACGGGGCCAGGAGCAGAGTGGTGGGTTGCATTGCCGTTGAATGCTCTGAGTCCATAGCAACGTCCTCAGGTGCATCGTCTGCATCATCGGTGATGCGGGATGCCAAGGACAGGTGCTCGCTGTCGGTGATGCGGGATGCTAAAGATTGGGGCTCATCGTATGGGTCGTCGCCAATGCGGGCTAGAAGGGTGGGTGGCGAAGGCAGCCGCAAGGAAGTTTCCTTCATGCGTGCCAGGAGTGTTGGCTCCGGGGATGACTGCCGGGAAGGTGACTTGGAGGCAGTGGGAGCAGGACCCGTGGATGTCACACGAGATGAAGTGGACCCCACCGTGAGTGCAGAAGGCAAGGGCGTGTGAGGCACGAGGTCACTAGAACGATCAGCCCGGGAGGTCGGCGGATCGTCGCATGGTGGTGATGCCGGTGTGCAGGAGTGGGCTGCATGCTTGGGAGATGCAGAATACCGGTGTCGAGGTTGCAATGTGGAGCGTGAATAGTGCCTCAGATTGCAGGCACGGTAGGTGAAGCGGGGCCCAGCGTAGCAGGGCGATGAGGCTCGTTGACAGTATGGGGACCTGAGGGAGCGAGACCTCCCCCTGTGAGAGACATAGTGGGTGCGTGAAGGTGAACGTGAATGATGGAACCTATCGCAGTGGTGCTCGTAGGGGTGAGAGCGGCGTGGTTCGTAGTGGTCGTATGGGTGGCCGCATCCTGGGGAACGCGACCTCTCGTAGCAGTAGCTACAATGGTGAAAGGACGGGGATATGCTGGATCGTCGATACGATGTGCGCCGTTCGGAATACTCGCACCCGGGCATTGCGTGGAGAAGGTGACTGAGGGGGCGAGCGATGAGACGGTGGTGGTGGTGAGCATTCACGAGAACGGCCTGAGTGGAGTGTTGGAGCTTGACTTAGACTCGGGGGCCCGGAGCCGGGCGACGGCGGCAGCAGCGGGTGTGGTGGAATGGAGAACGACAGGGCAGTGGGCTCAATTGGCATGCCTTCGTCATCCGAGCTGCCTCCTCCGTCCAAGTAGTATGCCATGTCGCGCACAGGCTTGGAGGATGAGGGCGCAGCCAGCTGCGAGGAAGTTTGCTGGAGGCGCCGATCGACCCGGCGATGGGACTTCAAAGCCTTTTTGCGATGGGTATTCTCCACGTCCATCGTCATGTGAAAGTCTACAGCATCGAGGACATCGGGATTGAGGCCAATGAGTCATGAGTCCTTCAGGAAGGAAATGCCCCAGCGATAGCGCACCAGATTGCAGTGAGATGCGAGTATGGTTAAATCTGGCCAGGTCCCTGGGGGTGTGGAAAAATCGATCACCATCCCAACGCCCCAGCCGAATGTGAGGTTCCAATCACGCACTTTCGTTTGCCAGTTCGGGATATCGATGGGCACATGTTCCCAGACAGAGCCTAGGTTGAGGAGCATCCACCTAAGAAATCCTCACCATTCAAGCACGGCTGCTTGCAGCGCGTGACTGAGTGCAATTTGTGCATCTCGGGAGCCCATCGTAAATAGTGGCGCAGGATCTGGAATTGCTAGCAGCAAGACGTCTATGCCTACATAAAGTGCGAGGGCTGAACCGATTGAGGTGACGCTTTCGATATCGTGCAAGACCGTGAGGGGAATAGTGAGGTTGAGCACATCAGTAAACCTGGAAATTTCTGATTGGTATCTGATCATATCTGATTTGATCTGATTCAGACAATCAGACAGTCAGATGAGTCAGGTAGGTCTCTATCGTCCAGTGTCTTTCAGATAAAAACATCTGATTCTAGATGGTCATCTGAGTGTCAGATAATTGTCTGAATGTCAGATAGTCATCTGAGTGTCAGATAGTCATCTGAGTGTCAGACAATTCTCTGAGTGTCAGACAAAAGTCTAGAAGTCAGATACTATCTAGAAGTCAGATTGTGTCTGATATTTATCTTATTTGTATCTGAAGTCAGAATTTCTCTGAAAGTTGAAATTTGTCTGAAGTCAGACTTTAGTCTGACAATCAGACATAATATTATTTCAGACATAAATCAGATTATAATTCAGGCTCAAATTAGGTCAGACTAAATCAGCATCAGAACAGGGTTCAGATCATTCATTTCAAAACAGACATCAATATCATACAAGTCAAGCACTGAAGCTGCACAGGCTAGACTAAGAGTACACTATTGCTACAGGCACTGGAGGGTGCTAGCACAAGCAAAAGATAATCCTTTACAAAAAAAGGGGGCAGTGTCACAACATTAGTGACTGCTTTGAGCCAAACATGCCGCATGCCAACAACAAATGTAGTTTGTCATAAGATGCATGCCGAAACAGTCAGCAGCAGATGAGGGACAGTCAACAGCAGTGGGAGCAGCAGTGACGTGAGGGGTCAGAGAATGGGGGCAAAGACTCTGTTAGTATATGAGAGTGACAAGAAAAAACGGCTATTACTCACCTTATATTTCGTTACACGTTGTCATCATAACGAAAAGATGCAATACGCACATCTGCAGGACACAAAACGTAAGTGTTCTGTGTCCTACAGATGCAGTCACAGGGCTGAAAAGAAAACAAACATACCTGTTGCCACAATGGTGCCAAATGCTAGGTGGACCTGTGGCAGTGAGCACACAGCAGAGGGTGCAGGGATGTGGCAGCGGGCAAGGGGATGAGTGGGTCAGCGAAGCTAAAGAGGGGTATCACTCGATGATAACAAGTGATACTCTCATATTGAGTATGTGAACAACAAGAACGAAGGTATTACTCACCGCAAGATCGCACGCGGGCACAGGCAGCATCATACAGCATGCGTGCGCTGGCGGAGCCCGGCGGTGACGTGTCACGGAAGTGGGGATGTACACGAGCTAGGGCAGCACTGTCGAGGGTGCGGGCAGGGTGCGAGGAGGGGAAGTGAGATGAGGGTGTCGAAAGAAAATGAACATCGAGAGTATCGTTCGATATCGAGCGATACTCTCGTTATTTTGTTAGAGCAAAGAAGTATAGAAGAAAGATATCTTTACTCACCTAAAGACCTCCACGTCTGGAGAAAAGCTCGAACCGGTCCTTCCCTCCAGTTTGACGAATAGGAAGACGGAGAGGCGGAGAGCAAAGGAGGCGGAGAGCAAGGGAGACGGATAGAGAGGGAGAGAGGGAGACGAACGAGCAAACAAACAACGATGTGCGCTGATTGCTTGAGCCGCCGAGGAGATTGCCGGTCGGAGATTGCCGACCGGGCCGGTGGCTGCCAGATGCGTGTTGCACGTCTAAGTCGAATTCACGTCTAAGTCGAATTTTGCTGCTGCTCACCTCAATATCGCTTCGTTTCTGGATATTTGAAGGCCGGAGGGACGATTTAAAGAGTGTTGGGACTTGATGGAGGCCAGAGCAGCATCAGGTGAGTAATATCTCTTGTTATTCTTCTGTCTATCGTGCTAATTTGGGGAGTACTGCTCGATAACGAGCAGTACTCTCCTTTTCTCGTTTGCATCAAACCCCCCACCCCGTCCGTCGCGTGTCTCGTGCCCCCATGCCCCGCAAGCTGCCCCGTACCCCGTGCGTGCTCCGCCTCCACCTCGATTCCCGCACGCCTCCATCTCCTCCCCGCACGCCTCCGTCGCCTCGCGCATGACCTCGCACGACCTGCGCGACCTCGCACGACCTGCATGGCCTGCATGGCCCTGCACCCCGCCTCTCCCGTACCCCATCTCCCCGCACGGTCCGCCTCATACCCCGCATGCCTTCCTCATCTCGCGCAAGACCCTGCATGCATGGGCACGAGCCCACGCGGATGCACCGGCGCGTACGACTTCGCGTCCACTCTATATCGATTCGAAGGCCGGAGGAGATCGGGAGGGATGAGGGTTTGAAGGGAGGAGGGGGCTTCGAGGAATCGCGGGTGAGTATCCGTTCATTCTTCTATTGTTGATCATACTAATTCGGGGGAGCACTGCTCGTTATTGAGCAGTGCTCCCCATTATGTGTTCTATCTCAAGACCTACAGCCCCACCCCGACTCTTGTGCCCCGCGCCTGCACACCACTTCTCCCGTGCCTCATTCCCCACGCATGCCCCGCCTTTGCCCCTCCGCACGATCTCGCACGATCCCGCATGGCCCGATGCCCCCGCCGTTTTGTGCATGGAATTGAAAGTCGAAAGGACCAATGGAGTGCTCATGGGGATTGTTGGAGGCAAAGGTGAGTCAAACCGACTAGTATTATGTTATCAATGGTACTAATTCAGGGAGTGCTGCTCGTGATCGAGCAGTACTCCCTCTGTTCCTTCCTCATCTGCCGCACCCCTCTCCTGTATGCCGCGTGTGCTCTGCCTCTGCCTCTCCCTCCACGCCCGTGCCCAGCGCGACCCCCACACCTCCCACACACCTTCGCCTTCTCGCACACAACCAAACACAGATGCGAATGACCCCTCACAACACCAGATGGCTGCGCAACGGACATGCACGGCCCCGCCGTCTTTTGCACAAAATTGAAAGCTGAAGGAATGAACGGACAGCCCGAAGGGCTCGCTGGAGGCAAAGGTGAGTCACGATAATGATTATATATTGCCTATGGTACTAACTCGGGGAGTACTGCTCGTAATCGAGCAGTATTCCCCATTTTCTGTCCTGCATCAACCACCACACCTCTCCATCGTGACTTCTGCATATCGCATGCAGCTTCTCCCATGCCCCGTCTCCCGTGCATGTCTCGCCTCTCCCGCGCCCTCTGCGCCATGCCCGTACGCCTCGCATGCCCTCGCTGTTGTCTACACGGCCCCGCACGGTCTCGCACTACCCACACTTGCCCGTAGCTGCGCATGTTACTTCGCGCGTGGGCACTGCAAGGCCGTGCACAGAAAGGTAAGTAAAGATCTGTTATTTTTCCTGTTCACTGCACTAACGACAGGAGTACTGCTCGATAACGAGCAGTACTTCCCGTTATTCATTCTGCCTCAACACCCATACCTCTGCATGCTGCCTCTCTCACACCCCATGCTCTGCATCTCCCTCCACCTCATGCCCAGCCCAACTCCCGCGGACCTCCGCTATCTCGCACACAGACTCGCATGGGCCCGCACGGGCAGATGCAGTGTTCACACCTCGCGTGTGGCCTGTACGACTCCCTGTGCCTATGTAATTATTTAGCTCTAGAGTTTTGTATAAGTTTTGTGGTGGCCATGATGGTTATAGCTTGTGAACCTCTCCCTTAGTCTGAAATCAAGTCCAATCTAATTCCAATCCTTGGCCTAAATCTAAGTTTAAGTTTGATTCAATGGAGATCTATCTGACTTCATCTGAAAAATAGTGTTTGTCTGACTTGCATCTAGAATCTGATGAAATTACTAATGTCTGATAAGTACATTAACATCTGAAGTGTCTGAGGTACACTGAATAATAGAGACATATCTGATTGTGTCTGAGCAGCATTTCTTATCTAACAACATTAATGATATCTAATAAGTGCAGAAAGTCTGATGCATCTTAAATTATTTGGATAATAGAGATCTATCTTACTCTATCTAAAAAGTAGCAATTGTCTAATTTTTGTTCAGCATCTGATAGGCCTATCTACATCTGACAAAAGTTTGAAAATCTGATAAGTCTGAAAATATCTGGACAATAGGGACATACCTGACTTTATTTGAGAAGTACCAATGATCTGACTTTTAATAGATATCTAACAAAATTACCTTTCTCTAACAAATATGTAAAAATCTGATAAGTCTGAAAACATCTGGACAATAGAGATCTACCTGACTTCATCTGAAAAGTACCTATAATCTGACTTTTATTGAATGTCTGACAAGATGATCATTGTCTGATAGATGTGTAAGAATCTGATATGTCTGAAGATATCTGGACAATAGAGACCTACCTGACTCCATCTGAAAAGTAGCAATGATCTGACTTTTATTCAATGTCTGACAAGATGACCTTCATCTGACAGATGTTCAAGAATCTGACATGTCTGAGAACATCTGGACGATAGAGACCTACCTGACTTCATCTGAAAAGTAGCAATGATCTGACTTTTATTCAATGTCTGACAAGATAACCTTCATCTGACAGATGTTCAAGAATCTGACATGTCTGAAAACATCTGGATGATAGAGACCTACCTGACTCTATCTGAAAAGTAGCAATAATCTGACTTTTATTCAATGTCTGACAAAATTACCTTCATCTGACAGATTTTTAAGAATCTGATAGGTCTGCTTATATCTGATATTCTTCTGATTTTACAAAATAATCTACACACTATTTTATTCATATGTGAGTCAGACAAATGGACCTGTTCAGAACTCTCAGACAAAAGTCAGACAATCAGACTAGTCAGAAGATTCCTCATTTCCTGATGTGGGGTGTATTCAGTAAAGATCCGGCGGAGCGTGTCCACCGTTGTCTTCCCGGAACCCGAGCCTTTGATAGCCTTGACCCAAAGATGTTGGGAGAACATGTCGAGGAACAGGCCAATGTGGTCCAACTTGCCTGTGCCCACGGGCATGGACAAGTAATCGCCGACGAGCAATTCAAACGGGTGACGACGCGTGATGGGCTCGAGGAGCGAGTTGATGTGAGGGGTTCCGAAGTTCTTGCAGTGTGAGCATTCGCGCACTGCGGCCAAGATGGAGGCATCCAGCTTGGGGCTCCAAATACGGTCCATAAGTGCAATCTTGATACTATCGCGGCCCCAATGCCCGCTCGAGACATGTTCCTCATAAGCAAGCACTTTGGCCTCGGCCTGCGTGACGCATTCGTACTTCGTGCGAGCACGCACCGAGGTTCCACCTTTACATCAGGAAATGAGGAATCTTCTGACTAGTCTGATTGTCTGACTTTTGTCTGAGAGTTCTGAACAGGTCCATTTGTCTGACTCACATATGAATAAAATAGTGTGTAGATTATTTTGTAAAATCAGAAGAATATCAGATATAAGCAGACCTATCAGATTCTTAAAAATCTGTCAGATGAAGGTAATTTTGTCAGACATTGAATAAAAGTCAGATTATTGCTACTTTTCAGATAGAGTCAGGTAGATCTCTATCATCCAGATGTTTTCAGACATGTCAGATTCTTGAACATCTGTCAGATGAAGGTTATCTTGTCAGACATTGAATAAAAGTCAGATCATTGCTACTTTTCAGATGAAGTCAGGTAGGTCTCTATCGTCCAGATGTTCTCAGACATGTCAGATTCTTGAACATCTGTCAGATGAAGGTCATCTTGTCAGACATTGAATAAAAGTCAGATCATTGCTACTTTTCAGATGGAGTCAGGTAGGTCTCTATTGTCCAGATATCTTCAGACATATCAGATTCTTACACATCTATCAGACAATGATCATCTTGTCAGACATTCAATAAAAGTCAGATTATAGGTACTTTTCAGATGAAGTCAGGTAGATCTCTATTGTCCAGATGTTTTCAGACTTATCAGATTTTTACATATTTGTTAGAGAAAGGTAATTTTGTTAGATATCTATTAAAAGTCAGATCATTGGTACTTCTCAAATAAAGTCAGGTATGTCCCTATTGTCCAGATATTTTCAGACTTATCAGATTTTCAAACTTTTGTCAGATGTAGATAGGCCTATCAGATGCTGAACAAAAATTAGACAATTGCTACTTTTTAGATAGAGTAAGATAGATCTCTATTATCCAAATAATTTAAGATGCATCAGACTTTCTGCACTTATTAGATATCATTAATGTTGTTAGATAAGAAATGCTGCTCAGACACAATCAGATATGTCTCTATTATTCAGTGTACCTCAGACACTTCAGATGTTAATGTACTTATCAGACATTAGTAATTTCATCAGATTCTAGATGCAAGTCAGACAAACACTATTTTTCAGATGAAGTCAGATAGATCTCCATTGAATCAAACTTAAACTTAGATTTAGGCCAAGGATTGGAATTAGATTGGACTTGATTTCAGACTAAGGGAGAGGTTCACAAGCTATAACCATCATGGCCACCACAAAACTTATACAAAACTCTAGAGCTAAATAATTACATAGGCACAGGGAGTCGTACAGGCCACACGCGAGGTGTGAACACTGCATCTGCCCGTGCGGGCCCATGCGAGTCTGTGTGCGAGATAGCGGAGGTCCGCGGGAGTTGGGCTGGGCATGAGGTGGAGGGAGATGCAGAGCATGGGGTGTGAGAGAGGCAGCATGCAGAGGTATGGGTGTTGAGGCAGAATGAATAACGGGAAGTACTGCTCGTTATCGAGCAGTACTCCTGTCGTTAGTGCAGTGAACAGGAAAAATAACAGATCTTTACTTACCTTTCTGTGCACGGCCTTGCAGTGCCCACGCGCGAAGTAACATGCGCAGCTACGGGCAAGTGTGGGTAGTGCGAGACCGTGCGGGGCCGTGTAGACAACAGCGAGGGCATGCGAGGCGTACGGGCATGGCGCAGAGGGCGCGGGAGAGGCGAGACATGCACGGGAGACGGGGCATGGGAGAAGCTGCATGCGATATGCAGAAGTCACGATGGAGAGGTGTGGTGGTTGATGCAGGACAGAAAATGGGGAATACTGCTCGATTACGAGCAGTACTCCCCGAGTTAGTACCATAGGCAATATATAATCATTATCGTGACTCACCTTTGCCTCCAGCGAGCCCTTCGGGCTGTCCGTTCATTCCTTCAGCTTTCAATTTTGTGCAAAAGACGGCGGGGCCGTGCATGTCCGTTGCGCAGCCATCTGGTGTTGTGAGGGGTCATTCGCATCTGTGTTTGGTTGTGTGCGAGAAGGCGAAGGTGTGTGGGAGGTGTGGGGGTCGCGCTGGGCACGGGCGTGGAGGGAGAGGCAGAGGCAGAGCACACGCGGCATACAGGAGAGGGGTGCGGCAGATGAGGAAGGAACAGAGGGAGTACTGCTCGATCACGAGCAGCACTCCCTGAATTAGTACCATTGATAACATAATACTAGTCGGTTTGACTCACCTTTGCCTCCAACAATCCCCATGAGCACTCCATTGGTCCTTTCGACTTTCAATTCCATGCACAAAACGGCGGGGGCATCGGGCCATGCGGGATCGTGCGAGATCGTGCGGAGGGGCAAAGGCGGGGCATGCGTGGGGAATGAGGCACGGGAGAAGTGGTGTGCAGGCGCGGGGCACAAGAGTCGGGGTGGGGCTGTAGGTCTTGAGATAGAACACATAATGGGGAGCACTGCTCAATAACGAGCAGTGCTCCCCCGAATTAGTATGATCAACAATAGAAGAATGAACGGATACTCACCCGCGATTCCTCGAAGCCCCCTCCTCCCTTCAAACCCTCATCCCTCCCGATCTCCTCCGGCCTTCGAATCGATATAGAGTGGACGCGAAGTCGTACGCGCCGGTGCATCCGCGTGGGCTCGTGCCCATGCATGCAGGGTCTTGCGCGAGATGAGGAAGGCATGCGGGGTATGAGGCGGACCGTGCGGGGAGATGGGGTACGGGAGAGGCGGGGTGCAGGGCCATGCAGGCCATGCAGGTCGTGCGAGGTCGCGCAGGTCGTGCGAGGTCATGCGCGAGGCGACGGAGGCGTGCGGGGAGGAGATGGAGGCGTGCGGGAATCGAGGTGGAGGCGGAGCACGCACGGGGTACGGGGCAGCTTGCGGGGCATGGGGGCACGAGACACGCGACGGACGGGGTGGGGGGTTTGATGCAAACGAGAAAAGGAGAGTACTGCTCGTTATCGAGCAGTACTCCCCAAATTAGCACGATAGACAGAAGAATAACAAGAGATATTACTCACCTGATGCTGCTCTGGCCTCCATCAAGTCCCAACACTCTTTAAATCGTCCCTCCGGCCTTCAAATATCCAGAAACGAAGCGATATTGAGGTGAGCAGCAGCAAAATTCGACTTAGACGTGAATTCGACTTAGACGTGCAACACGCATCTGGCAGCCACCGGCCCGGTCGGCAATCTCCGACCGGCAATCTCCTCGGCGGCTCAAGCAATCAGCGCACATTGTTGTTTGTTTGCTCGTTCGTCTCCCTCTCTCCCTCTCTATCCGTCTCCCTTGCTCTCCGCCTCCTTTGCTCTCCGCCTCTCCGTCTTCCTATTCGTCAAACTGGAGGGAAGGACCGGTTCGAGCTTTTCTCCAGACGTGGAGGTCTTTAGGTGAGTAAAGATATCTTTCTTCTATACTTCTTTGCTCTAACAAAATAACGAGAGTATCGCTCGATATCGAACGATACTCTCGATGTTCATTTTCTTTCGACACCCTCATCTCACTTCCCCTCCTCGCACCCTGCCCGCACCCTCGACAGTGCTGCCCTAGCTCGTGTACATCCCCACTTCCGTGACACGTCACCGCCGGGCTCCGCCAGCGCACGCATGCTGTATGATGCTGCCTGTGCCCGCGTGCGATCTTGCGGTGAGTAATACCTTCGTTCTTGTTGTTCACATACTCAATATGAGAGTATCACTTGTTATCATCGAGTGATACCCCTCTTTTAGCTTCGCTGACCCACTCATCCCCTTGCCCGCTGCCACATCCCTGCACCCTCTGCTGTGTGCTCACTGCCACAGGTCCACCTAGCATTTGGCACCATTGTGGCAACAGGTATGTTTGTTTTCTTTTCAGCCCTGTGACTGCATCTGTAGGACACAGAACACTTACGTTTTGTGTCCTGCAGATGTGCGTATTGCATCTTTTCGTTATGATGACAACGTGTAACGAAATATAAGGTGAGTAATAGCCGTTTTTTCTTGTCACTCTCATATACTAACAGAGTCTTTGCCCCCATTCTCTGACCCCTCACGTCACTGCTGCTCCCACTGCTGTTGACTGTCCCTCATCTGCTGCTGACTGTTTCGGCATGCATCTTATGACAAACTACATTTGTTGTTGGCATGCGGCATGTTTGGCTCAAAGCAGTCACTAATGTTGTGACACTGCCCCCTTTTTTTGTAAAGGATTATCTTTTGCTTGTGCTAGCACCCCTCCAGTGCCTGTAGCAATAGTGTACTCTTAGTCTAGCCTGTGCAGCTTCAGTGCTTGACTTGTATGATATTGATGTCTGTTTTGAAATGAATGATCTGAACCCTGTTCTGATGCTGATTTAGTCTGACCTAATTTGAGCCTGAATTATAATCTGATTTATGTCTGAAATAATATTATGTCTGATTGTCAGACTAAAGTCTGACTTCAGACAAATTTCAACTTTCAGAGAAATTCTGACTTCAGATACAAATAAGATAAATATCAGACACAATCTGACTTCTAGATAGTATCTGACTTCTAGACTTTTGTCTGACACTCAGAGAATTGTCTGACACTCAGATGACTATCTGACACTCAGATGACTATCTGACATTCAGACAATTATCTGACACTCAGATGACCATCTAGAATCAGATGTTTTTATCTGAAAGACACTGGACGATAGAGACCTACCTGACTCATCTGACTGTCTGATTGTCTGAATCAGATCAAATCAGATATGATCAGATACCAATCAGAAATTTCCAGGTTTACTGATGTAATCTGCCACAACTTCCCCTCCTCGATGCAATACTGCGTTGAGCGATAACGCGCGCGGCGCTTGTCGCGAACGCTCGATTCTGGTGAGTCTTGTGTGAGCAATGCATTGATGACATCTGCAAATAAAGGCTCGCCAGCGAAGCGCTCGCGGAGGGCGACAATCGCCGGTTCGTTCTCCGTGATAAGCATGAGGTCGTACGCCAGACCTGTGGAAGCCTCCCAGTCCTCGCTAACAGTCCAAGTACTGCCATCGTCGGTTGTGCGCGGCGCTCCTTCCGCCTGACGGCTAAGGCCGTCAGCCACCACATTCAGTTTGCCCGGAACATGCTTGACATCCACAATATTGAACGCAAGGATCCCATCTCACCAGCGCACGTGTGCCGCATTCAGCTTGTCGCTGAGCAGGACATCTCGAAGAGCCTGACAGTCAGTTTCGACAATGACGGGGAAACCCCAGATAATGTCGGAGAACTTATCGAGTGCGAATTTGAGCGCGGAGAACTCGAGTAGGAAAGGCTTGTAATTGTGCTCCGCGGCCGATGTGCGTTTCGACGCGAAGGCGAGTGGATGCAATTTGCTGACGGTCTTGCCGCTAGGTAACTCCGTGGTCATGCGTTGCGTCAATACGCCTGCAAAACCTTCTTGACAGCCATCCGACGTGACAACAAATGGGGTTCCGTCCCAGCGCGGTCCCCGCAGCACTGGTTCGCTAGTAAGGGCGGCCTTGAGGCATATGAACGCGGCCGTATGGTCCTTCGTCCAATGATCGGCCACCCGAAATGCCTGCATAGTGCACCGGTATGCCGACTTCGAACACGGTTCCTGCAAATCGACTTTAGCGAGTAAGTCACACAGTGGGCCTTCGAGCTTGGCATAATTCTTGACCAAGTCCCGAAAGTGTCCGGTAAGTCCGAGAAAGGAGACGAGATTGAGCGCATCTGGGGGCTGAGGCCAATCAACCACCACAGTAAGCTTCGTCAAGTCTGGCATGACTCCTTGCGGCCCCACGCGAGCGCCAGCAAACACAGCCTCCGACATAAAGAAAGCAGACTTGCTCGCAGAGAGAGACAAGTTGCGCTCGCACACCCGCGTTAAAACGCGTCGTAACTTGGCCAACATTTCCTCGAACGTGTTTGCGGCAGCCCCTCCGTCATCCACGAACAACTCCATGACGTCCTCCGCGATGAGATCATGCATGTGCATCGCCGTGACGTATGCAAACGCCGAAGGAGCTCCAGTAAGGCCGAAGGGCATGCGCTTGTACCAGAAGTAGCCCCGACCTTCCACATAGAAGGCAAGGTACGGTCTGGAGTCGACATCCACAACGACAGCATTGAAGCCGGCAGCAAAGTCGAAAACGGATATGTACTTGTGTCCGCTGAGCCGTTGCTGCTTGGCACGTATATCGCCTTGAGGCATCGGGGCGACCTGCGTAGCACGATTGACTTCATTGAAGTTCTGACAAACGCGCCATTTCTGCTCAGGCTGTGTCGTGTTCGAACGATCGCGCGCGTCTGGTCTCGGCGGTGGAGTGGGGAGACTAGGTCTCCCACCCTCCAGAGGTTGGGTCAGCAGCGGTGTGTAGCCGAGGGCTTAGTCAGCATAGCCCATGTCCATAGCATGTTCCTGTAGCGAGCCTCATCATAGCATTCATCTGCATTCCTTCGGGGCATAGCTAGAGTCCCCTGGGCCCACTCCACCTGGTGATGAGAGTGTGAGTTCGACATACGCTGCTCTGCACTCGTTGTTCTGTCCTTTTTGTCTTTTTTCGAGCTCTCGTCGTCTTTTGTCGCTCTCGCACGCTCGTGTCGCGTCATACACTCGTCGTTCTCAGCTCCCAGATCCTCCGTGCTCTCACAGTGTTTTTTGTTGCTCTCAGGTTCTCCCAAGTGCTCTCTGGTGTCCTCTCCCACCCTTGTTTCGCGCCCTATCAACGAGAACTCCAACTCGTTCGAACTTCGAGTCGATCCCCTGCGAATTACCCGATATGGGCAAGAAGAAGCGCGCTACCACAGCTGCTTGGAGAGCAGCAGCAGCATCACTCCCCCTGCCCACCACCACGAGCTCCGCGACCCCGCTCATCGCCACCGTCGCATCCGCCGACACGCTAGGCACAACCGCCACGAACGAGCCATCGCCGGCGCTTACACGGCAGCCAGCTGACTCGCACGCGCGTATCGCGTGTCCCGCACACCCAGCCCTGTCTACCGCGTTGCATACGACCCTCGGGAGCCCAAACACCATATCCGCGCCGCGCAACGCCATCCCGGCACCACTTGCGACTGAACACGAGTCCGACGGAAGCCGAACGCCCGCCACAGCAAAACCGCGAGAACCGTGCAGCGTGCAAACGCACCCCGCTCCCGTTACCACCCCTCGCACGTCAAACGCGGATACCACGACCCCGCACACCTCACGCGCGACGCCCAACTGCACCGCACGCCCTCACACCACGGAGAACGACCCGCAGGACGAATTTGGGCCGAGCAGGGATAAGGTGCGGAGTGCGGGCGATGCAAACGAGGGAGGCCCACAGTTGGTACGCACCCCCGCCTCTCCTGTACCACACATGCGTGCCGCGACGCCGCCCCATGTGTCCATCCTGCCCCGTCTCGACACATGTCCTTGCGCGCCCGCAAACGAGCCCAAGGAGCACCTGGGAGTCCGCGCAGACGACACAACAAGCGCGCGTGCGTACCTCGGCCCCAGTCCCGTCTCTCCGGCATCCCACACATCCTCCACCGTCCCCACCGATGTCCCTGCACTTGCGCACAACGATGTAGAACCGCCGACGCCCGGAATCGAACCGGGTGAGCCCCGTATGGCCGCCGCGTACGAACCACTAGCGCCCGAACCCACCTTCATCGATCGCGCACAACACGATGACATTGTGGCACTCGCGATCCGGCAGGGCTATGCGGCAGGTCGAAAGGAGGGCCGAAATTCCGGTTTTCGCGAGGGGTTGGCGGCGAACACAAAGGCAGGACGCGTGCATCGCGAGGAGGGTCCGAGCGAAGGCACCAAGCCGGGTAGCCTCGAGGTGAGCCCCCCCGCATCCCTTGCCATGTCGATCGACGAGATCGACGCCGATCTACTCGTGCGCGTACGCAAGGAGGCGGAACACGGGGTCTGGGAGGAGGGTCTGGAAGCCGGGATGATGATGGGAAGGAAAGAGGGTCGCGAGGAGGGCTATGGCGAGGGATTACAGGCAGGGAGGAAAATGGGAATGATGGAGGGCCAGGAGCACGGATTCACCGAAGGGAAGTCCGCAGGGGTAGAGGCAGGGCACGTACTCGAACGAGTCGAGGTACGTCGCATACCCCGTACGTCCCGTCTCATCCAGACAGACCCGCGCACCATGCACGTCGAGACCGCCATCGGTACGGATGCGACTCCCAAGACCGAATGCACCAACACCGCCATCCAGACAGATGTCGTCTCCCCACCCCGTACCGTATCCTTCGCGTCCCAGACTGACGTCGTCTATGGCAGAATCCGCGCGGCAGTAATGCCCCCGTCCCCTATGACCTCCGTCCCACGTCCTGCCCCCATCTTACTACCACCGATGCCTGGATTTGAACCGGGAGGGCAGCACGCAGCCGCCATGCCATTCATTGAGAATCCCGACCCCGCTCTGCTCGACCCCATACATCTCAAGGAAATTGTCGTGACGGCACTGTATGATGGCCATGCTGCGGGCCTGAAAGAAGGGCGGCACATGGGTTTGCAGGAAGGAGTAAAGGTCGGGCGTGAGCAAGCTCACCGAGGCACGTCACATTGTGCGCATCTCGTGTCAAGTCCAGACAGATGAACTGCCCACTTCGGTTCCTGTGCACACTGCAATCCTGCCCGCACCATTTTCGTGGGCTGACGATGCCGATTCACTCCCAATCTTGCCTCCCCCGCCTCTATGTTCAGCACCACCACGTGATTTTTCTGCTTTGCGGTCCGACTTAGTGACTCAACCCTTTGGATCCATACAGCGACGGGTACAACGTTCCCGAGGACATGGCATTCAAACATCTCCATTTCGTCGACACCTGCCTTCATCACCGTCTTGGCGCTTGTCGATACCACCTTCACGTCCTGTTCATTCAGTGAAGCATGATGCTTCTGACCTTGAGTGGGCGACAGATCCTCGTCTTTCGGAGCTGTCTCGTGTCTTGCGGGGCCTTGGGTGGGTTCACTCTTCATTTTCATCAGATCAGGTTTCAGAGGCAACGCGGACGTTGCCATGTTGGAGGGGGGCACATGGAGTGGGGAGACTAGGTCTCCCACCCTCCAGAGGTTGGGTCAGCAGCGGTGTGTAGCCGAGGGCTTAGTCAGCATAGCCCATGTCCATAGCATGTTCCTGTAGCGAGCCTCATCATAGCATTCATCTGCATTCCTTTGGGGCATAGCTAGAGTCCCCTGGGCCCACTCCAGCGGTAAGTCAAACATAGGAGGTAGCCCGGCATCGATGCACTCATCGTTGACTTTGTGCTGCAGCTCGTCTAATGTGAGCCCTCCTCCGTCGTGGGCTTTCTGTGCTAAAGTCGTCGGCGAAACGGCCTTGACTTGAGACGGATGCACGGCTTCGATGATCCCTGCTCCGAGCATCTCGTCTATCTTCTTATCGAGGTAGCTTCGTTGGGGCGGGGTTAATGGCTTCTGGCGAGGCTTGAGTGTGAACGACATCTCCGGCGGGATATCGAATTTGATATAAGCCCCATCCGCATGTTTGACTTCTCCCAGGGACAGCGCGAAGCAGTCGGCAAATTCAGCGATCAGCTCCAGAGCTGTTTGGCATTGTTCTGGTGTGAGGTCCGGGCCAAGACTGACCAGCCGTTGGACCTGTTCTACTCGAGCAGGCAAGAACGGGTCATGCAACCGGGTGAGAACTTCCGGGTCCAGCTCGACCGCATCTACATCCACGAATTCGGGAATAACATCAGTGGGTATGGATGCTGTTTGCTCAAAAACGGCTGGAACTTCCCTGGAGGGGAGCAGTTCCTCGCTCCCCCATGCGTCTCCGCGCGCGAGCTCTGAGAGCTCTTCGAACTCGTTCTCCTCTGGCTCTTGCCTCCCGTTGTCGCCCTCTGAATCGTCCAGCGCTACGCTATCTCCCTCGCTCGTCTCGCCCAACATAGGCGCGCCGTCCTTAGTATCTGGCTCGATAGTCGGCTCTAGTTCGTCCTCCCCAGTTCCGGAAGCAGGTTCCGAATGGCCCTCAGGCGATACCAGAGAAACTAGATCAGCGTGGTTTACTGCTTTACGACGTCTAGCTCGAACTCGCCTTGCGGGGGATTTCACTCCCCCTATCAACACTTTGTGCTGTTTCCTATCCAACGTGAGACGGTCTCCTGTGCGCGCTACGGCGTGCACGTAGTATGGCAGCTTGAGTTGATTGCGAAGTTCAGCGCTACCGTCGGAGCCTTGGACTTGAACGACGTCCGAGTCGTAATCGTGAACGGCTTTGAACGCCTGTAACAACGGTTTCCCAAAAAGGAACCCCCATCCGCCGTTACTGTCGAAAACCTCGAAATCGCCCTCCACAACTACACCGTCCAGTTCCAAACGGCCATGCCACGTAGCCTGAGAGGGAACTTGAACGCCGTTGGCCATGCGCAATATTTTTGACAATGGCTGCACCTTGCCTAACCGGTGTTTGATCTGTGAGAACACCGAGGTGCACATGGCGCCAACCATGGCACCATCGTCGAACAGGCTGCGAACCCGGACCTTTTCCCCAGAAGGTCCGTGTAAGACGATATCGTGCATGAACGGCGTCGACGCAGCGCCGCTTAGCGTAGATACTGAATGCTCCACCGAATACAAGTCAATCACGTTCTGCACATTGCACGAAAACGGAACATAGGACTCTAAAGCATTACAAGTGCTTATATTCGCGGAGCTGCAGTCTTCATCCTCGCGAGGTGCTTCCTCACTCGCGAGGACCAGTAAGTCTTGTCCATGGGATTGAGAGTCTTGGGTCGCCCGGTTCCCCTTTATGCGGATGACCCTACCTCTTTTCCCTGATCCTCGGACAGCTCCTCAATCCCCGACTGTGCCCACAACCCTTCTTCACCCACCACCTCTGCCACAAAGTTCACCCCCGCATCGACCGGCCTGCTCCCTCCACGCAATACTGCACTGCAAATCTGATGCCAGGCGATCTCCTTCGGATGCAGCAGTAGCTCCCGCGGTGCAATGCAGTCAAACTTGATGTGGCCTTTCTTGCCGCATTTGTAGCATTCCCCGGACCCGAGGGGTTCACTGCCTGGGCACAGAGGGAAGGGAGTTTCTTCGTTTACGCGCGTCGAAGGACCATGGGTTTGAAACCACTGGTCGACTTGCGCGCGATACGCCTGTCGTCCAGCGTCGGTATTAGGATGATGCGGCATGCGTTGTAAACGACTCTGTAGTGCCGCGCGTTGCTCGGGAGCATCAGAAAAATCTGCAAGTGCTACATAGCTCTATGAAGTCTACATAGATTTCATAGTTCCATAGCACTGCCCTTTTCTTTATAGCCAGCATAGCTAAAGGGGGATGCTATATAGTGCTATGAAGCTCAAGGGTGATGCTATGGAGTGCTATCATAGCTATGAGAGCTGACTATGCAGCTACCATAGCATGCCTAGCTATGAAAGCTATAAGTATTTATCAAAGCTATGAGACTTATGCCACTTACATATTCTATATTCAATATGTAGACCTGACATATCTATTCAAGCAATAAAGCCTATTGAAACTATAAATTTTAATCAAATTCATATAGCAAAGTCCAAATAAAATGATCACACAAATATAAGCTTTGATTAATGTATCAAATTTATATTCATATTATTATACTACTACAAACAAACATACTACTACTAATCACAAAAAGATAAAGACACTACACTTACTACTAAAAGATAAACACAAGATAAGTATACTAAACTTACAAAGATTACAAAAAGCGAAAATAATCTACAAAATAAAAGGTTGATTAGTAACAAACCCAGTGACAAAAGAATAAAGACATACTAGAAGTGTTAAAAAGCGAAAATGTTAAAAAGCGAAAATGAACAACCCTAAGATATGAATGACATAAGCATAGGACAGCAAACCTAAAGAAGAAAGACTTACCGAAGGTAGAGAGGAAAGACCCGAGGAAAGTCGGAGCGAAGGGAGAATGTAGTGGTTGAAGAGAGAGAGAGAACGCGCGTCGTGCGAGGGTTATATAGGTGAGCGCGGGTTTGCCCGGCGGAGCCCTAAATGTGGCTGCCGGTGCTCGGCCCGGGCACCACGTCAGAGGCTAAGTGCCAGATTTCAGTAAGTGTGCTTCGCTGCCCAGTAGCTTGCAGTACTTTAGTTAGAGATGTACCTCATTCAATCGAATTATATTATCAAACGCTATCTACTCTCATTTTCCCGGAATTGTTGCGATTTTACCTGCTTTAGTAAGTTCGAAGACATTCGAACTCGCGCACGTTTGGTGGCTGAACCACCGAACGGCGCGTCGTTTGACTCGGACTTCGTCTCGAACTCCAAGTCATCATTCCCCTTCCTCTCAGCTTGTCTCTGTCGTTATTCCTCATCACCCGCGTCAACATGAAGGCCGGATAGATTGGGCATAGGTCGAGGGACTTAGGTGAGTAAAAAAACACTTGTATTCTTTTTATATCGTACTAATCTTGAGAGTCTCGCTCGATAACGAGCGAGACTCTTGTTCTTACATGCTCTTCGACACTCCCCGCCCCCCTGCTCGCCCTTCGACAGCCCACTCCGCCTGTCGCGCACCACCCGCGCCTGTCTCCCTCCCCGCGCCCGCGCCTTCGACAGCGCATGCCACGTACTCGACAGCCCACTCCCGCGCCGCCGACACATCACTCCACGACGTCCCCATGACCCCCTGCCCATTTGCCGCAGCCCGTGGGTGCTTGCATCCCGGCACGTCACCCACGCACGGTATCAATGGGCCCCATTCCGCGCACACGTCTGCGACAACGGGTGGGGAGCTTCCCACTGGCTCGCGCTCGGCCAACATCACGCCCGGTCACTCTCAACACCTACGCGTGGGCGCTCCCAGCACACACACGCGACACACGCGCGGCCTCAAGAGCCTGCCGACGCCTTGTGGATGGCCAGCAAGATTAACATCGAGTCTCGTTGCCGTGGCAACGAGACTCAACGACGCACACGCCAGTGCCAGCGCACGAACTCACGCGCACGGCCCCATCAACACCGGCTGCTTGCGCACGCAAGCCAACACACGCCTCCCCGCACCGCAGCGCCAGCGTACGGCCATGGGATGCATGTACATCCCCAGACACGCGCGCGTACAGCGTGTAGAGTCCCAGTCCGCCCCGCATGGACCCAACGGCCGACGTACGGCCGCAGCGCACGTATCCACGGCCGCAGCACACGTGTCCACGCCTCCGACACCCCGTGCACGCCCTGCACGCCTCGCACAAGATTCTTCACCTTGCGCACGGCTCTGGCCTTCCGCACACGCCTGCCCGTGGTCCGGCCGTCTCGCGCACCGCCCGCGCGCATTGTTTGTGACCCACAGGCTTTGCGCACGGCCTTGCGGTCGCGCACGGCTGCGCCGTCTCGCACAGGCCCATGGGCCTCGTGTGCGACCTGCGCACGGCCTCCGCGCAATGGTGTCCGCCTGCCGCCTTGACATCCCAGGCCCAGCCTCGACATCCCACACTCCGCCCTGACGTCCCGCGCCCCGCTCTGACAACGCGCGTGCATCCCTAGCAACACCCGCACCGCTGTACCATCCCGCACACCTCGGCCGCACCTATGTCAATGGCGCCTCCCGTGCCTTTCGCGCCTGCAGTGCCTTCCTCGCGCGTTGCCTTGCCGGCATTATTGGTGGCCGGGACTTAGGTTATATCTACCATAGCTAGTGACTGCTGTAGCTACATTGACACTATCAATAAAGTAACCTTGAACAACTTGGCCTGTGCTCTTGTCTGTTATATAATAAATTTAAGCTTGATGTCTTGGGTGTCTATCTGTCCAGTCATAGGGCACATAGCTTCCATAGCATGCTTAGGAGGTTATATAGCAACCATAGCTACCCCTCATGACTACATAGTGCTATATATCTTGTGCCTACTGCTATGGAAAGTATGATGTCTATCATAGCTCTATATATCTGAGGAGGGGACTATGTAGACCACATAGTCATATGATAGACCACATAATTTGACACCAGGCTATGTAGATTTCACATTTTTCTGATGAGTGACTGGTGGGCGCGGGGTAAAAGGAGGTCGTGTGGCAGTAGGAGGAGCCGCTGGTCAGCTGTACGAGTTGCCAGCATTCGTGGCGTTCCCGCCACCGACTGGAGGACTACGACCACTGACGGCCGCCGGCCTACGTACTTCCAACGCCGCCATACGGCGTGTGAGATCCTCGATCCGTGCGTTCTCGTGCCGGAGCTTGGCCACCTTGTCTCTGAGGTAGTCAATGTCGACACCCTTGACGGCCGTGGTGAACGCTGTCCAGTCTGTGCAGGTGCTCGGGACCTTATCCTTCAACATATCGGGCATCTTCTCGCGCACCGGCCAGATATACGTGTCCGACGCGGCCATGCCTCCCTCCTTCGCGAGAGCCAACACTTTCTCCGCCCACGCGACGTGAGTCCACAACTCCTTCCCCGACACGCTCGTCTTCTCTCCTAACTCGCTCTCCCGTATCCTCATAGCGAGCAACTCCCGCTGGATCTCCTGCGGGGTGCGCTTCGACTCCTCGATCTCCGGCCACTCTGCTGTGAATGCGGTCTCGAACACCTGCCAAGATGCGACGGACGTGCTGGTGACGCTCTTGTACCAGCGATTGGCCCTCGATCCAGACGCAAGGTAATCCTGCATGTTCTTTATCTTCTCCTGTTCGTCAGTGACGTCTCCGATGCACATTTCCCGGCGAAAATAGCGCAGAAAATCTTGAGCATCCTCGCCGTCCTTGCCGTCACCGCGGAACCGTTGCATGGTCGAGTTCGACATGGTAAATTTCTTCTTCTTCTTCGCGGGTGGCTGTACGGCTGGCAATGGTGCGGCAGGCGGCTGGGGTAGAGGCTGGGTGACGGAGGTGGACACGGGAGCAGTGGTCGGGCGAACGATGGTGCTAGTGAGGGACACGAGAGGGTTCAGTTTCGCTTTACCGAGGCTATTTAGAGATGGCACGCGATTGAGGCACAATCGATTGGGGGACGCGGGACGTAGTGGTACTGATGGCTGTTTAACAGGCCCGATGTGCGTGAGATCGATGCACGCAGGTTTTACGTCGGGGGGCTCGAATTTAATGTCTGACGGCTTTGGCCTGACGTCTTGCGCCAAGTCGGAATCGCTATCCCGATCGCCATCGACTTTGGGGTACACGAGGAAACCTTGAGGCTGTCTGGCCTTTGGGAACGTGTCGCCAAACAGCGGTGCATCCGGCATGGATCCAGGCATTGAATCCGTGTCATCGTCGCATTGCGCGCTCTGGGGGGAATCGAACGGGCATGACGGTAATGAACTGAGCATCGAATTCGGAGTAGATAAAGGGGAGAGGGACTCAGGAGTGCCAGCGCTGCTGCTGGCAGCGGCGTTCTTTGTCGTTGCCCATTTGCCGCCAATTCGGGGCTGGGTTTTCCAATGGGGTACTTCCGCCATAGGAGAAACGACGAAGCACGCGCGAGGGTGCTAAGACACGAGAACACGGGGACACGAGAAACACGAGAAACACGAGAAGCACGAGAAGCACGAGAGGGAACACAGGAGACACGAGAAACACAGGAAGACTAGCACGCAGCAACGTTGCGTGCTTCGGATCGCACTCTCATCACCACGATGGAGAGGCCTAGCGGAATGCTCTCATGGAATGATCTGATGATGATGCTACTCTACACTGAGGCTCTAACTCTATGCTCTGCTGACTAAGCCTCGGCTATCTCCACCTCCTCGGCTATCCCGGCTCCCTCCGGACCTCCCGACTCCCTAGTCCAACGTTGACGTTGTCGTTCCTGTTGTCGAGCGCGTTTGAAAGTGCTCATCTCGGCACAGTGGGCGCGGAGCTGGGTACTGTCCCAGTCTCGCCCGTTGTGTCGAGCGGGATCTAGGCAAGCAACGGACGAGTTCCCATGAGCTGCCTGGTCCCAGAGATACGCCACGGGGACGCGATGGTGAAGCATGAGGTCGACATCCGAGAGGCGCGCAGGACCTACCACAGGATCGAGGTAGGTGCCTACGTGGGCGAGGCTCATCCATGGGGTGTCGTGGACGACACTTCGCCAGTGTTCCAGTGCGGGCAGGAGCTCGGAGTAATTAGGCGGGCTATGAGCCAGTATCCAACGTAGAAAACCCCACCATTCTAAGTATGATCCTCAGGCGCGGAATAAGAAAAGGCATAGCTCTGCGGCTGAGCGGGCGTGGGGTGAAGGGGCATCCATGTCCATGGGAAAGTGATGGACGCCGAGCCCATGAGCGATAGAAAGAGTGACACTTCAAAGCCACGAATACTCGTCCCAGATGGCGGTCCAGGCGTCATGGTCCAAGACGTAACCTTCGCCCTGAGGATTACCTCGGAGGAGATTAAGTTCGCTGTTTTGGAACCAGGCCTAGTGGCCGCTTAGTCATTCGTCGAAGACGGGGCGGTACAGCATCCAGGGCAACGTGTTGTCGTACCATATGGGGTATGCCGCGTGGTCGGGTGTCGCAAGATACGGTGGTAGCAGGTAGCGACTGGAGGTGCTGCGCATATCCGAGGGTAAGGGCCCGAGGTTGTGGTGTGGTTGGGGTGCGAAGTCGCCGAGGGAAACCCAGGTGCGTGCGCCATCCACCGTAGTCCATGCATGAATGATTTGGCGGTCGGCGGAGATGAACGGCACGTGTCCCTGCTCAGGGTCCCATGTAGCGAGAGTCGTGCCTTCGTCGATGCAGTCGGATAGCGCAGCGAGCAGAGGTATGGAGGAGTGGGACGTGGATCCTGCGGTCCCATGCAATGCTCGGTGCGCATTATTGGAAGACATAGAGGAGGGAAAAGCAAAAGAAGGATAAAAGAGAAAACGGAATCGATGAGGATGCCTCATCGATGTGGGATGAGGGGAAGAAGGAGAATGAAGAGCCCACTTTCGAGACACAAGGTTATATTTTAGTGGAGTTTGAATTATGCTCGGAACTAGCCAAAGCGAAGATAAGAGGAGGATCGATAGATAAGTAGATAAGTGCATAGATAGAAAATGATTCTTCGGTGCATCACAATCGATGCAGCTTTTTGTAAGGAAACAAAATGCGAGGCGTGTTGCGTAGATCACGAGCGGAAAGCCATAAATCGTATTGCGGCAAATATCCTGTCCATCGGACCAGGAATTCGGTGCGGCCTGAGCATTTGTTAAAGCGATGGGCCACGATACGGTCGACCTGGTATTCTTCGGAAGCCATCTGATGCTGGCACGTGTCAGGCAGAACAGCACGGATTCCGTGCTGCTTGTCCGAACGAATATACGGCCGCAGATGTTCTAGGTTGAACACATTCGACCCTGAGAATTTATCTGGAAGTTGCAGGCGATATACTTTGGGATTAATGCGTTCTAGAATGGGAAAGGGGCCAATAGCACATTGGGTGAGCTTGGCGCCTTCGTCCTTGGATTCCGACCACTC
Source organism: Hericium rajendrae (assembly GCA_033439255.1). Classification (NCBI taxonomy): domain Eukaryota; kingdom Fungi; phylum Basidiomycota; class Agaricomycetes; order Russulales; family Hericiaceae; genus Hericium; species Hericium rajendrae. The sequence continues at coordinate 1,051,790 of CM065889.1, forward strand.
TAGGGAATGGGGATTGACTAGAACGAGATCTCCGACGTCGAATTCTAGAAGCTTGCACTTCTGGTTGTACGCTTCGGATTGTTTGACTTGAGCCATGGCGATAGCCGTGTGCGCGCTCTCCCTATGGAAATGTAAGGCGTCGACAAATTTGCTCGCATTTTCATAGAGGAGCACAGCTTGCGGGCTCGTTTCGTCTGCTTCGGAGAAGAAATCCAGTGTTCCTTTAGGTTTATACCCAAAAAGGACTTCGAATGGACTCATTCCTGTAGAGGCGTGAGGGGACGCGTTATAGGCGTGTTCCAACAGTGGTAGCCAGTCAGACCAGGTGGATTTATCCTCAGCGACATATGCACGTAGCATGGTTTCGACGTGACAATTGACAATTTCCGTTTGCCCGTCGTGTTGAGGGTGGTGAGATGAAGACAGGGACATCCTTGTCTTTAGGAATTTCGCTACTACATTCCAGAAGTCGGACATCCATCTAGGATCGCGATCCGTAATGATGTTGTCGGGTATACCGAACCAGCAGACAACATTTTTCACGAATAGCATGGCGAATCCTTCTGCGTCCAAGCCCGTAGTGGTAGGAATGAATTGGGCGTGTTTGCTAAGGCGGTCCACGAATACAATGATCGCATTAAAGTCATTGGACCATGTAAGTCCCGCGATCATGTCCATGGATATGGACTCGTAAGGGCGTTTGGGGATCGGATTAGGAATCAGCATGCTGTATTGTCCGAAATTTGGGTTCTTAGTTTTCTGGCAGACATCACAAGAGGCGCAAAATGCCTTGACGTCTTTGCGCATTCAGGGCCAGAAGAATTTCCCACTAAGGATAGCCCAGAGCTTTTTGGGGCCTGCATGGGCTGACTCGTAAGCGCTTTCATGTGCGTGTACCATAATATCGCTTCGGAGGGACTCCAGGATGCAAAGCCTAGGCTGGAAATCGGCGTCCCTGAAGAAGAGAAGTCCTTCTTTGTCTTTGAAGTACCTAGCTCCCAGATTCCAGGAGCCAGGTGATTCTTCGGCTGCTGTCCAATGCCTGGCCAGTGAGGGATCTTTCTTATAGCCGTCAATTAGCTGGTGTCAGTATTTGGGTGAGGCATGTACGAGAATGGTTGGAGGAGGATGGGTGCTCTCCCAGTTAGCCTGGATGTCGTAGGGACCTAAGGATTCCTCAGGTTCTATCGACTTATCCGACGGTTCATTCTCGGGCTGAGCGATACCATCCCTAGCTCGACGGAGGCGTCTTGTTTTGGAAGAGCGTGGGCGACGAGATGGTGACAGATGAGGTGGCTTCGGTTTGACAGTAGCAGATGGTTGCCCCCCCTCGCCTGCTGCTGGAGAGCCGGTGTTGAGCAGGTGATGAACCACACGGCGCGTGAGGACGGGAAAAGCGCTGCATGGCTCGACGACGTCAGCCCAGTCGATGACGGTGAATGCAGCGAACTTGGGAGCAGGAGCCTTCTGTGCGGCGGCCTCAGCGGATTCTGCGAGGTCACGATTGCAGGTCAGACTCAGGGTGTCGTCGTCGGGAGGGGCATGAAATGATGGAACGGGCAGGAGGAGGCACGAGATGGGGTCCACATTAGAATGGACTCGGCCCGGTCGATGGACGATTTCGAGGCCTGATTTGAAGGCAGAAAAGACGGTGCCCCAAGCGGCGAGGTGACGGTTACTATTCTCGTATGTCTGGGCCCATTGCAGGGCAGCGTGATCTGTGATAAGAAGAATCTCCTCCCCCTCGATGAAGGGTAAGAATTTAACGAGCCCTTCTTTGGCACCAAGAGCCTCGCACTCGGTGCTCGAGTAGTTGCGTTCGGCGGGTTTGAAGGTACGACTCCAATACACGACCACGTGCTCGATCCAGATGAAGGAGGTGTCGAGGGAAGAACCCCACGTTTCTTCGTGTTGATCATCGCAAATACGGTCGGAGAGTTTAGCCACTAACTTGGGGACAGGCTTTCCTGCCGTGAAGTCGCAGGTAAGGCGGTCATAGAGCTTCGTGCCTTTGAGATTGGCAACAGCGATGCATTGGACCTGTTGTAGGGTGCAGCCTAAGCCATCCGCAGAAGCGTCCGTGTACAGACGGTATGGACGACCCTGTTCGGGGTGCCCCAGAACGGGAGCAGATGTGAGGGTGGCCTTGATTGCGGAAAAGGATTCCTCCTCCGTGGCGGACCATGCCCAGCGAGCACCTTTACGAGTAAGATGGAAGAGAGGCGTGGCCATAGATGCATAATGGGGAAGAAAAGAAGAAAAGTAGACTGCCATGCCTAGGAACGTACGGAGTTCGGGTACCGACATCGGACGCGGCATGTCTAAGATTTTCTCGACTTTCGTTTTATGGGTGGACAGGCCGAGACGGGAGACTTTGTGACCGAGAAGGATAATAGAGGAGTAGAACATATGGCATTTGGAGGGTGAGAGTGTGATGCCGGCCTGTTCCACGGCGCCGAACACCTTGTCGAGGTGAGCGATGTGGTCTTCGTGAGTCTTAGAATATACAATGATATCGTCGATATATACCAGACAAAATAGCCAAAGGTAGGGAGCTAGAATGTGTTGCATAACCCGTTGGAAAATAGATGGGCTGTTGCGCAACCCGAATGGCATGCGTTTGAACTGCCAGTGACCGGTGTACATTCGAAAAGCTGTTTTCTCAATGTCATCGGGTGACATCTCGAGCTGGGTGAAGCCCGACAGAGCATCCAGAGAGGATAACACTTGCGCGCCCACGAGAGAACCCAGTATCTCGGATTGCCGAGGTATGGGAAACTCGTCGGGGATAGTGACAGCGTTAAGCTTGCGATAATCGATGCAGAAGCGGGGCTTGTTATTGCGATAAACAATTACGACGGGCGCACTCCAGGGGCTTTTCGATGGTTCAATGACGTCCTGCTCGAACCAGGACTGGAGTTGCTCCTCGATGACTTCGCGCTTGGCGAGGGAAGCTCCGTACATGGGAACAGAGATAGGGACCTGGCCATCCACCATCCGAATGTGAACTTTCGAAGGGTGGTGACCCAGTCGTCCATCAAATCCGAATGCGCGTTGCCATCGATGAAGCATGTCCCATGCTTGGTCGTGCAAATGGTCAGGAAGCTGTCCTACATCCAATAATTCTTCCATTTGCGAAGAAGGATAAACCGTAGGGTCAGGAACTTCTGCCGTCTTGGGTCCCCAATCCTCGTCCTCTGCAGATACTGCGGAGGAAGGTGAGGTTGCGGTGTAACGGATGGTTTATCAGTTACTACTATAGTCTTCTACTTTCTTACTCTTTTCTACCTGGCTTACTTTTCGAGTTTTGCAGAGTTTCCTTATTAGGATAGCTGAGTTTGAATCATGTACTTAGAGCGGATTTCCTTATTGGAAATAAGCATCTATCTTGCCAACTCACCACCATCTGTCTGCTTTTGTCTCAGTCTCTGCTTGTTCTCCTCATATCTGAAAGGTTCTCTTGGGATCCAACCCTCAAAGGAAGGTGTGTGGCCCCCAAAACCCTCATCAGGAGGTCTATATCTGTTGCTGGCCCTCAGAGGAGGTGCCAGATCATCACTCATCTGCTTGGCTGCAGGACTGAGGCATCCTCGGTTCTGTTAGCTCTAGCTCATGGACTCTCTCTAGGAGGTCTATGACACCTTTATACCCTCCTCACTTGCTCGCCTACCTTGGACTTCCTGGGCAGTAGCGGCTCGACCTCTATCGTCCGTTACACGCGGCCGCGGTGGTGCTTTAGTGCAATTTGCGTGTTCCTGGAGGCTGCGAAGATGGTCTTCGTCTCGGGGCTTATCCAACGCGGAGTCCGCGGGGAGCATGTGGGCTATGGTGTCACCCTTGCACAGGTATCGAGGGTGCGACCTGCCATTAGACACCGGGACCGTAGTGGCCGATCCTTTAAGGAGCATATTGGGCACCATGAGATTGGGTTGTCGTTTCTTAGAGAGATCGGCGAAGGCACTTTCGATCATCCAAGTCGCATCTTCGCTTCCCTCGGGCAGTTTGACAGGAACCATGCGCACTTGACCAGGCAGGATGCGTACGTCGGTGGCTACCCTTACTGCATTGGTGAGAGACTGTATTTGAAGGGCCCGGTGGCGAGCCTTTTCTCATTGATGAGATTTAGCCTTGAGGAAGCCCGTGAGCTTGAGGCCTTTCTTACGGACCACTAGGGCACTGTCCCGGGTTCGTGCGACTGAGCGTGCCTTGACGCGGTGAGGCAAACCGCCAAAGGCAACTGTGGTCCCCTCGGGTGTAGAGCGGAGGACATCGATCTCGTAGGTAAGATGAAAGTCTTCGCCAAGGAGGAGAGGCACTGTCATGGAGGGTACTACGTAGGCTTCAGCTTCGAGGCAAAGAATTTTGCCGTTCGTGGATTCCACGAATATGGGCAAGGTCACGTAGCCACGAATGGAAGCGTCTTTCGTTGTGAGCTGAAGTAGCTCTAGCTTCATGCCTTTCTTCAGTGATGGCGGATGACGAAGGGATCGATAGTATTCATCGGATAACAGGGTAAGGTCAGCGCCTGAATCCAGACATAAGTCCAGCGGGGCACCTTCACGGTGAAGTACGTGGCCGGTCATGGCTACGACAGAGATCCCTTTGGCGGACTCGCCGGGGAGAAAGGATCGCTTCTTTGATAAGTGGACGATTGGAGGTTGAGGTGCAGATACCGCTTCCTCTAATAGTGTGCTAGATGACCAAGGGAGCTTAGGTTTTGAGGCAGCAGCAAGGTTGTCTTGATCGTCGACTTCCTCCAGAGCAGGGACACGGCGAGAAGCACAGACATGTTTAGCGGTGAGGCGTACTTCACGGATCTTCTCCTCAAGCAGATCCTGGTCAACATAAGCGGAAGACTCGGATTTATTAAGGAGAGTTTTGTAGGCAGTAGAATACAGGTGTTCGTCGTCTAAGGGCCGTACCGTATCTGAGTGCTGTTCCAATCTATTAGCAGTCTTACGTGTTTCATACTTCGAGTAATGGGGACACTCTCTGTCCCAGTGAAGTGCGCTACCGCATGCATGGCAAGGAGACGGAGGGGAACAGAAGGTAGACTTGATGTGGTCGGCTTTCAGAAAAGGGTAACCGTTCTTGGGAGGCGGCCGCTGATGACGATTCTTATTGAGGACGGCGTAGGCCTCGACGATTTCAGGTTCGTCGTACAACTGCTCGTCGTCCTGTATAGCATCAGGTTGCTGGAACTCCTCTTCGTCTCCCATTAGGTCAGGAGTTTCGGTACTGTCGATGACATTCGCTTCGACCCGCGGATACCGTGGATTTCGATAGGAGCGATAGGATTTGAGCTTATCGGAAACTGCACGTTCTACTAGCGCTTGGATGTCTCGTTCAGAGAACCAGGCAGACGAGACCTTGGTGGCTAGTAGTTGTTGTTCGTACAGCCGGAAACGGTTGATGAGTTCGTCGACAGAACGGACCTCGCCGATGGAGATGACATTTTGCCATTCAGGCGTAGTGTTATGCATGAGGATGCAGACTTCCTCGATTCCTCTGGGCCATACAGCGTTGAGCATGCGTGAATACATGATGTGTCGGAGGAGGTATTTGAGAGGCTTCTCGTGTTTATGTCCATCTTGTCGGAAGTGCTGGTGCGTAAACTCAACGCCGATGTCAAAGATCCATTGTCGACCGAGCCAGTAAGCTCGGATACCATTGATCCAGCAAGTATAGTCTTGTTTCATGTAGACCTTCAGCTTGTCTGAGATATTGGACCACCAATCTCTTATGCCGGATCCTTCCTTAAAATGCATCCAAAGCCACGTGGCCATTTCAACGGGGACCGCCCCCCCAAACTTTGCGACTTCCTGGATATCCATGAAGTAGCGGATGGCGGTCTTGAAGGATCCGTCCCATCCTGGAAGGTTTTCGGACCTGATTTCTTGTTTGATCCGGGGACCGGTCGCGTTAGCAGGCTGGCGGATTCTGCCGGCTGGTGCCGTGCCTTGTGCCGGTTGTCCTGGGCTGGGAGGTTGGAACGGATTGTTAGGAGACCGACGTGCATTTGTTGGAGCCAGATTGGGTGCAGGGCTGTGGACCTGGTAGAATATGGGTTGTTCTACAACTGGGGGAAGGCCCGCAGCCGCTTGAGCGACTGGATGCGTGGGCAGAGCCTGTACGGGAGGAGCGTATTGTTGGAATGTGGGCTGCACTTGCGTGGGCGCCGCTTGCCCCCCCTCGTTTTGTGGGACTTGCTCGTGAGGGTACCTATGGCCTTGTAAGATCGGCATAGGCATCCTTGCGGGCTGGAGCCCCTGATCTTGGACAGGTGGTACCTCAACTGGTCGCAGCTGGTCGGGCGGTAGCTCAGGAGGCAGTTGTCCCGCGGAATCTGCAGGGACAGAAGCGGCCGCTTCAACGGTCATATTGGCCATCGGGTAGGCATTCATGGTCAACCACGGGTCATCGGTTAGGTTATGCAGGACGTTGTTTCCTGTGCCGGCCATGGAAGACCATGGCATATTGGCACGAATGTGCGGAGGTGTGTCTCGCCTATAAGCTGCAGGAGTAAAGGAGATGTTGGCGGGACCCGGAGTAGCAGTGATGAGGTTCCGTCCCGGGGTCGTAGAGTAGACTTGATGAGACCTTCTCTCAGGACGAGAAAGCCTTTGCGACTGATCCGCGATGGTGAACGCAGACGCATCCGCTTGCGCGTTTGAGTTGTCTTGTCTAACAGTCCCAGACTCGTGCTGGGCTGAGGAATCCTCGGCCCGCCAGCTCTGGTCCTGGTAATGGCATCAGGAAGAGCCAAATTTAATGGCTGGTCTGATGACCTGACTGGTCTGAAAATTTTTTAATGTCTGATACTCAAATATGAATAAAACAATGAGTAGATACTTTTTTGACTTCAGATATACTTCAGATGCTATCAGAGCCATCAGATTTTGAAATCTTCTCAGAAATAAGTGATTTGTTCAGAAATTGAACATGTTTTCAGAAAAAAAATATAATATATCAGACATTATCATGTAGATCTCTATTTTTCAGACCAAATCAGGACTATCAGAATTAAAAGTTTTATCAGAAATTAGAATTGTTATCAGACATTCAACAAGTAGTCAGACAAATTACAAATGTCAGACATAATCATATAGGTCTTTATTTTTCAGACAAAATCAGACATAATCATGTAGGTCTCTATCTTTCAGATAAAGTCAGACCTTTCAGACTTTAACATGTCATTAGAAACTTGATCTGCTATCAGAAAAATAGAAATATCAGACATAATCATGTAAGTCTCTATTTTTCAGACAAAATCAGAATTATCAGAACTAAAAGTTTTGTTAGAGATACAAATTGTTGTCAGATATTGTACTAATAATCAGAAAAAATAAAAATGTCAGACATAATCATGTAGGTCTTTATTTTTCAGATCAATACAGATCTTTCAGACTTTGACACCTTGTCAGATGCAAAGATATTATCAGATATTCTAAAGACCATCACAAATATCAGACATAATCATGTAAGTCTCTATCCCTTTACAAATATTAGGCATAATCATATAGGTCTCTATCCTTAAAAAACAATTAGAGCTGTCAGAGTGACTTTAAGATTCTGTCAGACAAAAGCAATGTAGTCAGACATTGTTATTTAAATCTTTCTCTTCAGACATAATCAGACATAATCAGACATTTTAGACTTTGGCTTCTTGTCAGACACAAAGATTACGGTTAGACATGTTAGTCTTGATGTATATGTTAGAAACCCACTAGAAAACTCAGACTCAGATTTTTATTTTTATTTTTATTTTTTTTTACAAAAAGTCAGAAATGCTACATTGCTCAGACATCATCAGACATGTCAGAAATTTTACATCATTCTCAGACAAATCACTCACTATTCAGATCTCATCAGACCAATCAGACATTATAGTATTATTTAGATGTTGAAGTCAAACTTGAACTTCGAGTCAAATTTGGAGTGAGACAGATTCAAACAAACAATACTATGCAAATACTGGATTGAGTCTTTATTTCACCATCACAGACTAAGGCACTAGGTGCATATATCAACGACAAGCAAGAATCCATGTGCTACTGACAGGCATTGGGATCATAAATATACTCTGGTGCAGAGGGCAACCGTGGGGATGCACACATCATTGTAAGGCCGTGTTTGCCATGGTGAGGACATGCACAGGACTGCGGGGTCACATGGATGTTATGCATGTCCACGCACAAGCGTATACAAGAAGGCGAACGAGTTGTGGGATGGGCAATAGGTGTAAAGCGGAGTGCGCGAGGAAGACAGGACATTGCGCGGGAGATGGGACACGGGGAAGGCAACGAACGAGGCGTGGAGCACGGAAGAGGCGAGGAGGGAGGCTTAGCACGATAAGTCATCGAGGAAACCCGGCTTTACTTACTTACGACACGTCTGTGCCACGCAGAAGGCATGTACACTACTGGCTAGGCCGTGTGCCTAATAGCCGTGCGGAGACACGAGGGAGATGGCTGGGATGGGTGCTGGGCATGGGGCGGAGGGCACGGAAGATGGGGCATGGCAAACACAGCGTGCGGGGTGCGGGTTGTGGGAGCAGTAAGGGGTGGATTGAGTCTTGAGATAGTACACAAAACAGGGAGTACTGCTCGATATCGAACAGTGCTCCCCAGTTAGCTCGATAAACAGAGAAATAACAGAGTTAGTAACTTACCTAGGAACACTCTCAACTTCCTTCCACTTTCGAACCTCCTCTCCGGCCTCCAAGTTGTGCGAAATTCGAGCACAAGAACGAGCCTTTACGGCTCGTTCTAGTTGGTGAACTGGACTCAGGGCTGCAACGTGGACTACGAGATCGCGCCGATCGTGGCTCGTTCTCGCAGTCCTTGGGCTTGATCCGAAGTTGCTAGTGCGCCGGAATGTGCATGAGGCTCGAGGGCCGTGCCTGGCCTACATGCAACCCATAGGATGAGTGCGGGTCCGTGTGGGCCGTGTACGAAACGGCGGGGTGCGCGCGAGCAGGGCGGAGGGTGTGGTAGACACAGGGGATGGGGCGCGGGAGAGGCAATGGAGGGGAGAATGGGGAGGATTGCTCATTAACGAGCAATGCTCCCCCAATTAGCATACATGATAGATAATAAGATGGACTTTATCTTCACTCACCTTGGTATCTATCAAGCCCCTCCGCTTTTCGAAACGTCCATCCGGGCTTGTGTGTCGAGAGAGCCCAAGAGTACTGCTCGTTATCGAGCAGTACTTCCCGCGTTAGCACGATAAACACGAAAATACGAGTTATATTTACTTACCTTCGAGCCTTATCAGACCCCGGCCAGTGTCGAAACGTCCTTCAAGCCTTGAAATCGTCAGAAACGAGGAATGAAGGGGTAGGAAGAGATAACGAGCCTAGACGAGCACGACTTCAACGTACAAACGCGTTCGTTGGCAACCACCGGCCCGGTCGGCAATTCCCGACCGGCAATGTCCGGCAACGCGCGTCGACTTGTAACATGTCAATATGTTGAACTTCGTCCTCCCATTCTCTGTTGTCCCACTCGTCCTCCATGTCCTCTTCCTCTCTTTCTCTCAAAGCACGCCCCGAACGGACTCAGTGAGGCTTTCAGGGTATTAAGGGTGAGCAAAAACATATTCATTCTCATTACTGCATACTAACAAAGAGAGTATCGCTCGATATTGAGCGATACTCTCTGCTCTCTGTTCTCTGCCCACCCACGCTACCCCCGGTCATCCTGTTTGCTGCCGCTGCCATCCCGTGCCCCCGCCGGTTCTCTCACATCTCCGCTGGCTCTCTCGCACCCTCACCAGTTCTCCCGCATCCCTGCCATGTCACCAGGGTACCAACGTGGTGCGCGTGGCCTCGGCAGTTCCACCATGCATCTCAATGTCCCGCATCTGCATGCCAGCAAGGCCAGCATGTCTCATGCCTAATAACACGTTGCACAGAGGGCTTCTTAGGTATCTCAGATGAGTGGACCTCGTTCAAGTTGGTTGTTCTCGCGTACTAACAAAGAGAACATCGCTCATGATACGAGCGATGTCTTCTATCTCCTTCCCTATGCTCTCCGTACCCTGTTACCTCACTTGGAATGGTGTGTAGTCTTGCAGGTGAGTAAAAAGAACTGTTTATTTGCTCCTTTCGTACACTAAGTGACGTTTCTCCACTTCTTCCTGTCCGATCTTCCGCGTCACCTTGATCCTGCGTGCTCACCCTGGACTCCGCTCAATGCCAGGCCCCTGTAAGCTGCAGTCGACACCATGCGCAGTGCCTTTCACATCACCCGACTAGCCTCTCAACTGCCTACATCTTCCCCTCTACCCGTGCATGCCATCGAGAGCATGTGCATGTGCATGGGCTAGCAATAACAAATGAACAATTGTGGCAGTGTGTATAGCTGCGAAAGGTATGGTTCTCATCTTTTTAGTTCTTCTGACTGTGTGCAGGCTGTGGGGCATGAACTGCTTGGGTGTTACAAGTGTTTCGTGTCCCACAGCTACGTGTCTCGTGCCTCTTTGTAGCTATAGTGCCACATATACTTTAAGGCCCAAAATGCATGTGTTTCCGGTCCTGTAGAGGTACATACAGTTGTATTGATATTAATATCTTCTCTCTACCTGTGTTTCATGTGGTATATCTGGTGCTTTAGTTGTACTATGCTTTTGACTACAGTAGCTCTACTTTATTGACTGATATACTTCTAATGTCTTAATGTAATCTAGACCCAAATCTAAGGTTTTATCTAACTTGATTTCATTGTGATCTGACTTGCATGGTGTGAGGCTGTATGAACTGGATGTGTCTGAAAAATAAGTCTGCTTCTGAAATTAGACATAATATCTGAAATATGAATGTTCGGCCTGATTTTGAGCTGAAAGCTCTTTTGAATATTCTGAAAGTAGAACTGAGTTTTTCTGATTGAAGTCTGATTGACTGATTTGTGTCTAAGTAAGAGATGCAATAAGACTTGAAGGGTTCTGATAAGTCTGATGTTGTCTGATATTTTTCTGATACTGTCTGATTTTTATCTTGTAAGACTCTGATATGTCTGATTGATCTGATGCACTTAAATCAAGTTAGATCCCAATGCAAACTCTGATTCTGATGACTTTTAGACATCAGAACAAAGTTTAGTCACTCCAAACATTCTCTTATAATGTCTAACAATGTCTGACAATATCAGAAAATGTCTGAAGGCATCAGACAATGGCTGAAGTCCTCAGATAATGTCTGAAGTTGTCAGGCAAAGTCTAATGTTATCAGATATTTTCTGATGCTGCTAGACAATGTCTGATAGTATCAGAGATTCTCTAATAATATCAGAAAATGTCTGTAGTTATCAGATTTTTTTCTGATATCAGACAATTTTTTTCTGAAGTGGTCTGAAGTGGTCTGAAAATTAAGGACCTACATGATTTGTCTGATTGTCTGATAGTAACAATCAAGCAAAATTAGACAAAGTTAGACTATTCACAGACAATTTACAGACAAATCAGAAAATTTGAGGGTTACTGATGCCGGGGAAGGGACATGTTGAGAGCGCATGACAGCCCTTCTTCTTCGAATTGAAGGAGATCGTTAGGAAGGGAAAACACTTGATGCACAGGTTCGCCAGCTTCGAGACGTTCTCGTTCGTTTGCTGTTAGGCTGGCATGGAACCTCGGGGTATTTACGTATTTTGAGATTCATTCTTGCGGGGTTAAACCCGTCCCAGCATCAGAAAGAAGTCCTGGGGCAGTAGATACTGGCGACGAAGGGTACGTGCTTTCTTGAAAGGCGCGAATATATTTGAAGAAGAACTTCTCTGCATCGAGGAGACGAGATCCTAACACTCACCAGGCCCACGCGATGTTGTGTAGACTGGGTGAACCCCTCAGGGTTTGTACGAACAGGGCTTTGCGATCGATTATGAAAGGTTCATGTCCCTCGACTATGCCTTTGACCGTTAAGACTTCAAAGGTGCGGTTAACCATGAGTTGCATCTCGAGAATGAGTAGTCGAACATTTTCCAAGAGATCAGGGTGAAGTTGATAACGAGGCCTCCCGCTCTCAATGCCATTGTCTATGATGCCATCGGGGCTCAGTGTAGTACCGGCGATGCTTCGCATTCGATCAGCCAAAGCGGCCAGTCCAGCGTGAGGTTGGTGATATTGCCTAGTGAGACTGGCTATCCTTTGCGATGGGGACGTATCGAGGGAGCGCGAGTTGTTGTTCCACTCATGTCGACTTGTGGATCGAGAGCTGCCAACAAGCTGAGGAGTGCTGGAGGCATTGGGCAGAACATCGAATCCCGATGATAAAGTGGATGAAGTAGGGTGCGATGAGGGCGTGACGTTCCTCGATGTGGATGCCATGTTGAGGACGTACTAGTCGGCCGAATGATAGTGGAGTTCTGGATGTATCCACCTCTGTAACGGATGATGGGAGTCATGCTACAACCGGAGGTTCACTATCGAGGGTCGGCGGGCGAGTACGGTGCAGAGGTGTCGAAGACCTCCTAGGGTGCAGGCTAGAGCGTCGTCGAGGATTCCTCGATGACAGAAACAAGGGTGGTCGACCTTCGAGAGGACCATGTGTGAGGATTCCTCGTACACGGTCGTCGAGAAAGTGAGAGGAAAGAGGAGGCGAGCGATACTCGCCACGTCGAATCTGAAAGCTGGAGCTTACCTAAGTGGAACGTCAATTGCACCTTTGCGTCGCCGAAGGCGAGAAAGGCGGGGCGCTCGACTGATCGAGCTGTCGACATCACACGAGGGAGAGAGCAAGAAATAAAGAGAAAGCAAGAAACGAGATAATAGTCAAGAGTGAGTTAGATACATGAGAGCGCACAACTTATATACATTTTCCTCCTCTCACTTATCCTGCTCGGGTACCTCCCAGCCCGAGCCTGCTGACTCGTGTGCATCATCTGATCTCGCCCCGGTCAGTCCGTGCTAGCGCATCTTGAGGCTCCTTCCTTATATGGACCGTCCATCACAGTGTGCACGGCTTGAGATCGTAAAGATATATTTGCAGGCCCGGGGATCGTGAATTGTTCGTAAATTATGTGAGATCATTCTATGGAGGAGTCTGAAGGAGAAAGGGCCTCAGAGGTATTCTGCGTGGCCGTCAACGAAGCAGCATTGGAACCCAAAGCTGCTTGCGAAGAGGATCGGGTGTCGGGCTGGACAATAATGGGGATAGGCTTCCTCGGTTGAGGAGAGCGAATGGTAGAGTCTTCCGCAGACTGTTGTGCTTTCGTGGGGAACGATTGTGAGGCAGAGGCTCGAGAGGCCAACATATCAGTAAGAGGGGATCCGAGGTTGGCGAGATCGAGCGAGGGACGAGCAGGTGAAATAAGGCCTGATGTCCTCAGCCGAGGAGCTAATCCTCTTCCTTCGCCAGCCAGGGTGAACTACTTTCTGGATGTATTCACTTTGTGACACTCCTACGGAGGCCACGAAACCGGTACGTAGTCTAAGGTAGCTGGCAGACAAGGAGAGGAAGGAAGTTGTAGGTCGGCCCTGGAAGGCACCTCAGAGAGCGAAGCTCAGCCTCTACGAGCGATGCGCAGGAGCGATCCTACCCGGCTCTTGGGGAACGGGGAGGGAGCAAACCTCCCTCCGGAAGATAAGAGCTGGGGAGGAGCATTGCATCTCGAACCGTGACGCGAGTCGTTCCGTTCCTAGAGTCGATAGAAACTGTTAGTAGGCAAGAGAGAGAGAGAAATGTACAAGAGAGGAAACAGAGAAAGAGATGAGAGATAGAGAAAAAGAAAAGAGAAAAAGAGATGAAAGGAAACTTGATTGTAATGGTTAGACAAGAGGTACAAGACGAGTGCTGGCACTCGTTTCTAGTGTTTGTATGTTACGTAAGTACTTCCTATTTCAGCTTTCTTTGTCTTGAGGCTAAATCCCTCCTTCCCTCATTGTACAGGTGCGTCACAATCATAGTCATATGCTCATTGCTTTCAGGCATGACAAGATTTTTAAATCTGAAAATTCTGAAAGAAAACTTTAAGCATACAAAAACATCTGAGAAAGTCCAAATTTATATAGCTACCAGCCATAACTACCTAAGCTATATGAACTATATACAAGCCTTATACAGATATATAGATCTATAGTAGCTATATAGATTATATAGCCCTATATGCTATCTATGTATGCTATAGAGCTACTCAGCAAAGCTATGGGAGCTATAAACATGTCTCTATGTGCTATAAAGCCTATGTAACCTATGTCAACTATATTACCTTGTAAGTGTAAGCTATATGCTATGACATCTGTGAGATATACAGCAACTATACACATTATGCAAAGTATACATACGATATAAATCACACTTAGATACAAGTCGAATCCATTTGAATTATCTTCATCATAACTAAATACAAAGCTACAAAAAAATCTAACTAAAACTTGACGAGTGCCAGCGCTGGCATGGAATTAAGTGCCATCAAGCGCCGGCACCTGTGAGGTGCGCAGAGGGTGTGGAGATGGTGCATGAATGGCCGTGCATAGGCGTGTGCCACGTGCGGGGTGGGGCAGATCGCACGATGGCAGGGATCGTGCGCGAGGGTGGGGCGTGTCGCGCGTGTGCAGAGTGGCACGCGAGACCGGGGTGTTGGACATGGATACGGGGTGTTCGGCATGGACGCAGGGCGTTGAGCTGCGTGCGTGACACGTTGAGCGTGAGGGCGCATGTGGGGCGTGGCGCAGGCGGGTGACGTGTTTCGTGCACGGGAGTGTTAGGGGTGGATGCAGAGCATCGCGCGCACGTTGCCATGAGAACGGGGCCGTGCGCGTGCGTGGACGGGCATCCAAGCGGGCACGCAATGTGTTGATTGGGCGTGCAGGGCATTGTGCGGGTGCGAGGGCATCGAGGACCCTCGCGGGGCATTGGCCACGTGAAGGGGATGTTCTGCATGCGCGCAGGCCTTGAGCGAGCATGCAAGGTCCTCTACACGCGTGCAGGGCATCAAGCAGGCATGGGGGTGCTGTGCGCCCGTGGGCGGTGGTGAGGTATGTGGACAGCATGCTGGGCGTTGTCATGGTGCACAGGTTTTGAACAGGCGTGCGGGGCCTTGAACGGGCACGCGGGACCTGGAAGGGGCGTGTGGGGTGTTGAATGGGCGTGCGAGGTGTTGAACACGCACGCGGAATGTTGATCGAGCGCGCAGGGATGGGGCGATGACGTGGCCCCCGCGCACGTCGTTGACGGCACTCAGACGGTACGCAGACAGCGTGCGTGGGGTGCGAGTGTGTAATCTGTGACCTTGCGCACATTGGTGTGCGCAGAAGGCAAAGCGGGGGCGTGGCCGTCGTTCGGGGCTGCGGCCAGGTCTCGTGGTGTGCTGGAGTCCGCACGGGGTGTGGGAGCTGTGTGAGGCACGGACGTCGCATAGACGGAGCGCGGAAAGTGCGATGGAGATCCGGGGGGTCGTGAAGGGCTGAGGGAGGAAATACATCGAGAGTATCGCTCAAAAAATGAGCGATACTCTCTTTGTTAGTGCAGAAACTAAAAAGATAAGTTTGTTTTGCTTACCTGATTCCTCTCTGCCTGCTACTTTAGCCTCTAGCCTTCAAGATTGAGGGCGACGGGGTGAACAAGGGAGGAGACAGGTGAGGGAGTGAAGGAGAGACAAAGAATCAGAGTGAGAGGGATAAATAATTATGGAAGTCAACGCGCGTTCAGTGCTTCAGCCACCGAACGAGCGACGTTGTGTTGTTCGAGCCTCAACAAACCAAATAAAATCGTATAAATTCAGAAAAAAAGACAGAAATGATAGATTATACATTTAATTAGAATACATGAGAATACTTTGGATATACTGCACCGTGAATCTCTGAGCGACACCATCAACTTACTCAGGTCTGCCAGCCAGTCCCTCTCGGCAGCGCCCGGCAGCCATGATTCTCGGCTTCGCCTGGGATTCATATATAAGGCTCGCGCGACGCGCCTTCCCTCTTGCTCTTTAACCCCCACTATCCCATGCCACGTTGACGCCGTCGACGTCGTCGTTTGCTCGCTCATCGTCGTTTGCTTTGTCGTCGTCGTTCCTCCCTCTGTCGTCATCATTTCTTCCTCGTCGTTGTAATCTTTATAAGGTAAGCTTTTATTCTTTGTCTCTTATTTCTTATACTAATGTCTTCATATCTGTTATAGTACCTTTGTATACTTACTAGGTAAGCTGTGTTATGTCTTATACTGATGACTTCATGTTGTCTCTAGTAGATTTTCGCTTTTTTATTCTTTTGGTAAGCTATCTGTTATCTTTGGTATCTTCTGATATTACTATTGTCTTTTATTTTAATTAGATTTTCACTTTTTGTAGTCATTGTAAGTCTGTTTGTAGTCTTTTATATTAGTCTTAACTGATGCTTATATTTTTATAGAAGTTGTCTTCATGTCTATCTTACATAATGTAGTGTAGTAATGTATCATGATGTTGTAGTTAGTAAATAAAACTTTGATTTTGTGCTTAACTCTTGTTATGATGAATCTAATTGTGTTGTGCTATAATAAAGCTTTATGTCCTAGTTAAGCTACAAATTTATATGATAAATGTATAATTTATAGATAGTACATAGTGAGCTAGTATAGTATAGACAAGGCAAGCTTTATAATTTACAGATAATACATAGTGAGTCAGCATAGTATACCTAATATAGACTTTGTAGTCTTTGTAGTAGAATTAGACTACATAGCTCTCATAGCTAAGCCTATAGCTCTATAGCTATCATAGCTACCCTTGTAGCTCTATAGCTATCATAGCACTCTATAGCAGTCCTTAATAGCTATATAGCACTATATAGACTAGGGCTCTCTATGGCCAGATATATACAAAAGAGGATAGCTATGGAGCTATGCAACTTATATAAGATATAAAGCTCTCTATAGCTACCCAAAATTTCTCAGATGAATAGGCTCACAGATCTCTTGTGATTTTTGGTTTGAGCTTACAATTGTAATAGTATAATATACTCCTTAACAACAACAACAACAACAACAACAACAACAACAACAACAACAACAACAACAACAACAACAACAACAACAACAACAACAACAACAACAACTACTACTACTACTACTACTACTACTACTACTACTACTACTATTACTACTACTACTTTCTGATTGACCTGCAGTGTCTCATTAGGAAGGTTGACAATTTTCTGATTGACCTGACAGTTTTTAACCCTACTGACAGCTCCTGATTGATCTGATCCACTTGTAATGGGACATCAAAAGTCTGGACCAGCTGAACCACAGGATACATCAACTATTTGAGGAAGGAGTCTTCACTAAGCATCTGGAAAGTCACAAGGCAGACATCTGAGAAAGTTCAAATTTATATAGCTATCAGCTACAACTATCTAAGCTTTATGAGCTATATACAAGTCTTATACAGATATATAGATCTATAGTAACTATACAGACTACATAGCCCTATATGTTATCTATGTATGCTATATAGCTACTCAGCATAGCTATAGGAGCTATAAACATGTCTCTATGTGCTATAGAGCCTATGTAACCTATGTCAACTATATCACCTTGTAAGTGTAAGCCATATGCTATGACATCATTACAAAGTTACAAAAAAAATCTAATTATAACTATGAATGAGCACCAGTGCTGGCATGAAATTAAGCACCATCAACATCAGGAAACTCCTCACTTTCCTGACTTCACTGTTTTGAGCCTGATGTCACTGTTTTGAACCTGATGTCACTGTTTTTGGACTGTTTTCAGGTCATTTTCAGACACATAGGTCTGAAATCAGTCTAAAAACAGTAACATCAGGTCCAAAACAGTGACATCAGGCTCAGAACAGTGAAGTCAGGAAAGTGAGGAGTTTCCTGATGAAGCATCAGTGCCTGTTGAGCATGCAAAGGGCATGAAGATGGCACATAAATGGCTGTGCATAGGCACATGCATGTGCAGAGTGGGGCAGATCATATGAGGATGGGGATTGTGTGTGAGAGTGGAACGTGTCATGTGCATGCAGGGTGACAGGCAAGACCAGGGTGATATGAGGCATTCTGCACAGATGGAGGACATTAAGCTGCATGCACGGGACATTGAGCTGCTTGCATGGGACATTGAGCTGCATGCATGGGATGTTAAGCACAAGGGCACTCGTGGGATGTGGTGCAGGCAAGCAAGGTGTTTCATGCACACAGGGGGTTAGGGTGTGATTGCAGGCCATTGTGCCACGTACATTGCCATGAGAATGAGGCCATGCATGTGCATGAATGGACATCTGTGTGAGCATGTGAGGTGTTGATTGGGCATGTGGGGCATTGTGTGGGTGCTATGCTAGCATGCAGTGTTGAGGGCATGTGCAGGGCAGTAAGGGACATGGACATGCGTGCTGGACATTGTCGTGGCATGTGAGGTGTTGAGCAGGCATGTAAGGCCTTGGCTGGGCACGTGGAGTCTTGAACGGGTGCACAGGGCATTGAATGGGCACACAAGGCATTGAATGGGTGCATGGAGCATTGAACAGGTGTATGGGGCATTGAATGGGCACGTGGGATGTTGAACGGGCATGCAAGGCTTTGGATGGGTGGGTAAGGCCTTGAACAGGCACATAGGGTGTTGAATATGCACATGGTCGAGCACATGGGGATGGGGCAATGACATGGCCTGTGTATGCACATCATTGACAGCATGCAGACAGTACACAAATGACATGCATGGGGCAGCAGTGCATATTCTGTGATCCTGCACACATTGGTGTGTACAAAAGGCAGAGCAGGGGCAAGAGGGTCATTTAGGGCTGTGGCTGGGCATCATAGCATGTTGGAGCTACATGTGAGATATATAAACTGCAGAGCCATAGCTATTAAATTTATAATGATACTACTATTGTAATAGGCCATACTATGTTACAGCAATAGTTATTAAGTACTAAGATCATCTATTAGCCTTTAGGCCTTTTGTAATAGGATGACTAATCCTTCTCTTAGTATTTAATATATTGGTATATATACCCAGGCCAAAATCAGATATTGGGTGCTTCTATGAGCTTTTTTTTAGAATCTTTCTGATCTGAATCGGCAGGGGTACTTCTGCCACCCCTGGGCACTTATTCATTATGGGCCTGGGCTGCGTACTTACTCATGCTAGGCCTGGGCTGTGCACCTATTTCTGTTTCTCCAGCATCATTCCTGGGTATTTCCTTGTGCACGCCTAATTCTGTACCCTTCGTATCATTCCTGGGCATTCCCATCATGTGTGCCTAGTTATGTAAGCTCTGTGGGCTGGGCAGCTTTGTCCATTCTGAATCGCCCCAGTCATTGTCTGAAACATTCTGCACCCATCAATCATCATTGTCGGTAAATCTTCAATGCTATAAATTTCTTTGCATCAAGACTGTGCCTGCAGTTGTGTTTCAGTTTGTCCAGCAGGATAGTCAAATTGTCCCGATCGTTTCCAAAAATGTTCTGCAGTGATCAATTGACATCCACACAAATTTTCAATTCTGTAAATGTACTCTGTAACTTGAACTAGCAGATGCGAACTATACATGACAATCTAGCAACAGTAATTGAGACCATTGCTACTTACGTGTGGATGCCATGTTGAACAGTGAGCCACACCAAGATCAGGCTTTCCACACCCCACGCTTACCACTTCCATGTTGATCAGACTACCCCACATCAATCGTGCTTGCCAACTCTACATCGATCCCGTTAGTATCAGCTACTATAGCACGATTCGGATATCTTGTCTTATCATGCCATTCTCCTACTCTTCGATCTCTATGTGTATCATCTTCTGCGCAGCCCACAATGTGTCCTTCAGTGCATCGTTCATCTCCTCAATTTTGTTGTCCTCTTCAGCTGCATGAAACCACCAGTCTAATGTCATCAATACCAAGACGAAGCCATTCTTCCTGCTCTTCTTCAGCTCACTCCAGTCCTCGTCTGCATCTACTTTAATCGAGGGTGGCCAGACCCATCCTCGCGAAGTGGGCTGCAAGCTGCACCACCACTTCTGCCACGCACTTGCATAGTTCTGCAAGTCGGCGATCTTGGGCATCTTCTTCAGGTTCCGACCATTCTTGTACCACTCTGGGACTTCAGCTGGGTGACCATCGCCAAGTAATTTACATTTGTTGGTCTGTATCTTTGTAAGTCCTGGTTCTGGCATCATTTCATACACCACTGACCTTATTGTCCACATAACCTAACTTCTTCTCCAATTGCAACCAAGTATCCATGAGTGCCATCCAATCCACATCGTCACTTCGGCTTCAAAGGTATTTTGCTGTGGCTGCCATCCATGCAGGTAGCTCGTCGTAGCTACCTTCATCCTGTTCACTACTCATGCCTTCGGTCCCCTCATCATTCAAAGCATCTGCCTCATCCTCCTCTTCATCTTCTCCCTGCAGTGTGCCCACGGCTCCGCTGCCTTTCCCAGTATCACTAGCAATCAAGGCAGTCAGGATTGGTGTGCCTCTGTAGAGGTTTGACTCACATCTCTTTACAAATCCTTGTCAACTTCTGGCTTGCTTCCTGCTTCTCCTTTCTTGTCCTCTTTCAATGCATCTTAGGGCTGAAGAGTTCGCTGGCTTTAGGTATGTTGAATGCCTTCATCATAGATTGGATGTTTGTCACGCATGCGTTGGGCTCTAATTCATATGCAGTCTTGTGGGCTTCAATGAGGCCTCCTCTTCTAGCCTTCTTTGGTGGTGGTGCCTCGTCTTCCTCTTCATGCTTGTCATCTTTTTCATGCTCTTCTTCTTCCTCTTGCTCAGGCAGCACTTTGTCCTCGTTTGTGTCAATATCACCATCACCTTCCAGTGGGTTTGTGGAGCTTTCTGCAGGTGCTCTGACAGACACCGCACCAGCATCCATGGACATGTTTGTAGCCCCAATGCTGCTTTCAGGCTCTCCTTCTGGTGCTGATCTGTTCACTGACATCTCTGTCCCCTGTCTTGTGGCCTCAGATGCAGCCCCGTCCCTCATCAGGAAGGTTGACAACTTTCTGATTGACCTGACAATTTCTAACCCTACTGACAGCTCCTGATTGACCTGATCCACCTGAAAGCAATCTTAACAGGGAAATATCTGATCAAAATTTTACATTTAAGTAAAGACATTTATTGTCAGATATATAAGTTTGTAATCTCTAACAATAGATATAACAAAATCTCTGATATCTGAAGTTTTCTAAATCTGAGAGTGTCTGATCTGAGAATTTTTTCAAATCTGGAGGTCAAATATCTGAAAATTATCTGCAACTGTCTGAGAGCATCTGATGGTGTCTGACACTGTCTGATCCATCTGACTGATATTTGACCTCCAGATTTGAAATCAGACACTCTCAGATTTTCAAAAATTTCAGATATCAAAGATTTTGATATATCTATTAGTTAGAGATTAAAAACTTATATATCTGACAATAAATGTCTTTTCTTGAATGTAAAAGTCTGATCAGATATTTGCTTCTCAAGATTGCTTTCAGGTGGATCAGGTCAATCAGAAGCTGTCAGTAGGGTTAGAAATTGTCAGGTCAATCAGAAAGTTGTCAACCTTCCTGATGCTGTCTTTGATCGATGACAGATCACGCTTGCAGCGCGTTTTGGCAGCTAATGCAATACAAGATCAATTGAGTGTTATGCTCATGTTGGATAGGTCAGTAACTCACAGAAAAGACTGTTCATGTACTGAACGAATGGCTTCTCAATGCATTCATTGTAGTCTTTGTAGGCCGCACCAAATGTTCTCCCATCGTGCACTGTAGAATGGATTCTGTGGATATCACTATTATGCTGTGTCATCATGCGAAGGTAAATACTTATGAGTACACCATGATTTCTCCTTTGTTTGCAGGTTTTGGGGTGCCAAACAGAATGCTCACCGAACCACTGGTCTGTGCAGCAAGATCACATACAAGATTTGTAGCAGTGTGCAGGAAGGCATCAATTGCTCTTCACAACATTCATAAGTAAGCTATCATTTACCAGACACAAGTGATATTACTCACTCCTGATATTTCTCAACTTCAACCAGGTGCTGGACTTCTGCCTCGTCAAGCTTGCTGCTTTCCTCTATCTCGATCATAGTGTCATAATTTTTGTCCCTTGCCCTCTCCACCTCAGCCTTCACTTTGTCAGTCTCAGTTGCCAGTAGTGTTTTGGCATATGCAGTACACCACAGGATGCTGTGCATGAGTTTGTCGCCTTCGGGAAGTGTTCTTTTATACTCCTCATATTTTGGCTTGATAATCACCCTGAGCTTCGAGTCCCAGTACAGATGTTGATAGGCTTGCACAGAAGACCTCCTGTGCATTCCCCTGAGTTTAATGGTCTTCTTTCTCCCCATCTGACCAGTGATTGTTTGAGCTGAGTGGTTGTCAAACTACTGCTTGAGATGCTGCACCACATCAGTTTTGAACATTGTGCCTTGATTTTTCAACAATTGCTCACCTCTCGTATGGGTGGTTCATTGCCGACTGGAGGCACATCCATCCCTAAAAAGTCATTGAACCAGCGGCTGTAGAGGTGCAGCCAGAAAGCAGCCAGTTTGTTGTTGGCTTGAGCCTCCCAGTGCATGGGGATGAGCTCGCGAAGCACCTTGGCCTGTGGCTTGGTCACTCAGGCCCTCTTTGAGTGCCCTCTGTGGTTGCCTTTTCCTGGGCCCTTGCCTGTCACCTTTCCGGAACATGCCATTAGAGAAGTAGTAGGGTTTTGGTAATGAAAGGGTTTTGGTAATGCAAGGTTTTGGTAATAAAAAGATGACATGAATTTTGGTTGACATTCTCCTCTTCCAGTCATCGCTCGTGGGAGACTGGGCTGTCCAGACAATGCGAATCCAATGTGATGCAGTCCACATGGACATCAGAGCCTCACATCTTCAGATATGGCAGCAACTCTGCCTTTTTCAACCGATGTATGCCTATGCTTATAAGACCTGCTGGTGCACCCTCTTTCTTATCTCCCCTCTTATCCTCTGCACTCACCATGGTCCAGCAAGTCCCTCCTGCCCAGAGCTCTGTGCAAGGCACTTCTGTTCATACTGCCACAGCTGGCAATGCTGCCGGTGCAGATCGCTTAGGACGGGTTGCAAGTGCAACCACAGTGTCCCGCCGTCCTCCTCCTCCAACTGTGGAGACCGTCAGTGAGTTGATTTGGACCATTGTTTGCCATTATGCACCACTTATTTGCAGTCACAGAGGATGAAGATGATGACATATACTTGGCATTCTATGACCCCAATTTTGATCTGTACGAGACCGACGACGACAATGTACCTATCAACCCTCCAGCCCAGCACTCGGCTGCCCCTCTGCCTCCTTCACCTCTTCCGGGCTCTACTCCCATTCAGCAATGCATGCAGGTCCCCCAGTCCCACCAGCAGCCTGTGGATCCTTTGTCAATCGTGCCTGATCCTATCTCTGCTCTGGGCCAAGAGGAAGATGACAGAATTTATGTCGTTACTCACGGTAGATGGATGGGACTCTTTAGAGGCTGGTAAGTACCTTTACTATGCCAATTATCACATTATATTCACACGTTTCTAGGCATCGCTGCACACCTCTCATTAATTGCTTCTCTTGTGCTGTATTCCAGCATTACCCTACTGTCCAGCTGGTGGAGGATGCTTGGCAGGAACATCTCCGCATGCTTGACAAGGCTGAGTGCCTTGCCGCTGAGGAGGCTCATCACCAGAATGCACCTGACACACAGCTTGCAGACTTCTTGAGCAACCTCAGCATTGCTGACCTGCCTGTTGTTGCCAGTGGCACTCCTGCCTCCGTCTTGCCCATCTCCACACCACGTCTTTGTCGAGAGCCTCTGCCTCTGTATACACCCAGGCAGTCTGCTCGTAGTCACCCTCTGGGTAACCAAGGCTATGTGACCCCTTCCACCAGCTCGTCCTCCTCCTCTGGCATGTCTGTGAGCACGATGCCCCCCACGTCACCCTACGCTCCCTATCCTGGTGGTGGCTACAGCACCATCACCATGTTGGTCACCATCGCTGGGCCATCTGGCTCATCACATGCTACTGTCATAAGTCCACACCCTTCTCTTGTCATTTGGTCGAGTAATGGACAAACGAGCAGAACTACGACCAAAATGCCAGGTCTGAGGGCAAGCCTCGCAGGTGATACACCATGGCCAGAGGTAGGCACTGTGGGATCTTCAGGTCCTGGGATGACGTTGTGCCTCTCGTCCACAGATACCTCAATGCCAGACAAAAGTCCTTCTGCACCCTTGCTGAGGCTCAGACTTGGCTCGACACCCACTGAACAATGGCTCCAGGGATGGGACTCATTGTTATCATGTATCTGAAGGACTATCTGACCAGTTATATTGCATCCCTTGTCTGTTTTTCCCTGGTCACAGTGGCCAGTGATCTATGTGATCTTTCTTGTATGCTATACTTGTTACTTGTACTTGTCTGCATGTTCGTCCATAGTTGCCATGTCTGTGCTCATGCTCATGCTCATGCTAAACATTTGTTGTCTTGCTAAGTAATACTAGTTGCAAATAAAGTGTCTCACCTCCTGATCAACTTATTGTGTGTTTGACTCTCTCTGAACTAAAGCTGTATATTTGAGGAATAAATCATGTGACCATCTGTGAGACAATAGTGAAAGTTGACCGAAAACCCCACAGAATGCTCTGTATTGCAATGCAAAAACTTCTATAAAGTACAAGAATATTTGTGGATATTCTATACTGCTGCTCCCACTGTTCTACAAAGTTTTGTTGTGTCTAACACTGCCTTTTCATGTTCATCTGAGAAATTTAACAGTGGTATATAGCACTATGTAGCCTATATAGCTCTGATAGGGCCATAGCAGTCTCCTTTTCTACATAGCCCCTCATAGCAGCAAGGCAATCTATATAGGGCTATCATAAGCTATCATAGCTATCATAGGGTAAGGCAGTAACTATCATAGCTATCATAGTCATCTATTATAAAACAATAGCTATCATAGCTGCTATAGTATATGGTGATTATCATAGCTATATTAGCTATGTGATTTATCTACAAAATAAAATAAAACTAAAAGATAAGATAAGATATAAACATAAGATAAGAGATAAACATAAGAGATAAGATAAGACTGACTTCAAAGATAAGAAAAAAAGCGAAAATAATCTACAAGTCAACAAATGAGTATACAAGATAAAGATATAGATAAAAACATAAGACTTACCTAAGGATATAAAAGCGAAAATGCTAAGGCCACAAATAACATAAGGATAGAGACAATAAAACAATATACCAACTTACCAAACATAAGAAAGTTAAAGCAAAAGAGGGAGAGATGACGAAAGACGAGAGATGGTAGTGGTAAGGAAGAGAGAGGGAAAGCGAGTCGTGCACACCTTATATAGATGTGGCGAGTGGAGCGCCAAATATGGGTGATGCAACTCGGCCCGGGCACTGCCGGATGCTGCATCAGAGGCTAAGGCGGCAGATTTTCTTAAGTTCGTATCACTGCCCGGTGACCTGTAGTACAGTAGCTAGGTATTTAGCTCATTCAGTCATATTGTATTGATGGATTGTATCTACTGTCGTTTTTCTACATTTTCTCCTATTTTATTTGATTTACTAACCTCGAAACATTCGAACTCGCATGCATTTGGTGGCTGAGCCACCGAAACGCGCGTCGAAGTTCCAATGTTCAACTCGTCTCCCACCACCACTCCCCTCCCTCTTCTCCCCTCCCTCCCTCCGTCCCCTCCCATCAATCCGAACACCGAACATCAGCAAACCTTTCCAGTTACTTGTTGACCTTGTTTGCCTTTTTTTCATCTGGTCTGTCTGGTTTGTGTCTGGTTTGTCTGGTTTTAACAATTTCAGACAAAACCAGACAAAACCAGATGCAAACCAGACAAGCCAGATGAAAAAAAGGCAAACAAGGTCAACAAGTAACTGGAAAGGTTTGCTGATGAAGGAGGGTATTCAGGTGACGAGGGCCACTAAGGTGAGTAAAAAAAACCTCTCGTTCTGTCTATTCATGCTAACGTAGAGAGTACCGCTCGTTCGAGTGGTACTCTCGACCTCCTCTCTCCTGTGCCTCTCCCTGCCCCCTTCCGCCATCGCCTTGCCATCGCCTCCCACCTCCCCGTCTCCTCGCCGTCGCCTTCTGTCGCCTCCTCATCGCTCAGCGTCGCCGTCGCCTCCCCATCACTCAGCACCGCCGTCACGCCTGCAGTGGCTGGCGTACCGTCTCTCAATGCCCACGCCCACGTGCGCCAGTGCATGCAGCCCACCGGACAATGCCCACGCTCGCCCGTTGCCTCGCGCATGGGCTATACCGCTTGCATATGGCCTCGCGAACCCATGCACGGCGCTGCTGCATGGTGCGTGGGCCAGCATCAGAAAAATGTGAAATCTACATAGCCTGGTGTCAAATTATGTGGTCTATCATATGACTATGTGGTCTACATAGTCCCCTCCTCAGATATATAGAGCTATGATAGACATCATACTTTCCATAGCAGTAGGCACAAGATATATAGCACTATGTAGTCATGAGGGGTAGCTATGGTTGCTATATAACCTCCTAAGCATGCTATGGAAGCTATGTGCCCTATGACTGGACAGATAGACACCCAAGACATCAAGCTTAAATTTATTATATAACAGACAAGAGCACAGGCCAAGTTGTTCAAGGTTACTTTATTGATAGTGTCAATGTAGCTACAGCAGTCACTAGCTATGGTAGATATAACCTAAGTCCCGGCCACCAATAATGCCGGCAAGGCAACGCGCGAGGAAGGCACTGCAGGCGCGAAAGGCACGGGAGGCGCCATTGACATAGGTGCGGCCGAGGTGTGCGGGATGGTACAGCGGTGCGGGTGTTGCTAGGGATGCACGCGCGTTGTCAGAGCGGGGCGCGGGACGTCAGGGCGGAGTGTGGGATGTCGAGGCTGGGCCTGGGATGTCAAGGCGGCAGGCGGACACCATTGCGCGGAGGCCGTGCGCAGGTCGCACACGAGGCCCATGGGCCTGTGCGAGACGGCGCAGCCGTGCGCAACCGCAAGGCCGTGCGCAAAGCCTGTGGGTCACAAACAATGCGCGCGGGCGGTGCGCGAGACGGCCGGACCACGGGCAGGCGTGTGCGGAAGGCCAGAGCCGTGCGCAAGGTGAAGAATCTTGTGCGAGGCGTACAGGGCGTGCACGGGGTGTCGGAGGCGTGGACACGTGTGCTGCGGCCGTGGATACGTGCGCTGCGGCCGTACGTCGGCCGTTGGGTCCATGCGGGGCGGACTGGGACTCTACACGCTGTACGCGCGCGTGTCTGGGGATGTACATGCATCCCATGGCCGTACGCTGGCGCTGCGGTGCGGGGAGGCGTGTGTTGGCTTGCGTGCGCAAGCAGCCGGTGTTGATGGGGCCGTGCGCGTGAGTTCGTGCGCTGGCACTGGCGTGCGCGTCGTCGAGTCTCGTTGCCACGGCAACGAGACTCGATGTTAATCTTGCTGGCCATCCACAAGGCGTCGGCAGGCTCTTGAGGCCGCGCGTGTGTCGCGTGTGTGTGCTGGGAGCGCCCACGCGTAGGTGTTGAGAGTGACCGGGCGTGATGTTGGCCGAGCGCGAGCCAGTGGGAAGCTCCCCACCCGTTGTCGCAGACATGTGCGCGGAATGGGGCCCATTGATACCGTGCGTGGGTGACGTGCCAGGATGCAAGCACCCACGGGCTGCGGCAAACGGGCAGGGGGTCATGGGGACGTCGTGGAGTGATGTGTCGGCGGCGCGGGAGTGGGCTGTCGAGTACGTGGCATGCGCTGTCGAAGGCGCGGGCGCGGGGAGGGAGACAGGCGCGGGCGGTGCGCGACAGGCGGAGTGGGCTGTCGAAGGGCGAGCAGGGGGGCGGGGAGTGTCGAAGAGCATGTAAGAACAAGAGTCTCGCTCGTTATCGAGCGAGACTCTCAAGATTAGTACGATATAAAAAGAATACAAGTGTTTTTTTACTCACCTAAGTCCCTCGACCTATGCCCAATCTATCCGGCCTTCATGTTGACGCGGGTGATGAGGAATAACGACAGAGACAAGCTGAGAGGAAGGGGAATGATGACTTGGAGTTCGAGACGAAGTCCGAGTCAAACGACGCGCCGTTCGGTGGTTCAGCCACCAAACGTGCGCGAGTTCGAATGTCTTCGAACTTACTAAAGCAGGTAAAATCGCAACAATTCCGGGAAAATGAGAGTAGATAGCGTTTGATAATATAATTCGATTGAATGAGGTACATCTCTAACTAAAGTACTGCAAGCTACTGGGCAGCGAAGCACACTTACTGAAATCTGGCACTTAGCCTCTGACGTGGTGCCCGGGCCGAGCACCGGCAGCCACATTTAGGGCTCCGCCGGGCAAACCCGCGCTCACCTATATAACCCTCGCACGATGCGCGTTCTCTCTCTCTCTTCAACCACTACATTCTCCCTTCGCTCCGACTTTCCTCGGGTCTTTCCTCTCTACCTTCAGTAAGTCTTTCTTCTTTAGGTTTGCTGTCCTATGCTTATGTCATTCATATCTTAGGGTTGTTCATTTTCGCTTTTTAACATTTTCGCTTTTTAACACTTCTAGTATGTCTTTATTCTTTTGTCACTGGGTTTGTTACTAATCAACCTTTTATTTTGTAGATTATTTTCGCTTTTTGTAATCTTTGTAAGTTTAGTATACTTATCTTGTTTATCTTTTAGTAGTAAGTGTAGTGTCTTTATCTTTTTGTGATTAGTAGTAGTATGTTTGTTTGTAGTAGTATAATAATATGAATATAAATTTGATACATTAATCAAAGCTTATATTTGTGTGATCATTTTATTTGGACTTTGCTATATGAATTTGATTAAAATTTATAGTTTCAATAGGCTTTATTGCTTGAATAGATATGTCAGGTCTACATATTGAATATAGAATATGTAAGTGGCATAAGTCTCATAGCTTTGATAAATACTTATAGCTTTCATAGCTAGGCATGCTATGGTAGCTGCATAGTCAGCTCTCATAGCTATGATAGCACTCCATAGCATCACCCTTGAGCTTCATAGCACTATATAGCATCCCCCTTTAGCTATGCTGGCTATAAAGAAAAGGGCAGTGCTATGGAACTATGAAATCTATGTAGACTTCATAGAGCTATGTAGCACTTGCAGATTTTTCTGATGAGGCGTGCCGCACGTGGCCCGTCTCGCAGACGAGCCCACGGATTGCATGCAACCCGGCCGTGCTGCGTGCGGCCTCACCAACGGATGGCCGGAGCCTCGCGCGGGCATGCCAGCCAGCACACGCATGCACACACATCGTGCATGGCCATGCACAGGCCCGCCGCCTTGCCGTGTCCCGCTACTCCCCACCACACCTCGTGCATCAGGAAATGAGGAATCTTCTGACTAGTCTGATTGTCTGACTTTTGTCTGAGAGTTCTGAACAGGTCCATTTGTCTGACTCACATATGAATAAAATAGTGTGTAGATTATTTTGTAAAATCAGAAGAATATCAGATATAAGCAGACCTATCAGATTCTTAAAAATCTGTCAGATGAAGGTAATTTTGTCAGACATTGAATAAAAGTCAGATTATTGCTACTTTTCAGATAGAGTCAGGTAGGTCTCTATCATCCAGATGTTTTCAGACATGTCAGATTCTTGAACATCTGTCAGATGAAGGTTATCTTGTCAGACATTGAATAAAAGTCAGATCATTGCTACTTTTCAGATGAAGTCAGGTAGGTCTCTATCGTCCAGATGTTCTCAGACATGTCAGATTCTTGAACATCTGTCAGATGAAGGTCATCTTGTCAGACATTCAATAAAAGTCAGATCATTGCTACTTTTCAGATGGAGTCAGGTAGGTCTCTATTGTCCAGATATCTTCAGACATATCAGATTCTTACACATCTATCAGACAATGATCATCTTGTCAGACATTCAATAAAAGTCAGATTATAGGTACTTTTCAGATGAAGTCAGGTAGATCTCTATTGTCCAGATGTTTTCAGACTTATCAGATTTTTACATATTTGTTAGAGAAAGGTAATTTTGTTAGATATCTATTAAAAGTCAGATCATTGGTACTTCTCAAATAAAGTCAGGTATGTCCCTATTGTCCAGATATTTTCAGACTTATCAGATTTTCAAACTTTTGTCAGATGTAGATAGGCCTATCAGATGCTGAACAAAAATTAGACAATTGCTACTTTTTAGATAGAGTAAGATAGATCTCTATTATCCAAATAATTTAAGATGCATCAGACTTTCTGCACTTATTAGATATCATTAATGTTGTTAGATAAGAAATGCTGCTCAGACACAATCAGATATGTCTCTATTATTCAGTGTACCTCAGACACTTCAGATGTTAATGTACTTATCAGACATTAGTAATTTCATCAGATTCTAGATGCAAGTCAGACAAACACTATTTTTCAGATGAAGTCAGATAGATCTCCATTGAATCAAACTTAAACTTAGATTTAGGCCAAGGATTGGAATTAGATTGGACTTGATTTCAGACTAAGGGAGAGGTTCACAAGCTATAACCATCATGGCCACCACAAAACTTATACAAAACTCTAGAGCTAAATAATTACATAGGCACAGGGAGTCGTACAGGCCACACGCGAGGTGTGAACACTGCATCTGCCCGTGCGGGCCCATGCGAGTCTGTGTGCGAGATAGCGGAGGTCCGCGGGAGTTGGGCTGGGCATGAGGTGGAGGGAGATGCAGAGCATGGGGTGTGAGAGAGGCAGCATGCAGAGGTATGGGTGTTGAGGCAGAATGAATAACGGGAAGTACTGCTCGTTATCGAGCAGTACTCCTGTCGTTAGTGCAGTGAACAGGAAAAATAACAGATCTTTACTTACCTTTCTGTGCACGGCCTTGCAGTGCCCACGCGCGAAGTAACATGCGCAGCTACGGGCAAGTGTGGGTAGTGCGAGACCGTGCGGGGCCGTGTAGACAACAGCGAGGGCATGCGAGGCGTACGGGCATGGCGCAGAGGGCGCGGGAGAGGCGAGACATGCACGGGAGACGGGGCATGGGAGAAGCTGCATGCGATATGCAGAAGTCACGATGGAGAGGTGTGGTGGTTGATGCAGGACAGAAAATGGGGAATACTGCTCGATTACGAGCAGTACTCCCCGAGTTAGTACCATAGGCAATATATAATCATTATCGTGACTCACCTTTGCCTCCAGCGAGCCCTTCGGGCTGTCCGTTCATTCCTTCAGCTTTCAATTTTGTGCAAAAGACGGCGGGGCCGTGCATGTCCGTTGCGCAGCCATCTGGTGTTGTGAGGGGTCATTCGCATCTGTGTTTGGTTGTGTGCGAGAAGGCGAAGGTGTGTGGGAGGTGTGGGGGTCGCGCTGGGCACGGGCGTGGAGGGAGAGGCAGAGGCGGAGCACACGCGGCATACAGGAGAGGGGTGCGGCAGATGAGGAAGGAACAGAGGGAGTACTGCTCGATCACGAGCAGTACTCCCTGAATTAGTACCATTGATAACATAATACTAGTCGGTTTGACTCACCTTTGCCTCCAACAATCCCCATGAGCACTCCATTGGTCCTTTCGACTTTCAATTCCATGCACAAAACGGCGGGGGCATCGGGCCATGCGGGATCGTGCGAGATCGTGCGGAGGGGCAAAGGCGGGGCATGCGTGGGGAATGGGGCACGGGAGAAGTGGTGTGCAGGCGCGGGGCACAAGAGTCGGGGTGGGGCTGTAGGTCTTGAGATAGAACACATAATGGGGAGCACTGCTCAATAACGAGCAGTGCTCCCCCGAATTAGTATGATCAACAATAGAAGAATGAACGGATACTCACCCGCGATTCCTCGAAGCCCCCTCCTCCCTTCAAACCCTCATCCCTCCCGATCTCCTCCGGCCTTCGAATCGATATAGAGTGGACGCGAAGTCGTACGTGCCGGTGCATCCGCGTGGGCTCGTGCCCATGCATGCAGGGTCTTGCGCGAGATGAGGAAGGCATGCGGGGTATGAGGCGGACCGTGCGGGGAGATGGGGTACGGGAGAGGCGGGGTGCAGGGCCATGCAGGCCATGCAGGTCGTGCGAGGTCGCGCAGGTCGTGCGAGGTCATGCGCGAGGCGACGGAGGCGTGCGGGGAGGAGATGGAGGCGTGCGGGAATCGAGGTGGAGGCGGAGCACGCACGGGGTACGGGGCAGCTTGCGGGGCATGGGGGCACGAGACACGCGACGGACGGGGTGGGGGGTTTGATGCAAACGAGAAAAGGAGAGTACTGCTCGTTATCGAGCAGTACTCCCCAAATTAGCACGATAGACAGAAGAATAACAAGAGATATTACTCACCTGATGCTGCTCTGGCCTCCATCAAGTCCCAACACTCTTTAAATCGTCCCTCCGGCCTTCAAATATCCAGAAACGAAGCGATATTGAGGTGAGCAGCAGCAAAATTCGACTTAGACGTGAATTCGACTTAGACGTGCAACACGCATCTGGCAGCCACCGGCCCGGTCGGCAATCTCCGACTGGCAATCTCCTCGGCGGCTCAAGCAATCAGCGCACATCGTTGTTTGTTTGCTCGTTCGTCTCCCTCTCTCCCTCTCTATCCGTCTCCCTTGCTCTCCGCCTCCTTTGCTCTCCGCCTCTCCGTCTTCCTATTCGTCAAACTGGAGGGAAGGACCGGTTCGAGCTTTTCTCCAGACGTGGAGGTCTTTAGGTGAGTAAAGATATCTTTCTTCTATACTTCTTTGCTCTAACAAAATAACGAGAGTATCGCTCGATATCGAACGATACTCTCGATGTTCATTTTCTTTCGACACCCTCATCTCACTTCCCCTCCTCGCACCCTGCCCGCACCCTCGACAGTGCTGCCCTAGCTCGTGTACATCCCCACTTCCGTGACACGTCACCGCCGGGCTCCGCCAGCGCACGCATGCTGTATGATGCTGCCTGTGCCCGCGTGCGATCTTGCGGTGAGTAATACCTTCGTTCTTGTTGTTCACATACTCAATATGAGAGTATCACTTGTTATCATCGAGTGATACCCCTCTTTTAGCTTCACTGACCCACTCATCCCCTTGCCCGCTGCCACATCCCTGCACCCTCTGCTGTGTGCTCACTGCCACAGGTCCACCTAGCATTTGGCACCATTGTGGCAACAGGTATGTTTGTTTTCTTTTCAGCCCTGTGACTGCATCTGTAGGACACAGAACACTTACGTTTTGTGTCCTGCAGATGTGCGTATTGCATCTTTCGTTATGATGACAACGTGTAACGAAATATAAGGTGAGTAATAGCCGTTTTTTCTTGTCACTCTCATATACTAACAGAGTCTTTGCCCCCATTCTCTGACCCCTCACGTCACTGCTGCTCCCACTGCTGTTGACTGTCCCTCATCTGCTGCTGACTGTTTCGGCATGCATCTTATGACAAACTACATTTGTTGTTGGCATGCGGCATGTTTGGCTCAAAGCAGTCACTAATGTTGTGACACTGCCCCCTTTTTTTGTAAAGGATTATCTTTTGCTTGTGCTAGCACCCCTCCAGTGCCTGTAGCAATAGTGTACTCTTAGTCTAGCCTGTGCAGCTTCAGTGCTTGACTTGTATGATATTGATGTCTGTTTTGAAATGAATGATCTGAACCCTGTTCTGATGCTGATTTAGTCTGACCTAATTTGAGCCTGAATTATAATCTGATTTATGTCTGAAATAATATTATGTCTGATTGTCAGACTAAAGTCTGACTTCAGACAAATTTCAACTTTCAGAGAAATTCTGACTTCAGATACAAATAAGATAAATATCAGACACAATCTGACTTCTAGATAGTATCTGACTTCTAGACTTTTGTCTGACACTCAGAGAATTGTCTGACACTCAGATGACTATCTGACACTCAGACAATTATCTGACACTCAGATGACCGTCTAGAATCAGATGTTTTTATCTGAAAGACACTGGACGATAGAGACCTACCTGACTCATCTGACTGTCTGATTGTCTGAATCAGATCAAATCAGATATGATCAGATACCAATCAGAAATTTCCAGGTTTACTGATGACATGTTCACTTCCTCACATGACCTGGGGCTATCCTTCACCCATGCCCTTGTTCTCCTTTGGGACATCCTATTGTTCTCCCTCCCATTGTTCTCCTTTTGGCCACCATTGTTCTCACTCTATTGTTCGACCCATTATGGTGTCCATTGTTCTTTTCCCATTGTTGTCCCAGTACTTATAGGCTCCCTGTTGCTCACCTATTTCCCTAGATTGTCCATTTCGTCTGTACCGTACTGTACCTCCAATACAGGTCACTGCGCTGCTAGTCGCTCTCTGCTCTCTCGCTCTCATCATCACTGGTGACTTGGGTGGTTCTCTGCTGTCTACGACCGAGTCTTGACACCTGGACAATCTCTCATACACCCGCCTCACCTCCCTACTATCACCCATCATACCTCTCTTCTTTGAACCCTTCACCGCCGACATCTTCACCGTATCTCGACATCCATTCCATCAACCTCATCTCCCTGTAACGGGTGCCACGTGACACGACGCGATGACGCGGACCTTCGAGGCAGCCGGGCCGGGAAGCGCCGCCTACTCGATTAGGTAGTCAAGCCACACCGGTCGTACCTACTGCACAGTATCTTGCGGACTTCCAATCTTATTTAGTAGGTACTTAGAGTAGCCCCCGAGAGGGAGGAATCTTATCTTGTCTATTACCTTCTTTTGAATCTCATCTCCTTTCTTCTTGTTTCTCCCTCTCGAACGACGCCCGTGCGTGCGCTTCCATAGAGTGCCCGCACCTTGCTTCCGAACGAGGAAGTCGAAGCACGCCCACAAACACAAACTCGGCCAAAGGCCGACTTTGGTGAGTGAACCGCTTCGATCCCTCTTCCCTTCACGACCGTCGTCCGAGGTACAAGGCGAGTCTGCCTGCCTCGTCCTCCCTCTCCTAGGAGTCTTCGTCGAGCCGAACTGAGACTTCTCGTTCGACTTGACTTGGGCGCCTCGCGTAGACCCGAGGGCCGCATACACCTCAGCTCCCCGACGTCCGCTAGCCATGGTGAGGATTCCCGGTACCTGCGACCGTCGCGTCACAAAGGTGGACATATCCGGAAATCCTTTACCCCTAGCCGACCATCTCTCATTCAAGTTTCAAGGCCTCCAGCATGGCTCCCAAAACTCATAGCGCGAGAGCGGATCCGCCCATAGCTCCAACGCCGGCCCCGTCCCCAGTTGCCCTGGGCGGGGAAGGCGACACTGTAGATCCCTCACTCGTGCTGCCATCGCTGGATACCGAAGAGGCAACTTCGCCTCAACGGGATCCTCCTCCTCACCTCGGACTGCCGCCTGCCGACGACACGTTATCAACTTCACGCGGATCAAATGAGGACCCCCTCGAGCTCGCCCTCCATGTCGCAACCGCGGCGGCCATCTACGAGGAATTTCAACAGACCCTCGTTGACCGCGTACTCCTGCCCGAATATATAGCTGATCGCGATTTCGCGAGCTATAACGAGGCAGTCATCGTTAACCGCGGAATCCAGTCGGATGGCTCCCCGCGTTTTCAATTGTCTTTCACCGAGGCTTCCGTGTTACATACCCTCGCTGAACGCTTGCAAAGCTTCCTCGATCGCTTGTTCGATTTATTCCCTCTGGAAGTGCGAGCAAGGCAGGTAGCATACCAGATCGATCCCGACTTTCGACTGCAGAGCGTCCTGGAAGGCTGCGAATCTGCCATGCAAGTCTTTATGAACTGGCAAGCACTGGGGTACCGTCTTCAACGTGGCGCTTGATTCGTGGAGAAGTATCGCCAGGAGTTCGCTACGGACCAGAGGCCGGCATCTCCCGCTTCATCCACTGCTTCAGGATTGCTAGCCCGTCGCCAGACCGCCGTCCACTCCGAATACCTTCGCCAACTTTACGCTTCCAAGTCCATCAAAACGAGACTTCCAGCACATCGCCAGGAGCTCTTCACGCAGGATCCTCCTGTCTCCTTACGGGCCATCATTCCCATTCCTAATGAGGTACGGAACTTGGATTGCCCTCCGTACCCGTCCGAACGAGACAAGTCCGTAGCGCCGCTGACTACTTCTGCACCCGCCGCTTCCGGACTGTCGTCCCTATCGCAAGCGGAAGTGTCGGCTGTCGACCAAGAATTGTCGGTAGCCGAAGGCGACTCGACGTATCGAGGCCCCGACTACTCGCAGCGTTACGATCCGCGCAACGACAGCGGGACCACCTTCGACAACGGCCTACGGGGTCGCCCCAGTTCCACTGCGCCTCCGCACGTCCCGGCCGCTCGACGACCCCGGCCGTCCAATGTCATTTACGGCTTAGCTCAACAGTCACGCATTCCCGGAGCGGGAGACCTTCCCTTAACTCCAGCCAGACTGTTCGGCGTGGCGGCGATTCCGCCGCCGTTTCCCGCTCCTGCTACCGCAGAACTGCCTCAAGGGGCTTGGTCGGCCCAAGATGCCTCAGCGCACTTCGCTAGGGTGTGACGGAATGCGTCGGATCCCAGTCAAATCCTCCTCAGTTCAGCTTCTACGGCTAGCATGCTCTCCAGAATGAAGAGCTCCCCTGCGCCCTCTCAGCATTCGTCCGCTCAGGGTGGAATGGGTCATGGAGGGCGTCCGCCTCCGGCGCCAGGGGGAGCTGGAGATCCCAGCGATCCCGGGAGTCCCGGTGGACCAAGGGGCCACGGCGGAAACGGGGGAGGACCACCTCCTCCGGGAAACCCTAATCATCCGGGCCCCCGACCCCAAGGTGTTCCATACCGCGGGGACCCTCCCGACGGTACAGGCCCGCCTGCTCCGCCTCCGCCTCCGCCGGCCCCAGGAGTTGCAGCTCAGCCCGCTCCCTATTACCAGGATAATTGCGGCCCTCGACTCAAGGAAGTCCTCAACCCGAGCGATTTGCCGAGTTGGAACGGGAGCTCCTACACTGCGGTTCACTATTTCATGGAGATTCAGCAGTTCGCTTCGATGGGAGGTTCTCTGCCCGAGGTCATGGGCCGGTGGCTTTGGCGTCGCCTGGACGAAGGCTCGTCGATCCGTCGCTGGTACATGCTCCTCCACGACGAACTTAAGGATTATATGTCCTCGCACTATCTCAATTGGTTGCAGGGCATCAAAACATACTGGCTCGGCGACAAATGGATGCTCGACCGGCAGATCGAGTTCTCCGAGATGCACTATCGCCAGAAGCGTCACGAGAACGAGTCCCCCACGGATTTCATTACTCGCTGTCTTACTTATGCTCACATGATCATGGGCACTGGCCTCGACGGTGCGGAAGAAGTTCGCTTAGTGTTGCGCAACGCAAGCCCCGAGTGGCACAATATCTTATATGCCTCCTCGGTCAATAACATAGCTGAGCTCATGCAGCGAGTTCGCTTGCAGGAAGCACAGCTGCGCACTGCTCACCGCGGCAGGGGTTCAGACGTCGTCACTCGGGACGAGCTTAATACACTCCTTGATAGTCGCCTCCGCAGACGAACTGAAGGCGGATCGGTGCGACGTCCCTTCTTTGGGAAACGACGAACGGCTAATACCGCTGCTGCCGAGAAGGACGACGAAGGATTCCCGATTTCTGTAGAAGAAGAAGAAGACGTTCTCGCGGAAGCTTCCCGACGGTCGTACGACAACGACGACTATGTCGATGGTACATCCGCCGAGGCTTTCGCGAACGAAGCAAAACGTCAACGACCGCCTCCTAAAGGGGGCTATCCCTTCCCTAAGGCGGACCAAGTCAAATCCTCGCGCAAGCCGCCTTCCCCGTGCAAAGTTTGTGGTAGCAGCAACCATTGGGACAAGGAGTGTCCTCATTGGTCGTACTACGATGCCAGAAAGACCGCTAATCGGTTGGAAGGATTTGAGGAGTCCCCTAGGACGAAAAAAGAAGAAGATGTATATACAAAAGCCTTTGAGGCTCTTCTTTCTGAATCTATCTCTTCAGCTTATGTGGATACGGCCGCGCTTGACGCGGACCTGCATGACTCGCGTGAACTACCTCAACCAGCTCCAGCTAAATCCGCCTTTCTTTCGCGTGCTCCGTATGTGGAGGAAATCGAGGACGAGCATTTCGTCGACCTTCGGTCTCGTACGTCCCGACCAGATGGACCCCTCCTGGAAGAAATCCACCCAGCCAGCCGCCCCGTCGTTGACCTTCCCAAAAGGCGATTTGCCTTGCCGGGACACAACGCGGAAGGCATATCGGTACTCTCGATGCCTGGCTGGGTACTGAGCCATCACGGGACTCCCCTTGACCTTAGGCTCGACTCCAGAGCAGACATCACTCTGCTGTCGGAATCCTTTTATAAGGCGCTACGCGATGCTCCGCCCCTCAAACGTGGTCTCAAGCTGCAGTTACTCCAATTGACAGCGAAGGACGCACAGCTCCTGGGATACGTGAATTTGCCTATCTTTGTGGAAGCTGCCAACGGCGAGATCCTGCGTCTCGAAGCCGAAGCCTATGTCGTTTCGGGTATGATGGTCCCCATCCTGCTCGGCGAGGATTTCCATCAAACATACGAACTCACAGTCACTCGACCAAGCTCTGGCACTACTGTCACCTTCGGAGACAGCGGATACAGTATTCCCGCTAGTCCCTGCCAGCAGACCAAGGACCGTCACCTCGTCGCCCGCGCCAAGGGTTATCCCCTTGCCTGCTTCATCAAAGCCAAATCGCACCAACGAGCCAAGGCATGCCGTCGCTCCACGAAGCGCAAGTTCGGTGGCGAATTGCGGCTCGTCCGCGTCACGAAAGATACCAAAGTCCCGGCTGGTACCGTGCACAAAGTCGAGGTCGAGGCTCCCTTCCTGGATGATCGGACTTGGCTCGTGGAAAAAGCAATCGTCGCCAACTCTGAGGACCCAGTCTTCGCCACCCCTAACATGCTCATGACGGGCTCGTTTCCTTTCGTTCCCATCGCCAATACCTCGTCACGACCGAAGTACCTTCGTAAAGGTGATATTGTGGGGCAACTTGTCGATCCGGCGGAGTTCCTGGACACCCCGAAGGATCGCGCGCATCTCAGTGTCCTGCTCGATCATGCGCAGAAGACGGCCGTTATCGTGGAGGCTTGCATGGCTACTGGCGATTCGCGTGCCATGCCCTCTGAAGATTCCGTTTCCGAGGAGCAATGGGGACCTAAAACCGCTGAAGTCCCTGACCCCACAGTCTACCCATCCTCCGAACTGGAGGACCTGTTAGATGTAGGCGAACTCCCTCCGCACTTGAGGGTCAAGGCTTGGGAGATGCTACGCCGGCGTGCTGGAGCGTTCGGGTTAGACGGTCGTCTCGGTCAACACCCGGCCCGCGTGCACATCCGCACCCAGGATGGCCAAGTTCCCATCGCAGTACCTATGTACGGAACTTCCCCAGCGAAGCGGGAGGTGATCGATGAACAGCTTGATAAATGGTTCGAGCAGGGCGTCATCGAGCCTTCTCGCAGTCCATGGAGTGCTCCCGTCGTCATCGTCTATCGCAACAATAAGCCACGTTTCTGCGTGGATTATCGACGCCTTAATGCGGTCACCATCCCGGATGAATTCCCCATTCCCCGTCAGTCCGAGATCCTTTCCTCCTTGTCAGGCGCGCAAGTCCTGTCCTCTCTGGATGCCCTCTCTGGCTTCACTCAGCTCGAGATGGCGCCCGAAGACGTCAAGAAGACCGCCTTTCGTACGCATAGAGGCCTGTTCCAATTTTTGCGGATGCCGTTCGGCCTACGAAACGGACCCTCCATCTTCCAACGTGTTATGCAGGGCATCCTCGCCCCATACTTGTGGCTCTTCTGTTTGGTTTATATTGATGATATCGTCATCTACTCCAAATCACATGAAGAACACATTGATCACTTGGATCAGGTTCTCGAAGCTATCGAGAAGGCCGGCCTTACTCTGAGTCCGTCCAAGTGCCACATGTTCTACAGCTCCATCATTCTCTTAGGTCATAAAGTCTCCCGTCTTGGGTTATCTACTCATCGCGCCAAAGTCGAGAAGATCTTGACCATGCCGCGTCCTACGAAAGTCAGCGATTTGCGGACTTTCCTGGGTTTGGCTGTCTATTTCTCCACTTTCTTACCCCACTATGCCAGCATAGCGACTCCCTTGTTTCAACTCACGTGCAAGGGTGTTCGTTGGTCGTGGGGCTCGGAGGAGGAACACGCCTTCCAGAGTATTAAGTCCTCTCTCGCCGATGCACCCGTTTTAGGCCACCCCGCGCAGGGTTCCCCGTACTGATTGTATACGGACGCATCTGCCGACGGCCTTGGATGTACGCTCCAACAGGTCCAGCGCATCCAAGTCAAGGACCTGCGCAGCACAAAAGCCTATGATCGCCTGAAACGTGCTTATGACAATGGCCTCGACGTCCCTAAATTCGTGACGTGTATCTCTTCCTCCGACACACCGGCTTCTTTTGTCTCAGCGTGGGCTGACTCCTTGGATGACACCTTCGTTTTCGTTGAACGGGTCATTGCCTATTGGAGTCGCACTTTCAAACCTGCCGAACGGAACTACTCCGCAACGGAGCGCGAAGCCCTTGCCGCAAAGGAAGCCCTTGTCAAATTCCAGCCCTTCATCGAGGGTGAACGCATCGTTCTCGTCACCGACCACGCTGCCCTGCAGTGGGCTCGTACATACGAGAACAGCAACTGCCACTTAGCCGCATGGGGCACGGTCTTCTCTGCTTATCTTCCATATTTAGAAATCGTCCACCGACCGGGACGGGTTCATTCCAATGTCGACCCTTTATCTCGCCTTCTCCAACACGTACCCTCGCACGTCTCCCCTCCGCCGGACGATGCCCCTGCAATTGTCACGAACGGCACCATCGCCGCGGCAGCGGAAGACCTAGCCCAGCGGGAGCCGGCTCTAAAGGTCGCTCAAGTGGTCATTACGGACATCCGCGATGCCCTCGCTGGCGGCTCTGCCTGTGCCCACGTCGCTCAAACGCGGCGTCGGTACCGCGAAGCCATCGCTCGTTCATCTGCCCCTCGTGCCCCCGGCGATGGGGGGGGCAGTCCTGCTCGGGAACCCACTGTGACTCCGCATGGTGGTTCTCGCCCTACAGCTCAGGAAGGATCAGGTGTTCCCCCCCAGCCGGTGACTCCGTCGGTGGAGGCGGGTCCCCGACATCCATCCGACCCTTTGGATTTGTACGAAAAACGTATCTGATGGGAAACGGACCACCCGCCTCCGACGATTCTTGTCCACCTGAGTGACGCCTACCTCCAACGATTCCTTGAGGGTTACAAGGTGGACCGTTCCTTCCAAGCCAAATGGGAAGCCCTTGATCCCAGCGCTGGATCCTGGCAGGCGGGCGAATGCTTCTTCAAGGATGATAAGGGCCTACTCTTCTTCCGCAACGCCGACTTCCAGCCGCGGCTTTGCATTCCTACATCGGAAAGAGCTGCCCTCATGATTCAATGCCATGAGTCCCCCTTCGAATCCGCCCACGCGGGGCCTGAGAAGTTGTGGCAGATCATGAGCGGAAAATTCTACTGGCCCAGCATGCGCAAAGACGTCGTTGAGTTCTGTGCAACGTGTGACGTCTGCCAGAAGATCAAGTCGACGAACTTCTCCAAGTATGGGAAATTACTGCCCAATCCTATTCCTAGCCGCCCGTACGACTCCGTCTCCATGGACCTCATCACAGGGCTGCCATGGTCAGAGGACGCCAACTCGATCCTGGTGTTCGTCGACTGCCTTACCAAGCATGCGCAGTTCATGCCCACGACTACAGGGCTCACTTCCGACGGGTTTGCCCGGTTGTTTGTGAAGCACGTTGTTTGCCGATTTGGCATTCCGCGCTCCATAATCTCCGACCGTGACCCGCGCTGGACTTCGGCCTTCTGGAAGGGCGTTGCGAAGTACTTAAAGATGCGCATGTCCCTTTCCTCCTCGCACCATCCTCAACATGATGGCCAGACGGAAATTGTTAACCGCAAATTGGAGGTCATGCTCCGTGCCTACGTCGCCTCTGACAAGAGTTCATGGGCCTCCTGGCTCCACCTACTGGAGCATGCATACAATTCCACCCCGCATGCATTTACCGGCGCCTCACCTCATTTTGTGCTTTATGGGTTCGTTCCGACCAGCTCCCTGGACTTCTTTTCTTCGACGGCCGTCTCATCACCCCAAAGCAATTTGCTCCAGGGTGATGCGAAGGCGTTCGTCGCCAAACTCCATTTCTATCGCGACAGTGCCCGTACGGCGATCGCACGCGCGCAAGTGAAACAAGCAGACGGATTTAACCGTACTCGTCGTGAACTCGAACTGCGGGTCGGCGACCTCGTGCTCATTAACCCACACTCCTTGGAATGGGTCGAGTCCAAGGGCGAATTCGCCAAGCTCTCCCAACGCGCGATTGGGCCCTTTGCCATCCAGGAGCGTGTCAATCCCAACGTCTACCGTCTCGACATGCCTGACAAATATCCTGGCTCCAATGTTTTCAACATCCAACACTTGCGGCGTTACCGCCAGGCAGAGGATGGGGCCAACTGTGCCACTCTACCCGAAACGCGCCCTGATGTCATCGCTTCCGAGGAGTACCAGGTGGAGAAAATCATCGGGCACCGATACGACAAGCGCCTTCGCCAAATGCTCTATCTGGTCCGCTGGGAGGGTTACTCTCCGCAGTTTGACCTTTGGCTCATGGCACGTGACCTGCGTAATGCCCCTCGCTGCCGATCTGGAAAAACAGGAAGAGCTACAGTGGGCTACCATGAGCTACAGTAGTGATCAGAATCTTACCGTAGTGACCTGTAGCTCCCATAGCTCCTGTAGTACTCGTAGGACCCCCCCCCACTACCGTGGCTCCGATAGTGAGCCGTAGTGACCTGTAGTGAATATGTCTCTACTGTAGCAATGAATCTCTTTACAGTAGTTATACAATTCAATGTATAAACAACTGTTGATATCCTTATATTTCACTCAATTGCAATATATCAGAAAATTCAAAAACTTTATTTAAGAATAACTACATAACATGAGCTAGCTAATTACTACTCCGTACTACATTAGGCCACTTGTGCTGTCATCTCACAGATATATAAACACCAGTCCCCTCTACTGTAGTACATACGTAGGTCAGACAGACATGCAAGTGAGCAGGTGGGCATGTGAGTGAGCAGGTGAGCATGTAGGCAAGCAGGTGAGTGGACGAGCATGCAAACAAGCAGGTGAGCAGATGAGCATGTGAACAAGTGGAAAGGTACATAGGTGAGCAGGCAGGTGTGCAGATGAGCAGGCAGGCAAGCAGATTGTGGGCAAGCCATCGGGCAAGCAGACGAGCCATCAGGCAAGCGGGCAAGCCATCGGGCAAGCGGACAAGCCATCAGGCAAGTGAGCAGGCAAGCAGGCAGGCATGCATGTGGATGGTTGCATGGGTGAGCGGGCAGGTAGGAGGCAGATGAGCAAGCATGTCAGTGCTGAAACAACCAATAAAATAAAAACAAACATACATACAATGTACCAGTATCACTCTTCTAGCCTTCTCTTACACCCTTCTAACCTGAAAAGAGATGAGAACAAAAGAATAACAGACTTAC
This sequence comes from Hericium rajendrae, assembly GCA_033439255.1. NCBI lineage: Eukaryota > Fungi > Basidiomycota > Agaricomycetes > Russulales > Hericiaceae > Hericium > Hericium rajendrae. Next base: position 1,095,260 of record CM065889.1, read on the forward strand.
AATAAAACAAGAGAGAGAGAAGTAAGAGAGTGAGAGAGTGAGAGAGAAGAGACTTAGAAAGAGTGGCAAAGACGATGTGCTGCTGGCAAATCCTAAGGCCAAACAACACCAAAGGCAGAAACCAGATTGCCATATTTGGCAATCTGGTTTCTGGCTCCTGCACGAAAAATAAAAACATTGCAAGTTACATTACTAACAAAATTTCCTTCAGTGTTTATAGATATGAACTCTACACTGACTTACACTTGTCCAATGCTGGCAGAAATCAGATTGCCAGATATGGCCATCTGTGTTCTGCCCTGTTGTGCGTCTTAGCTGCAAGGAGTGTGGGAGAGTATCCGGGTCCCCTGGAGAGTTCTGCATTTCTCTGCTACAAACATCAGTTTTCATCTGATTAACACGTACCTAGTACTGGCCAAGCCAGACGAATCGTCGCTTTCGAATGATGCCTTGTACGCCATGATCTGTTGGATATTAAAGGCGCTATGGCCAGAATGCTGTAAGTGACATTTAGTAGATACAAAAAGTGATATAACTTTATGAATATTGCACGCACCACATATCTTTTTGGCTCATCTGAATGTTCTTATTCGTAGCTTCCAAACAAGCCCTCATACGCTACGTTAGGTGCAGAACTCGTGCACTAGTGGCAAAATCTCTGAAAATGGAGGTCAAACAGCAGTTTTGGCATATCTTCACAACGAGAACACGCACCGCTGACGTTTCAGACATTCCTGAACGCGGTTGAGCATAGCTTTCGAACGGTGCCCTACACAACCTGATCCGAGAAGATTTAAAAATCGTCCCTTTGAGCGAAAATTGGATATATCATGACAAATATTGGACATACCACGAAAATCTTTATCTCGTTAAAAGGAGCTCATCAAGAGCTTTCGAACGAGTTATCGTGCGCCCTGATGGGTGAAAAACTCGAGGCACTACAACAGAATCTCTGAAACTGTCAGCAAGAACATGTTTTGAGGTTATCTTTACAACGAGTGAACGCACTGGCAACATTTCTGGTGTTCCAGAAAGCGGCAATCAGTAGCTTTCGAACGCATGTACATACATGCAAATCGGTGCAGTGCTTGGTGCATAACATCAAAATCTATGGTGTCAAAGCGTCAGCCACACATACCTTTTGAAACTTGAAGTCGTCTATGCAAGGGTGTTATCCTAGACTTGTTGAAAAGTGTTAGTCAAGAGTATTTTAATACACTCACATTTGTTCTGAGTTATTTCCTGCTTGCCTTGGAACCGCAAAAAAATGCAGACACACAGTATGAGCAGGACTTGCTTAGAGGCACATATGTGTGCGTAACATGTTACTAGTGGTGATAGCACATTAGTAATCAAAACTGGCAGATCATATGATGAAATACAAGCCTCACATCACTTTTGAAAGACTTTTGAGCAATATAATGGATTAAAAAGACAGTGTCACTACAGAAAACTACAGGAGACTACGGTAGGACAAGACAAGCTATGGGACCTGAATGCAGTCATACAGTATGTAATAGAAGAGCTACAGGATCAGCCGGAAAACACCGGTAGCTACCATCAGTGCTTCTATATCTACATCAGTGCTTCTATAGGCACATCAATGCTTCTATAGGCACATCATCTGATTTAGTGAAACTCCGGTTTTTCCTGATGCGCCTCTTCGCATACAAGCAGGCGCATCAGCTTTGATCGCCCGCCTTCCTCCCATGTTTTCTTTTTCATTTTGGTCTTTTTTATTTTTATTTTTATTTTATTTATCTTTATTATTCGCGCCCTCGGGCTTCCGCGCTCCCTTTGCCCGTTGGCCTCTTTTCCCGGCTGGCCGGCCCGTATTTCCCGGGATTGTCGCGACTCTGCGCTCTCAGCCGTACCCGGCGGCGCCTTAACTTTCGGGCTCCACCCGAACACATTTGACTTTCTTATTGCGATTCTTTTAACTTCCCCGTCGCCGACTTTCATTGCTCCCTCACTCTCTTCGCCTTTCTCTTTCTTTCTTTCTCTTCCCGTCGCCTCTCGGTGCCTTGGCCCTGCGATTTCGTGCCGCCATGGCGCCAGAGTTCGATGCCGCCTCTCCCGACGACCGCACCGAGCGGTCTCTCGCTGCTGCTCTCTCCCTCGCCCTTCAAGACTCGCTCCACCCACTCTCCCTTCGTGTCTTGGAGCGCACAGCGGGCGGTAGCTACCATGAGGGGGCCTCCTTTCTTCCCCGCAACCGCGCCGGTCAGAACCTTCCCGCCTTCACTACGCCGTGTTTCACCGGGCTCTGGGTCACATTCGGCGACCGCTTTCCCGACCCCGCCTGTCACCTCGAGCCTCCGCCATCCGACCCTTCCGACGAGCTCGCGCTATCCGCCCCACCTCCGGTCACTTGGGTTGAGCCGCATGGTGTCTACCCCCGCTGGCAGGACCCTGCCCGTCCTTGGCTGGGGTATCGCCCCCTTCCCTCCGACTCGACGCGGCTGTCTTGGCTGTACGACGCCGAGGTCCACACCCATTGGCTGGTGACTTTTCACACGGGTGTCGCCCGGATTGACAGCGCCGGCATCCAGGCTATGGATCACGACCGCACCGAGGTCCTTACAGTCGCCACGCAGCTCTCCGAGTTCCTCGCCGTCGCTCCCGTGCCCCGCACGCCCCTGGATTGGTGGGCGTATCCCGTCCTTCGTGAGCCCGAGGCCCACTCTGACGTAATTCGCCATGCACGCGATGACCTCCTCGAGTGGTGGGGCTATGTTTTCTGGCTGCTGTTCCACGTTGGGGACGAGTGGCGGCACATCATCCTCCCTGACATGGCCTGGATCGCGGCCGTCGAAAGCTGGGGCTTCCCCTCCGCTGCCACTGTGGGGACCCTTCTCGATCTCGCCGTGCCCGCGCGCAACCTCCCCGACGTGGAAGTCCTGCTCCGCCACGACGTCCCGGTCTGCTACTTCTGGGCTCACCGGTTCGACAATGGCGGCTTTTCCCACCTCGCCCTTCTCCACCCTCGCCGCCGGCAGGCTCAGGACTGGCACGCGTTCACCGTGGCCCAGCACGACCACAACCGCCGGCTGTGTCGCTCCGCCAAGTCGTCTCAACGCCTCGCAGTGCGGGCCTCCGGCGCCGTCTCCGCGCCACACTCTGCGAGTCCAGGGCTGTCGGCGTACAAATGGCGTGCGCGGGCTAACGAGGATGACCCTGACGAAAGCGTCGTCAGTCGCGCCCGGCTCGCCCACTTTAAGCGCACGTACCGCCTCGCCCTCAACTGGCCTTCGGACGGCTTCGCCACCTTCTTCACGGACGACATCCTCGACAGCGACGAGGAGGATTGGGAGGAGGCGCGCTTTGGTGGCCCTCACGTCACTAACGTCGTGAGTCCGGTCACCCCGCCCGCCGCCTCCCGTTCCAGCCCTATGGCTGTCGACCCTGCCAGCCCGGTGCCGCCTCCGCGTGCGCCCTCTCCTGCCCTCCCAGCCTCGGCTAAGGGCAAGGCAAAAGCACCCGCCCCGGCTCGCCGCTCCCCCTCCCCGGACCCCGACGACACGGTCAGCCTTGGCAGCGACCGGTCTGAGGAGTGGGATGGCGCTCTCGCCTCTGCTATTGTGGCCTCCCGCACCGAGCCCGCGTCACCCGATGGTGCGGGGCCCAGCACTCTGCCTGCGGCCCCCCGCCGTGTCATTCCACTGTCGCCCCCTCGCCCGGCCGTGTCCCGCCCTCGCAGCGATTCCGCGGCAGAGGACGGGCGCGCGTCACAGGCCAAACGCCCGCAACGTCGTGCCAGTCCCCCATGCGGTCCACCCCCGCCCACTCGCGGCCGCGGCGGCCCTTCCAACTCTCGCGGCCGCTTCGTTTTGGGCTTCTCTCTGGAAGCCCGCATCACCACGCCGACTCTCGCGCAGCGTTTGGATCCCACCTTGTCCCCTGCCAACGACACGGTGCATGGCGACTCCGCCGCGCCCATGTTGTTGTCCCGGCTAGGCGCCTCCTCCTCTTCCCCGCCTCGCCTCCTGCTACGCATGCGCACCCCCGCAGTGCACTCGGCTCCCGTCGTGCCCGCCGCCGCTTCCCCTCCGGCCGCTGTCGCGCCCGCTGCCGCTACCCCTCCGGTTGCTCCCCCGCCCGCCGTCGCTCCCCCTCCAGCCGCTGTCGTGCCCGTGGCCGCCACATCCCCGGCCGTCCCCACGTCCTCGGCCACGTCCCTGGCCCCGGTCGCTCCCCCACCGCTGTCTGCACATCTTGCGCCTGTCCACCCCGAGGATCCCGTCCCTCTCGGTGTCGGCGACTCGGCCGCCCCACTGGTCGTCCCACCCGTGCCGGCCGCCGCGGCGCGCGGCACCCTGTACTTCATGGAGTGCTCCGTCCTGCGCGTCGTGGTTTGGCAGTCCGTCGCCCCCTCCGCTCCATTGGAGGACCTTTTGCGCCACCTCGTCCAGCGCGGCGTCGCGGTCACTTGGCATGTGCCTCACCCCATCGCCTCGTCCGCTCCGCCGCCGGAGCCCGCCCTCGCGGCCGACTTCTTGCTGACCGCGTGGTCCGCGTTGCCCGCCCCTTCCCTGCCCCAATACCTCAGCATGCTGCACGACCTCCTTCATCGGCCCCATGCTCGGCAGTGGGTCTTGCGTGGCAGGTTGGCTTGGCGCCTGGCCCTCCATTACGGGCCGCCTTCCCTGCTCCCGGATGCCCTTTCCGGGCCCTCCTCCACTGCGCTGCTCTCGGGCCGCGGGAGCCCGTGGGATCTACCCGTGCCCAGCATCGGCGATTTGCACCAGTCCCAGCTATGAAACTATATTGTGCATCAGCAAATTGCCGGAGATGTATTACAAAAACCTTGGAAGTTGCTGGCCAGCAACTCGCACCACACATTATAATTCACTCGTATTGTAATGTCGTCGGGGCCGCTTACCGGGCCGTGCACTACCTACTGCCACGCGCAGGGCACGCCTGCCGTCGGCACTATCTACCCGCCTGCCATCGGCACGGCACCCGCGCCCTTCTCGGCACTGCCCCGCCCCTCCTCGGCACCGCATCCTGCTCTCGGCTACGCGCCCGCCTCGGCTATGCGCCCGTGCGCCTCCCGCCCTTGGCTACACGCCTGCGCCCGCCTCCCGCCGCCGTCCCTCGCTCCCCGCCGCCGCCGCCGCTCGCTCCCCGCCGCCGCCACTGCTTGCTCCCCGCCGCCACTGTCGCTCGCTCCCTGCCGCCGCTCGCTCCCTGCCGCCGCTCGCTCCCCGCTGCCCCCGCTGCTCGCTCCCCGCTGCCCCCGCTGCTCGCTCCTGCTGCCCCCGCCGCCGCTTGCTTCCCGCCGCTGCTGTCGCTCGCTCCCTGGCACCGCCGCTCGCTCGTTGCCATGACGCACGTCACCAGTGCCGCAGGCGCTGCTGCGGTCGTCGTCGCTGCACTGCTAGCGTGGTGCTACGCACCGCGCCGCACCATCGGGTGCGCCGTTGTTAGGGCATTCTGCGTGAGCGCTGGGCATCACGTGCGGGTGCTAGCGTTCCACGGGGATGCTGGGGCCCGAGCGCGAGTGCATGAGGGTAGGGGGCGGTGCGCCATTGCTGTGCTGCGCGTGCCGGTGCCGGGGTACTGCACGTCGCGCGCGGGTGTTGCTGACCCGTCGCAAGCGTCGAACGACGCTTGGGGGTGTTGACGGCCACGGGCAGGCGACGTGCGATGCGTAGAGGCCGCGGCCACATGCGCTGGGTGTTGTCATGGGCATGGGTGCTGGCACTGCGAAAGCGCAGGTGTCGGGCGCGTGTCCACGTTGTTGTACGTGGGGGCACACGCATCTGGGGCATCTTGTACGCGCTTCTGCGTGTGTCCGGCGTGTGTGGAGGTGGGTGGATGGCTATGGTAGGCCGTGGAGGGCGTGGTCGAGAGGCATGGAGCGCGGCGGACGCGCAGTGGACATACCAGAGGGAGAGGGTGAGCGGAGAGTGAGGAGAGGCGTGCGAAGAGCGCGGAGGTGTGCGTGAATGCGAAGAGGGAGGAGGGTGGGCAGGAAAGGGAGGAGGGTGCAGAGGGAGAGGACGAGCTGCCCACCAGCTGTGGCGCGGCTTGGAAATCGCCGAGCGGCGGTAGAAGCCTGAGAAGCCCAAGCGAGGAGGAGGAGTCGAGTTTTGGGCGGTTTCTGGACCGCATAAGACATAAATTGAATGATAGATATGTACCTATAGCAGCATAGAATGCATCATAGAAAGGTTGAGCGATTCTCGGCCACATTAGAGTCAGGAGGGCAAACATACAGTATTATTCGGTAACCCTAATGCATAGTTCAGGTTATGCAGGCTTCAGTCCTTCGAAATTGGAGAAACGAGTTGCTCAAAACGTTTATAAAAGCTATGTACCATATATTTCTGAAAGTACAAATATTTTGATGAAAATTTGAGACCTCGAGACTCGAAAAACTTGAAAAACCTGGCCTGAAACGACCGAAAACCATCAACCCTACTCAGATCCTATAGATCTGGGCTATCAAAAAATCTGAAAAAGTATGACTATATAGTTATGGTATGCCCCAATATATTTTAGCAGACCGATAGATGGTAGGAGGGAGTCGTGCTAAGAAATCGCGACTCGAATCGGATGTCCGGCGTGCCCGAGACGTCGATTCGAGCTCGACGCGTTTGGCAGTATTGACAAGCGCCGTTCATTTTAGACGTGCTTATCAGTGCTTCGAGCATCGGGCACTTTCAGTGCATTCTATTCATACCAAACTTCGTATATACACTATGTCATTGTATCTACAGCTACTATATTATTTGTAGAATTTAATAAAATTTCTACGCCTGGCAAATTGTGTTCGAATTTTGGCCAGCCTCGTTCGGTGCCCTGTTCGGCAATTGCCAGTCGGTGCCACAAGGCTCGTGGCCTCTCCTCTCCTCTTCCTCATCCTCCCATCAAGCGGGGATGCTGTAGGGCTCAATAGCCCATAAACTCGTAAGTTTTTTCTATTCTTTCTTGTATCTGAGCAGTTTACTGACGAAATCTTCTTATTGCAGCCCGCCAACGTGCTGACGTGGCATCGCACGCAGCCCGAACAGCACCCGCCCCCGTCCGCACATCCCCCTCCCCCCGCGCTTGCAAATGCGTATCTAGCACCGCCTGAAGACCTGCGCACCCACGCAATGTGACCACCGCCCACCTGACAACGTCGCACGCGCCCTAGCAACCGCGTGCTCGCACCAGACCCCCCATCTCGACCCCATCCCCATCCCCATCTCCATCCCCGCCATGCCGCATTCATGCCGACACATTTGCATTTGCGTGTGCGTCGGCCCACCACCACGCACGCCCTATCGTGTAGCAACGCATGCAGACGCGAACGACGCCCTCAAGGCACCCTCTCCCGCCGGTTCCCGATGTCAGCTCCACGCCCGCGCTCCAGCGCGCGCATCCCAACGTGTGATTCCAGCCCCGTGCGCATGGATTCCAGCCCATGCGCGCATTTTCAAGCCCGTGCGCGTGTTTTCCAGCTCGTGCGCGCGGATTCCAGCCTCGCCCGCATGGGTCCCAGCCCGTTCCCCGCGCGCTCTCGCCATTCCCCGCGCGCTCCTGCCGTTCCTCACGCGTTCCCGCCATTCCTCGCGCGCCCCCGCCGTTCCCCGCGTGCACCTGTGCCATCCGCGCGTGCCCACGCCGTGGCCCGCGGTCCGCGGTCTGCGCCCGCGCGTCCAAGTGCCGTGGCCCGCGTGTCCCCGCGCTGTGTGCCATGGCTCGCGCGCTGTCCAGCCCCATGCCCACACCCGCAGCGGATGCGGCCCGTGCAGTGGACGGCGCAGGCACCCAGCGGCAAATGGGTGCGTAGTGCCGCGTTGACCGCACCGCGGCGCGCACGCTCTGCAGCGGGCGTGCGGCGAATAGCACGCGCAACGAGCACGCAGCGCGTGCGTAGCCGTGGGGCGGGAGCGGGAACAACATGCGGAAGCGGCAGCGGGGCGGGACGGGAGGCGCCGGCGAGCGCGGGAGGAGGCGCTGGCGAGCGCGCGGGAGGAGGCGCCGGCGAGTGCAAGGGAAGCGCCGGCGAGCGCGGGTACGCGGGAGCGTCGGCAGGCCCGTAGCCGAGCGCAACGAGCGCGCGGCGGCGGTAATGAGCAGTAGCGACAGCGGCCGAGATCCTTATGATCTCGGCTGGTATGTTTTTTTATGCAATAATATATGTTTTGTCGTGGCCCCTGGGCTACCCCAGGTGCCGCTGCGCCGCATTATAATGCGGCTTAAGTGGACTGAATTATAATGTGCACGGTAAGGCCCCGGGCAGCAACTGCCGGGGTTTTTGTAATACGTTTTAGGCAAGTTGCCTTATATAATGTATTTCAGTGACTGGGACACCTCCGATTTGCCTACTGACGCGGAGACCGCGGCTCTTACTGGCCAGATGGCTTTGGGGGGCATTTGGCCACCACTCACCGTCTGGGAGCAATCCGCGGCCTGGACCGGCGAGTGGCATACTGCCAACGAGCACTGGTTTCAGCAGCGCCTCGCCCAGCTCGCTGCCGGTGACACTCTGTTCCGCCCCGAGTCGTCTTGGCACCGCCAGGTCCGCCGCGGCCTTCTTACTTCCACTCGCCATCTCGGGGACAGCTTGGGCTCGCTACTGAGTGCGAACCAGATGGTTAATGCCTATCCGGAGGCAGCTGCCATTCCTTCCCTTTCGTTCACGCTGCCACAGCCGCCGTCCCCTCTTCTGCCTGCTCAGCCTGCGTCCGCCGCTCCTCCCACACCGAACCCACCTCCTTGAGTGTTTCACCGGTACGACTTGACTAGGGGGGCTTTGTAACGGGTGCCACGTGACACGACGCGACGACGCGGACCTTCGAGGCAGCCGTGCCGGGAAGCGCCGCCTACTCGATTAGGTAGTCAAGCCACACCGGTCGTACCTACTGTACAGTATCTTGCGGACTTCCAATCTTATTTAGTAGGTACTTAGAGTAGCCCCCGAGAGGGAGGAATCTTATCTTGTCTATTACCTTCTTTTGAATCTCATCTCCTTTCTTCTTGTTTCTCCCTCTCGAACGACGCCCGCGCGTGCGCTTCCATAGAGCGCCCGCGCCTTGCTTCCGAACGAGGAAGTCGAAGCGCGCCCACAAACACAAACTCGGCCAAAGGCCGACTTTGGTGAGTGAACCGCTTCGATCCCTCTTCCCTTCACGACCGTCGTCCGAGGTACAAGGCGAGTCCGCCTGCCTCGTCCTCCCTCTCCTAGGAGTCTTCGTCGAGCCGAACTGAGACTTCTCGTTCGACTTGACTTGGGCGCCTCGTGTAGACCCGAGGGCCACATACACCTCATGTCACGGATTGCTCCATTTCTCTCCGCCTTCTTCTCTGCCATCAAGGCATCGCGTCGGTCATGTGCTCCAGCAGCCCCATCACATGTTCACTTCCTCACATGACCTGGGGCTATCCTTCACCCATGCCCTTGTTCCCCTTTGGGACATCCTATTGTTCTCCCTCCCATTGTTCTCCTTTTGGCCACCATTGTTCTCACTCTATTGTTCGACCCATTATGGTGTCCATTGTTCTTTTCCCATTGTCGTCCCAGTACTTATAGGCTCCCTGTCGCTCACCTATTTCCCTAGATTGTCCATTTCGTCTGTACCGTACTGTACCTCCAATACAGGTCACTGCGCTGCTAGTTGCTCTCTGCTCTCTCGCTCCCATCATCGCTGGTGACTTGGGTGGTTCTCTGCTGTCTACGACCGAGTCTTGACACCTGGACAATCTCTCATACACCCGCCTCACCTCCCTACTATCGCCCATCATACCTCTCTTCTTTGAACCCTTCACCGCTGACATCTTCACCGTATCTCGACATCCATTCCATCAACCTCATCTCCCCTTCCCCATCGCCAACACCATCGAGGGCAGTGCACTCATTCCCCTCCTCCGCTATTGTGCTGTGAAGCGTTGGGAAGCCGAAGGAGTCTGGTTTCGATTGAGATCGTGGAAACCACGTGCAGGTGCTATCTCCATTGCCTTATACGTTCGAATTCGAGTTGCTTTTGACGTCGACTTGCAAGAATTCACGTTTGGTGCCTCGGACATCGCCTACCACTGTCGCCAACCCAACCGAGGATCCCCTGCGAGCATCCTGCCATCGACCTCATTCCCCTTTTGCACACTAGGTTTCTTCACCCCAGAACCCTCGCCTGAGCCTGTGTGGGCCAGAGAACGCCTCGGCCACCGATTCCTCAGAACCCCGTACTCCACCACCTTGTACCCTCGTGCCCTTGGACGTCGTCCAGTTGCGGCAGACTTCCTGTAGGTTGTCACCATTGATTCCACCGACCCCCGCTTCCAGACCACTGCACCCTTCCCACTCGGGATCTTCGAGTCCCTTGGGGACTACCACGTTTACACCCTTGCTGGCATCGCCCGGATCCACTTTTCTCACCAAGACCCTGCCATCCGCCAGTGGTACTTCGCTGAGCACGAAGACTTCCCCTACCTCGAACTCGTCGACTTCGACGTTGCCAGAGAAGAACACCACCGCCTACACCCAGCCACTCCACCGCTCCCCACCGTCGCCCCTCCTAGTATCGACTCCCCTCCTGCACGCACCGAACCCCTCTTTGTACCAACAGGTATCATCTTCAACGCCGTTACCAGGAAGTACTACGCATACCGTTCCAACTCTCGATGCCTAGTCGTTGGCTGGAGACCAAACCTAGTAGAAGGAAGAGATCAGTGGTTTTGGCAGGCCAGTAGCGTTTTCATCACTGAACCTGAACTCGCTCTCTCTCACCAAGTCCTAGAAGCCCGCGAGCAAGAGCGAGTTACCCGGCTCGCAGTCCTCCGCTCACCGCTACCTCCTCGCATCCCAACCCCAATACCAATCCCCTCACCCGCTCCACCTGTTACCACTGTTACATCCACATCCACCGTCAACGTCAAACCGATCATTGCCCCAGCTCCCCCTGTTCAGCCACCCGACGACATGTCCAACCCCGAGATTGGCATCAAACCTGCTCCCTTTGAGGGAGATCGTTCCAAGTCCAAGGAGTTCCAGTTGCGTATTCGCTTATTCCTTCGCGCCAACTCTACCCGGTATAAAGATGATACCGCCCAGATCTCCCTCTTCCTCGACCTCTGCCAGGGCCCTATTGCCGGCCAGTGGGCCACCCAGCGTGTCGAGGAGATCCTTGAGGATGACGATCTTGTGGCTGCAAACACATCTCCAGCCCACGTCCCTCGCTACGCCAACCTCGCTGCCCTTCGAACTCGCTTCAATTTGGACTTCTCCCCCCTTGATGACTCCAAGGACGCCTCCCATGCCATCCAGACCCTCCAGATGGGTACGCGCCCGGTAGTCGACTACATCACCGAGTTCGAATCCTTCGCTCCTCGCACCGGCTACAACGATGTGGCCCTGATCGATTGGTTCCTGCATGGCCTCAACAGCGCCTTGCGGGATGATTGCCAGCGCAGCTACCCCACGCCCACCACCCTGGATGAGTGGAAGGCGAGGGCCCGTGACAGGAATGCCGCCTACCTCATGCGCACCCGGTTCCAGAGTCCCCGCCCTACAACTGGGCGCACCCCGGTGAGCACTCGCTCCCCTCAGTCCACATCTACTGGCCGATCCCGCACAGTTGCTGCTACAGGTGCCCCACTGCCCAAACTCTCGGAACCTGACCGTGAGCGTCTCAGGCGCGAGGGCGGTTGCTTCCGCTGCCGCCAGAAGGGCCATGGCTTCCGCGACTGCCCCCTCAATGCCGACTCCAACCCCCGTGCTCCAATCCCTCGTGTCCGAGCGCTAGAAACCGGCTCTACCCCGGGAGTAGCTCCAGAAGATGCAGCTGCCGCCCTCGCTGTCCCCGCCATCAACAGGTCCATCGCTGACTTATCGTCGCAGTTGAAGGACTTGAGCGAGGAAGAGAGGGAAGAGGCAAAGGCTGCATTAAAAGATATGGTTGAGGGTTTTTAAAGCGCCCCCCGGTCACGTCGTCCGTGGGTGGCAAGAAACATTTCTTTGATCCGTCGAATCGCTTCTCTGTACTATCCGACCCCTGTGAGCAATCGTATCCATCGTCTTTGCGCATGTCCGCTATCACGCCCAACCGTCAGACACCGTCCATTACACTCCAGGCCAAGATTATCACTGCCCCGATCAAGAAACAAATCGACGCTGAGGCACTTCTCGATAGTGGTGCAGAAGGCATCATTATGCACCCCGAGTTTGCCAAGAAACACCAGTTCCCCCTCAAAAAACTCCCTAAACCCTTTCCCGTTCGCAATGTGGACAACTCCGAAAACATCATGGGCTGGGTTCGCTATTCAGTCAACCAGAACATCCGCATTTACGCCAAGGACTCGACGTCCTTCCATGAGGAGACAGCTGAGTTCTATCTCGTTGACATTGGCGACTACGACATCATCCTTGGGACCGATTGGTTACAGGAACACAACCCTGAAATTGATTGGGTCTCTCGTCGTGTCGACATGACTCGCTGCCCTCCCTCTTGCACTCTGAATAAACCCCCGGTCAAGAACCTGTCCACTCGCACTGAACGCCGCCACTCAGCCCCTCGTCCACCAGTCCTCAGTACTGCTGCTGTACTGCTCCCCCCACCTTGCCCCCCTCCATCGCTCCCACTGCCCCCGCCATTTGTCGCTGCCCCACTTCCCAAATACGTGATCCCTGCTCGCCGAGTCCAAGGTGTCCGCCTTCGCCGCATCCACCTGTCCAAAGTCCCTGCATGCCTATTCACCGAGGACGATGACCCCCGACCTAATGTCGATGACGACTGGGTTGAAGAGGGCCTTCGCCTAGCTGGTGTTCTCCCTGACTGGGACACGCCACCCCCACCAGACGACGACCCCGACTACCAACACACCATCCGTATCCGTCGCTCTTTCACCAATGCTCAGAAACTGGCTGAGCGTGTGGCCACTCGTGTTGCAGAAAAGTCCTTTGCTGAGATGGTTCCCCCTCAGTATCAGGATTTCCAACCTGTCTTCGACGAGGAATCCTCCCATCGCCTCCCCGAACGTCGCCCCTGGGATCACGCCATTGATCTGAAAGATGGTTTTGAACCCCGCTCCTGCAAGGTCTATCCCATGGCTCCCACGGAGCAGGAGGATCTCGATTCATTCCTTGATGACCAGGTCAAGAAAGGCTACATCCGTCCTTCCAAATCCCCTATGGCGAGTCCCTTCTTCTTTATCAAGAAAAAAGATGGAAAACTACGCCCCGTCCAGGACTATCGCACCCTCAACAAAGGCACCATCAAGAATGAATATCCCCTGCCCCTCATCTCTGAACTCGTTGACAAGCTCAAGGGTGCCAAAGTCTTCTCCAAGATGGACGTTCGTTGGGGTTACAACAACGTTCGCATCAAGGAGGGCGATGAATGGAAAGCCGCCTTCAAAACCAACCGCGGTCTCTTTGAACCCCTGGTGATGTTTTTTGGTCTTACAAACTCTCCTGCCACGTTCCAAGGAATGATGAATGAACTTTTCAAGGATCTCATCGACACGGGCAAAGTCGTCATCTACATGGACGATATCCTCATTTTCACCGAAACCCTCGAAGAACATCGCGACCTTGTGCGCAAGGTCCTCCAACGCCTCCAGGACAATGACCTCTTCCTCAAGCCAGAGAAGTGCTCATTTGAGCAGCCCTCAGTTGAGTTCCTTGGTCTCATCGTCTCCCATAACACGCTCGCCATGGACCCCGTTAAGGTTGCAGGCATTGCTGAATGGCCTGCCCCTCGTAACGTCAAGGACGTCCAGTCCTTTGTTGGCTTTGGCAACTTCTATCGACGCTTTATCCAGGACTTCTCCAAAGTCGCTCGCCCCATGTTTGACCTTACCAAGAAAGACCATCCTTGGGCCTGGTCTGCTGAATGTCAACATGCCTTTGAGGCTCTTAAAGCTGCGTTCACCTCCTCCCCAGTCCTTATCATGCCTGACCCGTCCAAACCCTACCTGGTTGAGGTCGATGCCTCAGACTATGCCACAGGAGGTATCCTATCCCAGCGCGGGGAGGACGAGCAATGGCACCCTGTTGCTTACATCTCCAAGGCCTTCACCGCCCCTGAACGCAACTACGACATCTATGACAAGGAACTCCTGGCCATCATCCGCGCCCTCGAAGCCTGGCGCCACTACCTGGAAGGTTCTCCCCATACTGTGGAGATCTGGACCGACCATAAGAACCTGGAATACTTCAAGTCTGCCCAAAAGCTGAGTCGTCGTCAAGCTCGCTGGGCTCTCTTCCTCACTCGTTTCGACTTCACCCTGATCCACAAACCCGGTATTCATCACCGGCCAGATGCCATGTCGAGACGACCTGACCATAGAGAGGGGGTGGACGACGACAACTCAGATCGTGTCCTCCTCGACCCCAAGTACTTCCAGATCCGTGCTACACGTCCAGCTGCTGTCAAGTCCATTGGCAATGCTGATCTTCGCCAACGCATTCGCAATGCCAAGACCAAGGACATTGAGGTCGTTCAAGCTCTTGATGTGATCCTGAACAACGGTCCTCGCTCCCTCGTCAAGAACCTTCAAGAATGGAACTACGAGGATGGCCTCATCCTCTTTCGTGGCAAGGTCTACATCCCTGCTGACAAGGACCTTCGTCGGGACATCGTCAAGCTGCACCATGACATGCCCATGGCTGGTCACCCAGGACGCTACAAGACCTATGAGCTCCTTAGTCGCAACTACTGGTGGCCCGGTATGTCTGTCTTTGTTCGTGATTATGTCGATGGCTGTGCTACCTGCCAGGCCACCAAGGTTCAAAATCACCGCCCTCATGTTGAAACAATTCCCAATGCCATCCCTACCCGTCCCTTCCAAGACATTACCTCAGACTTCATTGTCAAACTCCCAGAATGCCAAGGCTATGACTCCATCAATGTGGTCGTCGACCGTTTTACAAAGCACGTCTCCTTCACTCTTTGTAAAGAAACCATTACCAGTGATGGCACAGTCGACATCCTTTTTGACAGGATTTATCGGAACTATGGCCTCTGGGAACGCCTCATCTCTGATCGTGGCCCACAATATGCAGGCAAAGTCATGCGTGGCGTCTTTGACAAACTTGGTATCAAGTCCTCCCTCAGCACCGCCTATCATCCACAGACCGACGGCGAGTCAGAACGCGTCAATCAAGAACTCGAGCAGTTCCTTCGTACCTTCTGCAACTATCGCCAGGATGATTGGGTCCAATGGCTCCCTTACGCTGAGTTCTCGCACAACCACCGTATCCACAGCGCCACTAACCGAGCTCCATTTGAAATGCTCCTTGGCTATATTCCCACTGCCATCCCCACTGTCAACCCCACATCATCTACGCCCGCCGTCGAGGATCGTTTCCGTCACCTCGAACAACTTCGCACTGAGGTCCAGGCCAGCCTTCAAACAGCTGCTGATCTCATGAAGCGCAACAACCAGGACCATATGCACGACACCATCCACTTCCAGGTTGGTGACAAGGTCTGGCTCGATGGCAAGAACATCAAAACCACACGACCCAAAGCTAAGCTTGCTGATCGACGCCTGGGACCTTTCGAAATCACTGACGTCCTGGGCCCAGTCTCTTATCGACTGAAGCTACCACCCACCTGGCATATTCACCCGGTGTTCCACACGTCCCTGTTGTCCCCTTACAAGGAAACCAATGCTCATGGTCCCAACTTCCCTGCACCACCACCTGACCTTGTGGAGGGCGAGGAAGAGTACGAAGTTGAGTCTGTCCTCGATGCTCGTCTCACCCGGAACAAACGCGGCATTGAATATCTCGTCAAATGGGCAGGCTACCCTGATTCGGAAAATCAGTGGCTTTCACGTACCTCCCTTTCCAATGCCCATGGTGCAATCACCGACTTTTACACCCGCCATCCGCATGCACTCAAGGCTCCCAATCTTCGTGGACTCATCTACCTCGACCCCGTCCATGCTCATCACGCACTCCAGGCGAAAGTGCGTCTTAGAGAGGGGGTGATGTCACGGATTGCTCCATTTCTCTCCGCCTTCTTCTCTGCCATCAAGGCATCGCGTCGGTCATGTGCTCCAGCAGCCCCATCACATGTTCACTTCCTCACATGACCTGGGGCTATCCTTCACCCATGCCCTTGTTCCCCTTTGGGACATCCTATTGTTCTCCCTCCCATTGTTCTCCTTTTGGCCACCATTGTTCTCACTCTATTGTTCGACCCATTATGGTGTCCATTGTTCTTTTCCCATTGTCGTCCCAGTACTTATAGGCTCCCTGTCGCTCACCTATTTCCCTAGATTGTCCATTTCGTCTGTACCGTACTGTACCTCCAATACAGGTCACTGCGCTGCTAGTCGCTCTCTGCTCTCTCGCTCCCATCATCGCTGGTGACTTGGGTGGTTCTCTGCTGTCTACGACCGAGTCTTGACACCTCAGCTCCCCGACGTCTGCTAGCCACGGTGAGGATTCCCGGTACCTGTGACTGTCGCGTCACACTCCCCTTTCCCATCGCCAACACCATCGAGGGCAGTGCACTCATTCCCCTCCTCCGCTATTGTGCTGTGAAGTGTTGGGAAGCCGAAGGAGTTTGGTTTCGATTGAGATCGTGGAAACCACGTGCAGGTGCTATCTCCATTGCCTTATACATTCGAATTCGAGTTGCTTTTGACGTCGACTTGCAAGAATTCACGTTTGGTGCCTCGGACATCGCCTACCACTGTCGCCAACCCAACCGAGGATCCCCTGTGAGCATCCTGCCATCGATCTCATTCCCCTTTTGCACACTAGGTTTCTTCACCCCAGAACCCTCGCCTGAGCCTGTGTGGGCCAGAGAACGCCTCGGCCACCGATTCCTCAGAACCCCGTACTCCACCACCTTGTACCCTCGTGCCCTTGGACGTCGTCCAGTTGTGGCAGACTTCCTGTAGGTTGTCACCATTGATTCCACCGACCCCCGCTTCTAGACCACTGCACCCTTCCCACTCGGGATCTTCGAGTCCCTTGGGGACTACCACGTTTACACCCTTGCTGGCATCACCCAGATCCACTTTTCTCACCAAGACGCTGCCACCCGCCAGTGGTACTTCGCTGAGCACGAAGACTTCTGAGGTGTCCCAGTCACTGAAATACATTATATAAGGCAACTTGCCTAAAACGTATTACAAAAACCCCGGCAGTTGCTGCCCGGGGCCTTACCATGCACATTATAATTCAGTCCACTTAAGCCGCATTATAATGCGGCGCAGCGGCACCTGGGGTAGCCCAGGGGCCACGACAAAACATATATTATTGCATAAAAAAACATACCAGCCGAGATCATAAGGATCTCGGCCACCGTCGCTACTGCTCATTACCGCCGCCGTGCGCTCGTTGCGCTCGGCTACGGGCCTGCCGACGCTCCCGCGTACCCGCGCTCGCCGGCGCTTCCCTCGCGCTCGCCGGCGCTTCCTCCCGCGCACTCGCCGGCACCTCCTCCCGCGCGCTCGCCGGCACCTCCTCCCGCGCGCTCACCGGCGCCTCCTCCCGCGCTCGCCGGTGCCTCCTCCTGCGCTCGCCGGCGCCTCCTTCCGCGCTCGCCGGCGCCTCCCGTCCCGCCCCGCCGCCGCTTCCGCGTGTTGTTCCCGCTCCCGCCCCATGGCTATGCACGCGCTGCGTGCTCGTTGCGCGCGCTATTCGCCGCACGCCCGCTGCAGAGCGTGCGCGCTGCGGTGCGGTCGACGCGGCGCTACGCACCCATTTGCCGCTGGGCACCTGCGCCGTCCACTGCACGGGCCGCATCCGCCGCGGGTGTGGGCACGGGGCTGGACAGCGCGCGAGCCATGGCACACAGCGCGGGGATGCACGGGCCACGGCACTTGGACGCGCGGGCACAGACCGCGGACCGCGGGCCACGGCGTGGGCACGCGCGGATGGCACAGGTGCGCGCGGGGAACGGTGGGGGCGCGCGAGGAATGGTGGGAACGCGTGAGGAACGGCGGGAGCGCGCAGGGAACGGCGAGAGCGTGCGGGGAATGGGCTGGGACCCATGCGGGCAAGGCTGGAATCCGCGCGCACGAGCTGGAAAACGTGCGCACGGGCTTGAAAACGCGCGCATGGGCTGGAATCCGCGCGCACGGGGCTGGAATCCGTGCGCACGGGGCTAGGATGCGTGTGCATGGGGCTGGGATGCACGCGCACACGTTGGGATGCGCGCGCTGGAGCGCGGGCGTGGAGCTGACATCGGGAACCGGCGGGGGAGGGTGCCTTGAGGGCGTCGTTCGCGTCTGCATGCGTTGCTACACGATAGGGCGTGCGTGGTGGTGGGCCGACGCACACGCAAATGCAAACGTGTCGGCATGAATGCGGCGTGGCGGGGATGGAGATGGGGATGGGGATGGGGATGGGGTCGAGATGGGGGGTCTGGTGCGAGCACGCGGTTGCTAGGGCGCGTGCGACGTTGTCAGGTGGGCGGTGGTCACATTGCGTGGGTGCGCAGGTCTTCAGGCGGTGCTAGATACGCATTTGCAAGCGCGGGGGGAGGGGGATGTGCGGACGGGGGCGGGTGCTGTTCGGGCTGCGTGCGATGCCACGTCAGCACGTTGGCGGGCTGCAATAAGAAGATTTCGTCAGTAAACTGCTCAGATACAAGAAAGAATAGAAAAAACTTACGAGTTTATGGGCTATTGAGCCCTACAGCATCCCCGCTTGATGGGAGGATGAGGAAGAGGAGAGGAGAGGCCACGAGCCTTGTGGCACCGACTGGCAATTGCCGAACAGGGCACCGAACGAGGCTGGCCAAAATTCGAACACAATTTGCCAGGCGTAGAAATTTTATTAAATTCTACAAATAATATAGTAGCTGTAGATACAATGACATAGTGTATATACGAAGTTTGGTATGAATAGAATGCACTGAAAGTGCCCGATGCTCGAAGCACTGATAAGCACGTCTAAAATGAACGGCGCTTGTCAATACTGCCAAACGCGTCGAGCTCGAATCGACGTCTCGGGCACGCCGGACATCCGATTCAAGTCGCGATTTCTTAGCACGACTCCCTCCTACCATCTATCGGTCTGCTAAAATATATTGGGGCATACCATAACTATATAGTCATACTTTTTCAGATTTTTTGATAGCCCAGATCTATAGGATCTGAGTAGGGTTGATGGTTTTCGGTCGTTTCAGGCCAGGTTTTTCAAGTTTTTCGAGTCTCGAGGTCTCAAATTTTCATCAAAATATTTGTACTTTCAGAAATATATGGTACATAGCTTTTATAAACGTTTTGAGCAACTCGTTTCTCCAATTTCGAAGGACTGAAGCCTGCATAACCTGAACTATGCATTAGGGTTACCGAATAATACTGTATGTTTGCCCTCCTGACTCTACTGTGGCCGAGAATCGCTCAACCTTTCTATGATGCATTCTATGCTGCTATAGGTACATATCTATCATTCAATTTATGTCTTATGCGGTCCAGAAACCGCCCAAAACTCGACTCCTCCTCCTCGCTCGGGCTTCTCGGGCTTCTACCGCCGCTCGGCGATTTCCAAGCCGCGCCACAGCTGGTGGGCAGCTCGTCCTCTCCCTCTGCACCCTCCTCCCTTTCCTGCCCACCCTTCTCCCTCTTCGCATTCACGCGCACCTCCGCGCTCTTCGCACGCCTCTCCTCACTCTCCGCTCGCCCTCTCCCTCTGGTATGTCCGCTGCGCGTCCGCCGCGCTCCATGCCTCTCGACCATGCCCTCCATGGCCCACCATAGCCATCCACCCACCTCCACACACGCCGGACACGTGCAGAAGCGCGTACAAGACGCCCCAGACGCGTGTGCCCCCGCGTACAACAACGTGGACATGCGCCCGACACCTGCGCTTTCGCGGTGCCAGCACCCATGCCCATGACAACACCCGGCGCATGTGGCCGCAGCCTCTACGCATCGCACGTCACCTGCCCGCGGCCGTCAACACCCCCAAGCGTCGTTCGACGCTTGCGACGGGTCAGCAACACCCGCGCGCGATGTGCAGTACCCCGGCACTGGCACGCGCAGCACAGCAACGGCGCACCGCCCCCTACCCTCATGCACTCGCGCTCGGGCCCCAGCATCCCCGTGGAACGCTAGCACCCGCGTGTGATGCCCAGCGCTCACGCAGAATGCCCTAACAACGGCGCGCCCGACGGTGCGGCGCGGTGCGTAGCACCACGCTAGCAGTGCAGCGACGACGACCGCAGCAGCGCCTGCGGCGCTGGTGACGTGCGTCATGGCAACGAGCGAGCGGCGGTGCCAGGGAGCGAGCGACAGCAGCGGTGGGAAGCGAGCGGCGGCGGGGGCAGCAGGAGCGAGCAGCGGGGGCAGCGGGGAGCGAGCGGCGGGGGCAGCGGGGAGCGAGTGGCGGCAGGGAGTGAGTGGCGGCAGGGAGCAAGCGGCGGCGGCGGCGGGGAGCGAGCAGTGGCGGCGGCGGGGAGCGAGCGGCGGCGGCGGCGGGGAGCAAGCGGTGGCGGTGGCGGGGAGCAAGCGGCGGTGGTGGCGGGGAGCGAGCAGCGGCAGGGAGCGAGCGGCGGCGGCGGCGGGGAGCAAGTGGCGGCGGTGGCGGGGAGCGAGCAGCGGTGGTGGTGGGGAGCGAGCGGCGGTGGCGGCGGGGAGCGAGGGACGGCGGCGGGAGGCGGGCGCAGGCGTGTAGCCAAGGGCGGGAGGCGCACGGGCGCATAGCCGAGGCGGGCGCGTAGCCGAGAGCAGGATGCGGTGCCGAGGAGGGGCGGGGCAGTGCCGAGAAGGGCGCGGGTGCCGTGCCGACGGCAGGCGGGTAGATAGTGCCGACGGCAGGCGTGCCCTGCGCGCAGCAGTAGGTAGTGCACGGCCCAGTAAGTGGCCCCAACGACATTACAATACGAGTGAATTATAATGTGTGGTGCGAGTTGCTGGCCAGCAACTTTCGAGGTTTTTGTAATACATCTCCGGCAATTTGCTGATGCACAATATAGTTTCATAGCTGGGACTGGTGGACTTCCCCTACCTCGAACTCATTGACTTCGACGTTGCCAGAGAAGAACACCACTGCCTACACGCAGCCACTCCACCGCTCCCTACCGTTGCCCCTCCTAGTATCGACTCCCCTCCTGCACGCACCGAACCCCTCTTTGTACCAACAGGTATCATCTTCAACGCCGTTACCAGGAAGTACTACGCATACCGTTCCAACTCTCGATGCCTAGTCGTTGGCTGGAGACCAAACCTAGTAGAAGGAAGAGATCAGTGGTTTTGGCAGGCCAGTAGCGTTTTCATCACTGAACCTGAACTCGCTCTCTCTCACCAAGTCCTAGAAGCACGCGAGCAAGAGCGAGTTGCCCGGCTTGCAGTCCTCCGCTCACCGCTACCCCCTCGCATCCCAACCCCGATACCAGTCCCCTCACCCGCTCCACCTGTCACCACTGTTACATCCACATCCACCGTCAACGTCAAACCGACCATCGCCCCAGCTCCCCCTGTTCAGCCACCCGACGACATGTCCAACCCCGAGATCGGCGTCAAACCTGCTCCCTTTGAGGGAGATCGTTCCAAGTCCAAGGAGTTCCAGTTGCGTATTCGCTTATTCCTTCGTGCCAACTCTGTCTGGTATAAAGATGATACCGCCCAGATCTCCCTCTTCCTCGACCTCTGTGTAACGGATGGTTTATCAGTTACTACTATAGTCTTCTACTTTCTTACTCTTTTCTACCTGGCTTACTTTTCGAGTTTTGCAGAGTTTCCTTATTAGGATAGCTGAGTTTGAATCATGTACTTAGAGCGGATTTCCTTATTGGGAATAAGGATCTATCTTGCCAACTCACCACCATCTGTCTGCTTTTGTCTCAGTCTCTGCTTGTTCTCCTCATATCTGAAAGGTTCTCTTGGGATCCAACCCTCAAAGGAAGGTGTGTGGCCCCCAATACCCTCATCAGGAGGTCTATATCTGCTGCTGGCCCTCAGAGGAGGTGCCAGCTCATCACTCATCTGCTTGGCTGCAGGACTGAGGCATCCTCGGTTCTGTTAGCTCTAGCTCGTGGACTCTCTCTAGGAGGTCTACGACACCTTTATACCCTCCTCACTCGCTCGCCTACCTTGGACTTCCCGGGCAGTAGCGGCTCGACCTCTATCGTCCGTTACAAAGGTGGATACATCCGGAAGTCCACTCATCTCTGGCTGGCTGGTGAGGACTTCACATGTCTCATTCAGTTCCCCTCTCCCTGGACGTGGCATCCATGTCCAGGTTCCTTATCTCAAGCGACGATGTCAAGTCGTCTTATCGCCATTCGCTGGAGAGCCGCGTTCTTGCTCTCCGGTCTCATTCCCTTGTCGACAGTGATCTTGTCGACAATGGGCTTGGTATCCGAGCCCATCAGTTTCGGATCAGGGAGCCCTTGCTCCACTTTGCCTTAGAGGTCATCGAGCAACTTCAATCGTTGCTCGATCAAGTTGGGTTTTGCCTGCCATACCCCCGAGTTCTGTCTTTATGGTCGACAGGGATCTCGTTCTCTGTTCCTGTCTCCATGGGTCACCGTCTCCCTGGGACGTTCGTTGGGCCTGGCGCACTTTGCAGGCACGAGTCGCTGAAGGTGTCGATATCCTATTCCAGTATGCAGGTGCTCTTCCTCCTGCCATCAAGACTCCTCCTCCTCCTCGAGTTGAGGACCTCAGGGATGTGGAATCCATGTCCCTGGCAGTCCCAGGAGCTCTCTACCTTCGCACAGAACATGTCCCATGTGTTCTCCGGCCACTGTCTGTCGACGCAAGACTCGCTCAGTCATTCCAGGCCTCCTCCTCCTCTGGGCAGCTCCCTGCCTCCAGCTCCTCCTTCGGCCCAATTCTGGCTGCTTGGAGGGCTCTATATGCATCTCTAGTCCTCATAGAGATGCTTCGCTTCATCGCCCTATCAACAGGGCCTCGCCTCGAGAACTCCCATGCCGAGGAGAGGGTCAGGGAGCCTGGTAGTTCACCCCCTCTCTAACTCTCTCATTTCTGGACGGATTCCCTCGGTTTCTTTTGTATCCTATTCGCTTTTCAAACGCTTTCCACCTCGCTTCAAGTCCAGGAGGCTGGGGGGGCTGTAGATCGCTGAGATCAGGCTCTGTCAGGCGATGTAGGGAGGGTTTGGATGCAAATCGTGCTTTGTACGTTGCCCCTGCTCCTTAAACCACTCCACCATCCTCTTTGCCTTTTCAAACGCTTTCAAACGAGCCCAAGAACGTCTCAAGCGCTCCAGCGGTTGTCAAGATATCTTCATGCTCTCCTCACCCTCCCTCTGAAGCAAAATTTCACTGTATTTCCTTCAAATTTTCTTCTATTCCTTCGAAACTTGCTCCGTGGAATCCATGGAGCATTTGATACACCTTCGCATATCCGCTTTCACCCTGGGAGAAGACCCAACCTGTCAAATCTTCGCCATAGTCCATCTCCTATGGCCGGACTATCCTGGGGCTCATGAAGTCAGTTCTGCACAGATCCTTATACGGACAGGACGCCTCGATTCGGACCATCCACACGAATCCAACGAGCCCTTGCACGAGCTGATTGGAGCCCTAGTTCCCATTTCATCGGCGATCCTGCTCTGCCTGGAGGAGAGATCATATTGCACTGCTGTATCTCTCCTTTCCCTCTATCGATTTGGAACCGGGTTTTTGCACGTCAATGTGTGCCTTTAGGACCGTTCCGCTCACCAGGACGCTTTTCAGAGTGTCCAGCCATCCCCTTGGAATCCGAGGGTATCAAGGACGCTTCCTGGTGCGCTAAGATGGCCATAGCGTGGCGCCCATGCTAGCTATGACCAAACGGACTTTTGGCCTGAGTCCGCATTGCAAATACGCTTCGAACGAGCCCTCATACGTCCAGATCCGACCACCGGTTCTCATTATGCTCGAGGGGCTACTCACCCTGCTGCCCCTCCTGAGTGCCAGCTGGTATCTCCCTTAATACTGGACCGATTTCGAAGCGGTCTTTTGCACTCGACTCGCATTATTGACCCGGTACTGGAACACCAAAACGATTTGAGGGACGTCCAGCCGTTCCTCCGGAATTGTGTCCATAGTCCAGGGGATTCCCCAGGCAGCCCTAGCTCCATATCTCCGTGACCAGGGGTGCTATCAACAAGCGGTTTCTTGTCATCTATTCCTTTATTTCACCATATTCATTCGTCTTAAGACCAGGAGGCTGGGGGGGCTGCCAATGGCCGGACTTGGGCGACCCTGGGCGATGTAGTGGCACTTGGATGAAGCTCTGTGGTATCCACTGGAGCTTCATTCCTCCTGTTCTTCCTACATTCAGCCTACCCTTTTCAAACGCTTTTCAACAAGCCCAAGATCGTGCTGATTGGTCCAGCCGTTCTCAAGATCGAATCATCTCCTCTTCCTCCTCCCTCTGGGGCGAATTTTCCTTGTATCTTCTTCAATTCTCCTCCAATTCTTTCGAAACCTTTCTCGGTGGAATCCACTGAGAATTCGCTTTCGTATTCCTGCATTTGTTCTGCCCTGAGAGGCTCCCTTCTTTACCATCTCTCTGGCCCTGCCTGTTCTTCAGGCCAGACTTATCTCTACACCCAAGGCCGAATATCTGGCGGATTGTCAAACGGTTTGAACGCCCAAGTTTGCGTTTTTAACGCGATTCCAACAAGCCCTCATACGACCTGATACGACCAGCCCTTCCCATTTCACCTATGGGGCCACAGCCTCTGGGAAGGGCCCAGACTGCATATCCATATCTCTACCATCCGTGGACCAATTCCTAAGCGGATTTTTGCATCTGGACCGCAATAATCGTCGTATTCTGGGGCACCCAAAACGTTTCTACGAACGCCATCCCATTCCGTTGGATTCCAATGGAACTGATGGCGCTCTTGGGTGCCTTAGAAGGCTTGTAGCGCTCGATCCACATGTGCTATCGCTGCAAACTCTTCTGGCCCTTAACACGTTCAAAAAAGGGATTCAAACAAGCCCTCACCCATTGTCATCCACCCAGCCGTTCCCATTCGACCTTCGCCTGGCTTTTGCAGCTAACCATCCTCCCTATCCTGCCACATCTCCTTTGTTTCTGGACCGATTTGGATGCGGATTTTTGCGCTCTGCTCGCATACTCGAACGCTTTTGAATCCCTATACAAGCTCTGGGGTATTCTATGGCTCGGGTAGTCATCCAGCAAGTCACTTGGCGATTTAGGCCTCTTTTGGCTCAGCCATATCTCGGCATCCAGACCACAAATCAACAA
Organism: Hericium rajendrae; assembly: GCA_033439255.1. Lineage (NCBI taxonomy): Eukaryota > Fungi > Basidiomycota > Agaricomycetes > Russulales > Hericiaceae > Hericium > Hericium rajendrae. The sequence continues at coordinate 1,120,388 of CM065889.1, forward strand.
GCGGATTTTTGCATCTCCTCCGCATTGTTCACACCTCCAAAACGCGCCCTCACACGTCCTAATCCGACACGACCTTGCTCCGCAAATCCCTTCTCTCCATCCTTATCTCCTTCAACATCCTAGGGATGGCATCCATCCCTTTCTGCTTATCTGCAACCCTCACTGCTCTTATGCTCTGTGATCCTCATTCAATCCTGTCTACTCTCAACTCAAATCTCCTGCACCAGTCTGGGGGGGCTCGCACGCCTCACTCATTGTCCGTCCTCGACCCCACCATCCACCCATATTTTGGACTTCCATCTAGTTTCTGATGCGGAGTCTGGGGGGGCTTGTGTGACTAGGGCCTGTGGCACAGTTTTCAGGATTTTGGGACCTTAGAGGTATGGAGGTTTCGCTCCCCCTGTCCATCTACTGGGAGTACCTGCACAGAGCTAGCGATGGGGGGCTATAGGGATGTATAGGAGGGAGGCTGGAGCCTTGCAGAGCACTGGATCCAGCATTCCTTTGGAGTCAGACCCTTAGGGCTGAGAGCAGCTGGGAGCTGCATAGGAGCTTGTGAGATCCTGCCTTCTTGCTGTGAGCAGACTGGAGGAGTGGCTGGATGCCTCAGGCCTCAGCCATCCTGAGACCAGCTTGGAGACCTAGGAGCTGAAGAGATCCTGTCTCTTTGCTGAGAGCAGTCTGGAGTCTGGGTGGCTGAGATAGCCTGTGGCCTTGGCTTAGCATCTTTCATCCTTCTCTTTTGGATGTGAAGTGCTGCAGCTGGAGGACTTGTAGCTTGGCTAGGGTTGGAGGCTGCTCTGTTAAGAGAGCTTGGTGCAGTTAAGTCTGGAGCTGCAGAGCTTCACATGCAGATTTTCTCTTCAATTTTCTTCTCTGATTTTTCACTCTAATTTTTCACTCTAATTTTTCACTTTTATCTTGTTTCTACTTTCTTCTCTAGATTTTTCTCTGATTTTTCTACTTTAACCCTTTCTCTTCTTTTCTAATTTTATCTTATTCCCTTTCTGCTTTGTTCATTCTCAGCTTTGCACTACTCACTTTGTGTTCAGGAGTCTCAAAGACCAAGAAAGTGGGGGGGCTCTGTAACGGATGGTTTATCAGTTACTACTATAGTCTTCTACTTTCTTACTCTTTTCTACCTGGCTTACTTTTCGAGTTTTGCAGAGTTTCCTTATTAGGATAGCTGAGTTTGAATCATGTACTTAGAGCGGATTTCCTTATTGGGAATAAGGATCTATCTTGCCAACTCACCACCATCTGTCTGCTTTTGTCTCAGTCTCTGCTTGTTCTCCTCATATCTGAAAGGTTCTCTTGGGATCCAACCCTCAAAGGAAGGTGTGTGGCCCCCAATACCCTCATCAGGAGGTCTATATCTGCTGCTGGCCCTCAGAGGAGGTGCCAGCTCATCACTCATCTGCTTGGCTGCAGGACTGAGGCATCCTCGGTTCTGTTAGCTCTAGCTCGTGGACTCTCTCTAGGAGGTCTACGACACCTTTATACCCTCCTCACTCGCTCGCCTACCTTGGACTTCCCGGGCAGTAGCGGCTCGACCTCTATCGTCCGTTACACTCTGCCAGGGCCCTATTGCCAGCCAGTGGGCCACCCAGCGTGTTGAGGAGATCCTTGAGAATGACGATCTCGTGGCTGCAAACACATCTCCAGCTCATGTCCCTCGCTACGCCAACCTCGCTGCCCTTCGAACTCGCTTCAATTTGGACTTCTCCCCCCTTGATGACTCCAAGGATGCCTCCCATGCCATCCAGACCCTCCAGATGGGTACGCGCCCGGTAGTCGACTACATCACCGAGTTCGAGTCCTTCGCTCCTCGCACCGGCTACAACGATGTGGCCCTGATCGATTGGTTCCTGCATGGCCTCAACAGCGCCTTGCAGGATGATTGCCAGCGCAGCTATCCCACGCCCACCACCCTGGATGAGTGGAAGGTGAGGGCCCGTGACAGGAATGCTGCCTACCTCATGCGCACCCGGTTCCAGAGTCCCCGCCCTACAACTGGGCGCACCCCGGTGAGCACTCGCTCCCCTCAGTCCACATCTACTGGCCGATCCCGCACAGTTGCTGCTACAGGTGCCCCACTGCCCAAACTCTTGGAGCCTGACCGTGAGCATCTCAGGTGTGAGGGCGGTTGCTTCCGCTGCCGCCAGAAGGGCCATGGCTTCCGCGACTGCCCCCTCAATGCCGACTCCAACCCCCGTGCCCCAATCCCTCGTGTCCGAGCGCTAGAAACCGGCTCTGCCCCGGGAGTAGCTCCAGAAGATGCAGCCGCCACCCTCGCTGTCCCCGCCATCAACAGGTCCATCGCCGACTTATCGTCGCAGTTGAAGGACTTGAGCGAGGAAGAGAGGGAAGAGGCAAAAGCTGCATTAAAGGATATGGTTGAGGGTTTTTAAAGCGCCCCCCGGTCACGTCGTCCGTGGGTGGCAAGAAACATTTCTTTGATCCGTCGAATCGCTTCTCTGTACTATCCGACCCCTGTGAGCAATTGTATCCATCGTCTTTGCACATGTCCGCTATCACGCCCAACCGTCAGACACCGTCCATTACGCTCCAGGCCAAGATTATCACTGCCCCGATCAAGAAACAAATCGACGCTGAGGCACTTCTCGATAGTGGTGCAGAAGGCATCATTATGCACCCCGAGTTTGCCAAGAAACACCAGTTCCCCCTCAAGAAACTCCCTAAACCCTTTCCCGTTCGCAATGTGGACAACTCCGAAAACATCATGAGCTGGGTTCGCTATTCAGTCAACCAGAACATCCGCATTTACGCCAAGGACTCGACATCCTTCCATGAGGAGACAGCTGAGTTCTACCTCGTTGACATTGGTGACTACGACATCATCCTTGGGACCGATTGGTTACAGGAGCACAACCCTGAAATTGATTGGGTCTCTCGTCATGTCGACATGACTCGCTGCCCTCCCTCTTGCACTCTGAATAAACCCCCGGTCAAGAACCTGTCCACTCGCACTGAACGCCGCCAGTCAGCCCCTCATCCACTAGTCCTCAGCGCTGCTGCAGTGCTGCTCCCCCCACCTTGCCCCCCTCCATTGCTCCCACTGCCCCCACCATTTGTTGCTGCTCCACTTCCCAAATATGTGATCCCTGCCCGCCGAGTCCAAGGTGTCCGCCTTCGCTGCATCCACCTGTCCAAAGTCCCTGCACGCCTATTCACTGAGGATGATGACCCCCGACCTAATGTCGATGACGACTGGGTTGAAGAGGGCCTTCGCCTAGCTGGTGTTCTCCCTGACTGGGACACACCACCCCCACCAGATGACGACCCCAACTACCAACACACCATCCGTATCCGTCGCTCTTTCACCAATGCTCAGAAACTGGCTGAGCGTGTGGCCACTCGTGTTGCAGAGAAGTCCTTTGCTGAGATGGTTCCCCCTCAGTATCAGGATTTCCAACCTGTCTTCGACGAGGAATCCTCCCATCGCCTCCCCGAACGTCGCCCTTGGGATCACGCCATTGATCTGAAAGATGGTTTTGAACCCCGCTCCTGCAAGGTCTATCCCATGGCTCCTACTGAGCAGGAGGACCTCGATTCATTCCTTGATGACCAGGTCAAGAAAGGCTACATCCGTCCTTTCAAATCCCCTATGGCGAGTCCCTTCTTCTTTATCAAGAAAAAAGATGGAAAACTACGCCCCGTCCAGGACTATCGCACCCTCAACAAAGGCACCATCAAGAATGAATATCCCCTGCCCCTCATCTCTGAACTCGTTGACAAGCTCAAGGGTGCCAAAGTCTTCTCCAAGATGGACGTTCGTTGGGGTTACAACAACGTTCGCATCAAGGAGGGCGACGAATGGAAAGCCGCCTTCAAAACCAACCGTGGTCTCTTTGAACCCCTGGTGATGTTTTTTGGTCTTACAAACTCCCCTGCCACGTTCCAAGGAATGATGAATGAACTTTTCAAGGATCTCATCGATACGGGCAAAGTCGTCATCTACATGGACGATATCCTCATTTTCACCGAAACCCTCAAAGAACATCGCGACCTCGTGCGCAAGGTCCTCCAATGCCTCCAGGACAATGACCTCTTCCTCAAACCAGAGAAGTGCTCTTTCGAGCAACCCTCAGTTGAGTTCCTTGGTCTCATCGTCTCCCATAACACGCTTGCCATGGACCCCGTCAAGGTTGCAGGCATTGCTGAATGGCCTACCCCCCGTAACGTCAAGGACGTCCAGTCCTTTGTTGGCTTTGGCAACTTCTATCGACGCTTTATCCAGGACTTCTCCAAAGTCACTCGTCCCATGTTTGACCTTACCAAGAAAGACCATCCTTGGGCCTGGTCTGCTGAATGTCAACATGCCTTTGAGGCTCTTAAAGCTGCATTCACCTCGTCCCCAGTCTCTTATCGACTGAAGCTACCGCCCACCTGGCGTATCCACCCGGTGTTCCACACGTCCCTGTTGTCCCCTTACAAGGAAACCAATGCTCATGGTCCCAACTTCCCTGCACCACCACCTGACCTTGTGGAGGGCGAGGAAGAGTACGAAGTTGAGTCTGTCCTCGATGCTCATCTCACCCAGAACAAACACGGCATTGAATATCTCGTCAAATGGGCAGGCTACCCTGATTCGGAAAATCAGTGGCTTTCACGTACCTCCCTTTCCAATGCCCATGGTGCAATCACTGACTTCTACACCTGCCATCCGCATGCACTCAAGGCTCCCAATCTTCGTGGACTCATCTACCTCGACCCCGTCCATGCTCATCACGCACTCCAGGCGAAAGTGCGTCTTAGAGAGGGGGTGATGTTACGGATCGCTCCATTTCTCTCCGCCTTCTTCTCTGCCATCAAGGCATCGCGTTGGTCATGTGCTCCAGCAGCCCCATCACATGTTCACTTCCTCACATGACCTAGGGCTATCCTTCACCCATGCCCTTGTTCCCCTTTGGGACATCCTATTGTTCTCCCTCCCATTGTTCTCCTTTTGGCCACCATTGTTCTCACTCTATTGTTCGACCCGTTATGGTGTCCATTGTTCTTTTCCCATTGTTGTCCCAGTACTTATAGGCTCCCTGTTGCTCACCTATTTCCCTAGATTGTCCATTTCATCTGTACCGTACTGTACCTCCAATACAGGTCACTGCGCTGCTAGTCGCTCTCTGCTCTCTCGCTCTCATCATCGCTGGTGACTTGGGTGGTTCTCTGCTGTCTACGACCGAGTCTTGACAATGTCCGCCACGTCCTGCACATGTCCGCCACGTCCTGCGCACACCCGCAACATCCCGCGCACACCCGCCATGCCCCGCGACCCCCACTGCACCACACCGCCCTTCACTGCACCTTGTGCACAAGTCAGTGGCCATCCCACACCCTGCACATGCCTGCCGTGCCTCGTGCCCGCCCTCCACATCCTGCTGCACGTCGTGCACGGGCCAGCGGCAGCCAGCGTCTCACGCACGGGCCCGCACGCCTCGTGGACTTGGGGCGCCTCATGCTCGCGGACTCGGAGCACCTCATGCTCGCCCGCTGTGCCTTGCACACGGTCCCCGGTATCTCGCGCATGAGCCCGCCGTGCGCCACGTTTTCTGCGCACACCCCGCGTCTCGCATACGGGCCCGCCGCAGCCCGACGCCACCGCGCATGCCGCGGCTCCTCTCGCGCCTCGCGCACGGACCTAGCACGTCGCGCATGGGTCCAACACCTCACGCATGGGTCCAGCATCTCGCACGGGCCTGTTGTGCCTCATGCACGGTGCCACGTGCATGACTACCGTGCCACCCACGCCTGCCACGCCTCGTGCGCGTGCACACCCTTGTCGCTCTACCTGTGCATGCCACGTGCCACTGCACGCGTGCACTGTTTAAAATTGTAGTGTACTTAATTGTAGTAGTAATAGCTGTATTAAATATAAATATAAATGATTTTGACTTCATATCTTTCGTACCTGGTTGACTTAAAATAATAATATTAGTATTCATATCTCACTTACTGTAGGGATCATAGGGATCATAGGGACCATAGCAAGCCAGTGAGCTTATATAGCAGCTATAGCTGCCCCTCAGAAATATATAGCACTATATAGTGTCTAACTACTACTATAGACTATGATAGGCCTCATAGCCTTATATAGTTGAGAAAGACAGCTACATAGATGGTTATAGACCTCATAACACTATGATAGGTCATATAAATCAACACTAAACTATATAAAATTTTAATTTCTCAGATGTTTGTCAGGTGGAGACCTCGACAGGTAAGCTACAATATCTTGGAAAGTGTCACGGATCACTCCATTTCTCTCCGCCTTCTTCTCTGCCATCAAGGCATCACGTCGGTCATGTGCTCCAGCAGCCCCATCACATGTTCACTTCCTCACATGACCTGGGGCTATCCTTCACCCATGCCCTTGTTCCCCTTTGGGACATCCTATTGTTCTCCCTCCCATTGTTCTCCTTTTGGCCACCATTGTTCTCACTCTATTGTTCGACCCGTTATGGTGTCCATTGTTCTTTTCCCATTGTTGTCCCAGTACTTATAGGCTCCCTGTCGCTCGCCTATTTCCCTAGATTGTCCATTTCGTCTGTACCGTACTGTACCTCCAATACAGGTCACTGCGCTGCTAGTCGCTCTCTGCTCTCTCGCTCCCATCATCGCTGGTGACTTGGGTGGTTCTCTGCTGTCTACGACCGAGTCTTGACAGAAAGGTGGTTCTTGATTATTAAATGGTTGAACAGCAGTTCTATCATTTTGCATAGAGGCACCATGGACCTGATGCAGTCAGCAAACATGGCCACCTCTGAGAGCCCCTTTGGGAGGAGCTCATCGAAGTGCGTGAGGCCATGAAGGCACAGTCAGAGGACTGGCAGCTCGAATTCAAGGCATACCTAAAACAGCAGCAAACTGTGTTACTCCAGATGCATGATATCTTTCTTGCAACCAACAAGGACTTATGCAGCTTGTGTCACCTGGTTGCTGCATACCATCAAGAGATCTATCTGTCTGAGCTCCCAGAGGTCATCTATCAAATGCTGGCTGAAAACTACAAGTTAATTTGGTGCAGTACATGGTATGCTTTCCTTGTGTCTAATACATGCTGATTTGATTTACTTACATATTGGCAGTGTTCATCGACCTCGTTTCAATGTTTATATAAATTTTGACAGCCATGTAGTCCCCAAAGGTCCTTTGGGAATCATCTGCTTGATGTCTTTCCTGTGTTCTACCTGTATATAAGTATCTATCATAGTTAATTCTACAATCACATTATCCTCGACTTGGCATGCCAGCTTAAGCCTCAAGAATTGATCTGAGGATCATTGGCACCTTTCGGTATGCAAAAGTGAGAGGTGCATATTTAAACCTTTCCACTAGTCTGTACTTGTTTGCAGTGCTTGATGTCGATCTGACCATCATGTGTGGTAAATGCCTGCAAGCCAAATTGGATAAAATAATACATCTTAGTCATCATGTATCGCGGTCACCTGCTGAAATAAACAAACAAATGTGGAAGCACTGGAAACCCACCAAGATACTAGTTACCACCCCATCCCTCAGCTCAATGGTGGGCAAGCACAAGTGAGACAATGGCATGGAAATCATGCATATGGGATCCTGGATGAGCAGTGCAGGCATCACTGGGCATCAAGCTAGCATGATTGCCAACACCCATCACCACATTACTCTCAGTGTCCTGCAGGACAAGGACCAATGTGCTAACCAGCAAATGTCATTTCATAGTAACATCCAAGACCTTCCATCGGATGCTTCACCTTCTATTCCTGAGGACACATCTGACCATCCACCAGACTGGCAAGACATGAACTGTTCAACTCAGACATTATCATTTGTACTTCATCAGAGAAGCAAAGACAACCTCCAGTACACATCCTTCTGATGGGTATGAGACACTGATCTGATCTAATTGTGTTCATTATTCTAAAGGTTAACCCTATGAAAGACTGGATACCCTTCCAGGATACCTATCTTGATGAAATGCTTCAGCACAATGGCCTGGGTGCATTCGAAGAGCCCCCTCTCTGTGCTCAGTGCGAGACTTTGATTGGCCGAGTACATTGTACAGACTGTGTCGGCAGGCCAATGCTTTGTAAAAAGTGCATGGCAGATTGTCACAAAATGATGCCCCTGCACCGTGTGCAAGTACGTGGTAGACATCGCACAGCTGAGTACGTATTGATCCTTATTATTTCAGATCTGGCATGATGGCCTGTTCAATCGATACACACTTCATGAAGCTGGCCTTCATGTACAACTCGGCCATGATGGCCACGCCTGTCCCCATCCTCACGTTCATGAAGGAACACTTACTGTCATGGACGTGATGGGGTTTCATGAGGTTGCAATTGACTACTGTGGATGTGACATCATTGGATCATCTGATGTCTGCATGCAGCTGCTTCGTTCACATTGGTTCCCGACCACCATTGATCACCCTCAGACTGTCATCATGTTTGCAGCCTTGCGCATGTTCCACAAACTCAATCTACAGGGCAAGGTCAACAGATACGATTATTATCATGGCATTGCTGCAATTAATAACGGTACAGGACTGTACACACCTCTGGTTTGTTCTTGTCTATATCCTGAAGCTTTTATCTTATGTTTCTTATTACAGGATCGCTATAAAGAGTTCATGCGCACTGTGCACATGTATCGATTATTGCTAATGGCCAAGCGAGGTGGGCGAGAGCATGATCCAATGGGGATCAAAGGCACTGGTCAAGGGGAGTTGGTTGTTGAGTGCCCGAGGGCTAGGAGAAGGCCCCAGAAGTGACTAGGTATGAGTTCTGCATGTCCATTCATTTAATGATTCATTCATGGTGAATACATAGATGAATGTATTGTCTGCTGTTGGCCATGGATGCCAATTTCAAATTGAAGCTCAAAAAGAAGAAGGACCACCAGACGGAACTAGCATCGGGGTGGGCATATTTCATTGAAGAAACAAAATATCAAGAGTACTTGAAGCAACATGTTATTGAGGCTGAGGTGCATTGCACCGTAATGCATCTGGCACATCAGCTTAAATTCTTCCAGATGAAACATTGTGATTCCAATCATTCTGCAATCAATATGCCAACGTACCATCACAGAAGCAGTTTCTTGTCTCCGGTGTCGGTGCTGTTATTTGCTCCTGCCACTGCTATTATTGCAAACATGGTGTCATGAACTTACAGCATGGAGAACAGTTAGTGGTCTTCCCAAACTAATTTCACAGACACATGCTGATGTTGATTATTCAGCTTTGCAAACATGGATCATGCACTGCTGTCGATGCTCATCCTCACCACCAAGTTCATACTCCTCCTCCTGATTTCTTACGACATCTCATGCTCTTTCATGGTCAATTTCTTCTGTCAGCTCTGACTTGTTCCTGACCACCTCACTTTTGACATCAAGAATGTCAAGATTTGGTGGGCAATACCGAAGTTCCATCTCCTTGCACACGGCGAGAAGTGTCAAGGTCCATTTTCTCTTAATTATATGCATGGTGCAGCTCGGACCAGTGAAGAGGGTAGTATCAAAAGCAGATGGGCCCTCACAAACCCAGTGGCACTGAGTACTCGTGAGATGTTGGCAGCTGGGCACCATGAGGTTCTCAATGATATCTTTGGCACTGTTAACTGGTCTAAAACTACAAGACTTCGTACATATTTTTGCTTGCATCATATGATGTGAAACTGACTCTTAATTTGACAGGGACTACATTATACACAGCCCTCAAAAGTGCACTCGAAGACTTATCTATTCAACGGGAGATATTCGAGGACCTCAACCAGACCGTTCCCGAACAATATACACAGAAGTGGGAAGATTTGGTCCTCAACTACGAGCACTCCACCAGTAATCCAAACCCATATGAGGAGAAACAAAAGAGTGAGTACTTTACATATCCCTGATAAGCCTTGCAATACTCATGAATCCTAAGGTACATCTATGGCAAATGTGCATCAGGAGCTGCAAATGGAAGAGGAAGAGGAAGCCAGTCATGGGATACTGCCTGTGCACGATATGACACCAAGCATTTTCTTAATGGTTGAGCTGGATCTTGAGGAGCAACAGTAAGCCAGTGATTCTATCTTTCATATCATATGGCTCATGTCAATTAGGCATATGCTTCATGCCTGGATGAAGAAGGCTTTGACGACCAGTGAGAAGAAAGCTAATATTGGTGAGAAGCATGGCATACTGCACAACTGCATTGTTGCATGGCACCGAGTTCAGTGCACGTACATGCTGTGTGTGGCACAGTTGCTTGAGGGCATGGACCCAACCCATGCCGATGGCATCACCCCGAGCAGAGCCTTTGGGCATGATAACAAGCCAGAGCTTGCTGATCTATGGCTACCATCAGATCTGCCTTCCCAGTATAGGGAGGCACCCAGCATGCAAGATCTCGTATCCAAGGAGGTGTGACTTCGTGAAGCTCAAGCTGATGATGCATTGCACCATGTGCAGCACCAGATACATGTTCAAATGGGCCTCGTGCATTACAAAAGTACACATGTCAATGGGCCTAGGCAGGGGGTGAATACATGAGTGCAGTTGCAAATCAACAGCTTAACTGAGAAGTTGAATCACTACATCAAGCACTATCAAGCAGCTCACAAGGTCCTGAGCTGTTTGAACCTGGATGGCAACTGGAAGACATGCCTACACAAGCTGAAGGCAGAAGATGTCAAGCCACCCACATCACAAGAGAAAGGACTAGGGTGTGGTTGGTGAGAGTTGACGTGGATCTGGCGTGTCCAACGGCAAGATGATTGTGACATGCCCGATGGAGAAGGTGTGACAGAAGATGAGGTACATGAGAGTAAGTGTCTAGTTGCTCACCATATGCATAGGTTACTGATGCCTTCGCATCTTCATGTAGGTGTGCATGTTGAATGGGCCACCAATTGTGCATCAGTGCAGCACTGGGAAGAGGAGGTCACTCTGTTGCAGAAGGAGATGTGAAGGAGTGTTGCATTGTTCCAGTTCAAGCAGCATGAGTGGACCGAGAAGATTGGCAGCCGCCCAGCATCAGGCATGACATGCGATCAGGGCTTGATGCATACACTCACTGGCAAGCGAGCATGTATGGCCTCTTTGCGCTATCTTGCATCACCCAGTGGCAGCATCTTCTTTCCAAGCATGGCCTTCCAAATCCATGACAAGATGGTGAGTATGATGTTTCCATGTGGCAAAACCACAATGATGCCATCTCCTTGGATGAGGGCATTGACAGCGATAGCAGTGATGATGAGGCTGATGAGGATGAGGGCGATGATAATAATGTCCCTAGTGAACCTCAGGTGATACTGGCTGCTGAACGGTTCTCAGTTGTGTAAAATATCACTTAGTATAGCTTATCTTGTACATGCAGGGAGTAGACAAAAGTAAGATGTCACCACTGACTTGAAGATGAAAAATCTTCTAAGTCAGATGCCAAGAAGATGCCGAAGACAATCCTGGGCAGCACTTACTCAAAATGGTCACCAAAACATAATACTGGAACAATGCCAAAGCAATGCTGACAGAATGCTGCAAAGTGCCCTGGAGCACAGACAAAACACCCGAAGTGGTTGATTGAACTACATTTAAGGTGAAAAGAATATTCTGATCATCAAAGAAGCATTGCACAGATCAAAGAAGCCAGTGATCAGGGACACCAAAGCCTGGATGCTATATTAATAGCATCACTAAGGTGGAATGACCAAGATTAGGGTTAATATCAGTATTACTAAGCTAATGCATACTATTTAAGCATGAGAATAAGTCCATATAATATGCTCCATGCCCGAGGGCAGCTGCCATGGGAGCCAATAGCCTTATACAACTAATGGAGTCTCTTTATTAGCATCTGCCTATTAGCACTCTTACTGGGCATTAGTTGTTGTCATAACATGCTTCTGCTTATTATAATAGTGTTTAGTACTATAAGGTAAGTACCTACAGTTGGGCAATGGGAAAGCACAGCGAGGTTCCATAGCAAAGAGACAAAAACCAAGAGTATCGCTCGAATTCGAGCAATACTCTCGTTAGTCAGTATAAGAAGTGCAATAGATGTTTTGAATGCTTACCAACAAACTCTCAGTTTCTTCAACATCCATGGCCAAAGCCATAACGAGACTCAGAGAGCCTTCCTGCATGCCATTGCATAAGCTCTCAGACCAATTGAAGATGCCATGCAAGTGGCAAAGCATTGACAGTGTCTGCATGGCAGACTTCTGCTCTGCATCGTGCAATGCATTTTGCATAGACACTCCATGTCTGTGAGGGTGAAGGGAAGAGGAGAGCTGCACAAGCATGGTGGCATGTGCACAAAGCATGCCGAAGTCGAGCATCATCGAGTCTTTGGTCCATATATGAGATCAGATACAGAGTGGTCAACTGAGGGAGGTGCAGAGTGATGCTGAAATGGAAATTCATGCAAGGAAAATACAGCACCCAAGTCAATTCTGAGATACTACGAGTTACTCGTGGGTCACTCACAGGTCTATGTATTTTTGTAAGGTCTCGACCTGGATCTGCACAGGTCTCAGCCACTGGGTGATCCAGATCTGTGGGTCACATACCTGCGGGTGACTCTGACTCATGTCCAACCCTAGAAACATGAGAGTCAATGTACGTTTGGTGCTTCAGCCACCAAACAAGTGAAGCTGCATTGCACAAGCCTCAACAAATTGAATAAAATTGAATAAAATCAGAAAAAAGGCATACAGCAATAGAAAATACATTGAGTTGGAATGTATGAAAAAACTATAGATCTACTGTACTGTAAGTCTCTGAGCAACAGCATCAATTTACTGAAGTCTACCAGCCAGTCCCAGACTGTGGCCCTCAGCAGTGCCCAGCAGCCACAATTCTCAGCTTCACCCGAGATTCATATATAAGGCTCATGCAATGTGCCTTCCCTCTTGCTCTTTAATCTCCATCTCTTGCCACATTGACACCTTCATTGTTGTTGATGCCTTCGTCATCATTGTTTGCTCACTCGTCATCATTGTTTACTCACTCATCATCATGATTTACTCACTCGTTGTCATCAGCTCTCTCTGTCATCATTGTTTATTGCTCATTATTGCTGTCTGTCTTAAAGGTAAGCTTTTGTTCTTTATCTCTTATAGCTTATACTAATGTCTTCATTTTTACTACACTACTTTTTGTAGTTCTACTAGGTAAGTTTTGTTATATAATGTACTGATGTCTTTATGTGTCTTTAGATTTTCACTTTTTGTTACTTTGGTAAGCTTTTATTTGTTATCTTTGTTATCTTCAAATACTAATGTTGTCTTTTCTTAATTAGATTTTTGCTTGTTGTAGTCATTGTAAGTTTGTTTGTAGTCTTTTATATTAGTCTTGACTAATGCTTATGTTTTTATAGAAGTTTTCTTAATGTCTATCTTATATAATATAGTGTAGTAATGTATCATGATATTTGATATTAGTGAATAAATAAATAAATTTTGTGCTTAACTCTTGTTATGATGAATCTAATTGTATTGTGCTATAATGAAGCCTCATGTCTAGTTGAATTATGATTTACATGATAAATGTATAATATACAAAGAGTACATAGTAAGCTAGCATAGTATAGACAAGGTAAGCTTTATAGTGTACAGATAATACATAGTGACTTAGCATAATATAACTAACATAGTCTTTATAGTCTTTGTACATCTTAAAAAACAGGAAGAGCTACAGTGGGCTACCATGAGCTACAGTAGTGATCAGAATCCTACCGTAGTGACCTGTAGCTCCCATAGCTCCTGTAGTACTCGTAGGACCCCCTCTACTACCGTGGCTCCGATAGTGAGCTGTAGTAACCTGTAGTGAATATGTCTCTACTGTAGCAATGAATCTCTTTACAGTAGTTATACAATTCAATGTATAAACAACTATTGATATCCTTATATTTCACTCAATTGCAATATATCAGAACATTCAAAAACTTTATTTAAGAATAACTACATAACATGAGCTAGCTAATCACTACTCCATACTACATTAGGTCACTTGTGCTGTCATCTCACAGATATATAAACACCAGCCCCCTCTACTGTAGTACATACATAGGTCAGACAGACATGCGAGTGAGCAGGTGGGCATGCAAGTGAGGAGGTGAGCATGCGAGTGAGCACATCAGTAAACCTCAAATTTCCTGACTGATCTGAAAATGACCTGAAAATGATCTAATTTTATCTGATTTTGTCTGATTTCTATCAGGACTGTCATTTAGGGTGCTGTTTTTCAGATCACATCAGACCATATTAGAAAAACTGATCTGTTATCAGATCAAAGTCTGATTCTCAGATCAAGAGTCTGATGTCAGATAAATTCTGATAGCATTAGACAATCTCTGATAGTCAAAAATTGTCTGACAATCAGAAACTATCTGATAGTTAGAGATTGTCTGATAATCTCAGAGATTTTCTGATGATGTCAGAAATTATCTGACAGTTAGAAAATGTCTGACATCAGATTTATTAGTCCAATGTCAGAATTTGATCTAATATCAGAGTTTGGTCTAATTGTCAAAATTTAATCTAATATCAGTCACTCTAATAAAATTTTACTGTTATACAAACAAGCTTTAGCATTTTTGACTTGTCAAGATTAGGGTCTGTGTTGATATCTGACTCAAGTAAGATGCTATCAGATTAGTTAGACATCTCAGAATATTTCAAGTTGAAAAATCAGACCCATTAGAGTTAATTCAGACATTTCAAAAGTTTACAGAATATCTCAGACTCATTAGAGCTAATTTTGAAGTAGAGTCTATATTGATATTTGCCTTGATTGAAGTACTTGGGGGAAGAGGGCCGATGCTCTGCACGGCAATACGATTCCTTTTAAATTGTTCTAACTTTGTAGTGTTATTCTCACAGAATTAATAAGATAACAGAGAATTGAATATACTAGTATTGTAATGCTGCAAAGATCTCTATCTTCAAAGTATATTGTTTTACACTTATCTCTTATTTTTAAACTTTGCTACCAGCAAGAGTTGAACTAATGACAAAATAATGGTCACGTGCAACAGCGAGCCCGGTCAGGCTCGCTGTTGCATGTGACTTCTCAAAAATTGTGTTTACATTTATGAAGTACATAAGTGTGGCCTTTGAAAGTCTGTCAACTGTTGTATGTTGCCTAGATTGATTTTATTTTTGCCTTCTAGGGGTCTGAATCAGTAAGTTGGCTATATCTCTGTCAATTCTCCAGCTATAAACATCAACTCAAGTGTTTCTGAATAGTACTATTGATGGCCATATTAACACGATTTTTACTGATTTTTTATGCTACTCAGTATGTGCCTATTCTCAGATGATTTGATGATTTGCCCCTAGACTTGAATGATTTTTTCGATTTTTTCCTGCTTATAAATCGCTTATGTAATCCGCAGCACGGGCAAAATGACGTACTCCCGTCCCCCTCATGATGTCATGGGATGGGAGTATGTCATTTTGCCCGTGCTGCGGATTATGTAAAACCTTGAAAATAGTCAAATAGGAGGTTTTGTGATAATTCGAGTGTACCTCCTTAAGTACTGAAGATATCGCCGGTCCCTTTATTGAATCAGAAAGCCCTTTATTATACCTTTCAAATGATGCTAGGTACATTACAATTGGATGAGTCAATAAAAAGATATGGCCTCAACAAGTTTGCCCCTACCTCTAATACCAACCCTTCAGTAATCGCTACCGCGTTTTCTCAATACATATCCGATCATCTTGTATAATATGCCGTTGGAAAGATACGAATCAGACCTTTCCAATGGTATCTTTAGCGTGTAAATAGCACCACTCATTGCTCCGCTACGATGCAATCACTATGATCTTCTCCTCAAAGGTATCTTTTGAAGTGATCTGCTCATATCTCAGTCATTTCTGAACCTATTCTCATGAAAAAAAATGTTCTGACTAGGTAACATCTGCCTTTATCATATTATCATAGACCATACTAACTTACATCAATGACAAGGTGCAGAATATCCTATTAAATATGTTTATCTGTTATCTCAACAAGTTTGCACTTTCTTATACTAAAATCTTTCAGTTGTGATAAGACTAGCATTGATTTACATATGCATATAGTTTAACACTAATTGAATTTATTTAGTAGACTGATATCTCTAAGAAACATTTAAAATCACAAAAATGACAATTGCCAGAATCGAACCTACAACTTTACTTTAAGATGTGAGAAATTATTACTATAAAAGGCATTACATTGGCTGGGTGTCATCTTTTTTGAGTTGAAAAGCGGGTTAGAGTAAACGATTCTAAGGAATCGTAATTATGAGATCAATCAGATATTCTTGAATGTTATAAGTTAGAATTCTGATGGTATCAGACTCATTCAGATATCTCAAAATTTTATAAGATAAATTTCAGACCATGTTAGACTCATCAGAGCCAATTCAAATATATTTCATCTTCTGCAAGATATAAGTCAGTCTAGTTCAGACTTGAGTCAGAACAACTCAGTTGTATTTTTAGAATAATTAACAGAGCTTTTAGCTTACAATCAGACCTTTCAGCCAGTATTCAGATACTCAGAATCACACCAAATTATCAGAACCACTGCATTCTAAAATTAAGCAGGTAAAACGACTAAAACGCCCAATGCAGCATAAACCCAAAAAGGCAGGCCATAGGTGAAAGGGATTTAACAGTAAATGTAAAGCATTAAAAGTCATTAAAACATCAGATGTATCAGGAGAGGAAAACTAGATGAGAAGTCAGCTCAGACCAATATCAGACAAGATGAGACACACTCAAACAAAATTCAGAGGCATCAAATCCTGTTCACAAGAAAAAGATCAAAGTTAGAAGTCAGCTCAGAGAAAAATCAGACAAAGTACAAACTCAGACAAATGCAGACAAGTCAGATCCTATTTGAAATTAAATTAGAGCAGACTCAAAGTTAAAAGAACAAACACAAACTATATGGATATCATTCAAGCTCTAAAAAATAAAGTCAGATTACTATGCAAGAAGAGAAAAGAAATACAAACTCTTAATCATCAGACAGATAATCCACAAGTCCTGTCTGGCGACGAGCACCTGCATCCAAAACACCAGACTCAGTCTGAGGATGCTTCTTACACTTGGAAGCACAGGCTGTCTCAGCCAACTCCATGATCAACTCCCACTTCTGATTAGAAAGAGCATCAATCGCCTTCATGTAGTGGCGAGAAGCAGCTCCCCAATTGCTAGAGCTGAACCTCCTATCCTCAATAATGCTTTGAGGAGCTTCCTCCGGAGGCAGGAGATTGAACAAGGCACACTCAACCTGCACAAAGTTAGCAACAACAGCAACAAAAATCAAAAGCACTCACAGCAACTACAGCCAGGCAGAGAGCAGCTTTAGGCCACTTATTTGTCCTAGAGGCAGCAGGAAGATGGGAGATAGGAATCAGATGAGCAAAGGCAAGGGTCTTGATAATTATAGAATTCCTAAACATGCCAGAATGAACCTACAAAGCTTGTCAATAAAAGAAATAGAAAAAAGGAAAAACATACTGGGGCTGCACCATCAACCTTCTTGAAGGTCTCAAAGATGAAGGGATATGTTCTGGTATTAGTGGCTTCATCCTGATCAGCCCTTGTGCGGCACTCAGGCTTCCGACCAAGGTGAAAGCGGACACAAGCAAGGATACAGTCCTGCTCATGCCTCTCACCCCTCTTGAATGTCTTCAAAGTGATCTCATGCTTTGGCAAGTACTTGCCGACAACAAGCTCAGCGATAGGAGCAAATGGCTTCCTCCAGTCATAAGTGCGCTGCTTCACCTGCAGAAAATAATTATTGAAAGAAAATGATGAATGGTTAAGACTTACCAAAAGGAAAGCAAGGTCCCCCTTCACAGAAAAGTCATGGGGGGTGCTAGGAAAGCACCGGTCATAGAGGCCTTGGATGTCAGCAACCACATGATCAGAGTCGAAAGGATCAGGAAAAGTGCCCAGCATGTCGCGCCACAACGGGATGAACCAGGTCTTCCACTGGTCCAAATCCACGGGCACGTCGTCATTGCTGGCAGTAGTACGGTTGCGACTGGTTGTCGAAACCTCCGAAGTATCCTTAAGAGAAGTTAGTATCGCACAAGAAAATAATAAATAACTAACACACGGTTCTGGCAGATGGAGTACGGCTCTATGATAACAAAAGAATTTAAGTCAGCCATAATAAACAATGAAAGGTAAAAAGTACTATACCATTCTGCCCGGCGTACGGGCAGCAGATGGTGCCTTGGAGCTTGATGGAGTGTTGGAGCTCGACAACACGCGCGATGGTGTCTCGTTAACAGAAGTGGGTGTTGCAAGCACAACTTCGGGCATGGTATCAGATTCAATATTGCTGATATCCCCATCTTGCCCGTCTTGCTCACCTTGAACACCTTGTGTGCCCTGCTCAACAAATACATCCCACTCAGTATCGGATTCCGTCTTGCTATCCTCGCCATCCTCGTCACCTTGGCCTTCCAGCTCCACCTCCATGTCCTCACTGTCATGCATGCCTTGTTCCTCTGGGTCCGACTCATGCTCGAGAACAGTTCTGTCGGGACCAGTTGGCACGACTTGCCATTCCCGGTCGACATCGGGCTCGCTCGCACTGGCATCTTCATCACTCGCAGGTTCCATGATGGCCTTCGCACTGGACTTGAGATACTTTGCTGCCTTCACCGCACTCGTATCCGGGCTGTCCCAGTCTGAGTCTTCTGGAGCACTGATCTCTGCAAGCACATCATCTTGATCCACTTTGCTGGTGCTCGGCTCGGGGGTAGGCATCGTGCGGGTGAATGGAGCATTAGACACATTCTACAAGTAGTTAGTCAGACTTATATCATAGTGATGAAAGATATATGCAACATACCATTTCCCCAGCAGCCTTCTTTGAGATTGTCACCTGCTTCTGCACAGACATTCCAGGGGTGTTCTAAAATACCAGACCGTTAGCAACTAACGATCGCGTGGGAAAAGCAATCAGAACACATACGCAGGGAGTCGAGGTTACCATATTTGGTGTCAGCTTCTTTGTCTGTAAGAAGACAGGGAGTGAAAAAAAAGGAAAGCATTTAGCACGAGAGATGATCAAATATACAAAAATGAAATACGTACCTTCTGAGCTGCAGGAACTGAGACATTCTGCACATCGTGCACCGGTTTTTTACCCTATAAGACGGAGGGAGGGACAGTAGGGACAGAAAAGTAGTGAGCACAGGATCCTATCAAAGATAAAGCACAGTACATACCTTTGAAGATGATGGCACCGACGCGTTCTGGACATCGAACGTCAGCAATTGAAGCAGTTAGAACAACAAACGATCCGCGATAGGGCGTGAATCACGTACCTTTGAGCCTGAGGCCACTGAGTTGTTCTGCACATCATCTGCTGGCTTCTTACCCTGTAAGAAGATAGAAGAGTGAAGGGTGGAAAGAGTCAGCACATGAAACGAGCAAAAAAGAATGTAATTTGGATGCACCTTTTGCTTGGATGATCCACCCACTGGCTGAGCTATCTTCTGGATGATTTGGACTGGTGCTGTGTCCTACATCATATAAACGAACGTTAGAGAAAGCAACGTACGACGATATACCAGCGTACCTGAAGCTTTCGACTCCCTCCCTTTCGTACCGATGCGGCCTCCAGTGCATCATCCTCGCTGCTTGACAAGTCTATTGGCTCCTGCTCGACCTTCTTACGACCTCCGCGCTTGGCTTGCTTTGATCCGGTGCTGGGAGTTGGCACAGGAGCATTGAAACGTTCCACGGTAGTTGATCCAGGAGACTTCGAGGCCCCGGGCAGTCCTGCGTGCCAATTCGGATGAAGACCATGGTTCCTGAAAGGCAAAGTCGTTAGCATAGCAAATAGGTGGGGCATCACACACAGTATAACAAGAAAAACTGTCGTACACAACGACAGCAAGAGGTAGTGGGTAGACGGAGGGATAAAGGTCAGAGATAAGTCGATTACCGGAGCGCCCGAACTGACAGCATGGGCGCTCGTTGTCGAACTGACTGACGGGTGCTCGTACTGACGGGTGCTCGTTCTAGAAAGAGATAAGGAATACTTACCTTTCATTGTTGAAGCTGACCTTCTTTGCCTTTGCCTTACCCTTGCCCTTCACCGACTTCCTAGTGTCCTCCTCAGCTTCGCTACCTCCATCGTTTCCCTCATCCCTTCCCTCCTCTCAACTTTCTTCGAACTCGTCTTCGCCCCGAGGGTCTTCGAACTCTAGATCTGAGTTGCGATCTGGCTCGATCTGGTGTTTCTTGCCAGCCTTCATCGAATCCTTGCGGCGTGGGGCCTTGCTGGGTGTCGGATCTGCGAGATCGACCCGATCGAAGTCGTTAGAGGGTGCGGGCTCTGGTATCCAAGGTGAGTTCAATGCTCGATTGTCGGCGATGGTACAGAACACTTACCGTCGACTCGCACTTGCTCGTTCTCGAGCAGTGCATCATCATCTTCTTCCCCTCCGTTCTGTCTTCCACGCCCCGACTTCACCCCTGAGTCCGTCGACTTATGCCGTTTGGGTGCAGGGTCTATATCAAAGGTGAGGTCAACATGGCATCTTAAACAACGAAGACTTACCATCAATTTGCATCTGCTCGTTCTCAAGCAAGGCTTCATTGTCGTCCCCTCGTCCCTGTCCTCCATCTCCCGACCTTCCTGTTGCCGGTGCTTTCTTGTCAAGACGACTTACCCCCGACTTATGCCGTTTCTGGGTTTCCCCTCGCGATCCCTGCATATCCTGGGGATCGACTTCAGCTTCGGTACGTGCGCGCTTGCTTGTCGAAGACGAGGTATTAATGACAACCTCCAGCTGTCCGCGAGTCGAGTCTCACTGCTTCTTCTTCACAATCGAAGATCCTGTTTTGCGTGTGCTGCCGTACTTAGGTGAGTATTCTGGGCTATTGTTAGAGAATTGAAATGCTGACTTACCGGCCATGGGCACAATGTCAGATACATCTTGGGCAACGTCCCTGACATCTATACGCTGCCCCCGAGGGGCATTACGGTGCTTCTTCGCAATTGAAGACCCTGTTTTGTGGGTGTTAGGTGAGTATCCTTTCGTGTTAAATGCAACATTGACTTACCGGCCACGTCTTGGACAACAGTATCCACGTCACTCATCTCTTCGACATCCTCGATGGCCCCATGCGGTCTCTTGCGAGCATGGAAAGCCTTCTCCGCAGCCCTCTCCGCAGCCTCGGCCACCTTCGCAGCACTCTCGGCCGCCTTTGCAGCAGCCTCTTCGAGCATTACCTGCTCAGTAGTGCGTCGTCTCTTCTTACCAGTGCCTTGCATTGCTGTCGAAGAGTCTTCGTGAGCTTGTCCTTTGCCTGAATTCGAAGCTGTTGACTGATGAGTGCTCGGCGCCATGTCCACAGAAACAGAGAGGAATAGCGAGGTGGAGGTGCACCTGCAACAGGCCAGCAGAGCAGTGAGGCCTTAGGGACTGACTCGTCAACCTCTGCCTTCACTTCGCTTCACCGCCAGCTCTCTGATACCACGTGACTCTTCGCGGCCTTGTCCAGCCTTGTCCCTCGTGCTGCGTGCCTCCTTGTCCCTTGCGCCGTGGACCTCCTTGTCTCTCGCGCCGTGGACCTCCTTGTCTCTCGCGCTGCATGCTTCCTTTGGTGCTATTACTCGAACTCCATTGCTCTCTTGAAGCCTGGCCCTCTACGTCTAACCCATCTCTGCATCATCTCACCTCTTGACTCTCATCTCTTTGCCCAATCATCCTCTGTCTCATAATCTCGAATTTCTAGCCTGTTGAATTTGGTCTATTGTGTCTACATTGGGCGGTTACTTCGAAGATATTTGCATGACCTGCACCTCGGTCCATTTGCTTATAACGCTTTGCACTACGTTGTTCTGATACTGGTTACATCTTGACAACCTGCATATTTGATATTGCTGTAGTGTCTTTATTGTCAGCTTTGACAGTGATAGTGTGACTCTTGGCAACTTGGAGTACATTGATCTTAAAGGCTCAGAGATCTGTTGCTTAAAGGTCGAAGCTTGCATTTTGCCATTACTTGCTGTGCTCAAATTGTCCTTGCAATAATAATATTCCAAGTCTAATATCTTTGGGACTTGGGTGAAGTTTATCATTCCAATGGCATCCACTCAGAATCGAAAGACATATAAATGTCGTACATATGTATGTCCACAGCCTGTGGGTACTAGATGTCGGCGTGGCTTTATCAGTGCTAGAGGCTTGAGACAGCATATAGATGCAATACATCCTGACTTGCATAGACCTGCAGAGAAGCCTTATCATCCACCTACAGCTCCAACTGATCCAAAATCACCACAACATGAGCAGCCAAATATGTTTGATGCTGATCCACATTATGGTGAACTTGATAATGATGCAGGGAGTTCAAATGCACAGCCTGGCACAAAAAATATGATGCATCCAAATCTAAATGGGAGACCTTGTGATGATACTGGAAATTATCTTGATGATGGTGCAGCTCCACATTCAAAGGATATTCCTGATTCAAATGATTGGTCTCCATTTCGAAATCGAGTTGAATTTGAGGCTGCAGATTTGCTATTTCAAGAGATGCCAGTTTCTGAGAAAAAATTCAATCGTCTTATTACGATTCCTTAGAATCGTTTACTCTAACCCGCTTTTCAACTCAAAAAAGATGACACCCAGCCAATGTAATGCCTTTTATAGTAATAATTTCTCACATCTTAAAGTAAGGTTGTAGGTTCGATTCTAACAATTGTCATTTTTGTAATTTTAAATGTTTCTTAGAGATATCAGTTTACTAAATCAAATTTTATTAGTGTTAAACTATATGCATATGTAAATCAATGCTAGTCTTATTGGAACTGAAAGATTTTAGTATAAGAAAGTGCAAACTTGTTGAAATAACAGATAAACATATTTAATAGGATATTCTACACCTTGTTATTGATGTAAGTGAGTGGAATGTATGATAACATGATAAAGGCAAATTTTACCTCCTCAGAACATGTTTTTCCATGAGAATAGGTTCAGAAATGACTGAGATATGAGCAAATCACTTCAAAAGATACCTTTGAGGAGAAGATCATAGTGATTGCATCATAGCGGCGCAACGAGTGGTGCTATTTACACGATAAAGATACCGTTGGAAAGACCTGATTCATACCTTTCCAACGGTATATTGTACAAGACAATCGGGTAAGTATTGAGAAAACGCGGTAGCGATTACTGAAGGGTTGGTATTAGAGGTAAGGGCAAACTTGTTGAGGCCATATCTTTTTATTGACTCATCCAATTGTAGTGTACCTAGCGTCGTTGAAAAGGCATAATAGAGATCTTTTTGACGCAATCAAGGGACCGGTGATATCTCCAGTCGTTAAGGAGGTACACTCAAATTATCACAAAACCTCCTATTTGACTATTTTCAAGGTTTTACATAATCCGCAGCACGGGCAAAATGACATACTCCCGTCCCCCTCATGATGTCATGGGACGGGAGTACGTCATTTTGCCCGTGCTGCGGATTACATAAGCGATTTATAAGCAGGAAAAAATCGAAAAAATCATTCAAGTCTAGGGGCAAATCATCAAATCATCTGAGAATAGGCACATACTGAGTAGTGTAAAAAATCAGTAAAAATCGTGTCAATATGGCCATTGATAGTACTATTCAGAAACACTTGAGTTTATGTTTATAGCTAGAGAATTGACAGAGATATAGCCAAATTACTGATTCAGACCCCTAGAAGGCAAAAATAAAATCAATCTAGGCAACATACAACAGTTGACAGACTTTCAAAGGCCACACTTATGTACTTCATAAATGTAAACACAATTTTTGAGAAGTCACATGCAACAGCGAGCCTGACTGGGCTCACTGTTGCATGTGACCATTATTTTGTCATTAGTTCAACTCTTGCTGGTAACAAAGTTTAAAAATAAGAGATAAGTGTAAAACAATATACTTTGAATATGGAGATCTTTGCAGCATTACAATACTAGTATATTCAACTCTCTATTATCTTATTAATTCTGTGAGAATAACACTACAAAGTTAGAACAATTCAAAAAGAATCGTATTGCCGTGCAGAGCATCGGCCCTCTTCCCCCAAGTGGGACTCTGGGCAAAAACAACCAAAGTATATCCATATGCAAATAAAGATGATCTTCATGCAGTGCTTGATTCAATTAAGCATGGAGATGCTGAATGGCTATGTTTTTCAGTAAAATACAATGGCAAGCTACCTAAAAAACCATCTGCATGGATGTCAAAAGAATTTGAAGTCTGGTATAGAAATCCACACACAGTTCTGCATAATCAGCTAAAAAACCCTGACTTTGCTGGAGAATTTGACTATGCTCCAAGACAAGACTTTAAAGAAAATGGTGAATGACAGTGGACAGACTTTATGACTGGAGATTGGTCATGGAAGCAGGCTGACACAATTGTGGCTGAAGATCCAACAAATAAAGGAGCTATGTTTGTGCCAGTAATCTTGGGCAGTGACAAGACTACTGTTTCTGTTGCTACAGGACATACTGAATTTTGGCCATTATATATGTCGCCTGGAAATGTGCATAACAATGTTCGTCGAGCCCATCGAAATGCTGTGAGCATCTTAGGATTCTTGTCTCTTGGAAAGACAGATAGAAAATTTCAAAATCAGGCAGCCTTTTGTAGATTTCGTAGACATTTGATACATCAGTCTTTGCGCACAATTCTTGAACATTTGCGTCCTGGCATGACTACCCCAGAGATTGTTCGCTGTCCTGATGGACATCTTCGTCGTGCAGTTTATGGTCTTGGACCTTATATTGGAGATTATCCAGAACAAGTATTGATATCATGTATTGTTTCAAAACAGTGTCCAAAATGCTTGGCTCGACCAAATGATCTAGATAATGGTGGAGAGACCTGAAGTCATACACATACAAAATCTTTGATAAATAAGGGTACTAAGGCAGGAATACTATGGGATGACTATGGTATAGTTCCTAATATTATGGTGAGTTTTATAAACTATAACAAAAATTTAACATGTTCTAATTCTGATCTTCTTAGCCATTCACATATTATTTTCCTCAAGCTGATATTCATGAGCTTATTGTATTTGATCTTTTGCATCAAGTGATCAAAGGTGTTTTCAAAGATCATTTAGTGGCTTGGGTTGAAGACTATTTGATCAAAGAACATGGACCAGGTCGTGCTACTGAAATTATGGCAGATATTGATAGGAGGGTTGCTGCTGCTCCTTCATTTCCAGAGTTGCATCGATTTTCTGATGGACGTGGTTTTCAGCAGTGGACTGGTGATGACTCTAAAGCTTTAATGAAAGTGTGGCTGCCTGCAATTCAAGGACATGTTCCAGATCAGATGGTCCGAGCTCTTGCTGCATTTATGGAGTTCTGCTACCTTGCACGAAGATCTGTTATTGATGAGACTACATTAAATGCCATGGAAGCTGCACTTGAAGAATTTCATAAAGAGCAAATTATCTTCAAAGATGTTGAAGTTTGCAAAGGATTTTCTCTACCAAAACAGCATGCTCTGATGCATTATATTGAACTTATTCAGCTGTTTGGTGTGCCAAATGGACTTTGCACATCTATAACTGAGGCCAAACACATCAAAGCTATAAAGGAGCCATGGCGACGCTCTAGTAGATTTAATGCACTGGGTCAGATGCTGCTCACAAATCAGAGGCTTGATAAATTGGCTGCAGCCAAAAATGACTTTGTTGCTCGTGGCATGCTTGATTTGCCCTTAGATCTTGTTGAGGTCAAATTTGACTCAGATTCTGATGATTCTAAATCTGATTCAGACTTTGAAGATGAGATTGAATTTGATAATGAAGATGAGAATAATGAGAATCTTAAGAGAGCTACAAAACATCATGTAGATGGAGCACCAGCTCATAATGTGCCAGAGTATATGGCAAGTGTTTCTCTGGCCAAAACACGAGCATCCAAATATCCTCGACAGCTTTATAAGCTTGAAACTTATTTGGAGTATCCTGAGCTGTCAGAGATGATTCAACGGTTTTTATATGAACAACTTCATCCTGATTATTCATCAGCAAATGTAAAAGATGTCACGGATCGCTCCATTTCTCTCCGCCTTCTTCTCTGCCATCAAGGCATCGCGTCGGTCATGTGCTCCAGCAGCCCCATCACATGTTCACTTCCTCACATGACCTGGGGCTATCCTTCACCCATGCCCTTGTTCCCCTTTGGGACATCCTATTGTTCTCCCTCCCATTGTTCTCCTTTTGGCCACCATTGTTCTCACTCTATTGTTCGATCCGTTATGGTGTCCATTGTTCTTTTCCCATTGTCGTCCCAGTACTTATAGGCTCCCTGTCACTCGCCTATTTCCCTAGATTGTCCATTTCGTCTGTACCGTACTGTACCTCCAATACAGGTCACTGCGCTGCTAGTCGCTCTCTGCTCTCTCGCTCTCATCATCGCTGGTGACTTGGGTGGTTCTCTGCTGTCTACGACCGAGTCTTGACACCTGGACAATCTCTCATACACCCGCCTCACCTCCCTACTATCGCCCATCATACCTTTCTTCTTTGAACCCTTCACCGCCGACATCTTCACCGAATCTTGACATCCATTCCATTAACCTCATCTCCCCTTCCCCATTGCCAACACCATCGAGGGCAGTGCACTCATCCCCCTCCTCCGCTATTGTGCTGTGAAGCGTTGGGAAGCCGAAGGAGTTTGGTTTCAATTGAGGTCATGGAAACCACGTGCAGGTGCTATCTCCATTGCCTTATACGTTCGAATTCGAGTTTCCTTTGACGTCGACTTGCAAGAATTCACATTCGGTGCCTCGGACATTGCTTACCACTGTCGCCAACCCAACCGAGGATCCCCTGCAAGCATCCTGCCATCGACCTCGTTCCCCTTTTGCACACTAGGTCTCTTCACCCCGGAACCCTTGCCTGAGCCTGTGTGGGCCAGAGAACGCCTCGGCCACCGATTCCTCAGAACCCCGTACTCGGACCCCCTGTACCCTCGTGCTCTTGGTCGTCGCCCAGTTGCGGCTGACTTCCTCTAGACCTCACCATTGATCCCACCGACCTAGGGTTCGACACGAGTGCACTCGCGGGTGACCCGGATCCGAACCCACGGGTATTCAACATGGCAGCAGGGCTGACCTGGATCTGCACGAGTTTCAGCCACCGGGTGAACCGGAGCCGCGGGTCGAGTACCTGTGACATCACGGGTCACTCGCAGGTCAGTCGGTCTCTACTTTCTACACCCTATCATCTCTTCTCTCACGATTTTTCCTCAAGTCCAACAGTAAGGAGGGTTTTGTAGGTGCCAGAGGGATGTCAGGTGAGTCAAATCGACTTTTATCTCATTGTTCTGTACTAATCTCGCGAGTCTCGCTCGATAACGAGTGAGACTCGGTTTTTATCGTTCATCGACCGTCCCTAGACGTTTCCCTCGCCTCTCGCATGCCATTTGTGCTTTGCTCGTCACCCACATGTTCGACAACCCCCTGAGCACCCACCATACCTTTGTCGACACGTCAATCCTGCGCGTCGATGCCCACTCCACCCTAAGAGTGTACTTGGCCCCGGTGTGGCGCGTAGAAGGCTAGCGACCACCGACAGCGAACCGCCGGGCCTTGTTGCTGTAGCAACGAGGCTTGACTACTGTTCGTTCAGCGCTCATGTGGTGTCGCGCCCGCCTACTTGAGCATCCGCCTGATGCGGTGACTTCAATACCGTGCCCAGGCGCGCGTGTCTCCGCCTTTCGACAGTGTGCAATTACCCCCGCCCGTCCTGCCGAGATTGGCCTGCCTCCATCTGATGTGCACCTGAGCAACCTCATGCTGCCGTTGCCCTGGCTCCGCCTCGCGGCCCTCACGCTCACGCTTCCTCCGCTCCACCGTGCATCTCTCGGACGTCGTCAAGCATTCTCCCAGCTGCACACGCGACATCGCAGACACGCCCGGCGATGCCTCGACGTGCCTCGCATGTGTCCTCCTGCTGCTCGTGCTGCGCACACTGCGCCTCACCGCGAGCGTGCTCGCAGACGTGCTCCCCGCGTTGCGTGTGTCAGGCCTCACTGTGCTCACGTCACCGACCTCGATGGCCTTCGCCGCAGACCCTGCCCTTCTCAGCATCCCGCGCCCACCGCTGGGCTGCCCATGCCTCGGATGCCTGCGCAGCACCACGTCCAGAGTGCCCGAGCTCGTGTAGTGTGCATGCCGCGACGAGGTGCTCGTGGTATTGCACAATGGCGCCGCCGATGGCACGGCATGTCCTGTGCTCAAGGCCCTGTGATGGAACTGTGTCCAGGCGTGTCACCTCGCTGCTCGCAAATCTAGTTACAATGTCATAGTGTACCAATGCCAAATAAACTCAGTGATGAAATCTATGAGAAGTTGTCAATGAAATCATTTAATTACTATCTTTTTTCCAAATAGTTGCGGGTCACTACAGGTTACTCGCAGGCCAATGGATTTCGGTAAGATCTTGACCTGGATCCGGACAGGTTTCAGCCACCGGGTGATCCGGATCCGTGGGTCAGGAACCCGCAGGTAAATCTCGCGGGTATACCTGTGTTGACTTGCAGGTGACTCTGACTCGTGTCGGTCCCTACACCGACCCCCGTTTCCAGACCACAGAACCATACCCACTTGGCGTCTTTGCCTCGCTCGATGAATACTTCATCTACACCCTTTCTGGCATCGTTCGAATAGACTTTGTCTCGGAGGACGACGACGGTCCTGCACAGTGGTACTTCGCTGATCGTGACGACCAGGCAGACCTCGAGCTTAACGACTTTGACGTCGCAGCTACAGAACACCGCCGTCAACACCCCGCTACCCCACCGCTTCCCACCGTTGCCCTTTCTAGTGCAGATTCTCCCCCTGCTCGCACCACACCACTTGTTGTTCCCCCAGGTATTACCTTCAACCCGGTAACCAACAACTACTATGCATACCGCTCCGACACCAATCGGCTCGTAGTCAGTTGGCGACCCAGCCTCGTAGACGAAAGTGATCTGTGGTTTTGGCAGGCCAGTACCCTCTTCTTAACTGCTGCAGAACTTGCACTCTCTCAGGCAGTTATAGAGAATCTCGCTCAGCAACAAGCTACCCGCCTTGATACCCTTCGGGCCCCACTACCACCACCTGTTTCAACGCCTACCCCAGTACCAGTCCCCTCACCTGCTCCACCCGTTGCCGCTGCTGCATCGACATCCACTGTCAACGTCAAACCAATCATCGTCCCAGCCCCCCCTGTCCAACCGTCCATCGACATGTCCAACCCTGAGATCGGCGTCAAACCTGCTCCCTTTGAGGGAGATCGTTCCAAGTCCAAGGAATTCCAGCTGCGTATTCGCTTATTCCTTCGTGCCAACTCGGTCAGATATAAAGAGGATACCGCCCAGATCTCCCTCTTCCTCGACCTCTGCCAGGGCCCTATTGCCGGCCAGTGGGCCACCCAGCGTGTCGAGGAGATCCTTGAGGATGACGATCTTGTGGCTGCAAACACATCTCCAGCTCACGTTCCCCGTTACGCCAACCTCACCGCCCTTCGAACTCGCTTCAACTTGGACTTCTCCCCCCTCGACGACTCCAAGGACGCCTCCCATGCCATCCAGACCCTCCAGATGGGTACGCGCCCGGTAGTCGACTACATCACCGAGTTCGAGTCCTTCGCCCCTCGCACCGGCTACAATGATGTGGCCCTGATCGACTGGTTCCTGCATGGCCTCAACAGCGCCCTGCGGGATGATTGCCAGCGCAGCTACCCCACGCCCACTACCCTGGCTGAGTGGAAGGCAAGGGCCCGTGACAGGAATGCTGCCTACCTCATGTGCACCCAGTTCCAGAGTCTCCACCCTACAACTGGGCGCACCCCGGTGAGCACTCGCTCCCCTCAGTCCACATCTACTGGCCGATCCCGCACAGTTGCTGCTACAGGTGCCCCACTGCCCAAACTCTCGGAGCCTGACCGTGAGCGCCTCAGGTGTGAGGGTGGTTGCTTCCGCTGCCGCCAGAAGGGCCATGGCTTCCGTGACTGCCCCCTCAATGCCGACTCCAACCCCCGTGCCCCAATCCCTCGTGTCCGAGCGCTAGAAACCGGCTCTGCCCCGGGAGTAGCTCCAGAAGATGCAGCCGTCGCCCTCGCTGTCCCCGCCATCAACAGGTCCATCACCGACTTATCGTCGCAGTTGAAGGACTTGAGCGAGGAAGAGAGGGAAGAGGCAAAAGCTGCATTAAAGGATATGGTTGAGGGTTTTTAAAGCGCCCCCCGGTCACGTCGTCCGTGGGTGGCAAGAAACATTTCTTTGATCCGTCGAATCGCTTCTCTGTACTATCCGACCCCTGTGAGCAATCGTATCCATCGTCTTTGCGCATGTCCGCTATCACGCCCAACCGTCAGACACCGTCCATTACGCTCCAGGCCAAGATTATCACTACCCCGATCAAGAAACAAATCGACGCTGAGGCACTTCTCAATAGTGGTGCAGAAGGCATCATTATGCACCCCGAGTTTGCCAAGAAACACCAGTTCCCCCTCAAGAAACTCCCTAAACCCTTTCCCGTTCGCAATGTGGACAACTCCGAAAACATCATGGGCTGGGTCCGCTATTCAGTCAACCAGAACATCCGCATTTACGCCAAGGACTCGACGTCCTTCTATGAGGAGACAGCTGAGTTCTATCTCGTTGACATTGGCGACTATGACATTATCCTTGGGACCGATTGGTTACAGGAACACAACCCTGAAATTGACTGGGTCTCTCGTCGTGTCGACATGACTCGCTGCCCTCCCTCTTGCACTCTGAATAAACCCCCGGTCAAGAACCTGTCCACTCACACTGAACGCCGCCACTCAGCCCCTCGTCCACCAGTTCTCAGCGCTGCTGCAGTACTGCTCCCCCCACCTGGCCCCCCTCCATTGCTCCCACTGCCCCCACCATTTGTTGCTGCTTCACTTCCCAAATACGTGATCCCCGCTCGCCGAGTCCAAGGTGTCCGCCTTCGCCGCATCCACCTGTCCAAAGTCCCTGCACGTCTATTCACCGAGGACGATGACCCCCGACCTAATGTCGATGACGACTGGGTTGAAGAGGGCCTTCGTCTAGCTGGTGTTCTCCCTGACTGGGACACACCACCCCCACCAGACGACGACCCCGACTATCAACACACCATCCGTATCCGTCGCTCTTTCACCAATGCTCAGAAACTGGCGGAGCGTGTGGCCACTCGTGTTGCAGAGAAGTCCTTTGCTGAGATGGTTCCCCCTCAGTATCAGGATTTCCAACCTGTCTTCGATGAGGAATCCTCCCATCGCCTCCCCGAACGTCGCCCTTGGGATCACGCCATTGACCTGAAAGATGGTTTTGAACCTCGCTCCTGCAAGGTCTATCCCATGGCTCCTACTGAGCAGGAGGACCTCGATTCATTCCTTGATGACCAGGTCAAGAAAGGCTACATCCGTCCTTCCAAATCCCCTATGGCGAGTCCCTTCTTCTTTATCAAGAAAAAAGATGGAAAACTACGCCCCGTCCAGGACTATCGCACCCTCAACAAAGGCACCATCAAGAATGAATATCCCCTGCCCCTCATCTCTGAACTCGTTGACAAGCTCAAGGGTGCCAAAGTCTTCTCCAAGATGGACGTTCGTTGGGGTTACAACAACGTTCGCATCAAGGAGGGCGACGAATGGAAAGCCACCTTCAAAACCAACCGCGGTCTCTTTGAACCCCTGGTGACGTTTTTTGGTCTTACCAACTCCCCTGCCACGTTCCAAGGAATGATGAATGAACTATTCAAGGATCTCATCGATACAGGCAAAGTCGTCATCTACATGGACGATATCCTCATTTTCACCGAAACCCTCGAAGAACATCGCGACCTTGTGCACAAGGTCCTCCAACGCCTCCAGGACAATGACCTCTTCCTCAAACCGGAGAAGTGCTCGTTCGAGCAGCCCTCAGTTGAGTTCCTCGGTCTCATCGTCTCCCACATCAAAAAGGTTGACAACTTTCTGATTGACCTGACAATTTCTAACCCTACTGACAGCTCCTGATTGACCTGATCCACCTGAAAGCAATCTTGAGAAGCAAATATCTGATCAAACTTTTACATTTAAGTAAAGACATTTATTGTCAGATATATAAGTTTGTAATCTCTAACTAATAAATATAACAAAATCTCTGATATCTGAAATTTTCTAAATCTGAGAGTGTCTGATCTGAGATTTTTTCAAATCTGGAGGTCAAATATCTGAAAATTATCTGCAACTGTCTGAGAGCATCTGATGGTGTCTGACACTGTCTGATCCATCTGACTGATATTTGACCTCCAGATTTGAAATCAGACACTCTCAGATTTTGAAAAATTTCAGATATCAATGATTTTGATATATCTATTAGTTAGAGATTAAAAACTTATATATCTGACAATAAATGTCTTTTCTTGAATGTAAAAGTCTGATCAGATATTTGCTTCTCAAGATTGCTTTCAGGTGGATCAGGTCAATCAGAAGCTGTCAGTAGGGTTAGAAATTGTCAGGTCAATCAGAAAGTTGTCAACCTTCCTGATGCATAACACGCTCGCCATGGACCCCGTCAAGGTTGCAGGCATTGCTGAATGGCCTGCCCCTTGTAATGTCAAGGACGTCCAGTCCTTTGTTGGCTTTGGCAACTTCTATCGATGCTTTATCCAGGACTTCTCCAAAGTCGCTCATCCCATGTTTGACCTTACCAAGAAAGACCATCCTTGGGCCTGGTCTGCTGAATGTCAACATGCCTTTGAGGCTCTTAAAGCTGTGTTCACCTCGTCCCCAGTCCTTATCATGCCTGACCCGTCCAAACCCTACCTGGTTGAGGTCGATGCCTCAGACTATGCCACAGGAGGTATCCTATCCCAGTGCGGGGAGGACGAGCAATGGCACCCTGTTGCTTACATCTCCAAGGCCTTCACCGCCCCCGAACGCAACTACGACATCTATGACAAGGAACTCCTGGCCATCATTCGTGCCCTCGAAGCCTGGCACCACTACCTGGAAGGTTCTCCCCATACTGTGGAGAT
Organism: Hericium rajendrae; assembly: GCA_033439255.1. NCBI lineage: Eukaryota > Fungi > Basidiomycota > Agaricomycetes > Russulales > Hericiaceae > Hericium > Hericium rajendrae. The sequence continues at coordinate 1,153,432 of CM065889.1, forward strand.
CTGGACCGACCATAAGAACCTGGAATACTTCAAGTCTGCCCAAAAGCTGAGTCGTCGTCAAGCTCGCTGGGCTCTCTTCCTCACTCGTTTTGACTTCACCCTGATCCACAAACCCGGTATTCATCACCGGCCAGATGCCATGTCGAGACGACCTGACCATAGAGAGGGGGTGGACGACGACAACTCCGATCGTGTCCTCCTCGACCCCAAGTACTTCCAGATCTGTGCTACACGTCCAGCTGCTGTCAAGTCCATTGGCAATGCTGATCTTCGCCAATGCATTCGCAATGCCAAGACCAAGGACATTGAGGTTGTTCAAGCCCTTGATGTGATCCTGAACAATGGTCCTCGCTCCCTCATCAAGAACCTCCAGGAATGGAACTATGAGGATGGCCTCATCCTCTTTCGTGGCAAAGTCTACATCCCTGCTGACAAGGACCTTCGTTGGGACATCATCAAGCTGCATCATGACACCCCCATGGCTGGTCACCCAGGACGCTACAAGACCTATGAGCTCCTCAGTCGCAACTACTGGTGGCCCGGTATGTCTGTCTTCATTCGTGATTATGTTGATGGCTGTGCTACCTGCCAGGCCACCAAGGTTCAAAATCACTGCCCTCATGTTGAAACAATTCCCAATGCCATCCCTACCCGTCCCTTCCAAGACATTACCTCGGACTTCATCGTCAAACTCCCAGAATGCCAAGGCTATGACTCCATCAATGTGGTCGTCGACCGTTTTACAAAGCACGTCTCCTTCACTCCTTGTAAAGAGACCATTACCAGTGATGGCACAGTCGACATCCTTTTTGACAGGATTTATCGGAACTACGGCCTCTGGGAACGCCTCATCTCTGATCGTGGCCCACAGTATGCAGGCAAAGTCATGCGTGGCGTCTTTGACAAACTTGGTATCAAGTCCTCCCTCAGCACCACCTATCATCCACAGACCGACGGCAAGTCAGAACGTGTCAATCAAGAACTCGAGCAGTTCCTTCGCACCTTCTGCAACTACCGTCAGGATGATTGGGTCCAATGGCTCCCTTATGCTGAGTTCTCGCACAACCACCGTATCCACAGCGCCACTAACCGAGCTCCATTTGAAATGCTCCTCGGCTATCATCTGAAAAATCTAATTTTTATATAGCAAAAGGTCAAGCTATGAGTCCTATAGGTAAGCTATAGAGTCTATGGCTCTTAACTTGCCAAGCTATGTAGAGCTATGATAGTTATCATAGCCTTCATAGCAGATAGTGTAAAATACATAGCCTACATAGTTAGTACTGTCAAATACATAGAGCTATCATACTTGCTAAGGGGAGCTATGGCTCCTATCAATACTATGCTGAGTATGCTAAGTCAAATAGGCATCAGATGTGTGAAGTCTAAATTATTAGATTATGATGTCACTAGTACTACAAACTGGTCTGCTACATTACAGAAGTATACCGAACAGATCTCGTACATACACAACGGCGCACACTGACGACGTAGCGCCCGTCGTCGCAGCTGTTCACGCGGCGCGTACTCTATACGCGTGCGGGCGCTGGCGCAGTCGTCGGCCACCGGTGTGCACGGCCTCGCGCACGCAGACGCGGCTGCCCGTGCGCGTGCAACCTCATCAGCGTGCGCAGCCCCGCAGCTGCCGTGCATACGCCGTCGCCAGCGCGTATGGCCTCGCGCGTGCGTATGGCCTCGCGCGTGCGTATGGTCTCGCGCGTGCAGATGCGACTGCCCGCACGCATGCGCATGAGCTGGCGCCGTCGTCCGCTGGTCTCGTGGCCCCGCGCGAGTAGACGGGGACCGTGCGCATGTGCACTGGCTGGTCGTGAGCGGCCCTGCACGCCATCGCCGGCCTGCGCGGCCCCGCGTTGGCAGACGAGGCCGTGCGTGGGGCTGGCAGGTCCTGCGTGTCTGCCTCGCTGCGGTGCGCACACGCACGCGCTCGCGCGACCATCTGCGGCCGTGCACAGGCGGGGCGGGCCGTATGTGACAGCCCACGCACTGGCGGGGCGTGCGTGACAGCGTGGCCGTCCGCCGCCGTGTGCGCGCTGTTGGGGTTGAGTGCGTACACGCGCTGGCGCGGTCATTGCAGCCGTGCACAGGCGGGATGAGGCCGTGCGTGACAGCCCGCGCGCTGGCGGGATCGTCCGCGGCTGCCGGCACGCGCGTGCGCACGCTGGCGCGGTCGTCCGCCGGCGGGCATGGCCCCGCGCGCGCAGTCCGTAGCTGCCAGCGCAGTGCGCACGCAGGGTGCACTGACGACCGTCCGCGACCGCGCGCAGGGAGTTGCCAGCGTGGCCACACGTACGCGGGCGGGGCCACACGCACGCGTGCGCGGGCATGCGTGCGCTGGCAGCGTGGGGGCGAGGGCGGGGGCGGGGACAAGGGCGGGAGCGGGGACAAGGGCGGGAGCGGGAGCGGGAGCGGGAGCGAGGGCTTGCGCGTCGGTGTTCCGGTGGAGGGGGAGAGCACGTCGCACAACGTTTAGTCGAATCTCGTTGCCGCGGCAACGAGACCCGACGTCGACGTCGACGACGGCGTTGTCGAGAGAGTGGCGTGGGGCTGGGTGGGCTCGTGGGCCCCGGTCGTGAAACGATACGAGTATCGCTCGTTTGGAACGAGCGATACTCGTTTGATTAGCACGAAGACAAAAAAAAAGGATGGTATTTACTTACCTAGAGGCCCATGATCCTCCTGCTTACCCTTCCGACCGTCGGCCGACGCCGTGCGTTGCTCGTGTAAAGGAAGAGGGGAGGGCAGACGCGGGCAGACGAGGTGGGAGATGGAGAGAAGAGATGCACTAAGTCGCGCGTCGAGCCACCGACTCGCGCGTCTGGCGGTTTCGAATGCAACAAATCAAATAAATTCTTGTAAAATCCGAAAAAAAACGCAAATGGTATATATTATCTGTTTGCGCACAATGAATGAGCTACATACGTATATACTCCCCTCTAATTCCTTGCGCAGCTAAGCCAACATAGTGAGATCTAATGGCTAGCCTCGGCGCGACATCCGGCAGCCACATTTCGGGCTCCGCCGGACAGATCCGAACGCTGCGTTTATAACGCTCGCACGACGCGCGTTCCCTCTTGTCTCTCAACCACTACCATCTCCTCTCGTCCTCCCTTCTTCCTCTCCGTCATTCCTCTTTAACTTTTTTGTCTTCGGTAAGTATGTGTATCTATGTTCATTAGTATTAGTATATTAATGTATTGGTTCTGTAGACTTGAATTTTCGCTTTTTGTCTCTGATGGGGTAAGTCTTTTCTTATATCTGTTGTCACTTATGTTGATGATGTGGCATCTTTGTTAGACTATTTTTCGACTTTTTTATGCTTGGTAAGTCTTATGCATTGTTCATGTGAGTCAGTTTCACTTATATTTGTATCTTGTATATTTTTATAGTCTTTATATATGTAAATAATTTAGTATAACATCTGTACTTATATATGAGTTAATATATTGTTTTTGAATTTTCGATGTTTGGATGGCTTGATGTATATTTAATCTAATGAGGCTATAAAATATTTAAATTTCTATAGAATCTTTATAGTAGGCCTAAGTCATATATACAACAGAGTTAATATAGACTAGATAGCAATCCTAATTGATTAGATATGATATGATAATGAGTATACAGAATATAGCTGACATAGCTCCTATAGCTATGATAGCTATGCCTTATGCTCTGATAGTTATGATAGCTATGATAGTATAGCATAGCTATCCTATTTGACTACATAGCTTATCATAGATTGGCTCTCAGCTATGAAAGCTCTATGTATAAAAGGGGATTGCTATGAAACTATGAGTTCTATGTAGATGATATAGGACAATATAGCATTGGTATATTTTTCAGATGATATTCCCACTGCCATCCCCACTGTCAACCCCACATCGTCTACACCCACCGTCGAGGATCGTTTCCGTCATCTCGAACAACTTCGCACTGAGGTCCAGGCCAGCCTTCAAACAGCTGCTGATCTCATGAAGCGCAACAACCAGGACCATATGCACGACACCATCCACTTCCAGGTTGGTGACAAGGTCTGGCTCGATGGCAAGAACATCAAAACCACGCGACCCAAAGCTAAGCTTGCTGATCGACGCCTGGGACCTTTCGAAATCACTGACGTCCTGGGCCCAGTCTCTTATCGACTGAAGTTACCGCCCACCTGGCGTATCCACCCGGTGTTCCACATGTCCCTGTTGTCCCCTTACAAGGAAACCGATGCTCATGGTCCCAACTTCCCTGCACCACCACCTGACCTTGTGGAGGGTGAGGAAGAGTACGAAGTTGAGTCTGTCCTCGATGCTCGTCTCACCCGGAACAAACGCGGCATTGAATATCTCGTCAAATGGGCAGGCTACCCTGATTCGGAAAATCAGTGGCTTTCACGTACCTCCCTTTCCAATGCCCATGGTGCAATCACCGACTTCTACACCCGCCATCCGCATGCACTCAAGGCCCCCAATCTTCATGGACTCATCTACCTCGACCCCGTCCATGCTCATCACGCACTCCAGGTGAAAGTGCGTCTTAGAGAGGGGGTGATGTCACGGATCGCTCCATTTCTCTCCGCCTTCTTCTCTGCCATCAAGGCATCGCGTCGGTCATGTGCTCCAGCAGCCCCATCACATGTTCACTTCCTCACATGACCTGGGGCTATCCTTCACCCATGCCCTTGTTCCCCTTTGGGACATCCTATTGTTCTCCCTCCCATTGTTCTCCTTTTGGCCACCATTGTTCTCACTCTATTGTTCGATCCGTTATGGTGTCCATTGTTCTTTTCCCATTGTCGTCCCAGTACTTATAGGCTCCCTGTCACTCGCCTATTTCCCTAGATTGTCCATTTCGTCTGTACCGTACTGTACCTCCAATACAGGTCACTGCGCTGCTAGTCGCTCTCTGCTCTCTCGCTCTCATCATCGCTGGTGACTTGGGTGGTTCTCTGCTGTCTACGACCGAGTCTTGACAAAAGAGTCTCAACTTCCTCGTGCACCATACACAATTGATATTTTTCACTCTGCAATTGCTGTGTATCGTTCTCCAAGTGATTTATCAGGACTTACAAATATGCATCGTCATCGTATTCGATCTACACCTGAGTGGAGACATGGACCTACACGTCGAGATTGTGTTTTTGTTGAAAATAATCCAGAGTTGCCAGGAATGCAAGGACTTTATGTGGGACGAGTTCTGATGTTTTTTTCATTCAAACATAACACTGTCATATATCCTTGTGCATATATAGAGTGGTTTATTCCCATTGGAGATCAGCCAGATCCTGATACTAAAATGTGGATTGTAGAGCGAGAAGTTGATGAAGATGGTAAGAATATTCGTTCAGTAATTCATGTTGACACTATCTTGCGAGGAGCTCATTTGATGCCTGTTTTTGGAGAACAGTTTCTTCCTTTTGACTTTGACTATACTTATTCCTTAGATGCCTTTAATACATACTATGTAAACAAGTTTTCTGATTATCATGCCAATGAAATAGCCTTCTGATTGAGTATTTGAATATTTTGTTATGCTATGTAAGAACAAGTAAGTTGTATAATTATTTGTATGTATATACTAAGTCAGCAGTGATAAAAAGATAAATGTTTCAGTAGTATTAGATCTATAACAGTAAAGTTTTATCTTGTTTTGCTATGGAACAACTACAGCCAACAATAGAATTAAAATTTAAAAATCTTTGTATCTCAACATATCTAAGTTTATATCTGAAATGTCTGACTTTGTTCTGAAAATTAGGACTTTTCTGACTATGTTTGATGTCTGACATTGATATAAAAATCTGACAAATATCATAAAGTTTAATTGACCTGATAAAGCCTAGATAATAAAAATACTATCTGAGAATGTTATTATTTCTGAGACTTTTTTAAAAGTCTGACTTGTAATAAAGATCTGATACTTGTAAACATTATGAATAGTCTGAATAATTATGAGTCATTTAATTATATCTGAAACTTATCTTTTTGCTGAAAAGTTTTTCCAATCTGATTTGATTGAGTAGTTCTGATAAATGTTCACACTTCTGATATGTCTGACACTATCTAAATAATAGACATCTGCTTGACTTTGTTAAAAAAATACCTCTGTAACTGTTGATAAAATGTTTGACAGATTTCAAGAATTCTGATATATGCACAAAGTTTGAAATGCCTTTAATTGTGTCTAAACAAAGAAGGTCTATCTAATTATATCTAAGATTTGAAACTAGTTTGACTTTTTATGCAATGTCTGAGTGTAAGCACTATATGTGACAAGATATCAATATCTGAACTATCTGATTGTGTCTGAAGGATGAAGATCTAAATGATCATGTCTGAAAAACAGACATCTAAATGATTAGATCTGCTATTTTACACAATATCTGACAATAATCTCTATGTCTGACAGAATTTGAAAGTCTAATAGCTCTGATTTATCTGATACATAGACATTGAAATGATTGTGTCTGAAAAACAGACACCTAAATGATTAAGTCTGCTATTTTACACAATATCTGATAACAATCTCTATGTCTGATAGAATTTAAAAGTCTAATAACTCTGATTTTATCTGATACATAGACATTTTCATGATTGTGTCTGAAAAACAGACACCTAAATGATCATATCTGAAAATCAGACACCTAAATGATTAGGTCTGCTATTTTACATAATATCTGACAACAATCTCTATGTCTGACAGAATTTAAAAGTCTAATAGCTCTGATTTTATCTGATACATAGACATTTAAATGATTGTGTCTGAAAAACAGACATCTAAATGATCATGTCTGAAAAACAGACACCTAAATGATTTTGTCTGCTATTTTACACAATATCTGACAATAATCTCTATGTCTGATAGAATTTAAAAGTCTAATAGCTCTGATTTTATCTGATACATAAACATTTAAATGATTGTGTCTGAAAAACAGACATCTAAATGATCATGTCTGAAAAACAGACACCTAAATGATTTTGTCTGCTATTTTACACAATATCTGACAATAATCTCTATGTCTGATAGAATTTTGAAGTCTAATAGCTCTGATTTTGTTTGAACACTAGAGGTTGAAATGATTATGTCTGTGAGATAAATTGTTTCTGAGTATTGGTCTGAGATACATTATGTTTCTGAAAAAATGTAAAATTTCTGGCAAAATTAGCTATATCTGAAAGTATTTGGTGATCTGATGATTCTGACAGTATCTGGAGCATATCTGAAGTCAAAAAGTATCTATTCATTGTTTTATGCATATCTGATTTCAGACACTTGACATTTTCCAGACTAGTCATGTTGTCAGATCACTCATGAAATTTGGCCTTTGCTGATGCAGGTGGGCATGTAGGCAAGCAGGTGAGTGGACGAGCATGCAAACAAGCAGGTGAGCAGACAAGCATGTGAACAAGTGGAAAGGTACATAGGTGAGCAGGCAGGTTTGCAGATGAGCAGGCAGGCAAGCAGATTGCGAGCAAGCCATCGAGCAAGCAGGCAAGCCATCAGACAGGCGAGCAAGCCATTGGGCAAGCAGGCAAGCCATTGGGCAAGTGGGCAAGCCATTGGGCAAGCAGGCAAGCCATCAAGCAAGTGAGCAGGCAAGCAGGCAGGCATACATGTGGATGGTTGCGTGGGCGAGCGGGCAGGTAGAGGGCAGATGAGCAAGCATGTCAGCACTGAAACAAACAATAAAATAAAAACAAACATACATTCAATGTACCAGTATCACTCTTGTAGCCTTCTCTTACACCCTTCTAACCTGAAAAGAGATGAGAACAAAAGAATAACAGACTTACAATAAAACAAGAGAGAGAGAAGTGAGAGAGTGAGAGAGTGAGAGAGAAGAGACTTAGAAAGAGTGACAAAGACGACATGCTGCTGGCAAATCCTGAGGCCAAACAACACCAAAGGCAGAAACCAGATTGCCATATTTGGCAATCTGGTTTCTGGCTCCTGCATGAAAAATGAAAACATTGCAAGTTATATTACTTATAAAATTTCCTTCAGTGTTTATAGATATGAACTCTACACTGACTTACACTTGTCCAATGTTGGCAGAAATCAGATTGCCAGATATGGCCATCTGTGTTCTGCCCTGTTGTGCGCCTTAGCTGCAAGGAGCGTGGGAGAGTATCTGGGTCCCCTGGAGAGTTTTGCATTTCTCTGCTACAAACATCAGTTTTCATCTGATTAACACGTACCTAGTACTGACCAAGCCAGACAAGTCGTCGCTTTCGAACGATGCCTTGTACGCCATGATCTGTTGGCATCAGGAATCTTGACAATTTTCTGACAGGTCTGATAGTGCTGATAGTGCCTGATTGTGTCTGAGAGCTTCTGATCAATCTGCAGCAACTGATCATTTTTGCAATCTGACAATTTTCTCTCAGCAGTGATCAGAAAACATCAGACATGTTCAGCTAATGTCAGATATACTTTTAAAAATCAGATGTCTATTAGTTTTTAAGCAGATGCATCAGATATCTTCAGATAGTATCAGAAATACTTTTAAAAATCAGATATCTATTAGTTTTCAAGTAGATGTATCAGATATCTTCAGACAAAATCAGAAATCTCATTAAAAATTAGGTGCTTGTCAGTTTTCAAGCAGATGCATCAGATATCATTAGTTAAGTGTCAGAAACTGTTTTGAAAATTAGCTATCTATCAGTTTTTAAACAGTTATGTCAGATCATTTTAGACAAGATCAGAATTACTTCAAAAAATCAGATGTCTATCAGTGTTTAGACAGATATATCAGATCTCTTCAGACAAGATCAGAAATCTTGTTAAAAATTAGATGCCTATCAGTCTACTTTACAAGTCTACTTGGTGGAAGAGGGCCGATGCTTCGCACGGCAATACGATTCCTTTTTCATTGTTAGTTATATTTAGAAACAGTGCATAAATGATGTAAAGTCTCACTTGTCAGATTGATTATAAATCTCTATAAAATCTATAGCTACCTCAAGGTCAACATCTGAGAAATATGTTACTGGTATATAACACTATATTAGCTACATAGCTTTTCTAGGTCCATAGCTGTCCTCTTTTATACATAGCAGTCAAGTAAACAATGCAAAGCTATCATAGCTTGTCATAGCTGTCATAGCATAGGGCATAAGCTATCATAGCTGTCATAGTTATTCTAGTATAAGATAACTATAGAAGCTATATTAACTATATAATATATCTCTATCATTATATTATATCTAGCTAGTAAGATTTCTATCTACTCTATATTACTTCTATCAAATATGCTAAAATAGCATATAAAATAAATATATTATAGATTCAATAGTCTGATGTCTTACAGTCACAAACATCGAAAATTGGATAAATTATATTACTCAAACAATTTCATTACAAAACATTACTATAGCTACAGAGACTACTACAGAACTATAAAAGGTAACAAACTTACAATGACTACAAAAAACAAAAGATACAAATAAGAAAAGACATGAGTATTAGAAGATAACAAAGATAATATATGAAGACTTACCAGATTAACAAAAAAGTGAAAATCTACAAGACAATTTGAAGACATCAGTATAAGAAACAATCAAGCTTATCTAGTAGGACTACATGGTAGTGTAATAAGTATGAAGACATTAGTATAAGTTATAAGATAATTAAGAATAACAGCGTACCTTTAACAACGAAGAGAACAATGATTAATAAAATGAGCAAACGACAATGACGAGTGAGCAAATGATGATGATGAGTGAGCAAACGATGACAAGTGAGCAAATGATGACAACAAATGTGTTGACATGGCAAGGGATGGTGGGGGTTAAAGAGCAAGAGGTAAAGCGCATCGTGCCAGCCTTATATAGGAATCCCAGACGGAATTGGAATTTGTGGTTGCTGGGTGCTTGCCGAGTGTTGTAGCAGAGACTGGATGCCAGACTTTACTACGTTGATGCTGCTGCTCACAGATTCACAGTTCAGTAGATACACAGTGTTCTCATACATTCTAATTAAATGTATAATCTATCACTGTCCCTTTTTTCGTTGAATTTATACAAGTTTATTTGATTTGCTGAGGCTTGAGCAACAAAGCTTTGCTCATTCAGTGGCTGAAGCACCGAGTTTAACATGTCGAGACTTCACTCCTTTTTACCAGTCTCCCTTCCCCTCCTTCGTGTTTCCTCCTCCAGCCTCCTTCCTTCCATTTCTTTCATTCTCTATTGGCTTTCAATACGGCTGGGATGGTTTTTTTTAGCAGATACTTAGAGGGCCTTAGGTGAGTAAAAAAAAAAGCCTCTTATCATTTTTTCGTACTAATCAAGAGAGTGTCAATCATTTTTCGAGTGACACTCTCGATATCTTTTATTCTGTTGATCCCACATCCTCGCGCTACCATCCTACGATCCTGCTGCCTTTTTTGCACTCTCATCGCCCCTTCCTTGGCCTGTCTACACCACATCCACGCCCTGCACACAGCTCGTACACCCCATGCCTGACTCCAACAGGCTGCGACCCCTGCGCATGCCTCCGACCACCATCTCCTTCCACGTGCACCAGCATGCACAAGGCTACAGCATGCGTGCATGTGTGTACCACGTGACGTCATCTGCACGATGTCAACAACATGTGCACACAGGCCACGTCATCGCCCATGCCCCACGTCCATGCATGTGCATGCACCATAGTCCCGTTGCCATGGCAATGGGACTCGGACGTCATTCATGCCTATCGGCCATGACCCCACATGCTCGCCTCAATCCCTGCAAGGCCTCATGCTCACGTTCAACACCGTGCATGCTTGCAATGTCCTGTCCATGCACTCAAGCCCCCACACCCACTCACAACACCCTGCACCTGCTCACAACACCTCGGACATGCATGCCATGCCCGGTTGCATGTATGCTCCTGCACCTGCTCAACTCAACATGCCCTGCGTGTGTGCACATCGATCTGCACAGGTGCACAACAATCACACATGCGTGACGTGCCATACAGTGCCTCTTCGTGCATGCAGAATGTTCTGCAGGCCCGCTTCAGGCCTCCTGCACATGCTCGACACCTGCGCGTGCCCGACATCCCCCGCACGTGTCCAGCTCCACCTCCACATGTGCACAGATGCCAGTGCATGGCGGCACTGCAAGACCCCATCCCACAGCAATGCATGCACGACACCCAGCATTCACACTCAATGCCACTTGCCTACAACACCCTACATGCGCGCATGCTCCCGCGTGCCTGCTCAACACCCCGCACCCTCCAGATGCTCTGCGTACATGCGCAACATCCCACATGCATGTACACAACCTGCATGCATGCACGGCAGCCCTGACCCCATTTGTGGGCATGGCCACCCGCATGCAGCTACACATGGTCCAGCTTGCCGTGCATGGACCATGTATGCTGTGTGCGGCCCACACCTACCTCTGTGCTCTCTGTGCTGGCATTCGTGCATGCCGCACCACCTTTTGTATGCACATGCTGTCTTTTGTGTGCCCGCGCTGTCTTTGCACCTGTGCCTGCACCCTCCACAGTGACTTGCATGCCCTCCGCATCCTGTGCCCTATGCAGTAGCTCGACTAGCTTATATATGTATGGTAGTAGATTTATTATATGTATGGTAGTAGATTTATTACAATTTATTATAATAAATTCTGACTTGTAATATCTGGTGCTTATCTGACTTGTGGTAGTAATCATAGGCATCATAGTAGCCATAGCACACCTTGTTAATCATGATAGCCCTATGTATATCAGACTACAAGCTATGGAGGCTATGATAACCCTATGAATGTCACACTGTCTGCTATGTAGGCTATGATAGCTCTCATAGCTCTACATAGCTGGATAAGCAAACTTCATAGCTCTGATAGCTCAATGATAGCACCTATAATGTAACCTGCAGCTATGTCAAATTTAAATTTCTCAGATGAAGATCTTGAAAGGAAGATCTCAGTTTCGAGTTTTGATTTTTGAGTTCTGGGCAGATTGGGGTCTATGTAGCATGTCTGGAATGTGATTAATCAGTACATTCCAGCACATTTTAGAACAATTAAATCGGTGGGGAACTGCCAGACTTACCTTAAGGTCAAGATCTTGGGGGGGAGATCTCAGTTTTGAGTTTTGATTTTTGAGTTCTGGATGGCATGGAGTCTATGTAGCATATCTGGAAAGCGATTAATCAGTACATTTCAATGCAATTTAGAACAATTAAATCGGTGAAGAACTGCCAAACTTACCTCAAGGTCAAAATCTTGGGGGAGATCTCAGTTTCGAGTTTTGATTTTCGAGTTCTGGATGGTTTGGGGGCTATGTAGCATGGCTGGAAAGAGATTAATCAGTAGAGTTGAACGCATTTTAGAACGAGAGAATTGGTGAAGAATTGAAGGACTTACCTCAAGGTCAAGATCTTGAGGGGGTAATCTCAATTTCGAGTCTTGATTTTCGAGTTCTGGATGGTTTGGGGGCTATGTAGCATGGCTGGAAAGCGATTAATCAGTAGAGTTGAACACATTTTAGAACAAGAGAATTGGCAGAGAATTGATGGACTTACCTCAAGATCATTAGAATAATGATAATTGGTTGATTTTCAACTAGGCAGATAGGCTAGCATAGCTCAGAAGGCCTCATCTGGAAGCAGCTATCAATATCATTTTGATAAGCTTCAATATACCTTAGTTGGTATCAGATTTAGAGACCTATAAGTAAATTAGTCTGCCAGCTCAGCAAGTTAGATACATACAAGACGACCAAGGTGAGCCGCCGGGTCAAGTACCTCCTGGTTCCAAACTGTCAACCACTCAGCGGATGACTTGGAGATACCCGTTGAGCTTTGCAGCCAACATGACAAGCATGCAGGATGTAAAGCTCATGAGAAAGCAAGACTTTACTGCTGGTGCTTCAAAACTGAAATTTTGATTATATAATCAGTCTTCAAAATCATAGATTTCTAGGCATTTCTGTACTTATAATATACTATAAGAGTAGACATTGTACTAATGCTAATTGCTCATTGATTATATTATTCTTAGTATTAAAAAATATTAAAAAAGTCTGGCATGAACTGGAATTGAACTTGCAAACTCAAGAGAACTCACACTTCACCACCGAGTTTTGATTATGTAATCATCACATGATCACCACCATGGTACGGCCGTACCATGGTGAAGTGCTCATGTGATCACAACCATGGTACAGCTGTACCATGATGAAGTGCTTCACATTCTATGAGTTCTGCATGGATCAAAATGCAAAAAATATGGTTCAAAAGCTATAAATGAGTAGTATTTGATCCACTTGAGAACGAGTGAATTGGTGGAGAATTGATTGAGATAACTAAGAATCAAGCATACTAGGAGGAAAAATACAGAAGTACTTCGTGTTCTACGAGTTCTGCACAGATCAAAATGCATAAAATATGGCTAGAAAGCAATGAATGAGTAAATTCTGATACATCTAAGAATGAGTGAATCAGTCAAGAACTGACTGAGCTAGCTGAGGATCAAGCATACTAGGGGAAAAAATACAGGAATGCTTTGCATTCTGCAAGATCTACATGGATCAAGATGCATAATATATGGTTAGAAAGTGATAAATGAGTAGATTCTGGTGCATTTGAGAATGTGTGAATTGGTCAAGAACTGACCAAGTTACAGTAAACAAAGTGTAAAAGAAAAAGTCTGGCCAGAGCTGGAATTGAACCTGCAAACTCGTTAGATTGAAGATGTGTGATTATATAAGCCAACTGCCTAATGGGCATAGTCATCGTTTTGGTGTCGTTTTCACTATGAAAAGGCGGTATAGAGTAAACGATTCTAAGGAATCGTAATCACTTAGTTTGAGTTGAGAGTCAGTTTCGATAAGTATCACTAGATGTTATACAAAGAGATCTGAAGTTGGTATTATGATATTAATCACTATTAGTAGTAAGAATCAAAATCAAAATTGAACATCAAAGTAATGTCAAAATAATAAGTCAAAATAGATAAGATTCTTACTCTGTTAAGTTGAAGAATTACTTCACTAAAACTAACTAGAAAGATATGTTCTTGCTAGAGTAAAATCATATTGACAAAACTGGTAGTATACAGGTAAAGACTAAATAATGTACAATAATGAAAAAGAAAACAACCATTCAAAGTCAATCTTTAGAAAGCAAAATCATAAGCATGATGATCAGAGTACTTGTTTACATAAAAAGAGAAAAATGCATCCAAAGAATAAGTATGTTTGAAATCTTTAGGAAGAAACTCAGTCCCATATACTTCAATAAGATGTGCTCCCCGATAAATTGTGTTCAGATGAACTACACTCATCACATTCTGATCCTGATCATTAACCTCTGGCTCTACAATCCACATTCCTGTATCTGTATCAGAAGCATCTCCAGTAGGTACAAACCATTCAACAAGTGCACAGGGATAGACATTTTGATTATATTTAAAGGAGAAAAACATTCTAACTCATGCAACATAAATTCCCCTCATTCCTGGTAGATCAGGATCATGCTGAATAAAAACACAGTCACGTCGTGCAGGTCCATTGTGCCAGTGAGGTAAAGAATAGATATGATGACAATGCATGCCTGTTATTCCTGATACATCACTAGGAGCATAATATGTTGCTATAGCAGAGTGAAACACATCAATCTTGTGAGGTGCTGGTGGACAAGTATCCAAATCAACATCCATAGAGGTTAATTCAGGAGTTCCATACAACTGATCATATAAGAACTGTCAGATAAGTACAGGAAGATTTGGTAGATTTGTATCTCTGCAAGCTGTGATAACTTTCGAGGATATCCTCTTTTACGTGTAGCTGAAAGAGTCACTTGAGCAACAATATTATGTCCTTCAGCAACTCTATAATTTGGAAGTTCTATGTTCTCATTGTTCAATTCTCCTGCAGTTGGATCTGGTAGATTTTCTGACTGTTCTACTTCAAATTGCAAAGGCTTGTCTAGCATGCCACGATTAATAAAGTCCTTTGTACAAGCATTGAGTTTGTCAAGCCTCTGATTGGTTATGAGCATCTGACCAAATGCATTAAATCTGCTAGAACGTCTCCATGGCTCTTTGACAGCTTTGATGTGTTTAGACTCAGTAATTGCAGAATCAAGTCCACCTGGCACTGCAAATTCTTCAATCAATGGCCTATAATGCTTGATTGAATGCTGCTTAGGAAGTGAAATTCCCTTTGTTCGAACATCACTGTCTATGAATACTTGTCGCTCCTCCCAGAATATATTGAGTGTAGCATCTATAGCATCCAATGTCTCTTCATCAATAATAGGTTTTCACACCATATAGGCAAAATCTATGACTGCATGAACAGCTCGCACTATTTGTGATGGAACATGACCAACAATAGCAGGAAGAAAAACTTTCATCAGAGCTTTGGAATCATCTCCTGTCTATTGTGAAAATGCACGACCATCAGGAAATCGACGTAGCTCAGGAAATAATGGAACAGCAGCAATTCTTCGATCAATATCATCAATAATTTTATCTGCAGCAGTTGGTCCATGCACTTTTCTGAGATATTTTTCTGTCCAATCAACCAGATGATCATGAAACAAGCCTTTGATGATCTGATGAAGTAAATCTGGTGTCAAAAGGTCATGAATATCTGCACGCTCAAAAGAGTCTGTAAATGGCTGTATTTACATGAGAGTCAGTTCACAATAAATGATATATAATTTTTAGTCACATACCATGATGTCTCCAACAATCCCATACTTAGACCATAATATTTGCTCATTAACAGTATCCATAAGTAACGTTGTATATTCATGACTACGTCTTATACCATCACCACTATCAAGATCTTTTGGTGGACATGTACATTTTGGACACCAATTTTTAACAATACATATCATAAGAACCTGCTCAGGATAGTCTGCAATATATGGACCAATACCATAAATGACTCGATGTAAATGCCCATCAGGACAGCGAACAATATCTGGCACAGTCATTCCAGGCTGTAGATGCTCTAAAATTATTTTCAAAGACTCATGCATCATATGTCTCCTGAATCTTTGAAACTCAATATCATTTCGAGATTCTCTGTCTGCTTTTCCAACAGATAAAAATCCAACAACACCAACTGCATCACGATGAGCATGGCGAACATTATTGTGCACATTGCCAATAGATGCATACAAGAGATAATACTCATTGTTTCCTGTACCAACAGACATAGTTGTCTTATCACTGCCCAGAATAATAGGAACAAACATAGCACCATGAGTTTCTGAGTCTTCTGCAATTTTATCAGCTTGACGCTATGTCCAATTTCCAGACATAAAATCTGACCACTGTCTTTTTCCATTTGCCTTAAAATTCTGACGTGGAGAATAATCAAAGTCATTCTTAAAATCAAGATTTGCTAGTTGATTTTCAATGACTGATTTTGAATTACGATACTATACTTCATATTTAGCCAGCATCCATGACAGTGGATTATGCTCTGGGATAGGCCCTTTATATTTTACTATAAAAGATAGCCAAGGTGCATTTGCCAATGGTATAGCATCAAGAGTGCTTAATAAATCATCATTGTTTGCAAAAGGTGGATCAACATTGTGATGTGCAGCCCATGCATGCATCAAATCATCATTGAAATCTGCAGATGTCTGTCCATGGCGAAAAAGCAAATCTGCAACTGTATATTCAATACGGTTTCGAAATGGAAACCAGTCATTAGCTGATCTTGGCTCAGGTAAATCTGCAGGAGGGGCACCAGATGGTAGATCATGTCCAAATTCATCACATAGTGTGCCATCAATAATTGGATGAAACAGAGTCTGAGAATCATCATCTCGATGCACAGCATAATTATCTCTGAGATGTATATCAGGACTTGCAGAATTATCATCTCGCAGAGGTGCATCAGAACTTGTATGCATATGGTCATCATCAGATGAAAGCTCCAAGAGATCAGCTGTAGAAGCTAGTGGAGTCACAAGTGGAGTTACAGGAACAGAGACACTAGGTCTAATTGCTGGATGCATAGCAAACATATGCTGTTGCAAGCCATGTGCAGATACAAATCCTCTCCGACAGGTCACAGATGTTGGACATGGACATGCCACAGAACGGGGCTTATAAACCTTCCTCGAGCCTTGTCCTCGAGCCATGGTAGTATCCAATATAATGCTGAGGCACAAGGCACACAGCACACTCAGACTATGAACACAGTGTCAATCACTAATATCAAGCAGCAGCTTTTAAAATCAAGGGCTCAACCTTCCAGAATATGAGCAGTGTCAATCAATAGCCCTCAAAATCAAGACAAGCTCAGCCCAAAGAGCAGTATCACAAAGTAGCTCTCAAAATCGAGAGCTCAACCCGAGCAGAGCCACACCCAGACTATGAGCACAATATCAAGTAGCAGCTCTCAAAATCAAGAAACCCAAGTTAATCTCAATCAGTAGAATCTGAGATTCAAGAAAGCACAATGGTCAGATACAATGTTGTTAAGTAGCCCGAGCAAGTAAAATCAGTCCTTTCTGCAATATGAGCACCAAGCAAACAGCAAGGTCACACAGTGATACAAAGGGACCTGCAGGACCTGTAAACAGAGTGTGGTGCACGCAAAGACCAGCGGCCAATACCCGGGCCGCGACAAAGACCCGCGCAGCCAATACCCGTGCCACGACAAAGACCCACACGGCTGTATCCGAGCTCTGAATTTGAACTCGCACGATGCGAGACTTCAACTTGCAACCAAGATATCTTGCACCCTACAACAACCAGCACACCACTCATTCATCAGCACTATGCACCGTCATACTCGTTCTAACATCAGAAAAATCTGTAAGTGGTACATAGCTCTATATAATCTATATAGATTTCATAGTTCCATAGCACTGCCCTTTTCTCTATAGCCAGCATAGCTGAAGAGGGGTGCTATATAGTGCTATGAAGCTGAGGGGCAATGCTATGGAGTGCTATGATAGCTATGATAGCTGACTATGCAGCTATCATAATATGTATAGCTATGAGAGATATGAGTATCTATCAAAGCTATAAGACTTATGCCACTTATACATTCTATATTCAATATGTAGACCTAGCATATCTATTGAAGCAATGAAGCCTACTAAAACTACAAATTTTGATCAGATTCACATAGTCATACAAATATAAGCTTTATTTAATGCATCAAAATTATATTCATATTATTAGACTATTACAAGCAAAAACACTACTACTAAAATAAAGCACTACACTTACTACTAGAAGAATAAACAAGATGAGTATACTAAGCTTACAAAGATTACAAAAAGCGAAAATATAATCTACAAAGTAGAAGATTAGTCAGTAAATAAAACAGTGACAAAACATCAAGACATACCAAAGATATTACTTATATTAATAAGAAGAATATATAACTGAAGACATGTATAACATTAGCATAGACCAGTAAACATAAAAGACGAATGACTTACCAAAGGTTGAGGAAGGAGACTGAAGATGTCGAGGAAAGTCGGAGGAATGTAGTGGTTGAAGAGAGAGAGAGAACGCGCATCGTGCGAGGTTTATATAGGTGAGCGTGGGTTTCCCCAGCGGAGCCACAAATGTGGCTGCCGGAGCCCAGCCCGGGCACCACGTCAGAGGCTAAGTGCTAGATTTTCGTAAGTTTGCTTCGCTGCTCAGTAGCTTTCAGTAGTTTATTTAGAGATGTACTCAATTCAATCGAATTATATTATCATACGCTTGCTACTCTCTTTTTCCTGAAATTATTGTGATTTTATCCGCTTTACAAAGTTCAAAAACATTCGAACTCACACACGTTCGGTGGCTGAAGCACTGAAGTCGCGTCGTCGACTCTACCTCTCTAGCTCACTCACCCTAGCTACTCCCCATCTTTGTGTTTCGTCTTCTCTCATCAATCTAAAGGATGCAGGTGTCTTACAGGGATTCAGGGACACGAGGTAAGTAAAAAAAGTCTGTATTTTGCGTGTAAAATACTAATCTCGAGAGTACCACTCCTCGATGAGTGGTACTCTCGTTTTCTCGGTTGTTCTTTGCTCCAAATGACGCCCGTCCCCTCCGATCATCCGGCACACCATCCGCGCACCATCCGCGCCCACTTCTCCACGTTCGCTCGCGCTTCGACCACCCACCACTGCCGATGCCCTCGCCTGCCCATGTGCACGGCCACCACGGCTGGGCCAGTGCATGCACGCCCACTCATGCCCCGTCAATGCCCGCGCACAAGCCCATCAACGCCCGCGGACTCCGCCTTCCCCCCTCTGCCCACTAGCACGGTCCCGCACGACACCAGCACATGGCCACGTCCCCCATGCCAGCGGGCGGCGCTGCACATTCACGCCAGCGTACGCAGACCAGCGCACAGCGTGCATACGCTGAGTAAGGTCCCGCCTGCACCCCCATTCCCCCACGCATGCACGCATGCACGCACGGCAGTGCCAGTGCATGGACCCACGCGTACGGCCCCTCAACACCAGCCGCTTATGCATGCAAGTCAACACACATGCCACCTCGCATGGCAGCACCAGTGCATGGCCACGAGTGCCTGCGCATCCCCGCAGGCACGCTGTATGGCGTGCACGTTGTGCAGAGCCCCAGTCTGCCTCAATGGACCCAACGACGCACGCACGGCCGCAGCGCACGCAAGCATGGCTCCAACAGCCCGCGCACGAGCCGAGCAGCGAGCATGCAATCCAGACGCCTCGCGCACACTCCCAGCAACCCATGCACGCTTGCCGGCGCACACCCCCGACTGCCTCACCCACTCACACCCCAAATACGTGAGGATTGCGTGCATGCGCACGCACGGCCACACATGCCATGGACAGCGTATGCACGCCGCGTCTGTCCTGTCAATGCACGCCATGGGCATACCCGCACACACTCATGCAACGTGCACCCAGTGCCCTCGCCGCGACAATGTTATCGTCGCCACGTCGCGTGTCCCCGTGCGGCCTGCATGCCATCTCCCGTGACTCGCGCCCTGCGCCAGTGCGTATCAGGTGGACATGTGTAATGTGCCCGCTGTTGTTTTGACTTGCGCACGCAGGGCTCTCAGCCCCACGCACAGGTCATCCACATGTCGGCGACGGAGTGCGCGAGTCCACGATGATGACTATCTCATGTGTGCTAGTATCCGGCTCCCTTGTGTACTATAGATTTCAGTAGTTGAATGCAATACCATTTGGTGTAATACAATACAATATTAGAAATATAGACTCTATAACAACTATACCCTGTGTAGTAGCCTGAGATTCCATAGCAACCTTATGAAGCTGTATATTGAACATAGCATCCATAGCTTACATAGAAGAGAACCAAAATACATAAACTACATAGCAGACATAGTAGTGTGCTATTGCTATGTAGTACTACATAGCTATCACCCATAGCTATAGAAGCTTTGATAGCTCCCATAGTTCTGTATAGTTGTGTGGTCCAACTACATAGCAGCCATAGCACTATGAAAGCAAGTATAGCATTGGCTGATAGCTATGTAGATTTCACATTTTTGAGATGAAGGCCAAAGAGCCTCACCTATCTACTGATGAAGACCTCCCCCCTCCACCCAAGAAGAAGCAGAGGACCATGAAGACGGACACCGGTGAAGCTGAGATGTCAACTAGCAGGACCTCACAGTGCGCCCAAACAGCCTCCACTGCAGGTAAGAAGAAGCCCACGCAGAGATTGACAGCTGCACAATGGCACGCACAAGAAGAAGCTGAGCTTGCTGCCATGCAGCAAGCAGTTGACCGAATCATCCGTTTTGAGCAGAAGGCAGTTGCAGCAGATGCAGAGGCTGCTCGTAATGCAGCGAGACCTGAGCCGCTGACTCGAAAGAAGGTACCTCATGATGTTGTTGAGGTGCTGAAGCAGATGCACGTGATGGCAAAGAAGGCAGTTATAAATGCGTTGAGGGCAGATGGGGATGAGGAGACTATGAACAATGGTCAGTACTCTCTCGTATTAAGACACGAACTATAAATGACTTACCTTGAGAATGCACAGAAACCGCGGCTCCCTCCAAGAACTTGAAGCAGGTCTTTATTGAGATCCCGAAGCGGATGGGCAGGAAGGGAAACAAGAAAGATGGTCCCGAAGCTATGGTGGTTGACGAAGGTAAGTACTGCATTGAATTAGGACATGAACTAAACAAAAACTTACCTCGAGACCTTGCAGATATCCTGGCTCCCTCCAGGAACTTGAAGAAGCAGGCCGTTATCGAGGTCTTGAAGCGGTCGGGCGGGAAGGGAAACAAGAAAGCTGTAGACACGAAGGCAGACAGGAATGAGGATGGGCCCAAAGCTATGGTGATCGACAAAGGTAAGTACTCGAATCAGGACACAAACTAAATGATGACTTACCTCGAAAAATTGCAGATGGCCCAGCTCCCTCTCAGAAGAAGATAGTCAAAGGAAAGGGAAAGCAGTCAAAAGTGTCAGATGAAGGCGAAGACGGGCCAGAAACCTCTATGGTTGTCGACAATGGTGAGTACCTTCTCATACGAGGAGTCACACTACAAACTTACCTCGAGATCCAGATGATGTTACCCTCACTGCCGGAGTCTTCACAGTCACCGGCAACACACTTGGTAGCAAGACTGAGACAGATTTGAGCAATGAAGAGGCCCCACCTGCTTCAAAGTGGGCTTCGCGCTCGCAAGAGATAAGGGCATGCTGCGAGGAACAAGAGGAGTCGAGCGAGGAGGATAAAATTGGGGGAAGTGAAGCCGACTTTGAGGAGAGACTGTGACTCGTGCACGAGCAAACGTCAAAGTGGGAAAGAGAGTTGGAGGAGATAGCAGGGGATATTGAGGATATCAAGGAAGATGATAGGGCCTGCGTGGCTAGATGGGCAAAGGAACAAATTGAAGGTAAGCGATCTCAACGATAAACAATGATATCACGTACCTGATACCCTCCCCACACCAGAAGACAACGCTAATGACTCCAATTTCGATCCGATTGAGGACGCCGATGGAGTTGTCGACAAGGGCAAGCGAAGGAAGAATGTCGAGTACGACGGAGATGTCGAGATGGATGCAGATGATTGAGGGTCCAGAGCGAGAGACAATGGCAAGGTCAGCAAGGGCAAAGGCAAAGCAGTCAGAGGGAAGAAGAAAGTGAAGAAAGGGGAGTGGAGAGAGCTCGTAAAGAGCACGAAGGGACGTGTTGAAGGTGAGGATGAGGCTGCTGCCTTAATCAGGGCATCGGACGTGTGAGTGCTTGTTGATCGAGCGCCTACGAAATTTTACTAACTTCAACACTCACTTTGCTCAACTCATGCTATGTCTTCCATTCTTGCTTCCTCCTCTGACTTCCTCTACTTTTCAAATGCATCTCTGCCTCCCCAACACCACTCTCCGCCCCACCCTTCCTCACGATTCTGCAGGTCTCGCATTGTCAACACGAGTGGCGTCAAGCCGGGCCTTCACCCGAACTGGCTCGACAAGGTCAACAAGTCGAAGCAGAAACGATGCGGCGGCCAAGTAATTGAAGACGAGAACACACAGCAGCACCCAACAGATGTGTTCGAGTATGCGGAGGAGGCTGTAGAGGAGGCCGTGGGTCATGACGTGGGCACTTCCGGTGGAAAATCGAAGAAGGTACGTCATTATTTCTACCATTTACCTGTTCTATCTAACGGTATTCTATTGTAGGTATGTTCGCTCGTCTCGATTCACCACACCTCCACCGCTGGTTCCTCGAATTTGACGATATTTGGGCCTATCACCCCCACACCACAACCCTGTGGGCATGTGGCTCCAACTCGGTCTACTGGGCCGAGCGTTCGCTTTGCGAACTCCAGCGGTACGTTCTATATCATATTCAGATCTTTTTCTCTAAATCTTACATTCCTCGCAGCCCGACCTCAGGTATCCCTACCAGCTCCAGCTGTCCCAACTCAGCAGAGTGCCCCCGGCTCGTCTGCCTCGGCTTGTCGTTCGGTCACTATCCCAAGTGCCCTGGTCACTGCGTATCACACACCGAAACCCCACCAAGCCTGCACAAGCACGAGCATGAGCACAACACACACAACGATGCCTCTTCTGGTGTGGGGGAAAAGTGTCATCACTCGCAGTGCATCATCAGCCCTGCAGGGCACCGTTCACTCGAGCAAGAATGCGAACCAGAGTAATTCAGATGGTAGTACTTTTTTGATATGTGTTTCTCATATGTGTTGCTGATGTGTTCACCTAGTTCCCCCTCGTGCTACGGGGCCAGGTATTGCTATGCACGAGAAAATGGTATGTATATGTTCAATTTGCCTCGTACGTCTCGCCGTCGACACTAAGTCCCATTCCTTACTGATATATGACTTCCAGAGAGCAAACACTTCAAACACTTTGATGCAGCAAGTGAATGCTAGCAATGCGAGCACCTTGGGCTCGCATATGGTATGCTTTTGTGATACTATCTTGTGTTCCTTGCTAATAAGTTACTTACAGAAAGTGAGTTCATCAACAAGGCCAGCAAATAGTACTAGCAATGCGAGCACCGAGCCGCACATGGTATGTTTCTTATTATTAAAATCTTTAATTTGATTACTTTATCTATGACAGAATCGCAAGCCCGAGGGTGATCAAGACACCATAAAAGACTCGGCGCCGATGAAATACAACCTCTGACATCTCCCGCCAGGCAGTCAAGAACGATTCAGCAAGGTGTATGTTCCGAAATGGAAGGCATTCCTGAGCGTGCATGAGGACCCTTGGGTCAATGTACCTGACCTGCTTCCCGAGGCACAGGCCTTGTGGAATGCAACCTATCCTGATATCCCCCACGTCCTAGATCTCAATGGTGTAGTTTTCTCTCTGGTGTGTAATTTCTCACGTGATTTTAATTAAGTCTGACTCTTTGTTGTGATAGCTACAGCAACGGTCATATGATTGGTGGAGCAAGTTTGCGTTTCATGCATACCATGCTGTTT
Organism: Hericium rajendrae; assembly: GCA_033439255.1. Taxonomy (NCBI): domain Eukaryota; kingdom Fungi; phylum Basidiomycota; class Agaricomycetes; order Russulales; family Hericiaceae; genus Hericium; species Hericium rajendrae. Next base: position 1,177,335 of record CM065889.1, read on the forward strand.
TAGCACATCTGGAAACTGCCTGGCCAGAGCCGGATGCACTGAGGGAGGATGCTGTGCGCTGGCAGCTCGGTATGAAGAATGTGCCTGAGGATATTCGAGTCCCCTTTGTCTACAGTGATGCATATATATGCAAAGCTGAAGGCGACGATGAAGATGCAGATGAAGATGAACCTGGTCCAGTAAGTCTTTTATTCCTCTATAGTGGATTTGGTTTAACTTTGTGCAGGTGGTGTATAGTGGCTCTTTCCTCATCAGAAAAATGTGTAAGTGGTACATAGCTCTATAAAGTCTATATAGATTTCATAGTTCCACAGCACTGCCCTTTTCTCTATAGCCAGCATAGCTAAAGGGGAATGCTATATAGTGCTATGAAGCTCAAGGGTGATGCTATGAAGTGCTATGATAGCTATGATAGCTAACTATGCAGCTACCATAGTATGCATAGCTATAAGAGCTGTCAGTGTCTATTAAAGCTATGAGACTTATGTTACTTACATATTTTATATTTAATATATAGACTTAGCATATCTATTAAAGCACTAAAGCCTATTGAAACTATATTATTTGGTCAGATTTACATAGCAAGATCCAAATAAAATGATCACACAAATATAAACTTTGTTTGATGTATCAAGATTATATTTATATCATTATATTACTAAAACAAATACTACTATTGATTACCAAAAGATTAAAACACTACACTTACTACTAAAGATAAACACAAGATAAGTATACTAGACTTACAAAGATTACAAAAAGCGAAAATAGTCTACAAAATAAAAGGTTGCTTAGTAACAAACTAATAGTGATAAAAGATTTAAGACATACCAGAAGTGTTAAAAAGCGAAAATACATAACCCTAAGATATGAATGACATAAGCATAGGATAGCAAACCTTAAGAAGAAAGACTTACCGAAGGTAGAGAGAAAAAGGGCCGAGGAAAATCGGAGCGAAGGGGGAATGTAGTGGTTGGAGAGAGAGAGAGAATGCGCATCATGCGAGGGTTATATAGGTGAGCACGGGTTTGCCCGGCGGAGCCCCAAATGTGGCTGCCGGAGCCCGGCCCGGGCATCACGTCAGAGGCTAAGTGCTAGATTTTTGTAAGTTTGCTTCGCTGTCCAGTAGCTTACAGTACCTTACTTGAATATGTTTCTCATTGGGTCGAGTTGAATGTATGAACGCTAGATGCTGTTTTTTGTTCAGAAATTATGCAATTTTATTTGAATTGCTAGGCTCGAAATCATTCTAACACGCCCGGTGGCTGAAGCTTGACGCTTGGAGCCTCAACGTGTCGTTCAACTTCGTCTCGAAATCCACTATCCTCACTCCCTCTCAGCCCTCCTCTCTTGTCTTTTCTTATCACTCTTATTAACCTGAAGGCTGGATAGGTCGAGAAGGATGTCGAGGGACCCAGGTGAGTAGAAAAAAAAGCTATGTTCTCTTAAACTCGTACTAATCTCGAGAGTCTTGCTTGTTATTGAGCGAGACTCTCGTTCTTGCATGCTCTTCGACACTCCCTGCCCGCGTGCCATTCGACACCCTACTCCACCTCCCACGCACCGCCCGCGCCTGTCTCTCTCCCCGTGCCCATGCCTGTCTCCCTCCCCATGCCCGCGCCTTCGACAGCTCATGCCCACGCCTTCGATAGCCCACTCCCGTGCCGCTGACATGTCAATCAGCGACCCCCTGCCTGTTTGCCACAGCCCACGGGTGCTCGGGCATCCCGACACGTCACCCACGCGCGGTTTCGACGGGCTCCATCCCATGCACGCAGCCGCGACAATGCACGGGGATCCCGCCGGCTCGCCATCGGCCAATGCCACGCATACGCACTCCCAACACCCACACACGCGCGTATCCCCCACCCACACGTCCCCGCACTCCCAACAACCATGTGAACGGCCTCAAGAGCCTGCTCATGTCCCGTGGATGGCCAGCAAGGTCAACGTCGAGTCTCGTTGCTGTGGCAATGAGACTCAATAATGCGTCGTGCGGCCACGTACTGCGTCGCTTGCTCCCGCATGCGAACACGCGTGCGCACGGCCCCGCACGACAGCGCCAGCACAGTGCCATGCCCATCTACGCCAGGGACGGCGCGACAAGCTCGCACCAGCACACGCAGACCAGCAGCATATGCACGCCGGTGTATGCGTGTGCACGCCCGCGTTGCGCAGAGCCTCAGTCCGCCCAGCTCGGACCTAATGGCCCATGCACAGCCGCAGCGCGCGCATGAGCCAAGCAGCGCGTGCAACCTGCACATCTCACACATGGCCCCAGCAGCGCATGCACGCCTGCCGGCGCACGCTGCCGACTGCCGCTCACCCGTTCACGCCGCCGACTACGTACGCACACTATGGACTGCGCACGCACGGCCGCGTCTGTCCCCGTCAGTGCGCGCCTGTTTGTGCATGCCTTCGTATGCACCGGACTGCGCTCGCATTCCACGTACAATGCGCACATGACACCCAGTGCTCTTGCCTGCGATGTCACCGTCGCTGCGCCGCCTCTCCCCGTACACCCCGCACGCCGTCTGCTGTGACTCGCGCCCCGCACCAGCACGTACAAGGCAGACACATGTAACGTGTCCGCTGCCGTTTCAACTTGCATACGCGGGGCTCTCAGCTCCGCGCACAGGTCGTGTCGGCAACAGTGTGGGCGAGTCCGCGATGACGACGATTTCACATATGCCAGTACCGAACCACTTTGTATGTAGTATATTGTAGTAGTTCAATGTTGTGTAATTACCTCAATGTTGTAATACATTACAATGCTAGAAACTATAGACTCCTACAGACTGTATAGCAACCTGAGGTTCCATAGCAGCCTTATGAAGCTGTATATTGAACATAGCATCCATAGCTTACATAGAAGAAGACTCAAACATATAACTTACATAGCAGACATAGTAGTGTGCTTTAGCTATGTAGTACTACATAGCTATCACCCATAGCTATGGCAGCTATGATAGCTCTCATACTTCTGTATAGTTGTGCAGCCCAACTACATAGCAGCTATAGCACTATAAAAGCAAGCATAGCATTGGCTGGTAGCTATGTAGATTTCACATTTTTGAGATGCTTTTGGTGCCTATTCTGCACACGTTTGCACAGTCTCATCTCATGTATGTCATGCAAGTTCCGGCCGACTCCCGTCTGCCAGACCCTGCAGTTGGTGCATTGGCCTTGGCCATCAGTGCGGTATATTGCTTTTTGTGTGCATTTGTTTTAGCTCTAATTATGTCTCAGGTCGAATGGGCCCTTTTGCAGCGTGTCAAGTTTACAAATGAGGATTCCCTTGATGACAAGGAGAAGGCCAGGGGCCAATTCAATGCTGGACTGTGGCTCACCACTACACAAGAGTGGGTGGCCAGCACCAAGCAAATCTCTGCAGTAAAGTGGAAGAAGATTATGTCTGGTGCAGTGCCTTATCTTAAATCTCGTTATCGTCCATCTGTTCCATCCCATCCTTCTGTTGCTTCTGAGCACCATCTTGCGATGCAGGGAAATATGAGTGAGTAGACTACTATAAGATTGTCTTCATTATTTCTTGCTGCTTTCTGTCTCTTTTTGCTTTAGACTCCTATATGTTTTCCTTTGCTATGCCTCTCTCTCTATATGCTTTTCTTTTTGGATTCTTAGCCACATGGATGTTAGGTTGATTACTTTACATCTTTTAATCTGCAAAATTTAGAGTTGCAGTCATTACTCATCTTGGTCTGATCTGAGCTGGCAGTATCTCTGCAGTGTCTGATCTGAGTTTACTTAACTTATGAGCCTGATCTGAGTTATCTTAGCTGACAAGTCTGATCTAACTCAGCTTTTTTTAACAAGTCTGATCTGATTCAGCTTTTCTAACAAGTCTGATCTGAGTTAACTTATCTGATGAGCCTGATTCAACTATCCTGATGAGTCTGATCTGAGTTAACTTATCTAATGAGTCTGATTCAACTATTCTGATAAGTCTAATCTAACTTGACTTATCTGATGAGTCTGATTCAACTATTCTAATAAATCTGATCTGACTTGACTTATCTTTTGAGTCTCACCTAACTTAACTTTTCTGATAAGTCTGATCTGAGCCAACTTATCTGATCAATCTGATCTAAGTTAGCCTTTCTGAAAATTTGAATCATCTCTGATATAACTGATATTTTTATACAAATCTGATAAAATCTGCAATAATCAAGTGACTCTGATTAAAATCTGATATATCTGATTTTTATAGAATATCTGACATATCTGACATTAGATGTCAAATCTGCTGTCAGAGATTATTTCTGATATCAGAAGGCAAATCTGAATAATTTCTGATGTCAACTGCAGTCAGCTTGAGGTCCAATAAACTGATGCCCTCTGATGTCTTCTAATGCCTTCTGACACCTTCTGATGCCTTCTGATTTGTCTGATTGAACTCACATCAGACTTGTCAGATGCTATCAGCTGACCGCAGATCAATCAGAAAGTTGTCAAGGTTCCTGATAGGATATTAAAGGCGCTATGGCCAGAATGCTATAAGTGACATTTAGTTGACACAAAAAGTGATATAACTTTATGAATATTGCATGCACCACATATCTTTTTGGCTCATCTGAATGTTCTTATTTGTAGCTTCCAAGCCAGCCCTCATACGCTACGTTAGGTGCAGAACTCGTGCACCAGTGGCAAAATCTCTGAAAATGGGGGTCAAACAGCAGTTTTGGCATATCTTCACAACGAGAAAATGCACCACTGACGTTTCAGACATTCCTGAATGCGGTTGAGCGTAGCTTTCGAACGGTGCCCTACACAACCTGATCCAAGAAGATTTAAAAATTGTCCCTTTGAGCGAAAATTGGATATATCATGACGAATATTGGACATACCATGAAAATCTTTATCTCGTTAAAAGGAGCTCATCAAGAGCTTTCGAACGAGTTATTGTCCGCCCTGATGGGTGAAAAACTCGAGGCACTACAACAGAATCTCTGAAACTGTCAGCAAGAACATGTTTTGAGGATATCTTTACAACGAGTGAATGCACCGGCAACATTTCTAGTGTTTCAGAAAGCGGCAATCAGTAACTTTTGAATGCATGTACATACATGCAAATCGGTGCAGTGCTTGGTGCACAACATCAAAATCTATGGTGTCAAAGCATCAGCCACACATACCTTTTGAAACTTGAAGTCGTCTATGCAAGGGTGTTATCCTAGACTTGTTGAAAAGTGTTAGTCAAGAGTATTTTAATACACTACATAGCTCTTATAGCTAAGCCTATAGCTCTATAGCTATCATACCTACCCCTGTAGCTCTATAGCTACCATAACACTCTATAGCTGTCTCTAGCAGCTATATAGCACTATATGGACTAGGGCTTTCTATAGCTAGATATATACAAAAGAGGGTAGCTATGGAGATATGCAACCTATATAAGATATAAAGCTCTCTATAGCTACCCAAACTTTCTCAAATGGAGATCAAATTATATAAAAGACTATTTGTATGTACAGCAGAACTGTAATGGACAATAGAGGTCAAGCCACTACTGCCCAGGAAGTCCAGGGTAGATGAGCAAGTGAGGAGAGTATAAAGGTGTTATAGATCTCCTAAAGAGAGTCCACAAGCTAGAGCTAACAGAACTGAGGATACCTCAGTCCTGCAGCCAAGCAGATGAGTGATGAGCTGGCACCTCCTTTGAGGACCAGCAGCAGATATAGACTTCCTGATGAGGGTTTTGGAGGCCACACACCTTCCTTTGAGGGTTGTATCTCAAGAGAGCCTTTCAAATATGAGAAGAACAAGTAGAAACTGAGACAAAAACAAACAAATGGTGGTGAGTTGGCAAGATAGATCATTATTTCCAATAAGGGATCTGCTCTGAGTACATAATTCAAACTCAGCTATCCTAATAAGGAAACTCTGCAAAACTCAAAAAGTAGATCAGGTAGAAAAGAGTAGAAAAGTAAAAGACTATAGTAGTAACTGATAAACCATCTGTTACAAGAACTGATATGACATCATCTTTTTGTGTCTATCATCATCTGACTCACTTTGTTCCTCTTTTCATCTCTTCTTCCTTTCTATTTCTGTCTCTCAAAAAAGCTCTTGGTGAGTCTTCCATGAGCCAACTCACTCATTCTTTCTGGCTGTCACCTCGAAGGGATCCTGCCTCAAGTCAGCAGTCTTGCTCAGCTAATGACTGGAGTGTGCAGGCTTCCCTTTGGCTGCTCATCCCTCATGACCAGCCCTCATCTTGTGCTCCTCACCCTCTCCTGTCAAAAGCATACTCCCTTCGATAGTGAACCCCTTTGTTACTTGACTCAGCCATGAACCACAAGTCAGCTTCCTCACAGTGATGTGCTCCTTCATGCACCTTGCAATGGCATCATCCACTCCCCTTCACCTTGCCCATCCTATCCAGCTTCACCTCAGCTGCACCAAGTCTGCTTGCTGTGATGTTGCTCCCTGTACAGGACAAGCATCCACATGGGTCTAGGACCTACTGGGTCAGACTAAAGCCAGTTTCTCATGGCCTGATGCACCAACAGGGTCAAAGATCAACTGGCTGAACAAATCAGTGGCATAGGAACAGAAGCATGCTCAGAGAACTAGGTGGCTCAATCAATGCACCCTCAAATGCCCACATGCCTTCGAATTACAATCAGTGCTCATGACAGTGCACTACTGATGTCATTTCAGCCATTCTTGCTTGATGTGTCTGCCATTTCTGACACATGCCCCGGGTGACATTGTAAGGTAGCACCTTTGATTTGCTCATATCACATCAACATTCTCTGCTCTGCATGGGCCAAACTGCAACAACTCTGCTCACTAAGGGCCCTGGAGCAGGTAGGATCAGAAAGGAATTGGAGATTGGATCAGTCAGAAGGAGGTTGTTGTAGAGAGTCACATCAGGTCACCTGAGGTAGCCTTGCCCATTTGTATTGTAGCTACGAACTCAGAGAATCAGAACAGAAGCTTGCTCTTTTCCTCTCAGAGCGCAGATTTCACAAAGCTCATCATTTGATGTTCTCACCACTAGCTTCCAAACAAACATGCCTCTGGCATAGTTTTTCTCAGCCTTCTTATCACACTCATTGTATTCATCATATTTGCTGTCACACTGTTATCTACAAGCCCTACCATCTAAGACCCATGAGTCTTGTCATATCCTTATCATCTCTAGCAGAACTGCATTGGAAGTTGTCCGTATGCAGTAAGTCCACCTGTTGCAACCTTGCTCCCCTGCTGTAGTACAGTCACTCATCAGCTACATGCCTCAATGCTCTCCTCTTGAGATACTTGGTTCCCTTGCACTCCTTGCTACTCTGTTGGTTTTGGTTTTGGCTGCCACCTCCATTCTCAGAGTCCACACATGTTGGAGGATGATAAGATGTTGAAGAACAATGAAAATTGAGTTTTGCTCAATAACAAGTGAGACAAGATCCCCAAAAATTTTCCAAGAGGTTTGATCTCAGATCAGGCATTTTTCAGGGGTCTGTCAAAGGAGAAATTCAAGAATTGCATGAGACCTTCTGGCGGAAGGTCAATTTTTGGGTATATCTGGCATCAGACCTCATAATTTGTCCTCTGGCTCTGCCCAAGGCAATCATCTCAAAAATGTGAAATCTACATAGCTGCCAGCCAACGCTATGCCTGATTTCATAGTGCTATGGCTCCTATGTAGTTTGGCCACACATCTATACAGGACTATGGTAGCTATCATAGCTATCATAGTCATGGGTGATGGGTATATAGTATTACATAGTAATAGGACTCTACTATGCCTGCTATGTAACTTATGTATCCTTAGTCTACCTCTATGTATCTTATAGATACTATGTTCCATATAGATACTATGTTCCATACAGAGCTTCTAAAGGTTACTATGGACTCTCAGGCTGCTATAATACCTGCACTTGGTGCAGAGTATATGATTTCGAGCATACTCTATTTGAGACAGGTGAAATTGAATTAAATTCATGTACTACTACAATCAAATAAACTACGGAGAGTGCGCGGGCGAAGCGTCGCGCGCACGTGTAGTGGGTAGGTACGGGATGTTGCAGGCGAATGCGAGACGTCGCGCAAACGTGCGAGGTGCTCTCCATGTGCGACGAGCGTGCGCGTGCACGGGCATTGAGCGGTGTTGAGCGGGCATGCACGGGTGTCGGGCATGGCGCGCGGGGTGTTGAGCGCGGACACAGGGCATCACGCAAGCGTGCGGGGCCTCGTCGTGTGCACACAGAGTGTTGTTGTGCGCGTGCAGGATCGTTGCGCGGACGTGCGGGACGTTGTGATGCGCGCGCGAGGGCTTCTGCGCACGCGATGGGACCCTGCACGCGCGCAAGGCGTTGAGCAGGCAAGCGGGACGTGGGGGACGTGTGTGCGGGACGTTGCACGCGCGGGCTGGGCGTGGCGCGCGTGTCCGAGGCATTCCCGCGCGGGCTGGCCATGACGCGCGAGTGCGGGACGTTGTGCGGGCGGCCGGAGCGTTGTGCACATGTTCGGGGCGTTGCGTGCGTGTCTGAGGCGATGCGCGGGCGCGCAAGGCGCAGGGTGTCGAACACAGGGTGTTGCGCAGCGTCGGCGAGCGCGCGGAACGGGGACCTTGTGCGCTGGAGCCGTTCACGAAGCTGGTGACACGGCGGGGATCTGGAGAGGGTCCAGTCGGGTTGCTTGAGGCGTGGGGAGGGAGGGTGAGTGCAAAGGAAGGACACCGGGTCCCGTTGCCACGGCAACGGGACTCAGACACGCGGATATCGAGGGCACGGGCGGTAACGTGGCCCGTGCAGACGTCGCTGACAGCGCGCAGATGGCATGGAGTGCCGTCCGTGCGTAGTCCGTGTGCGTGCGCGCGAAAGGGGGTACTGGGTTGCGGGTGACGTGGTAGTTTGGGCGCGGGGTGTTGGGATTGCGCGCGCGGGCGGCAGGGGGTTGGCGACGTCGTTGGGAAGGCGGAGGGAACGGTTAAGGCGTTGGGGAGGTGACGGGGATGTTAGACAGGCGACGGGGAGGTTGGACAGGCGACGGGGGGCGTGGGGGTGTCGAAACAACGAGTGTCACTCGAAAACGAGCGACACTTGATTAGTTCGAAAAGATATATAATAAAGCTTTTTTTTACTCACCTTAAGTTCCTCTGCATCACTTCCAGGCCCGCTAAAACGTTCGAATCGGCGAGAGAGGCAAACGAACGAGGGGAAGGAGGAGGAGGAGGGGATGGATGAGAGACAGAGAGAGAGAGAGAGACAAGTCTCGACGCGCGTTTGGTGCTTCAGCCACCGAACGAGCGAAGGTATGTTCCTCGAGCCACTACAAATCAAGGAAAATCATATAAATTTAGAGAAAAACAGCAAAGCTACAAAGTGTAACGGATGGTTTATCAGTTACTACTATAGTCTTCTACTTTCTTACTCTTTTCTACCTGGCTTACTTTTCGAGTTTTACAGAGTTTCCTTATTAGGATAGCTGAGTTTGAATCATGTACTTAGAGCGGATTTCCTTATTGGGAATAAGGATCTATCTTGCCAACTCACCACCATCTGTCTGCTTTTGTCTCAGTCTCTGCTTGTTCTCCTCATATCTGAAAGGTTCTCTTGGGATCCAACCCTCAAAGGAAGGTGTGTGGCCCCCAAAACCCTCATTAGGAGGTCTATATCTACTGCTGGCCCTCAGAGGAGGTGCCAGCTCATCACTCATCTGCTTGGCTGCAGGACTGAGGCATCCTCGGTTCTGTTAGCTCTAGCTCGTGGACTCTCTCTAGGAGGTCTACGACACCTTTATACCCTCCTCACTCGCTCGCCTACCTTGGACTTCCTGGGCAGTAGTGGCTCGACCTCTATCGTCCGTTACAAAGGTGGACATATCCGGAAGTCCACTTGTCTCTGGCTGGCTGGTGAGGACTTCACATGTCTCATTCAGTTCCCCTCTCCCTGGACGTGGCATCCATGTCCAGGTTCCTTATCTCAAGCGACGATGTCAAGTCGTCTTATTGCCATTCGCTGGAGAGCCGCGTTCTTGCTCATCAGGGAAATGGAAATTCTACATAGCCTAGTGTCAGGTTATGTGGTCTATGATAGGGCTATATGGCCTACATAGCTCCCTTCTTATCTATATAGAGCTATGATGGCTATCATAGTCTCCATAGCAGTAGTTACAAGGTATATAGCACTATGTAGTTGTGAGGAGTAGCTATGATTGCTATATAATCCCATAGGCATGCTATGAAAGGTATATGCCCTATGACCATTCAGGTAAACACAAGAAGCATCAATGTCAGGTTTTCTATGCTTCAGATTGGAGGATTATAAGCTTGATCATCAAGGTAAATTTGTTCAAATCATTGATGTAGCTACATGAAATACTAGCTACAGGGAACAGGCATGGGGTACACCACTGACATGGCACCAAGCATGCTGTCGTAGGCACGCGGGACGTCGTGTGTGAGGTGCGGGGTCGTTACGGCTGTTGCGCGGGGCACTGGGATCGTACGCGAAGCGCGCAGGTCGTGCGCGAGGTACGAGGACTGCGCGCGAGGCACTGGGGCCATGCGCAGGTGTCCGGGCTGCAAGCGTCGTGCGCGAACGTCGTTTCGGGCTGGAGGAGTCGCGCGCGGGCTGCAGGTGCGGTACGCGGGCTGCGGATATCGTGGCCGGGCTGCAGGCGTCGTTCTTGGGCTGCCGGCGTCATTCTTGGGCTGCGGGTGTCGTTTGCGGACTGCGCACGTCGTTTGCGGGGCTGCGCACATCGTTCGCGGGGCTGCGCACGTCGTTCACGGGCTGTTGCTGCCGTGCACGGACTGCAGGCGTCGTTCGCGGGCTGCTGGCGTCGTTCGCGGGCTGCTGGCGTCGTTCGCGGGCTGCTGGCGTCGTTCGCGGGCTGCCGGCATCGTTCATGGCTGGCACGCGTCGTGTCCGGGCTGCGGAGGTCGTATCCGGGCTGCGGGTGTCGTGCGCGCGTGGTCGTCGACGAGCCGGTGCTCATCGTGCACAGGCGCACCGTGGTAGGGAACGCGGAGGGGCGTTGAACAGGTGCGGGGCGTTCTACGCACGAGTGGACGCGGGGTGGGCGAGGTGCGGGCATGGGCAGCTGAGCCGCTGGCAGCCATTCCGCGCGTTGGTGCCAGTTGCCACGGCAACGGGTCAACGCGGCGCCGTGTGCTGGCACGCCCGTGCGCAGATGGCCTGGGGCGTGTACCGGTGGGCGCGCTGGCGCGAGCGCGCAGGGCCGTGTGCCAGTGCTGCGGAGGCGGGGCCGTATGCAGACGCGCGCGTTGGTGGGTCCGTGCGCTGGCGTAGACGTGCGCAGCCATCCACGCATGCAGGCCTGCACGCGCAGCTGGGTGATGTTGACCGGGCCCGGGCGTGCGTGCGTGCGCTGGCGCAGTCGTGCTGGCCCTGCGCGCGGACAGTCGGGGGCCGTGCGCAGGGGCAAGCGCGATGCGTCAGAGGCGGTAGTTGGTCGGCGGCGCGGGTAATGCAAGCGAATGGGCGCGGAGGGTGCGCGAGAGCGGGGCGGCGGAGTGTTGGAAGGGAGAGGGTGCACGTTGGGGGTGGAAAACAAACGAGAAAACGAGAGTGCCACTCGTCGACGAGTGGCACTCTCGATATTAGTACATTACACACGAAATATAGTTTTTTATTACTCACCTGTACCCCTGGACCCTCGAGCCCCCGACACTGGAACCCTTCAAGTTGACGAGAGACGGCAGAAGACGAGAAGAGGGAGGAGAGACCAGAGGAGAGGGAGTGGGCAAGGAGAGAGTCGAGAGTACGAAGACAAACGACGCGACTTCGCTGCTCAACGCGCGAAGTTCACATCTACAAGGCACAACAAATCAAATAAAATCGCATAATATACGGGAAAAAAGCGACAGCTGTGGAATAATCAGAAGAATATATTGTATGAGCAATACTTCTAGCTACTGTACTGTGAACTACCGGGCAACACAGACAATATAATGAAGTCTGTCCGCCTAGCCTCTGTTGCCGCGTCCGGCAGTGTCCGGCCCGGAGATAATTGTGGCTCCGCTGGCAATCTTATATAAGGCTCGCGCGATGCGCGTCGTCTCTCTCTCTCTTACCACCACCATCTCCTCCGTCTTCGAGCTCTTCTCTCTTAACTTTACCTTTCGCTCTTGACTCCACTACCTATGGTAAGCTTTCTTTTATTATTGGTCTATATTCTTATACTGATTTGTCTTCTCTTGCTAGGTTGCTAGATTTTCGCTTTTTGATCATATTGGTGAGTACTTACTGTAGACTTGTAGACTTCTCATATTATCTTTGTTGACAATTTATACTTCTAGATTTTCGCTTTTTTCTCATGCTAGTAAGTTTTCTTGCTTATATATATATATAACCTTGTGATATTATGATTAATTGTTATCTTGCTAGATATATATACACTTAGTTTAGTTGTGTAGTAGATTACAAATAGCTGTATTAGATTTGAATATAATCTTTTTGATGTGATCTTATATTGGTTGATGTCTGATTTTCATGTGATAAAAGTGGATATAATATTGTAGACTTTTATAAAGTCTACTAAAGCTATATAATGAATTTTAAAAATGTAGCTATGATAGAATTTATAAATGTATCTACTGAGCATAACTTATATTAGTAAGATACCTTCCATACATTGTATAGCTAAGTCTGCTATAATAGATATCATAGCTGACTAGGAAGCTATCATAGCTATCATAGAGCTACATAGCAACCCAGCCAAGCTACATAGCACTACATAGCATCTCACTACAGCTATATGAGCTATGTAGAACTTGACGTTGCTATGGCCCTAGGAAATCTATGTAGGACTTATAGAGCTATATAGGATCTGATCATTTCCCTGATGCTCTCCGGTCTCATTCCCTTGTCGACAGTGATCTTGTCGACAATGGGCTTGGTATCCGAGCCCATCAGTTTCGGATCAGGGAGCCCTTGCTCCACTTTGCCTTAGAGGTCATCGAGCGACTTCAATCGTTGCTCGATCAAGTTGGGTTTTGCCTGCCATACCCCCCGAGTTCTGTCTTTATGGTCGACAGGGATCTCGTTCTCTGTTCCTGTCTCCATGGGTCACCGTCTCCCTGGGACGTTCATTGGGCCTGGCGCACTTTGCAGGCACGAGTCGCTGAAGGTGTCGATATCCTATTCCAGTATGCAGGTGCTCTTCCTCCTGCCATCAAGACTCCTCCTCCTCCTCGAGTTGAGGACCTCAGGGATGTGGAATCCATGTCCCTGGCAGTCCCAGGAGCTCTCTACCTTCGCACAGAACATGTCCCATGTGTTCTCCGGCCACTGTCTGTCGACGCAAGACTCGCTCAGTCATTCCAGGCCTCCTCCTCCTCTGGGCAGCTCCCTGCCTCCAGCTCCTCCTTCGGCCCAATTCTGGCTGCTTGGAGGGCTCTATATGCATCTCTAGTCCTCATAGAGATGCTTCGCTTCATCGCCCTATCAACAGGGCCTCGCCTCGAGAACTCCCATGCCGAGGAGAGGGTCAGGGAGCCTGGTAGTTCACCCCCTCTCTAACTCTCTCATTTCTGGACGGATTCCCTCGGTTTCTTTTGTATCCTATTCGCTTTTCAAACGCTTTCCACCTCGCTTCAAGTCCAGGAGGCTGGGGGGCTGTAGATCGCTGAGATCAGGCTCTGTCAGGCGATGTAGGGAGGGTTTGGATGCAAATCGTGCTTTGTACGTTGCCCCTGCTCCTTAAACCACTCCACCATCCTCTTTGCCTTTTCAAACGCTTTCAAACGAGCCCAAGAACGTCTCAAGCGCTCCAGCGGTTGTCAAGATATCTTCATGCTCTCCTCACCCTCCCTCTGAAGCAAAATTTCACTGTATTTCCTTCAAATTTTCTTCTATTCCTTCGAAACTTGCTCCGTGGAATCCATGGAGCATTTGATACACCTTCGCATATCCGCTTTCACCCTGGGAGAAGACCCAACCTGTCAAATCTTCGCCATAGTCCATCTCCTATGGCCGGACTATCCTGGGGCTCATGAAGTCAGTTCTGCACAGATCCTTATACGGACAGGACGCCTCGATTCGGACCATCCACACGAATCCAACGAGCCCTTGCACGAGCTGATTGGAGCCCTAGTTCCCATTTCATCGGCGATCCTGCTCTGCCTGGAGGAGAGATCATATTGCACTGCTGTATCTCTCCTTTCCCTCTATCGATTTGGAACCGGGTTTTTGCACGTCAATGTGTGCCTTTAGGACCGTTCCGCTCACCAGGACGCTTTTCAGAGTGTCCAGCCATCCCCTTGGAATCCGAGGGTATCAAGGACGCTTCCTGGTGCGCTAAGATGGCCATAGCGTGGCGCCCATGCTAGCTATGACCAAACGGACTTTTGGCCTGAGTCCGCATTGCAAATACGCTTCGAACGAGCCCTCATACGTCCAGATCCGACCACCGGTTCTCATTATGCTCGAGGGGCTACTCACCCTGCTGCCCCTCCTGAGTGCCAGCTGGTATCTCCCTTAATACTGGACCGATTTCGAAGCGGTCTTTTGCACTCGACTCGCATTATTGACCCGGTACTGGAACACCAAAACGATTTGAGGGATGTCCAGCCGTTCCTCCGGAACTATGTCCATAGTCCAGGGGATTCCCCAGGCAGCCCCAGCTCCATATCTCCGTGACCAGGGGTGCTATCAACAAGCGGTTTCTTGTCATCTATTCCTTTATTTCACCATATTCATTCGTCTTAAGACCAGGAGGCTGGGGGGGCTGCCAATGGCCGGACTTGGGCGACCCTGGGCGATGTAGTGGCACTTGGATGAAGCTCTGTGGTATCCACTGGAGCTTCATTCCTCCTGTTCTTCCTACATTCAGCCTACCCTTTTCAAACGCTTTTCAACAAGCCCAAGATCGTGCTGATTGGTCCAGCCGTTCTCAAGATCGAATCATCTCCTCTTCCTCCTCCCTCTGGGGCGAAATTTCCTTGTATCTTCTTCAATTCTCCTCCAATTCTTTCGAAACCTTTCTCGGTGGAATCCACTGAGAATTCGCTTTCGTATTACTGCATTTGTTCTGCCCTGAGAGGCTCCTTTCTTCGCCATCTCTCTGGCCCTGCCTGTTCTTCAGGCCAGACTTATCTCTACACCCAAGGCCGAATATCTGGCGATTGTCAGACGGTTTGAACGCCCAAGTTTGCGTTTTTAATGCGATTCCAACAAGCCCTCATACGACCTGATACGACCAGCCCTTCCCATTCCACCTACGGGGCCACAGCCTCTGGGAAGGGTCCAGACTGCACAACCATATCTCCGCCGTCCGTGGACCAATTCCTAAGCGGATTTTTTGCATCTGGACCGCAATAATCGTCGTACTCTGGGGCACCCAAAACGTTTCTACAAACGCTATCCCATTCCGTTGGATTCCAATGGAACTGATGGCGCTCTTGGGTGCCTTAGAAGGCTTGTAGCGCTCGATTCACATGTGCTATCACTGCAAACTCTTCTGGCCCTTAACACGTTCATAAAAGGGATTTAAACAAGCCCTCACCCATTGTCATCCACCCAGCCGTTCCCATTCGACCTTCGCCTGGCTTTTGCAGCTAGCCATCCTCCCTATCCTGCCACATCTCCTTCATTTCTGGACCGATTTGGACGCGGATTTTTGCGCTCTGCTCGCATACTCGAACGCTTTTGAATCCCTATACAAGCTCTGGGGTATTCTATGGCTTGGGTAGTCATCCAGCAAGTCACTTGGCGATTTAGGCCTCTTTTGGCTCGGCCATATCTAGGCATCCAGACCACTAATCAACAAGCGGATTTTTGCGTCTCCTCCGCATTGTTCACACCTCCAAAACGCGCCCTCACACGTCCTAATCCGACATGACCTCGCTCCGCAAATCCCTTCTCTCCATCCTCATCTCCTTCAACATCCTAGGGATGGCATCCATCCCTTTCTCTGCAACCCTCGCTGCTCTTCCGCTCTGCGATCCTCATTCAATCCTGTCTACTCTCAACTCAAATCTCCTGCACCAGTCTGGGGGGCTCGCATGCCTCACTCATCGTCCGTCCTCGACCCCACCATCCACCCATATTTTGGACTTCCATCTAGTTTCTGATGCGGAGTCTGGGGGGCTTGTGTGACTAGGGCCTGTGGCACAGTTTTCAGGATTTTGGGACCTTAGAGGTATGGAGGTTTCGCTCCCCCTGTCCATCTACTGGGAGTACCTGCACAGAGCTAGCGATGGGGGCTATAGGGATGTATAGGAGGGAGGCTGGAGCCTTGCAGAGCACTGGATCCAGCATTCCTTTGGAGTCAGACCCTTAGGGCTGAGAGCAGCTGGGAGCTGCATAGGAGCTTGTGAGATCCTGCCTTCCTGCTGTGAGCAGACTGGAGGAGTGGCTGGATGCCTCAGGCCTCAGCCATCCTGAGACCAGCTTGGAGACCTAGGAGCTGAAGAGATCCTGTCTCTTTGCTGAGAGCAGTCTGGAGTCTGGGTGGCTGAGATAGCCTGTGGCCTTGGCTTAGCATCTTTCATCCTTCCCTTTTGGATGTGAAGTGCTGCAGCTGGAGGACTTGTAGCTTGGCTAGGGTTGGAGGCTACTCTGTTAAGAGAGCTTGGTGCAGTTAAGTCTGGAGCTGCAGAGCTTCACATGCAGATTTTCTCTTCAAATTTCTTCTCTAATTTTTCACTCTAATTTTTCACTCTAATTTTTCACTTTTATCTTGTTTCTACTTTCTTCTCTAGATTTTTCTCTGATTTTTCTACTTTAACCCTTTTTCTTCTTTCTTCTTTTGTCTTGTTCCCTTTCTGCTTTGTTCATTCTCAGCTTTGCACTACTCACCTTGTGTTCAGGAGTCTCAAAGACCAAGAAAGTGGGGGGGCTCTGTAACGGATGGTTTATCAGTTACTACTATAGTCTTCTACTTTCTTACTCTTTTCTACCTGGCTTACTTTTCGAGTTTTACAGAGTTTCCTTATTAGGATAGCTGAGTTTGAATCATGTACTTAGAGCGGATTTCCTTATTGGGAATAAGGATCTATCTTGCCAACTCACCACCATCTGTCTGCTTTTGTCTCAGTCTCTGCTTGTTCTCCTCATATCTGAAAGGTTCTCTTGGGATCCAACCCTCAAAGGAAGGTGTGTGGCCCCCAAAACCCTCATTAGGAGGTCTATATCTACTGCTGGCCCTCAGAGGAGGTGCCAGCTCATCACTCATCTGCTTGGCTGCAGGACTGAGGCATCCTCGGTTCTGTTAGCTCTAGCTCGTGGACTCTCTCTAGGAGGTCTACGACACCTTTATACCCTCCTCACTCGCTCGCCTACCTTGGACTTCCTGGGCAGTAGCGGCTCGACCTCTATCGTCCGTTACACAAAGTGTATATACAATTCGAACGAATGGGCATAATAAGTATCTACTATACGTGAAGCTCACAGGGAGCCAAGTCCATTTAGTGAAGTCTGGCGCCCAGTCTCGACGCGACGCTCGGCAAGCGCCCGGCAGCCACGGATCCCGGCTCCGCCCGGGATTCGTATATAAGGCTCGCGCGACGCGCGTTGCCTCTTGCTCTTCAACCCCCATTATCTCTTGCCACGTCGACGCCTTCGTCGACGTCTTTTCCTCGCTCGTCGTCATCATTTGCTCGCTCGCTGTCATCATCTGCTCGCTCGTCGTTGTTCTATGCTTGCTCATCATTGTTTCTTGTTCGTTGTTGTTGTCTTCTAAGGTAATCTTTAACTGTTGGTCTCTTATTGCTAATACTAATACTAATGTCTTCCGAGTTAGTTTCTTTAGATTTCGCTTTTCGTTACTTTGGTAAGTTTTCATGTGTTATCTTTTATCTTTGAAGACTAATGTCTTCTTATCTTTTATTACTTATCTTATCTTTTACTACTCTTTTATCTCTTACTTATCTTATCATTCACTATTTATCTTATCTTATCTTATTTCTTACTTTCTTATCTTTTCACTTTGTAATTAGTAGTAGTGTTTATGATATTATGAATATAATCTTGATGCATTGAAATAGTTTATACTTGTGTGATCATATTTACTAATTCTGATATGACTATAGAAAATATTCATAGTTTCAACAGATTTTATTGCTTTAATATATATATCAGGCCTACATATTAAATATAAGATATATGAGACACATATTGAATATAGAATATGTGAGACACATATTAAATGTAGGATATGTGAGACACATACTGAATATAGAATATGTAAGACACATAAGCCTTATAGCTTTAATAGACACTTAGAGCTTTCATAGCTAGTTAGACTGTCATAGCTACATAGTTAGCTATCATAGCTATCATAGCACTTCATAGCATCACCCTTCAGCTTCATAGCACTACATAGCATTCCCCTTTAGCTATGCTGGCTATAGAGAAAAGGGCAGTGCTATGGAACTATGAAATCTATATAGACTTTATAGAGCTATGTACCACTTACACATTTATCTGATGAATGTCCTCATATCAGTAACTTGCTGTGAGACCTACCATATTTAATGCTAGAAACACATGAATAATTTGGCCAGCATTGCATATAAGCCAGACAGCCCTGCTGCTATAGCTGCTACTGCCTCTGCCACCATCCACTGACTAAGTGACATCCAGATTTGGGCAGTTGTGTACAGGCCAGAACTATGAAGTGTGAGAACCTCAAAAGTTCAGTGTAAATTTTTTAGAAATTATGCATTGATTGTTTGCTAGTACCCTTCAAATATATAAGTCTGACTTTAGAAATGAGTGGGTTAAAGTTGTATGGGTCAAATGGATGAGGATCTGTTATTGAAATTTAGGGATTCTGGATGAGACCTCATGCTCCTCTGGCACTTTTTGGGGCTTAGAGGGATGTAACTTCGGCTGGCCAGCACCTGGAAATTTGGAGAAAGGGATTGGACCTCCAGGTCTCTTGACCTAGGTTTTTGGGAATCTGGGATCAGACATTTGGAAGAATTTTTTGGGGTCCTAGCAAGACTCCCTTGATCAGGACAGAACAACAAAGAAACAGATTTTGACACTCACCTTGAAGTCCTTCCAATCAGTCCTGCAAAGCTCAGATTGTGTCCTTGCATGTATCTCTCTTGCACTGGCAGTCCTCTCCTTTGGTGACTGCAGATACTGGGTCTTGGGCAGCACATGCTGCACGTGGAGTCATAATGGTGTTGACTTAGAGCTGCAGTTTTGTGGGTACTTGACTCACAGCTCTGGATCACCTGGTGGTGCAAACTCATACAGATCCAGGTCAGCCCCTTGAACAGGCAGAATACTCACAGGTTCAGATCTGGGTCACCCACAAGTGCACTCATGTTGAACCCTATTGTACCTGCAGAACATGGTAATTAGTGGTGGGTTCATAGCCTCATGCATAGTACAATATGTTTTTATGATATGCATTTTTTTTCACATCCTGTGTGATTCAATAAAATGATGCAATACTGTAGCCCAAATTCCTGGCAGCATGAATTTTTACAAGATGATAGAAAGATCCCAGAGAGCTCCAGTTGCAGCTCTCTGAGAGTTTCATCTGTAGAAACAGATTTTTAATTGCTGCAATTGATTGTCTAGCAGCTTTGCACCACATTCTGGCAAGCTCACAAGGCAATTGCCATCTGAATAAGTATGCCTGCTAAGACCTCTCAAGAACCTCTGAACAGAATGGCAGTGTACTGGTAACTGCATGATGAGGAGCAATATGCAGCTAAGTAATTGAAAGGCACAACATCACAGATGTCCAAGGATTCTATAGGAGGATCATGAGATTGGCTCCAAAGGCCAGACAATCTTTTTGCTCTACTACAGACCTTCCGAGGAAGTCACCAATATAAAAAAAATTGAGGAGCCATTTCAGTCTTCAGCTCAGCTGCTCTGCCGTGCTCGCTTTCCGCCAAATCATGTCACGTGATCTGGCCGGGTTTGGGTCCCATGACTAAGGCTTCATCCGGCCTCGTGTATGGAATGAGGCATGACTGGACGACTTCAAGGGCACGCCCATATCTTCCACGCACCTTCCAACCTTCGTTGTCACTTCCTCATTTCTACTGTATAACTGCTCGCCGGCAAGACTTCATTCCATGGACCGCTCAGGACATATACACAACCTCTTTTCCCGAGGTTCGAGTCCTGGTCCCCAACCGCCCTACTTTGATCAGGCCGTTCAACCTCAACAATCAACGCAGTATCAACACGTTTCTCCATCTCAATTAGGCAGAGAGCCCGCACAATTCTCATCTCCTGGACAAGTGGACCCTCTTCTTAGTGACCTATCTACTTCGATAACAGAAGGAAACGATAGTGGAGGTGCGAGCACCTTTGCTGGGCCATCACAACAGAAAAGTTCAACAACCACAACACCTGTGTCCTCTATCACTGCTCAGTCAGCGTCATCTACTGCTTCCAAAAACGCTATTCCAGAAAGCCGGCAGAGTGCGCTGTTATCAATTCTAGGGTCTACTGTCTCTGTTTCTTCCACTATGCTGCCCGCACCGCAACAAGTCCCGACACCCCCCGGTTCTTCACCTCAACGATCAATGGTTTCCAGTATGAACGAATCACAAGGTAGACTATTACTCGAGCAACTTATGTCCGGGTGAGTATTTTGATTTCGACTTATTTTATGCGCAGATCTTGCGATTCAGAAATAAGGGTGCACTCACATTGTGAAATGCTCTTTTTCGTGAACTCACCATGTTCTACGTCATTTGGCTTTCAATCGCTGATTATTGCCTCCTTTTCTTTACATAGATCCGGTCAGACAAATCACCTAAACCCTTTACCATCACATTTACCTCTCTCTGGGCCATCTCCTCCTTACCCACCCAGCGAGCCCCAGTCGCGCCTTGAAACTAGTTCTTATTACGAGCCTGAATCAATTCAATCACAGGAAGTAAATTCAGACATGGTGCAGAGTCCTTCCTCAGTATCCCAGGCGCTTCCGCAGAAGTCTATGTTCGACTTCATCTCACCTTTCGACGCGTTGGCTTCGGGCATATCCAGTTCATCTAGGAAGCCTGTACCTCCAATTTCACAATTGTCTGCATCATCCGCTGGCAATGATGCATCTTGGGACAGTTTAGCGTCGGCTGATCCGAAACGCAAATCCGTGGATAATCTCATCGAGCAACTGACTAGAGCCCAACCTCAGACCCTTTCGACAACTGCTGTTCCATACGACGAGCCGACGACGAGTGAGGACACTCTTTCCGAAATTCTTCAGGCTCGCGTAGTACCCCGACCTTTACCTCCGAAGCCAACACAGGCGACGTCACCCAGCGGTTCTCCTCCAACATTGCTCATTCAACAACGCAGGGAAACTCGTCTGTCCGGCTCTCCTATGGGTCCAGTTTCTGGATCAGCGATGTTACACGCCTCGCCTCCAGTTTCGTCGAGAGCAAAGGAAAGCTCTCCCAGTCCACGTGGGAGCTGGAAGGGCCAAGAGAATCGGGGTCGTGGTCCTAGTAACAAGGCAAAGTCACAATCGAGTTCCAAGTATGTTCCACTCTACCAATCGTCGAGAGTTGTTCTTACGTCTTTTGCTAGTTCTCAACCTCAACTCATTGTTTTCGACGTTTCACAACCTCTTGATGACATTCAAGCCCCTCGAGATGCTGTGAAATCAACCGCAATTGCCCTCGTCAGGGTCGACTCGACATTCCTGCCCGGTACAACTATAGGTGCAACTCATTGGGTAGCATATGCAATGACCAAAGGTATCATTGCTGTCGATCTTGAGACCCTTCATCAACTGACCTCATCGTTTCAGGACGTGTCCGTGTCATCTCTCGGTCGAGCGGTGACCGCACATTGTTGCAGTTGCCCCAAGTTTTTTCAGCAACGACAGCAGTGACAGACATGGCAGTCTTTGGTAATAGGTTGGCTGGTATTACCTCGGACGGCGGCTTTGTTGTTTGGGAATTACCAGAAATTATAACGGATGATGTCCCGTAGGTTCTTGAGTCATTTCATTATTTCTTACCTCATGTCTTTCCGTTTTCCTTTCTTTCATAAGCGGTAAAGTGTCGCTATGCGTCCTTCCGGCATCTGGTCCTGATGCTTTACATTCGGTCAAATGGCATCCTCAACAGGAAGACACCATGGCTGTCGCGTCGCAGAGTAACATCTACACAATTCACATCGCCGATGCGGCCCGCATCTTTGGTGGCGATCCTATCGAACAATCTGACTTGCGTCGAATTTGTCAACCATTTTCCATATCATCGGTAGGGAGACTTTGTGTTCTTCAAACGGGTGGGTGACTTAACGCAGTGTTTTCAGCCACTTGTTGCTTTTGAGTTTGACGTCGCTCACACTGCGATCGCCACTATGAGTGAAGACTCCACACTTACCTTTTGGAACATTCGCGACAAGCATGCCTTTTGGACGCAAAAAATTCGAGGCGACGACACACCTTCTTCCATCACTTTCGTGGAAGGGGGATTAGTTCTTGGGCGCAAGAATGGCACTGAATTTCAACTTCTGCAGTCCATGAGCAAGAATGTCCTCGCGGTCATCAAGTTCGTCAATGAAGATGCAGACGATCCGGAGATGTTTGGTCATGCAAACTACGATTCTCGAATTCAAACGTTATGGGTGGCCAACAATCGCCGCGATAGCATGATTGCTTTTAAGCTTGGCTTCGAAACAGTGCTTAATCCATCGGGCACGGAAGAAGTTCGCCCCTACTTCGAACAAGTAGTGGAATTTGT